>JARQOD010000006.1:41882008-41993450 GCA_033576555.1 Oophaga sylvatica
CCTTCAAACTCTACCATTCTATGATTCTATGTGCATTGTAGATTTCCAAAGCGTGATGAAGTCTCACACCAGTCGGTGAGCTGGCACTTGCACACGCTGCTCTGGCACTGCCAAATCAGTGGCAGAATGTAGCTGACTTGCGGAAATGGGCGCTGACACAGCGTACCTTGACCAGAAGCTCTGGCAAATCTGCGTATGTTTTCAGAAACCGCTTATAGTGAAATATGTATATGCATGCCTGTATGACCAGCAGTAAGTAACATTTGTCTTAGGCTGCAGGTCTCACAGAGGCCACAGCATATGTTAGCCTGACTGGCAGTCTCCTAGTCTCCAATCTCTCCAGGGTGCCTTCCTGAGAGCACATAGAATTGGAGCATTTCACATCTGCTGGCTCTTTTGAGCTTAGATGCCAAATGCTAGTTATCTATGGGAAAGTTTACACCAGAGTTTCAGAGAAAAAATAATGTATTCATTGGTAGCATGGCATGGTCCACTCACAAAACGGCAATTAGAATATAAAAATGAGAGGCTGGTCTAGAAATTTGATTCCCAAGTCATATCTATAAATTAGACTTACACACAAAGAACAGCGTCACATGTGAGGGCAGCCTGTTATGTTTCGGTAGCTGAGGAGTGCAGGTAAAAAAGGCAATACACCAGAGAAGTTGGAATCTATGAGATTGCAGTACCCTGACTAACCACCACAACCAGAGGCAGCCGTGGAGCGTTCCCACGTTGGTCCCAGACGCCTCGTCACAGCCTGAGAAACTAACTACACCTAAAGATCGAAAGAGGAAAGCTATCTGCCCCGGAGCAGATCCCCAAAGAACATAGAAAGCCCCCAAACATGTAATGGCGGTTAGACAAGATGAAATACTGACACAGACAGAAAATAGTATGAGCAAACGTTGGGGCCCAAACTTCCTAAATAGAAAAGGATAGGAAGGGCACTTACTGCAATCCCAAAAAACCTGAAAAGCACCAACTCTACTAATTTCAAAATCACCTGAGATCACACGACCTCTACCACCCAAATTAGTTCTCTGGTGTAACAAAATCAAAACAGCAGCCACTGAAAAAACTGGAAAAAGCAAAAGTACAAACATCAGTGGCTGAACTAAACTGAGAGGGCAAAAGCCCCCGGAGGGGACCCTGAAGGCCCCCACAGAAGTGCAGGACAAAATGCAAAAATCAAGCACAAAAACAAAAAGAAGAAAATGTCTTATCTGTTAGCAGGAGATGCAGACACGACACAGCAGGCTACAAAGGAAACAGGACTCAAGGATTGAGACCAGAACAATTGATCACCGGCAACCCTGATGGGAAGGCGACTCCCTTATATAAGACCAGTCAGTAACACCTGATTCCCACTCCTCACAATCTTCACTGGACAGTCCAGTACCGCTTGTAACCACCAGAGGGAGCCTCTGCTCAGAACTCATTTCAAGTCCATTCACAACAGTACCCCCCCCTTGAGGAGGGGTCACCGAACCCTCACTTGAGCAACCAGGTCGGTCAGGATGAGTTCTATGATACGCACGGATGAGTCTCCTAGCATGGATGTCCGAAGCAAACACCCAAGAATTGTCTTCCTGACCATAACCTCTCCACTTAACCAAATACTGGAGTTTCCGTCTAGAAAAACGAGAATTCAATATTTTCTCAACCACAAACTCCATATTGCCCTCAACCAGAACAGGGTCAGGAGGCAAAGCAGTAGGAACCACTGGCTCAACAAACCTCTTCAACAAGGACTTGTGGAACACGTTATGGATCTTAAATGTCCCTGGAAGAAGCAAACGAAAAGAAACAGGATTAAGAATCTCCATGATCTTATAAGGTCCAATGAACCTAGGCTTAAATTTAGGAGATGCAACTCTCATAGGAATATTTCTTGAGGACAACCAGACCAAGTCCCCCACTTTAAACCGAGGACCATCAGTTCTATGCCGGTTAGCCAACCGCTGGGCCCTCTCCTGAGAGAGGGACAACCTCTCCACTACCTGGTCCCAAATCTGTTGCATACGCTCCACAACAGAGTCAACACCTGGACAGACAGAAGCCTCCGTCTGTCCTGAAGAAAATCGAGGGTGAAACCCAGAATTACAGAAAAATGGAGACATCAAAGTGGCAGAGCTAGCCCTATTATTAAGAGCAAACTCAGCCAAAGGCAAAAAAGAGACCCAGTCATCCTCATCAGCAGACACAAAGCATCTTAGATAAGTCTCCAATGTCTGGTTTGTTCTCTCAGTTTGACCATTGGTCTGAGGATGAAACGCCGAGGAGAAAGACAATTGAACACCAAGTTTAGAACAAAAGGTCCTCCAAAATCTGGAAACAAACTGGACTCCTCTGTCAGACACAATGTTCTCAGGAATGCCGTATAAACGAACCACGTGCTGAAGGAACAAAGGCACCAATTCAGAGGAGGAAGGCAACTTAGGTAATGGCACAAGATGTATCATCTTGGAAAACCTATCACAAATCACCCAGATGACGGTCATTTTCTGAGAAACAGGGAGGTCGGAAATGAAATCCATAGAGATATGGGTCCATGGTCTCTTGGGCACAGGCAATGGCATCAACAAACCACTAGAGCGAGAGCAAGGCTTGGAGCGAGAGCAAGTCCCGCAGGACTGCACAAATTCCCTGACATCACGAGACAAGGTAGGCCACCAAAAGGACCGACTAACCAAGTCTCTGGTACCAAAAATTCCGGGATGCCCAGCCAACGCGGAACAATGAATCTCAGACATCACACTCTTTTTCCACTGGTCCGGGACAAACAATTTTCCAACAGGGCAGCGCTCGGGCCTATCCTCCTGACACCCCTCCAGAGCAAGTCTCAAATTGGGTGAGATGGCGGAAAGAACTACACCCTCTTTCAAAATAACAGAAGGATCAGATAACTCAGGAGAGTCCGCAAGGAAACTCCTCGAGAGGGCATCTGCCTTAACATTCTTAGTGCCAGGAAGAAAGGAAACCACAAAATTAAAACGTGTGAAAAACAAGGCCCACCTGGCCTGTCTAGGATTGAGTCGCTTGGCAGATTCCAGATAAACCAGATTCTTATGGTCCGTAAGGACCACCACCTGATGTTTGGCTCCCTCCAGCCAATGTCTCCACTCTTCAAAAGCCCACTTCATGGCCAGTAACTCCCGATTACCCACGTCATAATTACGTTCAGTAGGAGAAAATTTTCGAGAGAAAAAGGCACAAGGGTTACTTTTAGAGGTCTCTGGATCTTTTTGGGACAAAACGGCACCTGCCCCAATTTCAGAGGCATCAACCTCCACCTGAAATGGCAGAGAAACATCAGGCTGCCCTAGAACAGGAGCAGAAGTGAATCTCTGCTTAAGTTCCTGAAATGCAGAGACTGCCTCAGGAGGCCAATTCACCACATCAGAACCCTTTCTGGTCAAATCAGTCAATGGTTTAACAATAACCGAGAAATTACCAATAAATTTACGATAAAAATTGGCAAAACCCAAAAATCTTTGAAGAGCCTTTAATGAAGTAGGTTGGACCCAATCACAGATGGCCTGAACCTTGACCGGGTCCATTTCAATAACAGATGGGGACAAAATGAATCCCAGAAATGAGATCCTCTGTACGCCAAAAAGACACTTTGATCCCTTCACATACAGAGCATTCTCTCTCAAAATCTGGAATACAGTTCGAACATGTTTCACATGAGAGTCCCAGTCATTAGAAAAAATCAAGATATCATCCAAATAAACAATCAGAAATTTATCCACAAAATCCCTGAAAATGTCATTCATGAAGGACTGGAAGACAGAAGGAGCATTAGTGAGCCCAAAGGGCATCACAAGGTACTCAAAATGCCCCTCAGGGGTATTGAATGCCGTCTTCCATTCATCCCGTGCTTAATGCGAATAAGGTTATATGCCCCCCCTGAGGTCAAGCTTGGTAAACCAAGTAGCGTTTTTCACCCTGGAAAACAGGTCAGAAATCAAAGGTAACGGGTATTGATATTTTACAGTAATATTGTTCAAAAGACGATAATCAATACACGGCCTTAATGAACCATCCTTTTTGGCCACAAAGAAAAAACCGGCACCTAAGGGTGAAGAGGATGGTCTGATATGACCCTTCTCCAATGACTCCTTGATATAAGACCGCATAGCGTCATGTTCAGGAACAGACAAGTTAAAAAGGCGACCCTTAGGGAATTTACTACCAGGCACTAATTCAATAGCGCAGTCATAGCTCCTATGGGGAGGCAAGGATGCAGATTTACTTTCGCTAAACACATCAGAAAAATCAATCAAAAAGTCAGGAACATCCTGAGCCTGGGGGAGGCAGAAAAAACAGGAGTGTTGGTATTAACACATTGGCAGCCCCAACTGTTTACAGACACAGATTTCCAATCCAAAACAGGATTATGAGACTGCAACCAAGGGAAGCCCAGTACGATAATATCATGCAGATTATACAGAACCAAAAATTTACAGCACTCCTGATGATCAGGTTCAACCCTCATTATCACTTGAGTAGAGAACAGAGGTTTATTCTCAGCCAAAGGGGTAGAATCGATCCCCAGTAGGGGAATAGACTTCTGTAGGGGTATCAAGGGAAACCCACAACGTTTAGCAAAATCATAATCCATCAGGTTAATAGCTGCTCCAGAATCAATGAAAGCCTGAGCAGAAAATGAGGACAGAGAGCATATCAGAGTGACAGTTAATAAAAACTACCCAAGACAACTGAGCGTGCAAAACGTCTTTCCCGCTTAGGGCAGACTGAAATAGCATGAGAGGCATCACCACAGTAGAAACATAACCCATTGTGCTTTCGAAACTCATGACGCTGTGCCCCAGACACCACTCTATCACACTGCATGGGTTCAGAAGCAGGTTCACAAGGCAACACCATTCCACGCATACTTCTCCGCTCACGCAAACGTCTGTCAATTTGAATCGCTAATGACATAGAATCATTGAGACCAAGGGGACAGAGAATCCCACCATAACATCCTTTACATTATCTGACAGACTCTTCCGAAAAAGGGCCGCCAAAGCGTCGTCATTCCACTTGGTCAGGACTGCCCACCTACGGAATCTCTGACAGTATAACTCAGCGTCATCAAGACCCTGATTTAACGCCAACAAGGCTTTTTCAGCTTGATCAGTGACATTAGGCTCATCGTACAATAACCCCAAAGCCTGAAAAAATGTATCAACATCACTCAAAACAGGATCCCCAGGTGTCAGGGAAAAAACCCAATCCTGAGGATCGCCGCGCAGGAGAGAGATGACAATTTGAACCTGCTGCGCTGCGTTCCCTGAGGACTTAGATTTTAAGGCAAAAAACAATTTACAATTATTTTTGAAATTCTGAAACTTAGCTCGATCCCCTAAAAACAAATCTGGCATGGGAATCCTAGGTTCCACAACAGGCAACCTAGCAAGATAGGCAGCAATACTCCGAACCTCAGTGGCAAGCTGATCCACACGGCCAGACAACTGTGCAAACTCCATTGAGAGAAAAAAAAATCCTCCCCAGCACCCAGAGATACAGAGGGAAAAAAATGCAACAAACAGAAAAATATCTCTGACAACTCTGACAACCTTTTTTCTTTCACAATATTTTTTCCCTTCTGTGAGTACCATACAATTTTCAATTTTTAGGCCGGTGATACTATTATGTTTCGGTAGCTGAGGAGTGCAGGTAAAAAAGGCAATACACCAGAGAAGTTGGAATCTATGAGATTGCAGTACCCTGACTAACCACCACAACCAGAGGCAGCCGTGGAGCGTTCCCACGTTGGTCCCAGACGCCTCGTCACAGCCTGAGAAACTAACTACACCTAAAGATCGAAAGAGGAAAGCTATCTGCCCCGGAGCAGATCCCCAAAGAACATAGAAAGCCCCCAAACATGTAATGGCGGTTAGACAAGATGAAATACTGACACAGACAGAAAATAGTATGAGCAAACGTTGGGGCCCAAACTTCCTAAATAGAAAAGGATAGGAAGGGCACTTACTGCAATCCCAAAAAACCCTGAAAAGCACCAACTCTACTAATTTCAAAATCATCCGAGATCACACGACCTCTACCACCTAAATTAGTTCTCTGGTGTAACAAAATCAAAACAGCAGCCACTGAAAAAACTGGAAAAAGCAAAAGTACAAACATCAGTGGCTGAACTAAACTGAGAGGGCAAAAGCCCCCGGAGGGGACCCTGAAGGCCCCCACAGAAGTGCAGGACAAAATGCAAAAATCAAGCACAAAAACAAAAAGAAGAAAATGTCTTATCTGTTAGCAGGAGATGCAGACACGACACAGCAGGCTACAAAGGAAACAGGACTCAAGGATTGAGACCAGAACAATTGATCACCGGCAACCCTGATGGGAAGGCGACTCCCTTATATAAGACCAGTCAGTAACACCTGATTCCCACTCCTCACAATCTTCACTGGACAGTCCAGTACCGCTTGTAACCACCAGAGGGAGCCTCTGCTCAGAACTCATTTCAAGTCCATTCACAACAGCAGCCAAGCTGATGTGAGCCATCTCATATTCCTCCCTCCCTCGGGGACAGAGTGCCAGAATGCAAAGTTTGATATTTCTGTAAGTTTCTCCCTGTTATTTTATACTGTGCTGCATATTTTGTATGTCCCTTTTTATTTCCATTTTTATATCCCTTTTATTGTAAGCACTGTACCTTTTAAATTAAAGCTTAAAACTTTAATAAGTCTGAACCTTGTTGCTCTAAAGAATCCATAGCCTTAGAAAATGTGTGCTCCTGGTGATTGGCAGACAGTAGTAATATTTCCGGGACTCATCGCCCGTGTGTTCGGTGAGTGGTGGCAGCGTTATGAAGTGGATGCGTGGTCTGTGTCGGGGTGTGATTTATGCTCCCATTGCAGCATAGGACAGAGGTTGAATGCTGGACTGAGTGAGAGGAGATAGATTAACCCTCGGAGGCGCAACCCCAAACCGTGTGTTGGTTTTCATGACACCGCTGAACTACCAAGTTGAGCACATGTGCCTAGCATGGTATGTGTGTGAGCTTGCCAAGCTTCTCAGATACCACTAGGTTAGGCCCATTATCACACAAGGCGATCCCTGGTTGTAGTTCAGTAGCAAAAACTACAGATCTGTTTGGTCTGATATTCCTTTAAGTAACTTTGCTGAGGTGAGCGGTTTGTCAGCTAGACAAATTAGCTTCAGCACAACCTGTTGCTACTTTGCTGAGGCAGTGTTGCAGAACTTCCAGCTTCCGGATGATATGGATGACACGCTCTGAGATACCACATTGGAGATGGAGAATGATGAGGAGCAGGGGGATGCATGAACTACTTTATGAGGGGGAGGAAACCCTGATAGAAGTAGGGTCAGCAATCCTCGGCATCCAGAGCAAGTGTGCCATGTCAGATTGTGACTTGGCCTCAGCCTCCTCAATGTTCACCCAGTATGACATCAAGGAAATGTAGCCTTCCTGACCACAAGCACCTGTCCACGTTTTGGTCATTAAGTGGACAATGCCAGAAAGTGTGTTGGTAAGGGCACAGGTGATGTTCTGGAACATGTGCTGGTACAAGGCTGGGACGCCACACAGGGAGAAAAAGTGGCAGCTTGGAGCAGAATACTGAGTGACAGTTGCCGACATGAGTTGGCGGAAATCCTCCTTGTCTACAAGCCTAAATGGCAACTTTTTCACTGTAAGCAGCCTGGAAATGCGCCCGTTTAGCATTTGAGACAACATATTACCCAAAGATTAAATAGACTCTATATTTACCCTTTAAATTAAAACTAATTTTAATTTTTATTTAAAAGTGGTCTATACTTAAAATTACTATAGTGGATCTTTATTATATCAGCTGGTAAACAAGTTTCCCAGCATTAGAGCACTTCTATAACAGGCTACAGATAATCAATCTCTTTCGGTATGCAACCATCTCGCTAGCTAGATCATGGCTACAACCCATGAATCTCTGTAGCTACTTTATAGGTATATCTGATTTATTTAAATCTTAGAAGGTACCACTTAATTTACTCCACAATATGGAATATTGTATGATTGAGAATTGTTGCCCAGGAAAAATGTTTCAACGATTTTTGAATGTGTAATACTTGAATGATCAAAATGTATTAAATTTTTCCAGCACTCACAAAAAAAAAACTGCAGCTATACTGTATATTTGACAATGGACTGCACAAGCCTAATCCCTGTCTACAGATTGAACTCTCTCTCGCTCCCTAGGCTAAATCTAGATTGTATGTGCTGCAACCGATTAGACCTTAGAAGGCTCAGATTCAGCACCAGTATTAATACTACAAGATTCTGATTTGTTACACTGTGCACACAGGCATAGACAAGCACTATCTCCCTCCAATATGAAGCACCATAGAGCTGTGCAATGGTGTCAGTGTGCCAAGGCGGAGAGTGGCTGTCCTTTTATAATCCCTAATGATGTCAGACAGACAGACAGTCACAGAAGTGCCACAACTAAGATGGCTACGGCATTACAGTGACTCACAGGCAATCCCTACATGCTTATTGGCTATGTAACAGGCGCAAAGATACGGGGCAGGGATTCAAGTTTGAACTCAAGTACTGCCCATTGCTCGCCGAGTAACGAGCACATCCAAGCACAGTAATACTCGAGTGATAACCGAATATCATTGAGCATGTACTCTCATCCCTAATAAAAATTCTTCCAGCTTTATTAGATATGCATTGCATTAAAAGCCATAGAATGGTAAAGGCAAAATCACTCCGACAACTTTATTAGCCTTTATTCATAGGTGCACCAGAAACATGTCAGAGTGACAATGCCTTTACCGTTCTATGGATTTTAATGCAATGGATACCTAATAAAGGTTGAAGAATTTTTAATAAGTTTGGATGAGCTGTCTTTTCCTTTCTTCCTATTCCTGTGAGTGAGCAGATGGAGTGGTATCCAGCATAATAAGACAGAGTTTGTTTGTCCAATTGCACGGTGAGTGATATATTTTTTTCCCTTTTTTCAGATTTTCCTACTAATATACCAATTATTCTACTGCCCCCAAAATATCTGAACAGTTTTGAAAAAAAGTTATAATTTAAAAAAGAAATCACTTATGAAGTTTAAGGAAGTTTTATTGAATACTTTTGAACAATTTAACCCTTTCTTACAATCCTGATCAGAGTGCTACCAGGAAAATTCAACCCAAACACAGTCACAATGCTATTTAATTTTACCGAATATTAGAAAAAATGTGAGTTTGTTATATTGAAAAATTATTGCCCAAAATGATAACTAACGATGCAATCAAGCAATCAAGTAAGAGGAGGAAGTGCATGGAAAGCAGTAGGTAAGGAGGTTGATTATGAAGCTGATGCAAATGAAAAAGCACTATATGCATGTGCAGACTGGTAACCAGAAAGATGATCACAAGGAGAGCAAAGAAGACAGCATGAGGTTATTACGTCATGTGAGCCCTGTGCCCAATTAGCCCTGGCATCACTGTTCCCGCCTTTGGACATATAAGTAATCAAGAGGAAGTCTGCGCTGTGGCTGGCCGTCACTTCCTCTTGATTATTTATACGTCCGACAGTGACACCAGCACAGTAGACAACCCTTTTAATTCACAGTCACACTCTGAGTGGTGATGATGAGATTACTACAACAGTTGACTGTATATCACTTGAATCTTGGATTTCTATTGAAATTTCTATTGACAGACTCAGACTATCACTTCCATTTTTAGTATGGTAGATCAGCACTGAAGCACAATGACATTAGGCTTTTTATTTTTCCCTATCCTATGTGCTCTGAGTCTGGGGTGGAAATACCATTGGTGAAACCCGTGTAGCCGCAGACAGGCCCAAGAGTTAATAAGGCCCACATCTACATCCAGAGCAGTTGAGTTATGCATTTTGAGTTACTGGACTGCAAATGGCCCATATACTGTTCTTACAAAGGGGCACACTTCTCTCTGTGTCCATTACTGATCTGAGCACTCCTGTCACTATATAGTACAGGCATAAAATGAAGCTATTTGGTTGTCCCCTATGTTGAACTGTCTGTGATATCCCCCTTAATTAGCTGTCCTACACCATGTGATCAGATTGCTGCAGGGCATTATGGGGAAGCCCATGCTGCCACGCTTGACACAATTATCCCGCTCATTGAGTGTGCAGCATGTGTGAAATAGCGCTGGGCGTTTTTTTCTAATCTTACTGCAGATTGTTAGAATTCAAGTGAAACCACAGATTTCATGAGTTTGACTCAAACCTAATCTTTTGCGAACCGATATGTTCATCTCTACTTCTTGTATCTCCATCAGCTGGCTACTTCGTTGGATCCTGATTTACTTACCAAGTAATAATCTAGTGAGGAGCACCAATGTCCTCTTGTATGTTCATGTGCTTGCCCACTTGGTTGGGTAAAGGTTTCCTATTCAAGCATCATTTACTAAACGATAATATGTGTTCTATATATCTCCTTGCACATACCTGTTTGTTGAAGTGTAGATTTCCAGTAACGGTTAATTATCTCCCTACATAACTCCGTCCATTTGGCCAATTGTCTAGCCTCAGGTTTACTCCTCAGTCACGGCACACTGTCAGCAATCAAAAAGTGAGCTATTTGTTGTAAGGTTTCCAATCAATTCAATTTGTCATTTACAGATGAAATCATCTAGAAAAACAGTTCTCCAAGGCAACTTAACTGGTGGTCTCCAGTGTGGAGAAGGAAAATAATAAATCACAATGCTAAATTTATGTTTTACTAATACAGAGCAGGTATTTAAAATCAAGTGTAATCCCAAGTATAAAAAACCCCTGAACCTGGATAAGGTTTAACAATGGACAAAAGTAATCCTCTATGGCCAGATATGAGAATAGAAAATAAGAAATAAGTGTATAAAAATGTGAAATGCTTAAATTTGTCCTCTGTGTATAGAATGGGCAGAATATTCAGCAAAATATAAATGCACAGATCCCCTCAGTGATAATGTGGCTAATCGTTAATAAAAGCCATGCACGTCGTAATGGCTGTTACGCCCATTTAAGATAAGGAAACATTCATTTACATGTTCTTAATTAAAAAGGTAAAATAATAATAATAATAATCCCAAATCTGTCATGTATGTGTTTGGGTAGTCATCAAAATGTGACAACCCTAATTATATCCATAATTTATGCACAGCAGCTTCTGGCTGACAACTTACAAAATGACATTATGTGCTCTAAATTATATACCAAGTTAAAATGATGTATAACATGGTTATAGTACTTATTAGTGTGCACAATATAAATTAAGTTATGACTGATTTTATGTCATTATCATGGAGGATTTTGTGTTATAATTGTTGCCATTACATAATAACCTTTATTCTTGACAAAAATGTCCTAAATCGAAATGTGCAATTATTTTATGGACCGGAAGAAATGCATCCATGAAATAAAAAAATGAAAAATAATGAAAATTAGTTATTTTTCCCCCAAATTCTCATGGGATCAGTCCTGAAATTATTCAGCCAACCTTCTTACAATCCCAATAAAAAATAATCTTGCTTGACATAAAACAGCATGGAATATAGGATGAAATTAAATTTTAATTTAAACTGGTTCATGTAAGCGCCCCCTCTTGGGAAATTAAAAGACATAGGAGCGTAATACATCAAGGTGAGTCATAATTAGGGTAGATTATAAGTGTCCTCAGCTCTGAATGTATAGTCCCTCGAATATAACATAGGTACGCTTGCTACTTTTATGCATTAATACTCACACTTGCTACATTGAATTTTTCACACATTACATAAACATGCATCCTAGAAATGATCAAATGATATAATTTACTATAGAAATGTAGTTAATAAACTTCATTATTTCATTTAATTAATTCTTGTTTTAATTAGGTTTCTTGTCTTGTCTTGTTATTATTACCCCCAGCCTGCTAGACTCTGTTGTGCTCCACGTTGGGCTTTGCAGATGGCCAGGTATGAACTCATGTGAGCATTCGCTCTGGACTACAGAATTTATGACTCAACAAGTCAAACACCTGTGTTTTACTATTAAGACTTCAGTATTGCTAAGACCTTGGCTTGCTTCATACACCTCAATTTGCTCAGCTACAATCTTCTGGACATATCCCACCAGCCTGCCTGCAGTTTCCTGGATGTCTTCCACCAGCCAGCTGTTTCCACCATCCCACCTGCTTACCTGTGGTCTCCTGTATGTCTCCCTCCATCCAGTGCTTTCCAGCATGCCGCCTACTTGCCTGTGGTCTCCTGTACATCTCCCACCTGCCTGCAGTTTCCAGCATCCCACCTGCTTGCTTATGGTCTCCTGGATGTCTTCCATCTCCCAGCTGTTTTTGGTATCCTGCCTGCTTGCTTGTGGTCTCCTGCTAATCTCCCACTGCCTGCGGTCTCCTGGATGTCTGTTGCCTGACTGGGATCTCTTGGACGTCTCCCGTCTGCCAGAGGTTTTCATCATCCCGCCTACTTGACTGTATTCTCCTGGATGCCTCCACCTGCCTGCAGTTTCCAGCATTCCATCTGTCTACTTGTGTTCCTGTCCCTCAGATGTCCGTGTTCTACGTACCCCACGTAGTTGCTGCATCGACATCCATGCCTTCCGAAACCTTGGGCTTGGAGGATCCACCTCACCTATTGAGTCTAACATTCATATTGTGAATGAAAAATCATCTGTTTATTAACATGATATTATTTATAGCAGCGGTCCCCAACTTGTGGCTCAAGGACCATGATACATGGCTTGTGGCTGTCTGCCAGCTGGGTGTAGTAGCACAAGGTCTAGCAAACAACTAGGAAGAGCGGGTTTCCAGATAGTGAATTTTATGTGTAACCCTGCAAAGAAAAGGAGTGGATTAGAGATGAGCGAACTTCTTCGGAAAATATTCGCCAATCTCAAATTCAGCACAAATGTAACACATTCGGATATGTGTTTGGTTTCCCAAGCATTTTTACACAAAGTTGTCAAAATTCAGTCACAATTCGGTAAATCATCGTATTTCCACTAATGCTTTTGTTTACACTTTGTCTAGAATAGTGGTGCTGTATGATGAGTGGGGAAAACAGGGGGAACTGTTTGATGAGGGGGCTGTGGAGAGGTTACAGGAGTGGCGGACTGTTTTTTCCTTTTTTCTTAACGTAATATGTGTACATTCAGGCAGTCAATCAGGGTGCAGAAAGTGCAAAGCTGCTCCTGCTACTGCTGCTGCTGCTGCTGAAAGTGAACTTGACAGTTAGCTAGATAGGATCCTGTCCTGTGTGAAATCGATCTTCCCGCATCTAACTAGATTGTGCAAAAACTGTGTTGCAGTCTCAGAAGGCACCATTTGCTAATTGAAATCATTTGGGCAAAAAATGTGTTGTAGTAAGGAATCGGAAGGCCAGATTTCCCCTCAAAAATCGTTGAGCATAATATAATGGTTCAGCCAGGAGGTCGTATTTACTAATCCAAATCATTTGGGATAAAACTGTGTTGCAGTGAGGAATCAGAAGTCCAGATTTCCTCTTAAATATCGCTAGGCCTAATACAGAGGTTAAGCCAGGAGGCCCTATTTGCTAATCTAAATCTTTTTGGATAAAACTGTGCTGCAGTGAGAAATCAGGAGGCCACATTTGCTCATCAAAATCGTTAGGTATAAGTGTTATTCAAGCACAGTATCTAAGAAAATAAAAAGTGATTGTTCATTTAGTGACAGGTAGCTGACTAGTGTAGGCCCAAATTTGTGAAACAGCAAGTTAAAAGAGGGGAAGGGTACATACAACATGAGTGGGAAAAAGAAAGGTTGTGGTGGAAGGGGGAATAGGATTGGTGTTTGACGTGTAAGTGGCTTAGATGTTAATGTTAATGAAAGATTAACTGAACAAACACCGTCTCGTCCTATCCAAAGACCACTGACATCTGTTACTGGACGTGGTACTCGACTCCCTTTCTTTGGCAGCTGTACAGCAGTACGGCTTGCAGTTGAGGCTCAGAAAGAGCATATGCTCCAGTGGATGGCAAGCACTGCATCAAGTGGCTTCTCCTCCAATTTCTCCAGCTTAACATCATACATAGTAAAATCCTCAGAGGTTGCACCCCAATCACCCTTGTTTCCCACCACGTCACAAGTTTCCAAACGTCAAATTGACTGTGAGGAACTACAGATGGGCCATTCTGCAGAGATGTTCACAAATTCTATTCCAAGGGCATCAGAGATCTCCAAAGATTCACGGAATCCAGAGGAGGAGAGCATCTGCACTAATGCCCAAAATGTTTTCTTTTTGGATCCAGGGCCGATGAAGTAGGGTCCGAACAGAATCCAGAACCTCATCACTAGACATTAACCACCGGGGTGAAGGTGATCCTGATGGGACTCAGATACCAGAGGCGCATGCAGACTGTACTGGGATGTCAGGGCAGGAAGAGGAGGAGAGAGACTCTTAGGGTGAGGAGTGGGAGTACAGAGAGAATGACAATGAGGTTGTAGATCCCAGTTGTTCTGAACCCAGAGGTTTGCAGCTGAGTAGCTTATCAGAGAAGGTGGTGAGGAGGAAGACAAGGAGGTGATGTTGCGGCTTCCCACACAAACACGAAGTGATGCAACCATGACAAGCACTACATCCTCAGCCACAACTCTGGCTGTGGCCATTACCGGTTGCCTATCCTGGGACTTTTTTGAGACTGCAAAGTATGACCCAACTCATGTTATCTGCCAAATTTGCAAAAAATTATAACTAAGTAGAGGCAAAAATTTGACAACTACATACTGTACATGTTCCGACACATGCGCGATCAATTTGCCTTAGTCTGGGAATCTCACTGAGATTAAATGATGACTAGTAGGCCTCACCAACCACCGGACATCCCATCAACCACATCTGCTGCTTATTCCAACCCCGGCACCATGCCAAGTGTTCTCACACAGATCTACAGCCTCATAAAATCCAATTGTTTAACAGCTACAGTCGGGGCGAGTCAGATGTACAGTATATAAGAGGCTATGTGGGGCACATGCTGTATATAAGAGGTTATGTGGAGCACATGCTCATGTTGTGTATAGCGAGGCTATGTGGGGGCTCATACTGCATATAGGAGGCTATGTGGGTGATCATAATGTATATAAGAGGCTATATGGGGGCTCATACTGTATATTGGAGGCAATATGGGAACTCATACTGTATATAGGAGGCTATGTGGGGATCATATTGTATATAGGGGGTTGTGTGTGGGCTCATATGGTTTATAGGAGGATATCAACATGCTTAATTTTGCTCTTTATTAAGTGATACAACTAATATTAATATAAATAATTGTAATTAATATTGAGCAGCCTATTGGTTTGGCCTCCACAATAGTCATGGTCTCTCATGTGGCCCCTTGGGAAAATAAATTGCCCACCCTGATCAAATGCGTACTGGGACTTTTCAACTATCCGCAAAAGGGTAATTACATTCAAAGGTGCAGTACTTTCATTCTCCAGGTAGATAAGTTTCATCACTCTTTCCCGATAAAGAACACATGAATGAGCGTTCATGCGTATATGAGAGCCATGAGAGATATCTGTTATGAACGTACTGCTATCTCAGGTGAATGGTTACCTCAAAGAAGTTTTTCAGTTTTAGTCCTCTATTGGCCAGCTCAGTGTTAAAATATTAAAATTAGATATTTTAAGTTCCATGTATTGGCTGCGGTGGTTACGGCACAACTGCAGCAGTAAATCAGTGAGCTCTGAAGTTCATGCCATGTACTTTGGCAGAGATGCTGAGCTTGGTGATTGGCTGCAGTGGTGCACTGTAGTCATGACATCTTTGATGCAGCCAAAACACAGAGTCTAAAGCAGCAGTGGAGAAATGGTGCTGGACATGGGAAAGGTGAGTACTATATGATTTTAATGCAGCCCTGTCCGGTATATACAGAAAAAGTGGAAAACCTCTTAAAAACTCAATATAAAGGCGTTGTCCACTACTTGGAAAACCTCTTCTCATTCCTCATATTTGGCCCAGTTAAGTAAAAAACACTTATATTTACCTCCTGTGCCGGCGTCATTCCAGCGGTGTCAGCACTCGCGTTCCCGGGGCTCATGTGAGGCTATGTCACACAAGCCATGGGCTCAATCAGCGCTGGCTTCACTGCTACCACCAAGGCTGCGGCTGCTCTCTGACTTTCTCTTGGTGTTCTATTTGTCCGTAGGTGGAGACAGTTACTCCAGCGCTGACTGAGCCCAGGGCTTGTGTGACATAGCCTCACATGAGCCCCGGGAACGTGATTTCTGTCATCACTGGAACAGCATCGACACTCGAGGTAAGTATAGGTATGTTTAATTTAACGGGGGCAAACAGGGTTAGTGAGAAGGGGTTGTCCAAGTAGTGGGCAACTACTTTAAGGGATTTTCCAGCTGGATAACCCATTCTTTAATACAAGCAAGTTGGTCACCTGAATGCTGTGAGTCCTGTTCCTAAAACCCCTAGTGATACCTACTGAGTGTGGCTGCTTGAATCTATCTCAAGGATAGTGTATGAGCAACATTTATTTTAAAATTACAATGAGTTTTCCAGAAAGTGATATGCTGCACTCTTGACAGCCACTCTGCATCCTGTCTAATATACTGGATCAGTATGGTCACATCATGTCTGCTTTGTCTGCAGATGGCATGGATGCTCAACTGGAAGGTTTCATTTCATCTATTACCAAATTTTCAGTGATAACCTGTCATTATCCATGATAACAAACAGTAGATAAGTTATGAAGAAGCAAGACATGTACAGTTAGTATAGTAAGTCCGTGAATATTTTCACCAGTATTTATAAAGTTCCCTGGATCAGATTTGCAAAAAAATGTATGGTCTGCCCCTTAAACTATAATGACATGTGCAAATAGGGCAGCATTAACATCCTGGCAGTATATTCATTGGCACTATGCAAACTTATTTTACTTTATATCGCATTAATTTGCTATTAATATCAGTTATGTTTCAAATGACTGTACCGATCTTCCTATGGTAGCACGTAGACAATGTGCATGTGTATTTTGAAATAAATGGCGCAATCAAGGGTCACTGGGCTGCATACTGCCCTATCTTTCTACTGTGTAATGGCAGAGTAATACAGTTTGGTTGTTTGTTCAAAACTAATGAGTTCTACTTACAGTGACAAAGGGCTGCGATATAAAAAAGAGCAATTCCACATATAATTGGATTTCATCCTACACATTCTGCAGCATGAGCTGTCGCTAGAAATGCAAAGTCAATATTACCCTATTTTATCTATAGCTCTGTTCATGGTGCTAAAAAAAAGTGCCTAACTGTATTTTGTCTTATAGAGAAAAAAGAGAATGGACATAACAAGCAGTTAACACCTTCATCATCACTGTTTTTGTGATAGGGTGGCTGCCTTTATCAGTGGTTAAACACCTGTTGCTTCTCCAGCCTTTATCCATGGGAGCCTGCTGCATCCTGCTAGTGCATTTGGTCATTTGATCAGACTGGGTATGATTGTTTTTCATGATTTGCTTTTGCTAAAAATGTTTTTGTTGTTTTTTTTTTTTTTGGATTTATGTCTAGTTAGTTACTCGCAATAAAATGAGGACCCTTGACGTTGGGTTGCGAGCTTATCTGCTTTGGCCAAAATAGTAACTAATACCTCATCTGATGCATTTATTATATGCATCATTTTTTGCACTTTTTATCATATTTTGCAGGGTGCACCCGGGCTCTTTTTGATGGCTTGGTTTTTTGTGTTGTGCACATTCAGTGCTGACCAGCCCGCCTTCCATCATAGGCGTTTAAAATAGGCTGTTATCCAGACACTGTGCATGACATTTATGTTTTAAGCAACGTGTATCTGTGTGTTTTTTTTCCCACTAAGCAGTTAACACCTTCATCATCACTGTTTTTGTGATAGGGTGGCTGCCTTTATCAGTGGTTAAACACCTGTTGCTTCTCCAGCCTTTATCCATGGGAGCCTGCTGCATCCTGCTAGTGCATTTGGTCATTTGATCAGACTGGGTATGATTGTTTTTCATGATTTGCTTTTGCTAAAAATGTTTTTTTTTGGATTTATGTCTAGTTAGTTACTCGCAATAAAATGAGGACCCTTGACGTTGGGTTGCGAGCTTATCTGCTTTGGCCAAAATAGTAACTAATACCTCATCTGATGCATTTATTATATGCATCATTTTTTGCACTTTTTATCATATTTTGCAGGGTGCACCCGGGCTCTTTTTGAAGGCTTGGTTTTTTGTGTTGTGCACATTCAGTGCTGACCAGCCCGCCTTCCATCATAGGCGTTTAAAATAGGCTGTTATCCAGACACTGTGCATGACATTTATGTTTTAAGCAACGTGTATCTGTGTGTTTTTTTTCCCACTAAGCAGTTAACACCTTCATCATCACTGTTTTTGTGATAGGGTGGCTGCCTTTATCAGTGGTTAAACACCTGTTGCTTCTCCAGCCTTTATCCATGGGAGCCTGCTGCATCCTGCTAGTGCATTTGGTCATTTGATCAGACTGGGCATGATTGTTTTTCATGATTTGCTTTTGCTAAAAATGTTTTTTTTTGGATTTATGTCTAGTTAGTTACTCGCAATAAAATGAGGACCCTTGACGTTGGGTTGCGAGCTTATCTGCTTTGGCCAAAATAGTAACTAATACCTCATCTGATGCATTTATTATATGCATCATTTTTTGCACTTTTTATCATATTTTGCAGGGTGCACCCGGGCTCTTTTTGATGGCTTGGTTTTTTGTGTTGTGCACATTCAGTGCTGACCAGCCCGCCTTCCATCATAGGCGTTTAAAATAGGCTGTTATCCAGACACTGTGCATGACATTTATGTTTTAAGCAACGTGTATCTGTGTGGTTTTTTTCCCACTAAGCAGTTAACACCTTCATCATCACTGTTTTTGTGATAGGGTGGCTGCCTTTATCAGTGGTTAAACACCTGTTGCTTCTCCAGCCTTTATCCATGGGAGCCTGCTGCATCCTGCTAGTGCATTTGGTCATTTGATCAGACTGGGTATGATTGTTTTTCATGATTTGCTTTTGCTAAAAATGTTTTTTTTTTGGATTTATGTCTAGTTAGTTACTCGCAATAAAATGAGGACCCTTGACGTTGGGTTGCGAGCTTATCTGCTTTGGCCAAAATAGTAACTAATACCTCATCTGATGCATTTATTATATGCATCATTTTTTGCACTTTTTATCATATTTTGCAGGGTGCACCCGGGCTCTTTTTGATGGCTTGGTTTTTTGTGTTGTGCACATTCAGTGCTGACCAGCCCGCCTTCCATCATAGGCGTTTAAAATAGGCTGTTATCCAGACACTGTGCATGACATTTATGTTTTAAGCAACGTGTATCTGTGTGTTTTTTTTTTCCCACTAAGCAGTTAACACCTTCATCATCACTGTTTTTGTGATAGGGTGGCTGCCTTTATCAGTGGTTAAACACCTGTTGCTTCTCCAGCCTTTATCCATGGGAGCCTGCTGCATCCTGCTAGTGCATTTGGTCATTTGATCAGACTGGGTATGATTGTTTTTCATGATTTACTTTTGCTAAAAATGTTTTTTTTTGGATTTATGTCTAGTTAGTTACTCGCAATAAAATGAGGACCCTTGACGTTGGGTTGCGAGCTTATCTGCTTTGGCCAAAATAGTAACTAATACCTCATCTGATGCATTTATTATATGCATCATTTTTTGCACTTTTTATCATATTTTGCAGGGTGCACCCGGGCTCTTTTTGATGGCTTGGTTTTTTGTGTTGTGCACATTCAGTGCTGACCAGCCCGCCTTCCATCATAGGCGTTTAAAATAGGCTGTTATCCAGACATTGTGCATGACATTTATGTTTTAAGCAACGTGTATCTGTGTGTTTTTTTTTCCCACTAAGCAGTTAACACCTTCATCATCACTGTTTTTGTGATAGGGTGGCTGCCTTTATCAGTGGTTAAAAACCTGTTGCTTCTCCAGCCTTTATCCATGGGAGCCTGCTGCATCCTGCTAGTGCATTTGGTCATTTGATCAGACTGGGTATGATTGTTTTTCATAATTTCATTATTGATCACATTCAGAAAAATGAAAGTAGCAATAAGAGTTGTAACCACCAACCTGTAACTTAGGAGACAATATAGCAAGGTGGCCTATGCCATGTGGCTTATATTGTTTCTTTTTTTTCAAAGGTACACTTTGTCATGGCTGGTGGGCTCTCATGAATTGGCCAATTTGTGTGCTAAGTATTCAATTATACTCTACTGTATATAGTTGTAAGGCAGCCCAAATTTTATAGATAGACAGACAGATACAGTAAATGTACCGTAAACAAAAACGGTCTTTAAAGAAGCACTCCCATAAAAATTTTTAACTTCAATATGTAGCATTCATAGTGTTACTGTATATGACACTGTACTTACAATTGCTCATTTTGTTTTTCTACCCACTTGTTTTCCTTTCCATTAGGTCTATGACATCACATGATTAAAAACTTACTAGCTAAATCTTTCTAAGCTCTATGTAGAAACAGGAGGTCAATTTTCCCTGTATGAGTCATACGTCACTGCAAAAGTTCCTGGCAGGGGCAGGAGGGAGCAGCTGGGTCAAGAGTTGAAGATGGTAATAATAAATGCAGGGACAAGAGACTTTCTGTTTCTACATAGTGCAGAGAAAAGAAAAGAATGATCTGGGTAGAATGGCAAAAAGAGCAATTGTAAATACTCATTGCTATATAATATGATGATTGCAGTACATTAAGAGGAAGAAAAATTTGATGGGAGTGGTTCTTTAACCTATTTTTCAGATTAATGAAATACTTAGAAATATTCAGATGTGAGAGCAATTCAAGTACAGATTAAAAGTAAAATAAAAAAAAAGAAAAAGACAGCATACATGTAAAGGAAGATGAAGCAAATGGCTCCAGGGAATAAGTGAGGGATTCCAACCAAAATCCAACACATCAAAGACAGTGATGTTCCCATTAAATTCATCCTTCACGTCCGACTTTCCTTTTTTCTCAAATGGAAATTAAAAACCTTTTATCCAACCTAATACATATGTAAAAGATAATGCTTCAACGTAAATAGAATTAATCAACTGAAAACATAGAACAATCCCCACACTGTATTGTCACAACATAAAGGCTGTAATATTTATATGTAATGCCATTGTTCATTGATTTTATAGAAAAACATTTCTTGAGAAATCACAATAATTCTTTGTGATTTATTTAACCCAACATTTTTTTTTGCCTAAAGATAAAATATTTATTTTGGTAACAAGTTGATACTCTGTCATTCTTTATAATAATACAATAATCTTCTAGATGCTAAAAGAAAAACAGAATAGTACAGTCCACTGCATTGTGTATCTATATTTTCTATGGAGACCTATTTTTCTTTACGGCAATAGACTACAAATAAACCCAATGTAGTCTAAGCATGTAGATAAAAACCCATACAAATGTTAT
The DNA here is from genome assembly GCA_033576555.1 of Oophaga sylvatica. Classification (NCBI taxonomy): domain Eukaryota; kingdom Metazoa; phylum Chordata; class Amphibia; order Anura; family Dendrobatidae; genus Oophaga; species Oophaga sylvatica. Next base: position 41,903,437 of record JARQOD010000006.1, read on the forward strand.
GGAATGAGAGCACAAGATGTTCACCCAACGTTGTTACTTTGTAGTAAATACACAAACCACAGATATGACACAAAACAATGTTATTTGAGCATAATGGCTTCATGAAATACATTCAGTACTGTCCCAAAGTTTTAGGCAGGTTGGAAAAATTGCAGCACATTAAGAATGTTTTAAAAAATACAAGTATTAATAGTTTATTTTTATTAACAAAATGCAAAGTGATTGAACAAATGAGATCTAAGTGAAATCTAAATTGCATCACTATTGGGTATAACCATCCTCTGCTTTTAATACAGCATCAATTTTCTAGATACAGTTATACATAGTTTTTGAAGGAACTCAGCAGGGAGGTTGTTCCAAACATCTTAGAGAACTAACCACAGATCTTCTGTGGATGTAAGCTTTTGCAAATTTTACTGTCTATTCATGTAATCCTTCATAGACTTGATGAAGTTGAGATCAGGGTTCTGCGGAGGTCATATCTTCACTTCCAGGACTCCCTATACTTCTTTACACTGAAGATAATTGGCTGTATGGATTGTGTATGTATTGGCTGTATGCTTGGGATTATCGTCCCACTGCATAACACATATGGATTCAATCAGATGCCTCCCTGATGGTATTGCATAATGGATAAGTATCTGCCTGTACAGTTGTGCTCAAAAGTTTAGATACCCTGGCACAATTTTTGCTTTCTTGGCCTTTTTTCAGAGAATATGAATGATAATACCAAAACCATTTCTCCACTCATGGTTAGTGGTTGTGTGAAGCCATTTATTGTCAAACTTCTGTGATTTCTCTTTTTAAATCATAATGACAACCCAAAACATCCAAATGACCCTGATCAAAAGTTTACATATCCTGGTGATTTTGGCCTGAGAACATGCACAGAAGTTGACACAAATGGGTTTGAATGGCTACTAAAGGTAACATCCTCACCTGTGACCTGTGACAAATGTCAGGAAAACTGTTCGGGATGCAAAGAAAAAAACACAAATAACATCAGCTGAAATACTGGACTCTCTGAAAACTAGCGGTGTGGCTGTTTCAAGATTCACAATAAGGAGGCACTTGCCTCAAATGCTGCAAGAGCTGACAGCTGGAACAAGGATAACGTTCCTCAAAATGTAGGGGTTACATCGCTGGTATCCGATGGGTGTGATCCCAGAAGGAAAGGATCAGGATGAACTTTTCTTGCAAAATGAACAGGCCTGGGAGAGACTCCTTGAGTCGGCTCAAGATGGGGCTACCACCCCAAGAGATTTTACTGTCCTTGGCAGTTGGCAGTTGGCATTTCTTGCTTCCTTCATAAATTACTCTAAAATCTACAATTTTTTTGTAAAAATTTAATAAAAATTAATACAAAATTAAATTTTGTGGTACTTAAATTATTATTTATTAAATCATTTTTAAATTGTGCCTTATATACAAGTCATTATACAGAAAATAATGTTTCTTAACACTTTTTTTCTGTAAACTCCAATTTCTCGTTGATTTTGAATGTTTTATTGTCAGCCTTTAAAGTGGAGTAAAAGGTTGACACCATTGTTCTCAGCAGCGATGCTTCCAGGGGTCTAACCTATGCTGTTCTCCTTCCATTCAGAACTTTTTCCATCAGTTTCAACATTTTCACTGTCCTCAAGACCTCCTTGTAGGGTCTGCTGGAAAAATGTTCGGTTTTCCCATTGTTTCCCATTATACTCATTACTCGAAATGAGCATTGGGAATTGCTCAGTTTGAGTCACAAGAATCTGAACATTTTAATGCTTGCTCATCTCTATTGATGACCCATACATATAAAAAGTTTCCAGAGTAAAGCTGCATTGGCAGTGTCACATTCACAGTATGTGATTCCCTCAGTCTTCATTCCCTACTTCCCATCCCCAATACTCAGTTTCCTATTGTCTAATTTAATTCTTTATTCCACTTTCTGCTTCCCCATGTTTTAAAAGCAAACATTTTTTAACGCCAATTTCAGCTTGAATTATTATGCAGTCTTCTACTGCTCCCATCCTTAACTTTATTTCTACTTATACTAAACAGACATTCAGGAACTCATGAATAAATTATGTATCTTGGCTCTTGGGCTAATATAGTGGTGAATTCTATAATCTTCAATCATTTCTGCATTTGCAAACATAAGCTGCAATCTGCAATGTTCCAAATGAAATACAAATTCCCTACAACTTCCCCGCAAACCATCAATATGCCATGAACCATTTTACAAGAACTTGCAGACTGGGATTTATAAGTTTGCTGACATCCTCAAGGAATAACCACAGGGTATTTGACTTCTGCGCTTTTATAGCTGTAAATTGATCAGGATTGTAGCAGAATAAATCTGCAAAATAATATACGAAATTGCAAATATCGAAGCCTCCAAAATTCATCAAAATCAAAATTGGAATCCTTCTCTAAATAGCACAGATGCCGACTACATGACTGAAGCAATAATAGGGGCCAACACTACTAGAGGCAGAATAGAAGGCCTTTGAAATATTTAAGGTGGAAAATGTTGCTGTATGTGCTAACTCTACAGTAGATCAGTAGAGTATTTGCAAAAACAATCCAATAGTAAAGTGTGTATGAAAACTCACAGTAATAAATGGGCACTTCCAATATAGAGGATGGAAAGAATATATTTATTCCATAAAATATGACAAAATGGAAAGTGTTTTGAAACCATTCTGGTTCTTTCTTCAGGCATAAAATAGGGATACATGACCTCCCCTATTTTTGCTACATCACACAAATATAAATAATGTGATTTTAGGTATTATTCTGTGAGCTGCCTAGCATATTATAACTTTATTGCATATACTATATTTTTTATACATCACACTCCTGATGAAGTTCTGGCGAAACGTGTGTTGGGGCAGCAGGGATACCCACATCAATATTGCTTCACATGTAAGTTTAGATCATTCTTACTATTATGTGCCCTTCATCTGTTAACAATTAGGAAAAGTTCCTATGTACTTCTACACTATCCACAGGGTATATTTTAATATAGCAAACTATTGCTTCATGTATTTAATTACTATCTGATTCATTTATATGGGTCCCTGCATCAATGCTTGGCAGCCTCTGGCTTTAAATATGTTTTTATTTATTATTTGCATGTTTTAATTGTTCAAATAAAATGTAATATTTTTATAGGCATATATACTCTCTGGGTTTTTTACCCCTTTTGTGTTATAATAATAATCGGTTTGCATTTTGCCCAGTGCATACTTTTCATGGGTAATTTGTGGATATGCTGCATTTTTTTATACAAGTAGAATTGCATAAGATGGGAAATGATATGATTTCCTAAATATGGTAATTTACAATAGTCACAAAGAATTAAATAATTCAATTTTGTTAAAGGCTCATAAATTATGTAGATAATATAAAGTTTTTAATGTATTATTATTAATAATTCTTACTATTAATAGAATTATATTTATTATATTTATGTTAGTATGAAATCATTTTAAATGAATCATGATCGTAATTCATGACCCTGTTTAAAATGTACAGAGATATGTTTCTTATTTATTTTTTATGACAAATTTTTTTTAAGCATCATGTGATTTTATGTTTCATTTTTATGTTTAAATAGGAATCAGATTGGCTCCATAACGCGTTGCATTTTTGTGTTGTTTTATAGAATAAATATTTTTTCTTGAGCAGCATCGTCCTCTCCTTCAGTAGCACCCGTACAATCCTATGTGTGTCATCCACATTTAACTGTTGGCTTGACTGGGAGTTCAGCTCTGCAGGAGGAGCGGCAGCACAGTGAGGCTCATGATCTTTGCATGCTTTCAACTTTTTTCCCTTAAATTGTAAAACTAGACCAGGTAGATTGTGGATCACACTGTTCTACACTAAGTAACGCTTCTTTCCATTTTATTGTTTGTCAAAACAACGGCAACCAAAAATGTCCACTGAAGTGCAACGGTAACGTGAGATGTAAACTTGGAGTTTACATTGGAGTTTCACACCAATATTTTGCCTTTATCAAGGCTTTCCTGACTAATAAATGAAAACGCTAATGGACGAAGTAATACAGTACCGTATTTTTCGGACTATAAGATGCACCTGACCATAAGACGCACCCCAAATTTTCAGAAGGAAAATAGGGGAAAAAAATAATGTGTCAAATGGGGGTCCGTCCTACAGTCCGAAATCAGCTTACCAGTGAAGGGATTGGCACAGATGGAGGAGTGGTCACAGGGGTCGTTTGGTGGTCCAGGCTGGTGCGGGGGCTCTGTGCTGCGTGGGCTCTGTGCTCCCTGGGCTCTGTGCTGCATGGGCTCTGTGCTCCATGGGCTCTGTGCTCCCTGGGCTCTGTGCTGCGTGGGCTCTGTGCTCACTGGGCTTGGTGGGCTGTGCTCCAGTGCAGCGGCTCTCTGTGCTGCGTTGGGGGCTCCGCCGGCATTTCGTCAAAGCCCGGAGGCCCCCGCTCATCCGTTAATGCCATGCTGCATTGGCCTCCGGGAACATGGCCTCTGGGAACATGGCCGCCGGGAAGATGGCCACCGGGCCAACGCATGCTCAGATTCAGATCTCGGCAACAAGATCTCGTCCCGAGATCTGAATCTGAGCATGCGTTGGCCCGGCGGCCATCTTCCCGGAAGCCAATGCAGCATGGCATTATTGACTGAGCGGTGGCCTCCGGGCTTTGACTAAATGCCGGCGGAGCCCCCCACGCAGCACAAAGAGCCGCTGCATCGGAGTCCAGCCCACCGCCACCACACCACAGAGCCCCGCCGCACCGCCACAGCCGCACCAGCCTGGGAAGGGAGGCTGCATCGGGACTGCCGCTGCTGCCACCACCACAGGATATGAAAGTATATTCTGACCATAAGATGCACCCCCATTTTCCCCAAAAATTTTTGGGGAAAAAAGTGCGTCTTATGGTCCGAAAAATACGGTACATGATTATTTGACTTCTTTTAAAAAAAGCAAATAAGTAATTTATCTATATGGGCTTCTTTTCAATAGGTTAAATGATCACAAAATTATTTGTCCACTTTAATAGCGCAAATACTGGCTTTACTTGGCTTATGGAAAAACATCGGATTACATGCAGAATTTTGCTACTAGCTGGATGACATGACTTCCATGTATAGGATTAACTGAAAGACAGCTTTATTTGCCAACGGGCAAGATGAATCTCTTTCTTCCAGCAATATCAGTAAACTCAGAAAACCAGAGTAATAATCCAGCTCATTTTGTAATTGCAAAACATGAAATATACACATCTGACTCTAAGTTCAGACATGAGATATTGTTAATTAAGGATGTAATAAATATATAGTACTTTTGCATAATTTTGTCTTGCTGAACACGAAAATGACATTGAAAATGTGAAATTAGTTCTTGTTTCAAAATTAGAGCAAGAAAGTAAAAAAGTGCTGTATAAAGCAAAAAAAATCCAAGTATTTGGGAGTTTTAAACTACTTCTCTCCCCTTGTTTGTTACAATTGTTTATTTTTTTCATGTCTATTAGTGTTGTATACATTAAATGTCTTGATATCTTATATTATGACCTGTCAAAGAATGATTGACATTAGTCATTTTATTCTTCTTGATAGTCTGTTGGATATTCAAGTTATAAAATTAAGGCCCCGATTCATCAAAGCGATTACAGCAGAATTCTGGTATAAATTAATTGCTTTGAAAAGTAGCAACATTTTTGTGCAACTCAGAGTTCGGCAAAAATTTTGAGGCATATGCCTCTTAGTGAATAAGGAGCATCTAACTCCAACCTGCCCACTTAAGGAGACCAACGTGAGCATCACCAGTTTTAATGAATCCTGGCCACTGTATTTAGTCTTCCTATACAACCTCATCCCTTCTTTTTTGAAGAGGTGCCAGCGACATTAAAATAAATCCCCAAGACTGTTCTAAATACATCAATGCCAAAAAGAAAAAAACAGATGGTATCAGCCCCTTAAAAGATGATAATAACAAGATAATTATAAAGGACAAAGAAAAGGCTGAAATATTAAACAGGCACTTTTCATCAGTATTCACCAATGAACTAACTGTTCCATGGATCATTCAAAAAGGCAAAAATCAAAGTTCATCACCTAATATAATTAGTATAACACAAGAAGAAGTAGGCCTGCGTCTGAGCAAATTAAACATTGACAAAGTCCCCGTAATTGACAGACCAATGTATCTCATATTCTTAGACTCTCTTGTAATAGGGTCGGTGCTACAGGATTGGAGGATGGCTGACGTGATACCGATATTTTAAGAGAGGTAATAAGGTGGATCCTAACTACCCTCCGGTAAGCCTGTCTTTAGTAGTGTACAAAGTTTTTGAGGGCATCATAAGAGATGACCCACAGAGATATAGTGGAGAGAATAATATAATAACTGATAACCAGGACAAGTTCATGAAGGATAAGTCCGCGTCTAAATAAGAGGTTGGGTTTCTATGAGGAGGTGCAAATCTGGATGTTGGTAATGCAGCTGATGTGATTTATCTGGACTTTGCAAAGGCATTTGATACTGTACCACATAACAGCCTTATACTGAAGCTACAGAAGCAGGGACTGGGGGAAATAATATGCAAATAGGTAAGGAATTGGCTAAATGACAGGAAACAATGAGTCAGTGTAAATGGTATGTTCTTTAAATGGGAGATAGTCAGTTGTGGGATTCCACAAGGATCAGTGCTAGGACCGATTCTTTTTAACCTGTTTGTTAATGACTTTGTGGAGGGAATGAGAATAAAGCGACAGTCTTTACTGATGACACCAAACTGTGTATGATACTAAAATTTGACCTTGATATTACAATATTGCACAATGATCTGGATAAGATGTCTGAATTGGCAAACACTTGCCAAATGAGATTTAATGTAGATAAATGTAGAGTAATGCACCTAGAGCAGAGTAATCCTATTGCTGCATATACATTAAATGGGAGTGTACTCGGGACTACAGAACAGAAGAAGGACTTGGGTATTCTAGTTATAAGTAAGCTGAGCAGTAGTACTCAATGTCAAGCAGCAGCCGCAAAAGCAAACAAGATTTTAAGATGTATAAAAAGAGAGAAAAAAATCCCGTGATCCCAATCTATTGTTACCCCTTTAAAAATCACTGGTGAGGCCACATCTAGAATACGGGATCCAGTTTTGGGCTCCACATTTTAAAAAGGATATTCAGAAGTTAGTCATTTCAATTGCAGGAACTAGATTATTACAAGGGATGGAGGCCTCTAATATGATGAGAAGTTGGAAAAGTTGGGCTTGTTCAGCTTAGAAAAAAATGCCTCAAAGGAGATGTCTTTTACATGTATAAATCTATGTGTGGTCAGCACAAAGGACTGGCACATAACCATATGAAGGACCAGAGGATACTGATTATGGGTGGAAGAAAGGTGATTCCAGCAGCTAAATAGGAAAAAGTTCTTTACAGTTAGAGCAGTCAGACTGTGGAATGCCGACCACAAGAGGTAGTAATGCTAAAAACTATAACAGGGCCCGATGATTTCCTCAGTACACATAACATTGTGGGTTATAGATAATTTAGGGACGAAATGTCTAATTGGTGGGTGAACACGATGCATCTGTTGACTTTGAGCACATTAACTGTCTGTGTGCTTTGGAAGGTGCAAACAATGGAATCAACTCACTAAAAATCTGAAAGTCACTTACTTTCACTGCCAAAAACAATGCTCTGTGTATTTCTATACTGAAGAAAGTGATCTCAATTTCTGTAACAATGTCAGTCATAATATGGCAGCTTTGAGCATCATCACACAACATCACAATAAATGGCGTTTGTTCAGTCTGAAGGCTGTGCCTTTGCACAATGGTAACATGCTGTTTTCAGACTCATGAGGGACATGTGTGTTGTGGTTTTACAGTTATCACTATTTCAGTGGGACTGCAGCAAGGCTGCACAAAATTATGTTGTTATCTCTGTAAGGCTGGAAAAACCGGTACCAGAGATATCAGTGTCCGTGTGTCCATGTGTGTAGTACGTGCGGCACACATGTGGCAACCGTGTGCCGCATCAGTACCACACGGACTCACGGACGGCCGCCGGGAAAGTAGCGCTACTGTAAGCGCTACTGTAAGCCGCTGTCCCCAGCAGCTGGTGCTGAAGCCGGCTGTCATTCTCGCTGCTCTGCCTGCGAGCAGAGGAGAATGATGAGCGGTATATTAAAGTCTGAACGACAGCAGGTGTGGGAAAATGGGGTAACAGTCCCAAAAGCCCCCACCTGTTATAGTTCAGACTTTAATATACCGCTCATCATTCTCCTGTGCTCGCAGGCAGGCAGGTGAAAATGACAACTGGCTTCAACACAGCGGCTTATAGTAGCAAAACTTTCCTGGCGGCCGTCCGTGCACACAGAGGACAGTGTGCACTGTTTTCCGTGTGCACATGTGCGGCACGTTTTGCGGGCCATGTGTCAGTGTGAAAACGGACATGTTTGCACATGGACACACAGTCTATCAAAACACACTGACATGTACCTAGACCCATTCATTTGAATGGGTCTACGTGTGTCAGTGTCTCCGGTATGTGAGAAAACTGTCACCACACGTACCGGAGACACTAATGTGTGAAAGGGGCCTAAATGGAACAGTTATGACAGATTAAAGTCATTAATGAAAGGACTGGCATCATCAATCATCATTAGTATATCAGCTGCTTGTCATTGCAGATAAAGACATCCTTCTACACATACATATTAATCTCAGACTCAAGAAACAGTAAAGACTCTCAATAGGAGCGTTGATGCATTTACCTATTTATGTCAGCTATGTCCAAGGATCACCACAGAAAAATAGAAATCAGCTAAGGAATATTCTTGGGTGCCCTGATCAGACAAAGATGAAGAATTTGAGAGTTGGTTGGAGGACAGACAGCAAAAGAGAGTTTTGGTTGACTTTCAAAATTGTGTCAAATAGTTTGTTAATACAGTAAATGTTAAACATTTATATCCAGCATTCAATATACTGCAAATGTTAGAGATGAAAGTTTCCATCAGCTTGTCTAACAACGCGCAAGAAAATGGGCCCCAGAATGTCCCTGAAGCTGCATATCCTCCATTACTATTTAGTTGTCTCCTCCATTACTTATGGTGCACTCAGTGATGAATATGGGGATCATTTTCTACAGGATATCAAAGTTATTTACAAGCGTTGCCAAGGTAAATTGTACCCTGCAAAGTCGGCAGATTACTGCTGGATGATCAGATGAGACAATCTAGAAATGAAATGCAGGAAACAAACAAAAATAAGTCATATTGATGTATGTATATCCTTTCTAATCAAAGAATATCTCTTACACCTTAGCCTTCATTCCTTTTTTCCACTGTAACTTCCAAACAAGAATCAATTTTCATTTTCAATATTATTTTAATGTTCAATATCTGAAAATGACATGATTACCGTAATTATTTATAACTTGGTTACAAAACTTTTGTAGAACAGTTTTTATTAGTAATGGCTAATATAGAGCAGTGTGGTTGGCATATGCATCTTCCTATGTTTTATGATCAATTTGTGGAAAATTAAACACAACAGCACTGTGTGAATTTTGCCTTGAGCTTTGGTGGGGTCCGCTTCTTCCGTATACATCCAATTTTACAGGTCTTAATTTTTACTATGAGCTGATATGGCAGAGCAGCAGGGGCTCCACGTGCCTCCATACACTTTTTGTATATGACTTTGCTACACATATAAGGCCTTAGAGCTTTTGATATGTTTCACTGTACAAGCTTTCATTTCTATTAATACAAAGCACATTTAGACAAATCTAATCTCACTAATATTTACTATGCAAAAGTTTTAGGTAACTGTGAGAATAATCCTGCAAAGTAAGAATAGTATTAAAAATAGAGGTATTAATAGTTTATTTTTATCAATTATACTATAAAGTGAACGAACAAAAGATAAATCTATCTCTAAACAGAATCAAATCGTAAATTTTTAAGCATTTACATGCAGTCTTTCAAGAAACTTGGCAGCGAAATTGTTCCAAACATCTTGGAGAACTAATCACAGATCTGCAGATGTAGGTCTTGAGCAATCTCTTAATGAAATCTCTCACAAACTAAATGATGTTTAGATCCAGGCTCTGTGGGGGTCATATACTATCAAGGAAGTGATTAATTAGCTCTAAATATATTCTGCAGCAGGGCAACCCCAAACATGTAACCAATGTAATTAAGAAATTATATTTAGATTAAGGAAGCACAAGGAGTTCTAGAAGTGATAATTTGGCCCCCTGATCTCTTCATCAGCTAATTGGTTTGTGGTTACATGGAGAGACAGAAGGTTTTTTTTTTGCAACCCTACATCCACAAAAGATCTGGGGATAGCTCCCGTAGATGTTTGGAACAACTTTCCTTTCAAGTTCATTAACACACTGTGTGCAAATGTACTTAGGAGAATTGCTGTTTTGATGCAGTTTTGAAGGCAAAGAGTGGTCATTAGAGGTGAGTGGATCTTTTGAAATTCAAATTTGCAGACTTTATCAAATTTTTTTAAAAATTTGATTTGCGGTAATAAAATTTACGACGATTTCAATAGTGAAAAGTTGGTAATTGTTCATAAAATACATGTGGGGAGCAGAGAGAGAACCCCAATCACCATAAGAGTTTACAGTTTACAGGTGAGAGAAAGGGATCTCGCTGACCATAAGAGCTTAGACTCTTCAGAAAAGAGTGACATACCTAGCGACAATGGAGATGGAAAATTACTCTACCTTACAAACTGTGCGCCACTGGGAACCGCTAAGCTGTGATGTCCCAGATACTGACCAACACTGTACGAGGTGTGATAATCTGCTAGATGTTATAGCTGCAGGGTATTATGGGGAGGCCCTCGCGGCAATTCAAAATAATGTTCAAATGCTCTATGATGTATCAGCAGTGTGGTCACACAAGTTTTCTTTTTACATTGCTAACTGCAAATCAAATCTCAAAATGTTGGAATTAGCTTGAAACATCAAATTTCAGAAAATTCGACTTGAACTCGATCCTCCGCCACTTGATCCGCTCATCTCTGGCGATCATTGATTTGCTTTAGATTTCTCGTTTGTTCATTCACTTTGCATTTTGATGGTTGATAAAAATAAACTGTTAGCAATTCTGTATTAATATTCTTACTTTGTATATTTTTTTTCTACACCTGACTGAATCTTTTGCCCAGTACTATATTAAGGCAGATTCAGAAAATACTCTGTGTTATTCTACGCCATCTCTCCAGTTCAAAATCTCTCCATAATAGAGGCAAGCTTTGGTTTATTAAAGCAAACCCAAATAACACCTATTTTGAATAGCAGTTTGGATGTATGAATTCATTATTGAGCGCTTGGTCTTGAATTGCCTTCATGCATAAAATTAAAGTACAACATCCTCCACAGAATCAACCTATTATAAGTTAATTGGTCTTCCCTGACCCTCACGTCTATTCCCTCTGGAGACCTGGTGAATTCAATGAGCTGAGCTCTTTTGAGCTGTCTTTACTTGCTTGCTTGGCAATAAGCAATGATTCCTTCTAAACAAGGTGGCAGGTCGAAGGATCTTTATTATAGATTAAGGGTCAAGATTTAGGGAGTTCAGCTGTGAAGAGCCTTGGATGATCACCAACAATAGATCAACTATAGAACTTGTATCAAGGCATATTTAGCTACCGCAGAACCTCTTGCATGGTAATTATAGCAAGAAGGAAAAATAAAAATAATGAACTGTACAACAATCAGTTAAATAAAAACATTCAAAGATTTTATTTGAATCATCTCGCCATCGTTTTAACAGTCTCATCTATATCCCACAGACTTTATTATCTTCCTCTTGGACTCCATACAAGTTAAAGCATTCCAGTTCTTCCTAGTAACAGGCAGCAGTCGTAATAACGAGGTTCTTGGATGAAGACACAATGGTTGCTTAACACATGCTTGCTCAAGTAAATTCCAGCACACAATATAGAGAGTCATCACCGCTGTCTGGAAAAGAGATTTCTGAATGCATTATTGTAGTTTTTGTTAAATGCCGTATAGATCAAAGGATTAAAAAATGAATTTGAGTACCCCAGCCATAAAAATATACTTTTCCAAATGGGAGGTATGTCACAAGAACATAGGGGGTTAATCAGTTCAGTAATAAAGAATGGGATCCAGCAAAGGACAAAGACCCCTATGAGAATCCCCACCATAAGTGCAGCCCTTTTCTCCTTCTGTTCCCTCCATGTGTCTCCATCTGTCTGAAAAGTGACAGTGGCATGACGGACCGTGAAGACCATTTGAGGCTGGTGAGATGCTTCTTTCACCTATCAGAGGGAATCACAGAATTAAGATCAGATCTGAAAACACATTGGTACAGGTACATGTGATGTCCATATTAATACACAGTTCAGCCTTATGCGAATCAGCACATACATGCCATGCTATAAGTAAGAGGTTGCACTTTTTTGTCACTTTTTAAAAAAAAATATAGATATGACATAAAGTAATAAAGGATGCAGAATGTGGAACATATATATCCCGCCTTAAACCCACCCATAAATAAAAGGTGTGAAAAAAATGGCTTACAATTAATTACATTTGTCAGTCTTGATGCAGGCAGCTCATAACACAGTGACCCAGGTATGTGTGATTTATGGGTCCCATAAAAGCCAAAGTAAACAACGTAATTATGAGACTTTGCAATAATAGAAAAATAGTGTCAGAATTGGCAAATTCCTCTGAATACATGAACAGTGGGAAGTCTTGAAACATGAATGAGGTTTGCATAAAATCTGCCAAGGTCCATACTTCTTTTACTATAACTATAGCACCAATCTACACAATTACATAGATTGATATATTGCAATGAGGAGGTATAATGAAGGCTGAATACTTAAATATTATGTTAGAGGCATATAATAAGGGGTACAGATATGCAGCTTTTTATGAACAGTAATCATTCATAAGCAGTATGTGTCCTTGTAAGTCTGGGTAGATGTGTCGCTTCTTATTCTGAAGGAATTAGTCGTTCAGACATGAAGATGGCAAATCTTCAGATGTAGTGGAGCTGTGTTTGCCAGTGCAGTAGACAAGAGTTGGTCATTTAGCACAATGTGACATAAGATCACTCAACTAGTTGTCACAAAAGCAACAAAGAGTAAAAAGGCAACAGTTACATGTGAAACGTATTCTGCTCTGCTGCCTCTGGACCCATAAAGAGCTCAGGCTGGAATGACCTATGGACTGGCAATTTCATCAGATCGTTTTTGCTATGCGATAGATTAAACTTTACGATTACTGGAAACGAAGAAAGGACTCACCTCAATCACTTCTGGCATCGGGGTGATTGTATTTGTCTTTTTTGATCCAATTCTGAATTTTGCAGCTTTGTAGATTTTCCAGTACACAAAAAGAACCACACAAAGTGGAAGGTAAAATGCTCCAAAGGTGGAAAAGATTGTATAAGAGGGTTCTTGACTAACTTGACATTTTTCAGTCGTTTCTGAATAGGTTTTCTCCCCATCCAAAAAGGGGAGATAGGGAGATTACTGAAGATAAAAGCCATGTTAGTAAGATCATAATGTTAGATATCCGCTTTCTGGTCTTTAAAGTGTATTCCAAATGTCTTGTAATCGACCAGTACCTGTCCAAGGCAATGGCTGTTACATTCCAGATGCTGGCTGTACAACACAGTACATCAAAGGAGATCCAGATATGACAAAGCACTCTACCCAATCTCCAACGCCGATCATTCAACTCATGAACCAAGCTTAGGGGCATCACCAGTGCAGCCACCATGACATCTGATATTGCCATAGATGCCACCAAATTATGAGGAACCCGATGGAAAGTTCTGACCCTCAATATGGTCACTAACACTAACACATTCCATAGGAAGGTAGCAATGACCAGCATAGCCAGCAAAGTTAATATGAGAACACTAAAAACAGAAATTCTGTGCTTGTTCAAGTTCTCTGACCCTGAGCTCCCATTAGCAGTGACAGTGATGTTCCACTCCATCCTCATTTGTGGTAGCATGAGAACAAGAGGTAACAATAGAGGAGTCTCTCTTTACATAATGCCCCATCCAGATCCTGCAGATAGTAGCTGACCAGTCACCACAAACTTACCAGGCTGGTGCTCCACCACATTGCTATGATGAGGCAGTGAGGGCACAGCATGGCATAAAGTTTGGATACGATCTATGTCCATCCCCAGCACAGACATATTGTCAGATTTTCAGACTCCCTGCAATCAATGAAAATCTGATCCTGGAGAGATTGCAGACAGAACACTATGCAGGTCAGCCATCCAGACAGCGCTGTCCCTGGTGCTGAACTCTTCCTAGGCTATGAATATCATACATGACCACAAAGGGTCAGCCAGCACCAGCAATAAAGGCTGACACCTTACTGCATCCAACCAAGATGCAGCTCCAGGAATCGGTCCAGCCTCATCAGCAGAAAGCATGCGAGCTCCAGAGTGTGGGATGAGGATGGAGCCGAGCTTATATAGAGAGGAGCAGCTCCTACGTCAAGGTAATGACAGCCTCCTCCCAGTACTAGAATCCTAGACACTATCAATAAGATTGCACCCAGGGGATGAAGGACAGTAACCTCCATACTACTGTACCACTGCTGTCAGCAGCTCCAGGAGGACTCTGCATTAGCTATGCTCTGTGCAATCAGCAATCTATCCCAATATATCTATATCTATCTATCTATCTATCTATCTATCATAATCTATAAATGCACTTTTGAAAATGCTTCATTAGCATCCTTACAAAAAAAATGGCAAAGTATGACATCTCTATCAAGCTATTTACAGTTCTTTGCAGCTCATCTCCCCCATTTATGATCTATATTATATGTATGTATTTTCTATGTTATATACAGCATATCATCTCTATTATATTTATCAAACTTCTACTATTATCAATCTATTCATTTCAGACAACTATATATTCTATGTACAGCATTTATATATGTATATATAGTAACTATATTTCTATGTATATATCTATATTCTATGTATCAACCTATCAAAGACATCCATTTACATACATTATCTGTATTAAATACATCTTGGTGTAACAATAAACTATTTTCTATCTAACCATTTATTCACATCTTTTCTATTTTTCCATACTTTATCTCTATCTAGCTACAAAGAACAAAAAACTGAACAGCCACCTTTGAAAAGAATAAAACAAGTGTGAACAGTGCAAGCAGCCATGATTATACTACACAAAGGTATACAGCATCCTCTGGAAGCACTAAGATGTATGCACACATTATATGAAATGTGGTCAGCATTACAGCTATATAAAATATAATTAGAAAAAAATGAAGATAGTTAACACACTTTTGTTTGTATCTATCTGTATTCTATTCATATACCATATGTAATTGTTTCTCTTTATGCATAAATCTACCTATCTCCTTATGTAAAATATCCAGAACCTGCTGCATGGCTTAGAATATATATCAATTCAAATTCAAATTCAAAGAAGCTTTATTGGTAGGACTAAATACACATTAGTTTTGCCAAAGCAAGTGTACCAAAGGGGGATAGGGATAGGGATGTTGAGTAGGGGCAGATCCAGGGTGGGGGCTATGGAAGTCCATGGCATAGGGAGGGGTGATGGGGGCGCAGGTCCAGGGTGGGGGCTATAAAAGTCCATGGCATAGGGAGGGGTGATGGGGGCAGATCCGGGGTGGGGGCTATAGAAGTCCATGGCATATCATAGTTCTCTTTCTCGCAGTCTATGACATTCGATCACATACCGCGCTGCTATCTCCGCTGCTCTCTCTTCTTCCCCCAGCAAGATATATGTTTTCTCTTCCTCCTTCATGGTAATGAAATCCGGGAAGAGATGTGAGAGTCTCCTGAAGTGAGTGTCCCTCACTGCTGAGTATTTGGAGCAGTGTAGCAGGAAGTGGGTTTCGTCCTCTATGGCCTCCTGGTCACAGTGTTGGCATAGTCTTTCCTCCCTGGGCTTGTAGCTCTGCCTGTGTCGGCCGGATTCGATGGCCAGACTGTGGGCGCTGAGTCTATACCGGCTCATTATCTGGCGGTCTCTGGGGTCTGGGAGTTTCTCCAGGTATGGGGCCAGACTGTAGTCTCTCTGTAGACTCCGGTACATGGTCAGTTTCTGGGAGCTGATGATGTCGTTCTTCCAGTCACTGACATACCTCTCCTGGCCTTCGTCTACCATCTTCCTGATTTCCGCTTTTGTCAGGTTGTTATGATTGGTGTTCTGGTCAGGTTGGGTTTGGGTGAGCTGTTCCGAGGGTCCTAGTTTTTCTGTTTCACCTACGTGTGTCAGGGCTTTATGGTGATGGGAGCTTGGATTGCTCCTACGTAGGTGAGCTCGGAATGACAGTGCCCTCTTTAGAACCGTTAGGTGTAGAGGGAATCTGCCCAGCTCGGCCCGGCAGGCACTGTTGGAGGTGCTCCGATGGACTTGGAGAAGGTGCTTGCAGAATTCCAGGTGGAATATTTCTGTTGGGCTGGAGTCCCATCTTGACCAGTCTGGGTAGGTGTGAGGACCCCAGACTTTACTGCCATACAGGAGGATTGGGGCGATGACCGAGTCGAAGATTTTTAGCCAGACCCTCACTGGTGGCTTCAGATGGTAAAGTTTCCTTCGGATGCCATAGAAGGTTTTACATGCCTTGTCTTTCAGGGTCTCTATGGCTTGTTTGAAGCTTCCTGACCGGTGAATCTCTAGGCCCAGGTAGGTATATTTGTCTGTTCCTGTAAGGGCGCAGTTGTTGAGGACAAATGAAGGGTGCTGGTCTAATTTTCTCTTTCTCCTCTGGAACACCATGATGTTGGTTTTCTTTAGGTTGACCGGTAGTGCCCAAAATATACACACTGTAGGGATTGGTCTCGCTGATGTGCGACTGAAGGCAAACAGGAGGCACGTTCCTTCAAAAAGTCCATGGGGTTTATTGCTTTTCAAACTCCCAAAGAAAACTTAAAAGAAATAGCCTTTATCTCAGGCAAAACAAAGTACAAAGGTCCAACACTTCAGGCTCGGTACTGGAGCCTCAACATACACAGGAGGCTTTCACCTCCCCACATACAGACCATGTGGTCAACAGTAGTCTGTCTACTTTATATAGCTGACACCCACAGCTAATCACATATCACATGACTAGTCATGTGGTAGTGACATCACCACAGGTCCTTAAAACACATACATAGGTATGGTGATGCCCCTACCCAGGGCTGAGGTATATGGGCAGACCGACCCTCCCGTCTCTCAGTGCTGCCCGTAACCCAGACCCAAGTGTATTAACCGACCACTTAGTGCAGTGTTTCTCAACTCCAGTCCTCAGGACCCACCAACAGGTCGTGTTTTCAGGATTTCCTTAGTATTGCACAGGTGATGGAATTAATGCTTGAGCAGGTGATAAAATTATCACCTGTGCAATACTAAGGAAATCCTGAAAAAATGACCTGTTGGTGGGTCCTGAGGACTGGAGTTGAGAAACACTGACTTAGTGCTTACGTGCACTAAAGAAAACACTCCGGGTTACATCACAGAGACAAGCCATCTCTGTGACACATACCTCCCGTCTATTATGCAACCCTTAGCCATGCTACAACACACAGTGGTAAAAATACAGTGGGGAAAATAAGTATTTGATCCCTTGCTGAGTTTGTCTATAATTTTAAGGGTAGGATAATTTTAAAATTGAGAGATAGAATATCAAAAATAAAATCCATAAAATCACATTGTATAAATTATATAAATTTATTTGCATTTTGCAGGGAGAAATAAGCATTTGATGCCTCTGGCAAACAAGACTTAATACTTGGTGGCAAAACCCTTGTTGGCAAGCACAGCAGTCAGACATTTTTTGTAGCTGATGATGAGGCTTGAGCACATGTCAGGAGGAATTTTGCTCCACTCCTCTTTGCAGATCATTTCTAAATCATTAAGATTTTGAGGCTGTCGCTTGGCAACTCGGAGCTTCAACTCCCTCCATAAGTTTTCTATGTTATCATGGTCTGGAGACTGGCTAGGCCACTACATGACCTTAATGTGCTTCTTTTTGAGCCACTCCTTTGTTGCATTGGCTGTATCTTTTGGGTCATTGTCTTGCTGGAAGACCCAGCCATGACCCATTTTTAATGTCCTGGTGTAGGGAAGGAGGTTGTAACTCAGGATTTAACGGTACATGGCTCCATCCATTCTACCATTGATGTGGTGAAGTATTCCTGTGCCCTTAGCAGAGAACACCCCAAAACATGTTTCCACCTCCATGCTTGACAATGGGGATGGTGTTCTTTGGGTCATAGACAGCATTTCTCTTCCTCCAAACACTGCGAGCTGAGTTAATGCCAAAGAGCTCAATTTTGTCTCATCTGACCATAGCACCTTCTCCCAATCACTCACAGAATCATCCAGGTGTTCATTGGCAATCTTCACATGGGCCTGCACATGTGCCTTCTTGAGCATGGGTACCTTGCGGGCACTGCAGGATTTTAAACCTTTACGGCGTAATGTGCTACCAATGGTTTTCTTGATGACTGTGGTCCCAGCTGCCTTGAGATCATTAACAAGTTTCCTCATTTAGTTTTAGGCTGATCTCTCACCTTCCTCATTATCAAGAATACCCCACGAGGTGAGATTTTGCATGTTGCCCCAGATCGATGTCGATTGACAGTCATTTTGTATTTCTTCCATTTTCTTACTATTGCACCAACAGTTGTCACCTTCTCACTCAGCGTCTTACTTATGGTTTTGTAGCCCATTCCAGCTTTGTGCAGGTCTATGATCTTGTCCTTGACATCCTTAGAAAGCTCTTTGGTCTTGCCCATGTTGTAGAGGTTAGAGTCTGACTGCCTAATTGAGTCTGTGGACAGGAGTCTTTTATAAAGGTGACTATGTGAAGACAGCCATCTTTAATACAGGTAACGAGTTGATTAGGAGCATTTTAATGGTCTGTAGGAGCCAGAACTCTTAATGGTAGGGGATCAAAAACTTATTTCTCACTGCAAAATGCAAATACATTTATATAATTTATACAATGTGATTTTCTGGATTTTATTTTTGATATTCTCTCAATGTTAAAATTAATCTACTCTTAAAATTATAGACTGTTCATGTCTTTGTAAGTGGGCAAACTTACAAAATCAGCAAGGGATCAAATACTTATTTCCCCCCACTGTATTTACTTGATATACTGCCAATTTTGCAAGTTTTTCCATCTACAAAGAATGGAGGGGTCTTTTTATCGTAGGTACACTTCAGCTGTGAGAGGCAGAATCTAATAATAAAAGCCAGAAAATCACATTGTACGATTTTTACATCATTAGTTAGAATTGTATTGCTTGAAATAAGTGTTTGATGCAATAGAAAAACAGAACTTAATATTTGGTACAAAATCTTTGTTTGCAATTACACAGGTCACACTCTGCAACAGGGATTTTGGCCCACTCCTCCTTTCAGATCTTCTCGATCTTTCAGGTTTTGGGGCTGTTGCTGGGCGACATTGAGTTTCAGCTACCTCCAAAGATTTTCTATTGGGTTCAAATCTGGAGACTGGCAGGGACACTCCAGGATCTTGACATGTTTCTTACGAAGCCATTCCATAGTTGCCCTACCTGTGTGCTTCAGGTCATTGTCATGCTGGAAGACCCAGACACGACCCATCTTCAATGCTCTTACTGAGGGAAGGCAGGTTGCTGGCTAAAATCTCACGATACATGAGCCCATCCATCCTATCTTCAATACGGTGCAGTCGTCCTGTCCCCTTTGCAGAAAATCACCCCCAAAGTATTATGT
The DNA here is from genome assembly GCA_033576555.1 of Oophaga sylvatica. Classification (NCBI taxonomy): domain Eukaryota; kingdom Metazoa; phylum Chordata; class Amphibia; order Anura; family Dendrobatidae; genus Oophaga; species Oophaga sylvatica. Next base: position 41,923,201 of record JARQOD010000006.1, read on the forward strand.
TTCTCCCATATACTTCATGGTCTCTCACAATTGAAGTGTACCTACGATAAATATTAGAGATACAGACCTGTCCATTCTTTGTGGGTGGGAAAACATGCAAAATGGCAGTGCATCAAATACTTATTGTCCCCACTGTATATATATATATATATATATATACTGTATATATATACAATAAATATAATATATATTTATATATATATATATATATTTGTGGTCGATGGGCTCACCAGGCTGTACACAAAGGTAGACACAGGAATGATGTTTCCTTAAACCTTCCACTACTTTATTAAATGTACTGCATAAATCAGTACAGAGATAACAAAATAAACATGGCCTTTCTGACCTAATGGGAAACAAAACATAAAAAAATGGCACAGTCCATGTTGCTGCGGGGATCCACCCGCTCAGTGTATTTACCTTCTGAACTCCATCCTGGGGTGGAGATATGGTGAACAGCCTCCCACTCACTATTCATAGTTCACTAAAACCTATCCCTTAATACAGCCAATTAACCTTTCACAGTACTTAATGTGCTGGAGAATTTTCCTAGTTCATATCAGTGAAGCTAATAATCTCAGTGACTCAAATCTGCCCTCGAGTACTTTGCCAGTGACTTTGTCACATATTCCCCCCCAAAGCCGGGGGTTTTGGCACCTACAGTCACTAAACATAAACAGGAAAGTCTAGACAGGGCATCTGCGTTACCATGTATCTTCCAAGGTCAGTGCTCCACGTGAAAGCTGAAGTCCTGGAGCTCTGGAAACCACCTAGTCACCCGAACATTTTCCCCTTAATTTCCCTCAAACATCTCAGGGGCGCATGACATGAAACTAGCAGGATATTCCAGCCTAACAGGTAGTATCTCAGAGTGTAAATTGCACGTTTGATGGCCAAGCATTCTTTTTCCACAATGGCATAGTTTTTCTCACAGGAGGAAAGTTTCCTACCTAGATACAGGATTGGATGTTCCTCCCTGTTTACTTCCTAGGACAACACGGAACCCACCCTGAGCTCTGAGGCATCCATCTGGACCACAAATTCCTTACTGAAGTCAGGTGTGATCAAGACCGAAAGCTTCAACTCTTAGAATGCTATCTCTGCTTTAGAAGACCAATTGGTCATTGATGTCTTCATACCCTTAAGAAGGTCGGTCACATGTGTGGCTATCATGGCGAAATTCATGATAAATTTCAGATAGTATCCCACAATTTCCAGAAACATCCAAACATCTCCTTAGTTGTTTGGGACAGGAGAATTTGCCAGAACATTTTCATCCAGGGTGGCGATGTATCTGACGGACCTTAGCCTCTCCATCGGGATATCAGATATGCATCAAATTTGGACACCTCATTTAGTTTCCTGCAGTCGTTACTGAAACACCACTCTCCATCAGGCTTCAGCCCAAGGACAATGGTGCTGGACCAACCAGTTTTTGACTCCTTGATAACATACAGGTTCAACATTCTCTTTATATCCTTCAAAATCTTCTTGCAGTGGGCTTTGGGGATTTGATGCTGCTTTTGTTTCTGCTGCACATGTGGCTCTATCAGGATTTCATGTTCAACAACCTGGCAACTCAGAAAACAAGCTGTAGTTCAGCTGAAGCAGTTCTCTGTACTGTTATTTCTGGGCCAGGGACAGTGTCTCTGCCACTGTGGAAACCCGTGTTCGGGACCTTGTGACCGAACACTATGTTTTTAGTATGGTCCCGAACTTTACAGTTCGGGTGGCGCCCATCCCTATTCATCACCCTAAAGTCAATACTTTATACAGCCTCCTTTTGTGGCAATTACAACTGTAATTTGCTTCAGATAAATCTCTTTGAGCTTTCCACATCTGCTACTGTGATTTTTGCTTATTCCTCAAGGCAAAACTACTTCAGCTCCTTTGAGTTAGATGGATTCCTCTGGTGAACAGCAATCTGCAAGTCTGACCACAGATTCTCAAATGGATTAAGGTCTGGGCTTCAACTAGGCCCTTCCAAAACATTTACATCTTTCCTGTTAAACCACTCTAGTATTGCTTTATCAGCAGGCTTTGGGTCATTGTCTTGTTTGAATGTAAACCTCCATCCCAGTCTCAAATCACTGACAGAATGAAACAGGTTTGGTGCCAGACATAATGTTTACCTTGGTAGCTAAAAAGTAAAATTTTGGTCTCATCTGACCACAGCACCTTCCTGCATACTTTTGGGGAATCTCTCACCTAACTTTTGACAAACTCAAAACGAGCCTTACAATTTGTGTGTGTAAGTAAAGGCTTTTTTCTGACCACTTTCCATAAAGGCCATCTCTATATAGTGTATGTCTTATTGTGGTGGTATGGACAGATACTCTAGTCTCTGCTTGGAAAAACTCTACAGCTCCTTCAGGGTTACATTTGATCTATTTGCTGCCTCTGATTAATGCCCTCCTTGTCTGGACTGAGAATTTTGGTAGGCGGCCCTCTCTTCATAGGTTTGCTGTGGTACCATGTTTCTTCCATTAGCGGATAGAGGATTTGATGGTGATCCAGAGAATCATCAGAGTTTGGGATTTTTTTTTATAACCCAACCCTGACTTGTACTTCTCAATAGCCTTGACCCGTACTTGTTTGAAGACCTACTTGATTTTCATGGTGTTGTTGTGTTAGTGGTGCCTCTTGCTTAAAGATGTTGCAGTCTCTGTGGCTTATCAGAAAAGGTGTGTATATACTGACAGACCATGTGACACTACAATTCACACTGGTGGCTTTCCTTTCTCAAATCTTGTGATTTATGAAAGTAATTGCTTGCACCCAAAATTTTTAGGGACTGGAAAATATCATTATGGCATTAAGTAAAATGATTGTTGAACAAACCAAGTATAAGTGGTCACCCCTGAGATCTACCTATATAAAGCATCCAAATTCTCTGCCTCCTGAATTCTCTATATATTCATGATGGGGAAATAAATACAGGAATGAACCAGATTTAAACATGATTTGTTCAAGAGAAATAAAAAGAAAAAAAATATTCTAGATTATTTAGTTTCTTAATGTAGTATGTCTTCTACCTTTATGCTCATTATGGCACCTACCCAAGATCTGTGCCAAGTCACATCACACACGCTCATTAAGGCAGTCACCATTGATTATACCTCACACATACAGTAGATCACACTAATTCTCATCAGTACTCCAGTCACTGACTGCCTGGCACCATCATTTCATAGACTGAAAGAAAACAGACCTTCCTGTTTGATGCATTTCTGGAGTTGCCTGGCAACAGGATTCCAAACTAGAAAGTTAAAACAAGTTAAATGAAGCATAGTTTTGATGTACTAGGACTGCATACAGCATAGCTATGTATGTATTTATATTATATATATCGATATACATCTTTTTTTCACATTTTTACACATTTAAGAAGATTGGCGTCACAGCACAGGATTACCGATAATGCACATCGCATGGTATAGCACAACCAATCAGGAGGCACAAAAATAACCAGTATAAAAACCGAGGAAGAGAATGCAGCTGCCATTTTAAGATGATTTTAAGATAGCAAGAGAACATCAGAGCTCACACCTCAGCGACAGAGAAAAGAAAAGAAAGCTCTAATCATTGTAATCTAATCTAAATCATTGGACAAATGCTCAAGACAGTAATGTGTTGCACAAATAGATCAGTGAAGAGGATAATTATAGAAGTCTGCAAATAATAAGGAGGTTCAATTGATAAAAGAGATGTGAATAGCAGGGCTAGACTCGGTATTATTAATCAGTAATAAGGTGTTGATGGCATCTGTCATGCTGCATTTGAATTACATTTTCTCTTCATTCTTAATGCACTAAAAAGTTGCAGCACGACAGCTCAACAGTTTTTACTGTTAAAAAAATTAAAACTTAGAGGTGTGCTTGCTTGTCACTGGCAACTTTACGGAGTTTTTTATTTGCTGCCCAATGATTTTTGTGAAGGGTGGAATAATTTTTTAATAATACAAAAGAAAATTCCCCAAAATCCAGACATATAATTGCAACTGTCTATCTTGCAAAGTGTGAGTGTAACAAATCTTTATAATTATTTTTCCATATATGTTTTCTCAGTCATATTTTACATCCGTACACTTTTTGGTTCAGTACCAACCTAGTATTTTTAATTTTGTCATTTTTGGTAAAGTACCGTATATTTGGATTATAATATGCACCAGAAATAAGATGTACCCCAAATTTTCATTAAGAAAATAGGGAAAAAATTAATGCATCAAATGGGGGTCCGTCTTAGGCTAGTTTCACACTAGCGTTTGGCAGGGCTGCGGAGGGCTGCGTAGTTCACATGGCCTGCGTACCCAATGTTAAAGATAGGATACGCAGGATTCATGCCGACGTAGGCGGAGGTGAAGGAAGAGGTGTGGCAGTGGGCGGGACTTAACGGAGGAACTACGCAGCCCTGCCGAACGCTAGTCCGCTAACAGTCCGAATTCAGCTTACTGAGGGGGTGATCGGGAGCGCTGGTGAAGCGTGGTCTCTCTGTAGTTTCTCTCCTCTCATTCACCTCCGGATGATGTCACCTCTGATAGCGAACTTGCCAGTTTGAGTCCATGTTCTCTGCAAAATGGTCTGCCTCATTACAAATAACCAAGAAGGTAATTTTTTAACTTTATTTTAAGATAAAAAACATAAAAAGTCTGCCAATGCACTGTATAATTAAATTAGCTGTTGATTCATAATAATAATATTAATCTTTATATAGCGCCAACATATTCCACAGCGCTTTACAGTTTAACAGTTTCAAACGCAAGTAATAAGTAACAACGTTAACAATACAATAATTAAAGCAAAATAAGACGACCCTGCTCGTGAGAGCTTACAATCTACAATGAGGTGGGGAGATACAAAGTACAGGAGCTTATTTACAATAATGTATTTACAATGATGGTCCAGCCATCTTGAAGAAGTGGGGGGATAGATATAGATAGTGAATGGGCTACACACACACACACTAAAGGTACTGCCACACTTAGCGATCTCGTTAGCGATCACGATAACGACGCAATCGTTGGTGTGATCTCTTTTAGGTCGCTAGTAGCTGCCAAACAGGAGATCTCATAAACGACACATCAGCGGTCAGCGATCTCTTTAACGACTTTGGCGGTCGTTAGGATCTGTCATTAGCATGTACTGAGCGCTTCTGATTCATAGGAATTTCCAGCATCGCTACTGCTCTCTGCATCCTGCTAGCCTGCTTTGCAACTTCTGCGATCCTCTTTGTGACGCAAAAGAGAACTTACAGATATTGCGATCCACTCCGTGAGCAAAACAGTCATATGCGTCACAAACGAGGTCGCTCGTCGTTCGCAAAAGGTGCCAAACACAGCGATATAGGCTCACCAGCGGGACGCCAATGATCAAAAAACGGTCCAGAACTCTAGTGAACGATCAGCGACATCACAGCAGGCCACATCGTTGCTACATGCCACACACAACGAGGTCGCTAACGAGATCGCAAAATAGTGACGTTTTAGTGATCTCGTTTGCGATCTCGTTTAGTGTGGCATACCCTTTACACATAAAATGACTTTGATTAGGGAACGTGGTAGGCCACTCTGAACAAATGTGTTTTGAGGGAGCGCCTAAAACTATGCAAATTGTGGATGGTCCTAATTTGTTGGGGTAGAGCATTCCAGAGGATTGGTCAAGTGATAAAGACCAAGCAGGTCGAAACATTGTATGATTGCGGAATAAAGTTTTTCATCACTTTTTTCACCTGGATTGGATGCTGTTCCTTCTTTTTTATTTTTGTGTATAGTTGTGTGTCATCAGCATAAATATGGTACTGAAAGCCAAATCTGCTGATGGTCTGTCCAATTGGGGCCGTATATAGACAGAAGAGAAGTGGGCCAAGGACTGAGCCCTTAGGTTCTCCGACAGTGAGAGGAAGAGGAGATGAAGTTGAGCCAGCAAACAAAACACTGAAGGAGTTGTCAGAAAGATAGGAAGAGAACCAGGAGAGGGCAGTATCCTTAATGCCTAGTGACTGGAGCCTAAAGAGTAGGAGATGGTGGTCAACAGTGTTGAAAGCTGCAGAAAGGTCGAGAAGAATGAGCAGAGAATGGTCACCATTACATTTTGCTGTCAGAAGGTCGTTGGTCACTTTGATGACTGTAGTTTCTGTCGACTGTAGGGGGCGGAAACCGGACTGTGAAGGATCTAGGAGGGAGTGAGGGAGAGGTAACAGGTAAGGCAGAAGTAGATCAGGCACTCCAAGAGTTTAGAGATGAAGGGGAGATTGAAGACTGGTCTGTAGTTATCCGTGTAGGATGGATCTAGAAAGGGTTTTTTTAATAATGGAGTAATGATACAGTGTTTGAAGGAGGATGGGAAGATACCCGAGGAGAGGGAGAGATTAAAGATTGTAGTTAGATGAGTTGTGATGACTGGAGAGAGAGACTGGAGGAGATGTGAGGGAATGGGGTCGGTTATGCATGTAGCTGGACGAGAAGAAGAGAGGAGTCTGGAGACTTCTTCTGTGATGGGATCAAATGTGGAGAGTGAGACAGGGGAAATGCAGGTAGGGATGGGAGTCACAGCACTTGGTGGCTGGGAGCGGATTTCCTGAAGGATTTCCTACCGATGCATAACAAGTTACATTCCTTTTCTATGGTGAAGTCATGTAGATATTACTAAGGCTGTTTGCATTAAAGAGATTGAAAGGGGTTGGATGCAGTCCTAGGAGACCCGAGAGTATATCAAAAGGCAATTGTAGTATCTGTGATTCTCAGCAAATTTATTTGCCATGAATCTATTTTTTTATGTACACCGAATCTGTCAATTTCAAAATGTAAAACATTCAGTCATCTCTACCCCTGAATTTTATGAGCAGTAACTATATGCAGTTCCTTAATTAGGAACTCAGCTACATGTTCTCAGGACTTCTCATGGTTCATTTTCTGACAAAAAGAAGCTACTTTCCTGTCAGTCCTGGAAGTTATAATGACTAACATTTTATAAAAGGTCTGCAAGTCTGTGTCTTTCTGTAAAGAGTCATCTTTTTCACTATGTGGGCTATTCCAGGCAACATTGTAGCAGTGTCAGCCACATAGTAGAAAACATGTACATATGAAGTAGTGACAACCAGAAACAAAGTGGTGTCATCAAAGCTCATCGTAAAGCCTTTAAAAATGTACCTTGTAAATTAGGAGACTTAAAATTACCTTAACCCCTTAACCCTCAAGGGTGGTTTGCACGTTAATGATCGCGCCAATTTTTACAATTCTGACCACTGTCTCTTTATGAGGCTATAACTCTGGAACCCTTCAACGGATCTTCACGATTCTGAGACTGTTTTCTCATGACATATTGTACTCGTGACATATTGTACTTCCTGATAGTGGTAAAATTTCTTCGATATAATTTGCGGTTATTTATGAAAAAAATGGAAAGATGGCGAAAATTTTGAAAATTTTGCAATTTTCAAACTTTTAATTTTTATTCCCTTAAAACAGAGAAATATGTCACACAAAATAGTTACTAAATAACATTTCCCACATGTCTACTTTACATCAGCACAATTTTGAAACCAAATTTTTTTTTCCTACGAAGTTATAAGGGTTAAAAGTTGACCAGCGATTTCTCATTTTTACAACAAATTGTATAAAACCATTTTTTTTAGGGACCACCTCACATTTGAAGTCACTTTGAGGGGTCTATATGGCAGAAAATACCCAAAAGTGACACCATTCTAAAAACTGCACCCCTCAAGGTACTCAAAGCCGCATTCAAGAAGTTTATTAACCCTTCAGGTGCTTCACAGGAGCTGAAGCAACTTGGAAGGAAAAAAATGAACATTTAACTTTTTAGTCACAAAAATGATCTTTTACAAACAATTTTTTTATTTTAACAAGGGTAAAAGGAGAAAATGGACAGAAAAAGTTGTTGTGCAATTTCTCTTGAGTACGCCGATACCCCATATGTGGGGGAAAACCACTGTCTTGGCGCACGGCAGGGCTTGGAAGGGAAGGAGCGCCGTTTGACTTTTTCAAACCAAAATTGGCGGGAATTGAGATTGGACGCCATGTCGCGTTTCGAGAGCCCCTAATGTGCCTAAACAGTGGAAACCCCTGACATGTGACACCATTTTGGAAACCAGACCCCCTAAGGAACTTATCTAGATCTGTTGTGAGCACTTTGAACCCCAAATGTTTCACTAAAGTTTATAATTCCTGGGTGTGAAAAAAAAATAAATTCCACAGAAATGATTTTTTTAGTCCCCAATTTTTGATTTTTCCCAAGGAAATTGAACCCCAAAAGTTGTTTTCCAATTTGTTCTGAGTACTCTGATACCCCATATGTGGGGGAGAAATACTGTTTGGATGCACCGCAGGGCTCGGAAAGAAAGTAATGACGTTTTGGAATGCAGACTTTGATGGGTGTCATGTTCAGTTTGCAGAGTCCCTGATGTGCCTAAACAGTGGAAACCCCCCACAAGTGACCCCATTTTGGAAACTAGACCCCCTAAGGAACTTATCTAGATCTGTGGTGAGCACTTTGAACCCCCAAGTGCTTCACACAAATTTTTAATGCCCAGGCATGAAAATAAAAAATTCTATTTTTTTCCCACAAAAGTAATATTTAAGTCACAAATTTTTTATTTTCCCAAGGGTAACATGAGAAATTGGACCATAGAAGTTGTTGTCCATATTTGATACCCCATATATGGGGGGAACCACTGTTTGGGCGCACGGCAGAGCTCGGAATGGAAGGAGCGCCATTTAACTTTTTCAAACCAAAATTGGCTGGAATCGAGATTGGATGCCATGTCGCATTTGGATAACCCCTGATGTGCCTAAACAGTGGGAATCCCCCACAAGTGACCCCATTTTAGAAACCAGACCCCCTAAGGAACTTATCTAGATCTGTGATGAGCACTTTGAACCCCAAGTGCTTCACACAAGTTTATAACGTAGAGCCATAAAATTAAAGAATCATATTTTTTCCACAAAAATGATCTTTTCACCCCAATCTTTATTTTCCCAAGGGTAACAAGACCTCAAAAGTTATTGTGCAATTTATCCTGAGTACGCTGATACACAATATGTGGGGGTAAACCACTGTTTGGGTGCATGGCAGAGCTCGGAAGGGAAGGAGCGCAGTTTGACTTTTTCAACGCAGAATTGGCTGTATGCCATTTGCGTTTGGAGAGCCCCTGATGTGCCTAAACAGTGGAAACCCCCCACAAGTGACACCATTTTGGAAACTAGACCCCTTAAGGAACTTATCTAGATCTGTTGGGAGCACGTTCAAACCCCAAATGTTTCACTAAAGTTTATAATGCCTGGGTGTGAAAATAAAAAAATAAAAATTCCACAAAAAATGATTTTTTAGTCCCCAATTTTCCAATTTTTGATTTTTCACAAGGAAATTGGACCCCAAAAGTTGTTGTCCAATTTGTCCAGAGTACGCTGATACCCCATATGAGGGGGGGAAATACTGTTTGGGTGCACGGCAGGCTCGGAAAGGAAGTAATGACATTTTGGAATGCAGACTTTGATGGGTGTCATGTTCAGTTTGCAGAGTCCCTGATGTGCCTAAACAGTGGAAACCCCCCACAAGTGACCCCATTTTGAAAACTAGGCCCCCTAAAGAACTTATCTAGATCTGTGGTGAGCACTTTGAACCCCCAAGTGCTTCACACAAGTTTATAATGCCCAGGCATGAAAATAAAAAATCCTATTTTTTCCCACAAAATGATCTTTTAGTCACCAATTTTTTATTTTCCCAAGGGTAAGGGGAGAAATTGGACCCCAAAAGTTGTTGTCCAATTTGTACCGAGTACGCTGATACCCTATATGTGGGAGAAAACTACTGTGTGGGCGCACGTTGGGGCTCGGAATAGAAGTAGTGACGTTTAGTAATGCAGACTTTGATGGAATGGTTTGCGGGAAGGAGCGCCATTTAACTTTTTCAAACCAAAATTGGCTGGAATCGAGATTGGACGCCATGTCGCATTTGGATAACCCCTGATGTGCCTAAACAGTGGGAATCCCCCACAAGTGACCCCATTTTGTAAACTAGACCCCCAAAGGAACTTATCTAGATGTGTGGTGAGCGCTTTGGACCCCCAAGTGCTTCACAGAAGTTTATAATGCCCGAAGTGAAAATAAAAAATGCATATTTTTTCCACAAACATGATATTTTAGTCCCCAGTTTTTTATGTTCCCAAGGGTAACAGGAGAAATTGGACCCAAAAGTTGTTTTCCAATTTGTCCTGAGTACGCTGATACTCTATATGTGGGAGAAAACTACTGTATGGCTCGAAAGTGAAGTAGTGACGTTTTGCATTGCAGACTTTGATGGAATGGTCTGCGGTGTCATGTCGCGTTTGGTGAGCCCCTGATGTGCCTAAACAGTGGAAACCCCCTACAAGTGACCCCATTTTGGAAACTAGAGCCCCAAAGGAACTTATTTAGATGTGTGGTGAGAACTTTGAACCCCCAAGTGCTTCACAGAAGTTTATAACGTAGAGCCATAAAAATAATAAATCATATTTTTTTCTACAAAAATGATATTTCGCCCCCAATTTTTTATTTTCACAAGGGTAACAGAAGAAATTGGCCCCCAAGAGTTATTGTGCAATTTGTCCTGAGTATGCTGATACCCCACATGTGGGGGTAAACTACTGTTTGGGCGCATGGCAGAGCTCAGAAGGGAAGGAGCACCGTTTGACTTTTTCAATGCCGAATTGGCTGGAATTGAGATCAGACGCCATGTCACATTTGGAGAGCCCCTGATGTGCCTAAACAGTGGAAACCCCCCAATTCTAACTCCAACCCTAACCCCAACACACCCCTAACACTAATCCCAACCCTAATTATAACCTAACCACAAACCTAACCCTAACACACCCGTAACCCTAGTCCCAACCCTAACCATAACTTTAGCCCCAACCCTAATCCTAACTTTAGCCCAAACCCTAACCCTAATGGGAAAATGGAAATAAATACATTTTTTTAATTTTATTATTTTTCCCTAACTAAGAGGGTGATAAAGGGGGGTTTGATTAACTATTTATAGCGGGTTTTTATGATTGGCAGCTGTCACGCTAAAAGACACTTTTTATTGCAAAATGTAGTTTTTGCATCATCATATTTTGAGAGCTATAATTTTTCTATATTTTGGCCCATCGAGTCATGTGAGGTTTTATGTTTTGCGGAACGAGGTGACGTTTTTATTTGTACCATTTTTGGGCACATGACATTTTTTGATCGCTTTTTATTACGATTTTTGGGAGGCAGAATGAACAAAAACCAGCAATTCATGAGTTTCTTTTGGGGGTGGGGGCGTTTATAGCGTTCCGCGTATAGTAAAATTGATAATGCCATTTTATTCTTCGGGTTAGTACGATTACAGTGATACCTCATTTACATATTTTTTTATGTTTTGGCGCTTTTATACAATTATAACGATTATATATAAAAAATAATTATTTTTGCATCGCTTTATTCTGCGAGCTATAACTTTTTTATTGTTTCACTGATGATGCTGTATGGTGGCTCGTTTTTTGCGGGACAAAATGACGTTTTTAGCGGTACCATGTTTGTTTATATCGGTCTTTTTGATCGTGTTATTCCACTTTTTGTTCGGCGGTATGATGATAAATCATTGTTTTTTAGACTTGTTTTTTTTAAGGGGTTCACTAAAGGGGTTAACTAATGGGACAGTTTTATAGTACGGGTCGTTATGGCCGCGGCGATACTGAATATGTGTATGTTTATTGTTGTTTTTTTTTTTTAAATTAAAGAAGAGAATTTATTGGGGAATATTTTTTTTTTCATTATTTAGGAATTTTTTTTACAAATGTTTTTTTTATTTTTTTTACATTTTTACTTTGTCCCAGGGTACGACATCACTGTGTAGGGTCAGATCGCTGGTGTGACAGTGTGCACAGCACTCTGTCACACCAGCGATCGCTCTGGCACTGCTGCAGGCTTCTCAGTGCCTGCTCTCAGCAGGCACTTAGGAAGCCGCCTCCCTGCAGGACCAGGCGACCATCTTGGATCGAGGTCCTGCAGGGAAGAGGCCTTCAGAACAGCACGGTTACACCGCGCTGTTCTGAGGGTCTCAGGGGAGCGCGCAGGGAGCCCCCTCCCTGCGCGATGCTCCCCTGTGCCCCCGTTACACCGCGATCATGTTTGATCACGGTGTGCCAGGGGTTAATGTGCCGGGAGCGGTCCGTGACTGCTCCTGACACATAGGGCCGGGTGTCAGCTGTGATAATCAACTGACACCCGGCGGCGATCAGATGCGCTTCCCCCGGGAGTGCAGCTGATCGCCTTGGACGTACTATTCCGTCCCTGGGAATTACAGTTATATGAAAAAGTTTGGGCACCCCTATTAATCTTAAGCTTAATGTTTTATAAAAATTGGTGTTTTTGCAACAGCTATTTCAGTTTGATATATCTAATAACTATTGGATTGGACACAGTAATGTTTCTGCCTTGAAATGAGAACATGTGCAATCTGCATTCAAACAAAATTTGACAGGTGCATAAGTATGGCCACCCTTATCATTTTCTTGTTTTAAATACTCCTACCTACTTTTTACTGACTTACTAAAGCACTTTTTTTTAGTTTTGTAACCTCATTGAGCTTTGAACTTCATAGCCAGGTGTATGCAATCATGAGAAAAGCTACTTAAAGTGGCCACTTGCAAGTTGTTCTCCTGTTTGAATCTCCTCTGAAGAGTGGCATCATGGGCTCCTCAAAACAACTGTCAAATAATCAAAGATTATTCAACATAGTTGTTCAGGGGAAGGATACAAAAAGCTGTCTCAGAGATTTAACCTGTCAGTTTCCACTGTGAGGAACATAGTAAGGAAATGGAAGAACACAGGGACAGTTCTTGTTAAGGCCAGAAGTGGCAGGCCAAGAAAAACATCAGAAAGGCAGAGGAGAAGAATGGTGAGATCAGTCAAGGACAATCCTCAGACCACCTCCAGAGAGCTGCAGCATCAACTTGCTGCAGATGGTGTCACTGTGCATCGGTCAACTATACAACGCACTTTGCACAAGGAGAAGCTGTATGGGAGAGTGATGCAAAAGAAGCCGTTTCTGCAAGCACGCCACAAACAGAGTCGGCTGAGGTATGCAAAAGCACATTTGGAGAAGCCAATTTCTTTTTGGAAGAAGGTCCTGTGGACTGATGAAACCAAGATTGAGTTGTTTGGTCATACAAAAAGGCGTTATGCATGGCGTCAAAAAAACACAGCATTCCAAGAAAAACACTTGCTACCCACAGTAAAATTTGGTGGAGGTCCATCATGCTTTGGGGCTGTGTGGCCAATGCCGGCACCGGGAATCTTGTTAAAGTTGAGGGACGCATGGATTCCACTCAGTATCAGCAGATTGTTGACAATAATGTTCAAGAATCAGTGACAAAGTTGAAGCTACGCAGGGGATGGATCTTTCAGCAAGACAATGATCCAAAACACTGCTCCAAATCTACTCAGGCATTCATGCAGAGGAACAATTACAATGTTCTGGAATGGCCATCCCAGTCCCCAGACCTGAATATCATTGAACATCTGTGGGATCATTTGAAGAGGCTGTCCATGCTCGGCGACCATCAAACTTAACTGAACTGGAATTGTTTTGTAAAGAGGAATGGTCAAAAATACCTTCTTTCAGGATCCAGGAACTCATTAAAAGCTACAGGAAGCGACTAGAGGCTGTTATTTTTGAAAAAGGAGGATCTACTAAATATTAATGTCACTTTTCTGGTGAGGTGCCCATACTTATGCACATGTCAAATTTTGTTTGGATGCAGATTGCACATTTTCTGTTAGTACAATAAACCTCATTTCAAGGCAGAAACATTTCTGTGTCCAATAGTTATTAGATATATCAAACTGAAATAGCTGTTGCAAAAACACCAATTTTTATAAAACATTAATCTTAAGATTAATAGGGGTGCCCAAAGTTTTTCATATAACTGTATAATCAGAAGTTACAGTGAAAAGAACTCAATGTTCAACTTGTAACTTATGACAAGAGTCTTGAAAAAATCTGCAATAATTTGTATACAATGTGCCAATGAGAATCAAATACATCAGTGTCATTCACCTTAATCTGGTGATGGTAGAAAGGTATTAGCAGGATCTTTAATGGACTTGATAATACTTTATCTGATAATACCAGAAAATATTCTCCCTTTCCTTTGATGCTGAGGTTTTAGCCAGTCAATGTGTTAAGCTTAGTATAGCAGATCATTTCATTAGGCATAGTCAGTTTGAATTCTAGGAAATAATCTGTGAATAAAATTTTACTTTCATGTAACTCCCGGAGACATGAAGAATTGTGCTCAGATTTCCCTGCTGGAAGCAAATCTGGTATTTCATCTTCTGAACTGCAGCTGTACCATCCACAGGTGTGCTTGTTGTTCTGTGGGCGATAGAGTTAGTTATACTATTACAAAATAACTTTTCAAAAGTGATATTAAACCAAGCAAAAAAATGTTGTTTTCTATCATCTATAAAAAAAAACATGCTTATAACAAAACTAAGAAGAGTGTTTCCAAACTGGAAAACAGCAGGGTGGTGGGGCGATGTTCCCTCAAAATGTTGCCCTCTCGGGATGAGAGAATTTCCGTATATACTCATGTATAAGCCGACCCGTGTATAAACCGACCCCCCTAATTTTGCCACAAAAAACTGGGAAAACTTATTGACTCGCGTATAAGCCTAGGGTGAAAAATGATTATGCCCCCATATGATGCTCCACAGATTATGCCCCCATATGCTGCACAGATTATGCCCCTATATGCTCCAGATTATGCCCCCATATGCTCCAGATTATGCCCAATATGCTTCAGAGATTATGCCCCCATATGCTCCATATTATGCCCCCATATATTCCACAGATTATGCCTCGTATGATCCACAGATTATGCCCCCATATGCTCCACAGATTATGCCCCCATATGCTCCACATTATGCCCCCATATGCTCCATATTATGCCCCCATATGCTCCAGAGCATGCCCCCATATATTCCACAGATTATGCCCATACGCTCCATATTATGGCCCCATATGTTCCACAGCTTATGCCCCCATATGCTCCATATTATGCCCCCATATGTTCCACAGCTTATGCCCCCATATGCTCCATATTATGCCCCCATATGCTCCAGATTATGCCCCCATATGCTCCAGATTATGCCCCCATATGTTCCACAGTTTATGCCCCATACGCTCCATATTATGCCCCCATATGTTCCACAGCTTATGCCCCCATATGCTCTATATTATGCCCCCATATGCTCCATATTTTGCCCCATATGCTCCAGATTATGCCCCCATATGTTCCACAGCTTATGCCCCCATATGCTCTATATTATGCCCCCATATGCTCCATATTTTGCCCCATATGCTCCAGATTATGCCCCCATATGTTCCACAGCTATGCCCCCATATGCTCCATATTATGCCCCCATATGCTCCATATTTTGCCCCCATATGCTCAGATTATGCCCCCATATGTTCCACAGCTTATGCCCCCATATTATGCCCCATATGCTCCATATTTTGCCCCATATGCTCCATATTATGCCCCCATATATTCCACAGCTTATGCCCCATATGCTCCATATTATGCCCCCATATGCTCCATATTATGCCCCCATATGTTCCAGATTATGCCCCCATATGCTCCATATTATGCCCCCATATGTTCCAGATTATGCCCCATATGCTGCAAAAAAAATAAAAAAAATGACATACTCACCTCTCGTCGCTGGGGTCCAGGTGCCAGGGTCCTGAGCAGGCGGGGACACCGGCGCGCTATGGGGACAGGTGCCGGCGTCACCGCTCACTCAGAACCCCGGCACCTGTGATATTTACCTTTCCTCTCTGCACCGCAGCGCTGCGTCCTCTTCCTGGTCCTCGGCAGTGAATGATCTGGCAGGGGCGCGGTGCTCACTAATGACATCATCGCGCCCTCTGCTGATCATTCACCGCCAGAGGAGTCAGACGAGGACGCAACACAGCTTTGGAGAGAAGACAGGTAAATATCGCTGTACTCACCTCTCCGCCGCGCGTCCCTGCAGCCTCTCCTCTTCTCCCGGCGCTCTCAGCAGCGCTTCCTTCCTACAGCGGTCACATGGCACCGCTCATTAAAGTCATGAATATGTGCATATTCATGACTTTAATGAGCGGTGCCATGTGACCGCTGCAGGAAGGAGCCGGAGATCGTGGGAGAAGCAGGGGGGCTGCAGAGACCGCGGTGGCGGAGAGGTGAGTATAATCCGACATCCCCGCTCCCCCTCCCCCGCCGACCCCCGTATATGACCCGCGTATAAGCCGAGAGGGGGACTTTCAGCCCTAAAAAATGTGCTGAAAATCTTGGCTTATACATGGGTATATACGGTAAATATTCTACCCTTGACAGATACAAGTGCTTCTCACTAAATTAGAATATCATCAAAAACTTAATTTATTTCAGTTCTTCAATACAAAAAGTGAAACTCCTATATTATATAGAGTCATTACACACAGAGTGATCTATTTCACGTGTTTATTTTATGTTAATGTTGATGATTATGGCTTACAGCCATTGAAAACCCAAAAGTCATTATCTCAGTAAATTAGAATAATTTATAACATCAGCTTGAAAAATGATTTTAAAATCCGAAATGTATGTTCAGTAAATGCACCAATGCGGCGTGGCATGGAAGAGATCAGTCTGTGGCACTGCTGAGGTGTTATGGAAGCCCAGGTTGCTGTGGTAGCAGCCTTCAGCTCATCTGCATATTTGGGTCTGGTGTCTCTCATCTTCCTCTTGACAATACCCCATAGATTCTCAATGGGGTTAAGGTCAGTCGAGTTTGCTGCCAATCAAGCACAGTGATACTGTTGTTTTGAAACCAGGTATTGGTACTTTTGGCAGTGTGGACAGGTGCCCAATCATGCTGGAGAATGAAATTTCCTTCTCCTTAAAGCTTGTCGGCAGAGGGAAGCATAAAGTGCTCTAAAATTTCCTGGTAGATGGCTGCGCTGACTTTGGTCTTGATAAAACGCAATGGACCTACACCAGCAGATGACATGGCTCCCCAAACCATCACTGATTGTGGAAACTTCACACTAGACCTCCAGCAGCTTGGATTGTGGCCTCTCCACTCTTCCTCCAGACTCTGGGACCTTGATTTCCAAATGAAATGCAAAATTTACTTTCATCTGAAAACAAGACCTTGGCCCACTGAGCATCAGTCCAGTTCTTGTTCTCCTTGGCCAAGGTAAGACGCTTCTGGCATTGCCTATTGGTCATGAGTGGCTTGACAGAAGGAATACGACTCTTGTAGCCCATGTCCTGGATATGTATTTGTGTAGTGGCTCTTGAAGCAATGACTCCAGCAGCAGTCCACTCCTTTTAAATCTCCCCAAAATGTTTGAATGGCCTTTTCTTAACAATCCTTTCAAGGCTGCGGTTATCCCGGTTGCTTGTGCACCTTTTTCTACCACACTTTTTCCTTCCACTCAACTTTCCATTAATACGCTTGGATACAGCACTCTGTCAACAGCCAGCTTCTTTAGCAATGACCTTTTGTGGTTTATCCTCCTTATGAAGTGTGTCAGTGACTGCCTTCTGGACATCTGTCAAGTCAGCAGTCTTCCCCATGATTGTGGAGCCTACTGAAACAGACTAAGGGACCTTTTTAAATGCTTAGGAAGCCTTTGCAGGTGTTTTTTGTTAATTATTCTAGTTTACTGAGATAATGACTTTTGGGTTTTCATTGGCTGTAAGCCATAATCATCAACATTAACAGAAATAAACACTTGAAATAGATCATTCTATTTGCAATTACTCTATGTAATAAATGAGTTTCACTTTTTGTATTGAATAACTGAAAAAATTTAACTTTTTGATGATATTCTAATTTAGTAAGAAGCACTTGTATATGGAGCTGATATTGGATTTTTCCGGAATATGTTATTTTAACTATTTCCGTTACAGATCACACAACTTAGAGGAAACAGTGGTGGCACTATATCATTTATAAAGGCTGCCAGAATATATTAGGGTGCACCTTGACCATGCTTTATAAAAAAAAGTGAGCTGGATAAGAAGTATTACTAAGCAATAGACATGATAAAACCAGAACTTAAAAGTTTGGGATTCTTACCGGACAGTTAGTGAACATGGACATCTCCGGAAAGTCAGTTGAAAACTTCAGAATTCCAGGGGAAGTCCATTAGAGAGAGAGAGAGAGACAGATTGAAAATGAAAGAACTGTTCCAGCTCCAAAGTTTGGGTGCTTACTGTTTTTAATGGGGTTCGGGATCTGGTTAAAGTTCAGCTACAGTTCTGGTATCCGAATCTAACTTTGAACTATAGTTCGAGTCAGTTAATAGAATCTAAACTTGGATCCGCTCACCCTTCCTATGTGCCCATTCAGATGCTATTGATTTCTTTTGTACGCAAAAAAAGTACAGGTTTTCAACAGTGTCTTGCATCAGATTTTCATCAATGTTTTGTCAGTGTCTGGTTTCACCATCAAAGTTTCATCAGTTTCTTTTCCCAACTTGGATGGAACTTTAGTGGACCCATAGATTTACTTTTGCAATTTTGACCCTAGACTAGTAACAAGTCAGTTTTTTTTTTGCCAAACACTCAGTCCGTAAAAAACTAGCATATGTGAACATGCTTATAGATTATAATAGGTATGAGTTTAATCCGTGAAAATCATGGAGAGAATCCGTATGACAATCACAGATATCTGATTGAGCCCTTAATGTCATTATAGGTTATTAAAAGTATGGAGAACTCCATTTTCTCATGTACAGCACCATGGAATTAATGGCGCTATATAAATAAATAATAATAATTCTTGATTGTTATGTGATTGCATGGTTTATTGTACACTGCTCAAAAAATAAAGGGAACTCTCAAATAACACATCCTAGATCTGAATGAATGAAATATTCCCATTGAATACTTTGTTCTGTACAAAGTTGAATGTGCTGTCAACATAATCACACAAAAATCATCACTGGAAATCAAATTTTTGAACCAATGGAGACCTAAATTTGGAGAGACCCCCAAATGAAAGTGGAAATATCTCAAAATAAAAATCAAAACAAGACAAAATTAAAGTGGAAACAAGTCAAAATGATACTCAGAATTGTGTGTGGCCTCCACGTGCCTGTATGACCTCTTTACAACGCCTGGGCATGCTCCTGATGAGGTTGCGGATGTTCTCCTGAGGGATCTCCTCCCAGACCTGGACTAAAGCATCCGTCAACTCCTGGACAGTCTGTGGTGCAACGTGACATTGGTGGATGGAGCAATGCTGTCCCAGATGTGCTCAATTGGATTCAGGTCTGGGGAACGGGCAGGCCAGTCCATAGCTTCAATGCCTTCATTTTGCAGGAACTGCTGACACACTCCAGCCACATGAGGTCTGGCATTGTCCTGCATAAAGAGGAACCCAGGGCCAACCGCACCAGCATATGGTCTCACAAGGTGTCTGAGGATCTCATCTTGGTATATAATGGCAGTCAGGCTACCTCTGGCGAGCACATGGAGGGCTGTGCGGCCCTCCAAAGAAATGCCACCCCACACCATTACTGATCCACTGCCAAACCGGTCATGCTGAAGGATGTTGTAGGCAGCAGGTTCACACTCAGCACATGTGACAGACGTGACAGAGTCTTGAGACACCTTGGAGAGTGATCTGCCTGCAACATCCTTCACCATGACCGGTTTGGCAGTGGGTAAGTAATGGTGTGTGGTGGCATTTCTTTGGAGGGCCACACAGCCCTCCATGAGCTTGCCAGAGATAGCCTGACTGCCATTAGGTACCAAGATGAGATCCTCAGACCCCTTGTGAGACCATATGCTGGTTCGGTTGGCCCTGGGTTCCTCCTAATGCAGGACAATGCCAGACCTCATGTGGCTGGAGTGTGTCAGCAGTTCCTGCAAGATGAAGGCATTGAAGCTATGGACTGGCCTGCCCGTTCCCCAGACCTGAATCCGATTGAGCACATCTGGGACAGCATGTCTTGCTCCATCCACCAATGTCACGTTGCACCACAGACTGTCCGCGGGTTGACGGATGCTTTAGTCCAGGCCCGGGAGGAGATCCCTCAGGAGAACATCCGCAACCTCATCAGGAGCATGCCCAGGCGTTGTAGGGAGGTCATACAGGCACGTGGAGGCCACACACAATACTGAGCATCATTTTGACTTGTTTCCATTTTAATTTTGTCTTGTTTTGATTTTCATTTTGAGTTGTTTCCACTTTCATTTTGGGGGTCTCTCCCCATCCAGGCCTCCATTGGTTCAAAAATTTGATTTCCATTGATGATTTTTGTGTGATTAGTTGACAGCACATTCAACTTTGTACAGAACAAAGTATTCAATGAGAATATTTCATTCATTCAGATCTAGGATGTGTTATTTGAGTGTTCCCTTTATTTTTTGAGCAGTGTATGTCGCCACTTTGCTGGACTGCTTCTTCAGTTGCCGTTTGATATCACACGTCTGCTTCTACAATAAGCATTGTTCTTGAATACTGTAGATATTTCAAATAAATGACATGTTACACTATCTAGCACTATGTGTCCATTTATGCTGGAGTAGTGCTCAGAGACAAGCTTTATTGCTGCTTCAGTCCTAGACAATATTTCTTGAAAATGTTTCCAGTATATTTTATGAGCAAGCTCTATAGATCGCACAGCTATTGACATGAGATGCAGTTTGCTGCATTTGTAGCTGATAGATAATAGTACAATAGCCACCAATCCTCACAAAACAATAAAAGAAGCACATTCAAAAGCAGCTGAGTATGCGGTATCATGTGAATGATGCAAGGTGAAGGGTAGGCACTAGTGATATGGAAATTAGTATCAAAGCAAATGATCAAATCTTCACAAGTGATCTGAATAAAAGGAAAATGTATTTAGAATAAAGTTACCATAACTTAAAGGAGAAATACTGTAAATAAAGATAACATATAAAACTGTATATGGGACCCCTGGAAATATGAGAGAGCAATCTCCCTTGTTACAAAAGGGTGCAGTATTTAAATCTGAATTCCGTCTCACAGTCATGGAGCTTTTATGCATGCTAGAAAAAATGATTAAATAATTCAAGTATTACATAAACAATTATTAGTTCTCAATAATAATTCTGTTGCAGAAGACCTTCAGGTGTCTTGTTTCTGCGAGAATATCTTTTCTGTAGAACATCATCGTACAGAACAATCTAACCATACTGCAGGCTCAGCCTTGGCTTCATGTAGCTGAAACAGAGCATGATTGTATAAAGCTGGTATATAGCTGCCATATAACATGTAACATATTGGAAAATTGTGGATTATAATATCTGTATTAATTATTTTCTTTATTAGTAGGTTCAACTAAAATGCATAAAAAAGCACCTTTCCTCATGAGAAAAAAACAAACAATTACAAGATAGGATTAGCCCAAGATTTAAAACAATACTGGTACACAGCAAGAAGTTTGTGCGGCATGATATCACGGTTTCATTAAAGGATTGTCAATGAAGTCGCAGTACGTTGCATGCCATAATGCAACCCCATCCAACAATCATTAGATGTGGATGCAACATTGCAATCTTAATGCTGAGGGCTCGCTCTCACAAGCGTATAACACGGCCGAGTGCTATCCCATGTTTTATTGGATAGCACTTGGCCCAATATTATACTATGTGGTAGTGCAGATCTGAGATTATTTTCTCATGTCGATTTGGCATGAGAAAACAATCGCAGTATGATGTGAGTGCATCCAAGCATTGCATCTGTGCTGCAATTATCTTATGCACGAAAATTGGATCACACTCAGATGACACTCAGATCAAACTCTGACAGAGTTTGAGCAGAGTATCAATTGCGTAATGGGCCCGATATTCTCGCAAGAGTTATATAAAATATTGTAACTTGCATGCAACATCTCTGCAATTTACCTGCTTTTTTTTTACAACCAAATCACCACTGTAAAGTAGCTGTGAAACAGTAAATTTGAACAAATTTTTTTTGGGTTGCAAGACCTGTCTGATTGTTGCTGTGTTGCATCCAGAGTTTCCTCTTTGCATCATTCTACAGCTAGGGCAACTTGACGACAAATGACTCATGACCAGGGCCGATTTTAGATAAAGAGGGGCCCTGGGCAAAAGTTTAAAGTGGGACCCCAAACGCTCACATATTGCACCATCACACAGAAACATTTCTCTTGTATTTACATGCGCTGAGTTCAGGTCGTTAAGCAAGAGTGATCGACAATATTGAAATCGTTCGACGCTTGTTTTCCTGCCTCTTTACTCTGTCTGAGAAAGAATGATGGGTACAGATAGTCCTCGATACAGTATAATGCAGGTCCCATATAGTACATATAGTATAATGCATTCCCCATGGTCCTTGATAGAGTATAATGCAGCCCCATCAGAGTATTCTGTAGCCCCTTCAGAGTATACTATAGCCCCCCTCAGCATGTACTGCAGCTGCCTCATAAAGTATAATGCAGCCCCATCCACAGTACAATGTAGCCCCTCATAGAGCATAATGCAGCCCCCTCATAGTATAATGCAGCCCCATCAGAGTATAATGCTGCCCCTTCATAGTATAATGCAGCCCCTTCATAGAGTATAATGCAGCCCCACACACACAGTACAATAGAGCCCCCCAGAGTATAATGCAGCCCCCCTCAGAGTATAGGGCAGGCCCACACACACACAGTATAATGCAGCCCTCCACACACAGTATAATGCAGCCCCCACACACAGTATAATGCAGCCCCCACGCACAGTTTAATGCAGCCCCTGCACACAGTATAATGCAACACCTCATACACTGTATAATGCAGCCCACCACACAGTGTAATGCAGCCCCCACACACAGTTTAGTGCAGCCCCCACACACAGTATAGTGTAGCCCCCTCACACAGTATAATGCAGTCCCCCACACACAGTATAGTGCAGTCCCCCACACACAGTATAATGCAATCCCCCACACACAAGATAGTGCAGTCCCCCACACACAGTATAGGGCAGCCTCACACACACACATACACAGTATAATGTAGCCCCCCTACACACACAGTATAATGCAGCCCCTCCACACACATACACAGTATAATGTAGCCCCCTACACACACAGTATAATGCAGCCCCTCCACACACAGTACAATGCATCCACCCCACACACAGTATAATGCAGCCACCACATACACAGTATAATGCAGCCCCCACAAACACAGTATAGTGCAGTCCCCCCACACAAAGTATAGTGCAATCCTCCCACACACAGTATACTGCAGATCCCCCACACACAGTATAGTGCAGTCCCCTCACACACAGTATAGCACAGTCCCACCACACACAGTATAGTGCAGCCCCACACACACAGAGTATAGTGCATTGCCCCCACACAAAGTATAGTGCAATCCTCCCACACACAGTATACTGCAGATCCCCCATACACAGTATAGTGCAGTCCCCTCACACACAGTATAGCACAGTCCCACCACACACAGTATAGTGCAGCCCCACACACACAGGATAGTGCAGTCCCCCACACAAAGTATAGTGCAGCCCCACACACACAGTATAATGCAGCCCCCACAGCATAGTGCAGCACCCACACACAGTAGACACACAATACTTACCTCTTTTCCTTGTTTCCCTGCTGCTCTGGCTTCTGCAGCACATCTCATCAGCTCCTCTGCTGGTACATACTGCTGAGTCAGAGGCAGAGTCGGAGTGATGGGAAAGGGAGTGTCATCTGATGCCCTCTCCTCCATCACTGCTTTCAACTGTATTGGCATCTATGATGCCGATAAGTTGAATGTGCGATGCAGGTGGGGGCACCATTGGACCCCTCTTATTGCTATCAGCTGCACCCCACTGACTGGGGCCCCTGGAGGAGCACAGGCCCTAGGCAGCTGCCTGGTCTGCCTGCTCCTAATGCCAGCCCTGCTCATGACACATGAAAATTACAGGGTCTCATTGAAACCTCACATCTAGTAATTATGAATTGTGTCTAAGGTCACAATCCCACCACAAATATTTTCAATTTTTGTTGTATGTCAAGTTGTATATGATTTCGAATTCAACAAAAGTTGTGATTGTGTGACTCTTATGTGACCTGTCTGATTTGGTTGTTGCTTTTACACCATATTACAGCTCTACAAAACAAGTCAAAAACTTGTTGCTTAAATTTTTTATTTTTTTTTTGCAACTTGTCTGAGAACTGCTGTTGCATGAGCAAAGTTGCAGTGCAGGCCTAGCCTAATGCACCACTTGGTTAGATACATCCAATTTCTTGTCAAAATGTTCTCTTAATTAACAGCATTAATTTATCCAACATACGGCTGATGAGTTTTCGAAGCAAGATCTCTTCCTCTGGCCATTTTGGGAAAATAATTGATGCCACAGATAGTTAAGTAGCCCAAAGAGGCCAATATTCCTTAGCAGCACAATGTGTTCAGCTATACTAAAGACAAATCAGCCTTCTATCGGGATCACTTAGGATTAGATAACACAATTAACTACTGGAGCACAGAAGAGACGGTTGATCTAGATGTCTATGTGCTGTAGATATTTCATTAAAAAACATCTATCATTTCTACGTATAATGGTCAGTTCTGAAATTACTCATGTAGGAAAACAGCTGAAAACAAGCCACACGACTCTCTCCTTATCAAGTAAAGTTTAAAAAAAGGAAAAAAAAAGCATTTGTATCTTCTATGAAAATAATAGCAAAACTTTACAAATATAGAGAAATGTGCATTTATCTTATATTCCGTTTTTATCAGCTTAGATATAATTTTTAAGACTTTACAAATGAATATGTAAAGTGAAATACAGTAAAATTCTTTTAAATAGGTTTTCTGATTTTGGGTATCGCCTGTCCCCCAGTCGTTAACCAACTGGCTGCAGTGCTATCAACGTGACATTGGCGATGCAGACAATAACGGTCACCGGAAGGAGCAGCGGAGACTCAGTGCTGGACCCAGGGAGGGTTAGTAATCCACAGTTTGTTCTTAAAACAAACTGCAGCCAGGGGACGGGGTTTTTCCAACACTGTATGGCCCCCTTTATTGTTAGGACTCTAGAAAGCTGGAAAGTCCAGTATACTTTACACTAGGACTTTGTTTTTTAAATGGATGAATTTTGTAATTGGTTTGCTCTGCTCAGTATTTTGCTGGTTTTATATTATATTGTATACACATGCTGGACACAAGTGCTAAATCTTATTTTTCTCATGACCGTTACTAGTCTAATTGTAATAATTGGTTATAAGAGTTAAATGTTCCAAAGTCATAGCTAGATTTTTTTCTTCTCCTGTAGTTAAAGCTAACATATTTATTAGGTCGCAGTCAGAAGTAGTATAAATCGGTCTGAAATCAGAACATAGTGCATAGACTGGCCAGTGGCCCTCCCTACTCGAGCATGACAGCTTCATGTATTTCTATGCAGTTGACGGGAACGCCACTGGCCAGTCCATGCACTGCATTCCAATCTCGGTCAAATTTATACAACCATCTATCTGTGCCCATAGATAGATCAATTGGGCCACAGCTACCTCTCCTGCTTCCCCCATACCATATGAACACTCAACTCTTGTGTACTTGTCTGGTTCCGATCCACCATCTTGTGACTGCAACTTCTGAATGACTGGAAGTCAGAGGTAATAGTCACAAGTTCTCAATACAAGTCTATGAGAGGCTTGTTCAGTCGTCATTCTGGTTCTCATAGACTTACACTCAGCTGTAACTTCCGGATTGCCTAGCAAACACTGGAGTGATCCGTCAGATCACAAACTGCTGGAGACCGACCGGAGTGGCGGAGATAAAAAATGAAAATAGCAACTGGTAATTATAAGATTAGGGGCAGGGAACATGCATTAGTAGCACCACTCTAGTGCTGCTTAAGAAAAAAAAAATGCTGAAGTGATGCTTTAACAGTTTGTTGTCCTAACCCTATGGCCACTTTTAGACTTACGTATTAGAAAGTCCCATTTCAACCACAGATCCAGAGACGTGAACTGACAGACTCAGAGCTCCCAGAGAAGTTGTCCATTTAGATTCTTAGACCTGTGTTCAGCCCAATA
The DNA here is from genome assembly GCA_033576555.1 of Oophaga sylvatica. Lineage (NCBI taxonomy): Eukaryota > Metazoa > Chordata > Amphibia > Anura > Dendrobatidae > Oophaga > Oophaga sylvatica. Next base: position 41,949,284 of record JARQOD010000006.1, read on the forward strand.
CTCACTTCTGTCGTATAGGCACGTAAAACAAATGCACCTGAAATAAATTCTCTACATGTAAGTGAATCCTTGTGTCTTATCTAGACAGTTGCATTCTCAGTTGCTGTCAGCTCTTTCATGTAGACAGTAATATCCGCCATAATAAAGGTGATAATAATCAATATACTGCAAGTACACACTGTATAACGTGTGGGGAATGACAAATAAGAACCTCCATTATTATTGCTCATTTTCTCTACACTGTATCCACTGATCACTAGTAGAAAATGACATGTATAGTATCTGGTGTGTAGAACTTGCTTAGTAATCACAATTATCATTATGTGAGATAGGATTTCACATTGCTGAAACTTCAGCAGTTTAGTATTGATTTTACAATCCCACAAACTCCCAGACAACTGGATGAATTACTACAAGCGCAGGTCCCTTCATCTCTAATTACATGATCAGAGGATGTTTGTGCTGCAGGTGAATTGGAGAGCTTTGAAGAGTAGAGGATAATACTGCCGGGAAGATGAATACTCCGAATTTGTACGAGATCTCCTATAAGACTGAGGATTCAGGGAAACTATTTCTTCTTTTGTCAGCTGGGAACTTGACATTTCATTTTTGATACAAACTGACTACTGTATATCACATTCTATTTTAATTGATCTATCTATTTAAAGAAACATTCAACAAAAATGGAACTCCTAATCCTTTCTAAATTTTCTAAATATGTATGTGAAGGTGCACTAACATGCTTATATATAACAAACAAATTCTGCATTATGTTGTGCTAAAGCATGTAACTAGGAAATATATGAAATAAGAAAAGCATTACTGCTCTAGATAATAAGAAAAAAATGGAGATACTTAGCACATAATTTGGCCAATTCATGCATGCCCAGCAGTCAACGACAAGGCGATCTCCGGTTCTACACTAGACACTAGTTCCCAGGAAACGGGAGATCGCTTTGTCATTGGCTACTGAGCATGCATGAATTGGCCAAATTATGTGCTAAGTATCGCCATATTTTTCTTATTATCTAGAGTCCATTAAAATCTGCCTTTCTGAAGTCCAACTTTAAAGACTGAGTCCTCGCTGGTCTTCCTCCTCTTGAAATCCAAAATTCGAGGATAGCATGATCGCTGCCTCCTAAATTCCCAGCCACCTTTACTTCCTAAACCATTTCCTCCCTGTTGGTAAGAATTAGTTCCAAGATTGCAGATCCTCTTGTTCTCTCTTCTACCTTTTGAAAGATAAAGTTGTCAGCAAGAAAATATAAGAATTTTCTGGACCCAACACTTTTGCCTGAGAGAGATTCCCAACAAAAATCTGGGGAGTTAAAATCTCCCATGATCATTATATCATACTTTTTTGAAAGCAGAGAGATCTAATGTTAAAACAGTTCATCCATATTTTCAGTCTGTAAAGGTGTCTATAGTAAACATTTACTATAGTGTCCTTTCTGTTCTTCTCTACTTGTATTCTTACCCAAATAGTTTCTACAGAGCTACCAGTCACTGAAGCTTGGAACTCTGTGTAGATATTCGTATTCCTAACATACAACGCAACACCTCCTCTTGTTAATCCTATTTCTAATAAGTAAAGATTTGTATTCCAATCGTATATCATCCCATCAAGTTTCAGTGATGCCTATGACATCACATCTCTCTCCCTGTGTTAGCAGCTCCAATTCTCCTTGTTGTTTCCTATGTTCTGTGCATTTGTATAGACATGTTTTAGTTTGTAGTCGGCTTCTCTTGTTCCTCTAGTTTCATTCAGGGTTTTCTGTTTTTATTCTTTATTTCCACTTCTAATAGCAGGTTTCTCAACAGGATTAATTAGCTGGCCCTATAGTTCCTATTCCATACAGTTAATTCACTCCATGGTCAAGAAATAGAAAACATTGCTCATGGCACCATCGACGTAGCCAGTTGTTCACCTATGTAAAAATAGCTCAAGAGAGGTAGCAGCACCATTATCAAAATGATTGAAAATATTCAAATATCATACTAATCATTATAGTGCCCATATAGAGGACAAATTAGAGGACCGATCGCCAAAATCAACATAGACCAACGAAGAAGAAAAAATGATCAAATAGTCCAATCAAGTATAAAGATGGAAATACTTTATTAGTATAAAAATGGGAACAGTTTAGAAAGGGGAGAAAAAAGTGCAAATGTGCAATAAACAATGTGGGATGCAATGTGCAAGCTGAAGGTCACACTATATATATATTATATTTGGCAGACAACCATTGGTTAGAGTACATAAGGTTAGGACATATTGCCCAAACTCTTAATCACAATAATATAGTCACAAACAAGAGAGGTATGCACTGTGGGCACTGAAGCATGCAACCTATAGAAAAATCCACAAAGAATCTATGCTGGAATAAAACATACTTAACGCAGAATGAGGTGCATAGAGGGGCACAGCTGCTCATGCGTCCACCCCATGGACGTAACACCTCTTCTGTGTGAAAATTACGCTGGAGCCCGCAACATTTTTTCAGAAAAATTTTATTTGTCACTGACATCTGTATATCTACAGTATCTATTCTATGTGTATTTACTGTATGTAATCCATTTATTCTATCCTGTCAGGTCCTACTGTGATTTTACAGTACATGGCTGCTAAATTGCCGGCTTCTCTTCTATTTACAGTATGTAAGATACACTACTCAAAAAAAATAAAGGGAACACTCAAATAACACATCCTAGATCGGAATGAATGAAATATTCTCATTGAATACTTTGTTCTGTACAAAGTTGAATGTGCTGACAACAAAATCACACAAAAATCATCAATGGAAATCAAATTTATTAACCAATGGTGGATTTGGAGTCACACACAAAATTAAAGTGGAATGTAATGTCCTTAAAACAAGCCAAATTGATGCTCAGTAGTGTGTGTGGCCTCCACGTGTCTGTATGACCTCCCTGTGCCTGTATGAACTCCCTACAATGTCTGGGCATGCTCCTGATGAGATGGCGGATGGTCTCCTGAGGGATCTCCTCTCAGACCTGGACTAAAGCATCCGCCAACTCCTGGACAGTCTGTGTGCAACGTGACGTTGGTGGATGAAGCGAGACATGATGTCCCAGATGTGCTCAATTGGATTCAGGTCTGGAGAATGGGCAGGCCAGTCCATAGCTTCAATGCCTTCATGTTGCAGGAACTGCTGACACACTCCAGCCACATGAGGTCTGGCATTGTCCTGCATTAGGAGGAACCCAGGGCCAACCGCACCAGCATATTGTCTCATAAGGGGTCTGAGGATCTCATGTCGGTACCTAATGGCAGTCAGGCTACCTCTGGCGAGCATGTGGAGGGCTGTGTGGCCCTCCAAAGAAATACCACCCCACACCATTACTGATCCAATGCCAAACCGGTCATGGTGAAGGATGTTGCAGGCAGCAGATCGCTCTCCAAGGTGTCTCCAGACTCTGTCACATCTGTCACATGTGTTAAGTGTGAACCTGCTTTCATCTGTGAAGAGCACAGGGTGCCAGTGGCGAATTTGCCAATCCTGGTGTTCTGTGGCAACAGCCAAACATCCTGCACGGTGTTGGGTTGTGAGCACAACCCCCATCTGTGGACGTCGGGCACTCAGACAATCCTCATGGAGTCGGTTTCTAACCGTTTGTGCAGACACATGCACATTTGTGGCCTCCTGGAGGTCATTTTGCAGGGCTCTGGCAGTGCTCCTCCTGTTCCTCCTTGCACAAAGGAGGAGGTAGCGGTCCTGCTGCTGGGTTGTTGCCCTCCTATGGCACTCTCCACGTCTCCTGGTGTACTGGCCTGTCTCCTGGTAGCACCTCCAGCCTCTGGACACTACGCTGACAGACACAGTAAACCTTCTTGCCACAGCTCGCATTGATGTGCGATCCAGAATTAGCTGCACTACCTGAACCACTTGTGTGGGTTGTAGAGTTCGTCTCAAGCTACCACGAGTGTGAAAGCACAATGAACATTCAAAAGTGACCAAAACATCAGCCAGAAAGCATTGGTACTCAGATGTGGTCTGTGGTCCCCACCTGCAGAACTACTCCTTTATTGAGTGTGTCTTGATAATTGCCAATAATTTCCATCTGTTGTCTATTCCATTTGCACAACAGCATGTGAAATTGATTGTCAATCAGTGTTGCTTCCAAAGTGTACAGTTTGATTTCACAGAAGTTTGTTTTACTTGGAGTTATATTCTGTTGTTTAAGTGTTCCCTTTATTTTTTGAGTAGTATATATATATATATATATATATATATATATATGTGTGTGTATTGTGAGACAATGACTGGCATTGTTGTAAATGGCCGGTATGTGTCGCAGAGGAGGTCCTCTGTGCTGTAAACCAGTAATATTGCTCTGGGACCTGTAGTCCTATAAGTCTTGTTTTTGTTTATAAGGGAGGCTTACAGGGTTAGCCAGAGAGCTGGGCGGGACTGGCTAACCACACACACCTACCACCTATGAGGGTGGCTACAGTTAGATAATGAGGCTGAGGTCTGGTCACATGGTCTGTTATGTGAGGTCCTGGAAGGTCCTGACTTCCTGAAGAGCACATGGTGAGGCATTGGACCTGGATGGGTCTGTGTTCTAAGGTTCTGTAAGAAGACAGGTCTATGTGTTGGAAGGTCCCGCGATTGTATGGACTTCCTGAGGAGCACATGGTGAGACAACGAACATGTAGAGTCTGTGACGGCACTGCATTGGGGAAGCTACCGACCTACTGAACATCTGGAACTGTCGGAAGTGCCCTGGTCGCAAGGATGGTGATCCCAGTAGGCAGCTTTCCCAGGAGAGAAGACTGACAGGAGTCAGTGTGTGGAGCAGGGTTTCCAGGAAGGTAACTCCAGAAAAAGTGGGGTTATAATAACAGCAGAGAAGTATCTGCCATTGGAACAGACTGTCGGTGTTTATTATGTTCCAGGGATGTACTGTATGTAATGGACTGTTCGTGGTGCGGTTTATGATTGTATAATAAACCGCATCGACTTGTTTATGTGAGAAAACCGTTACTGTGTGCCTTTCTCCTGTTGCCAAGCGAGTGTCCCCCAACACACACAGTGAGCGCTATCTTACAGTATATACTGTATGTAGTCTGTCTATTCTATTCTGTCGGCTCTTGCTGGAATTTTACTGTACGCGGCAGATGAAATGCAGGCTTTTTATCTATCTACAGTTAGGTCCATAAATATTTGGACAGAGACAACATTTATCTAATTTTGATTCTAGACATTACCACAATGAATTTGAAACAAAACAAATCAGATGCAGTTGAAGTTCAGACTTTCAGCTTTCATTTGAGGGTATCCACATTAAAATTGGATGAAGGGTTTAGGAGTTTCAGCTCCTTAACATGTGCCACCCTGTTTTTAAAGGGACCAAAAGTAATTGGACAAATGACTCCAAGGCTATTTCATGGACAGGTGTGGGCAATCCCTTTGTTATGTCATTCTCAATTAAGCAGATGAAAGGGCCGGAGTTGATTTGAGGTGTGGTGTTTGCATTTGGAAGGTTTTGCTGTGAAGGAAACATGTGGTCACAGGAGCTCTCCATGCAGGTGAAACAAGCCATCCTTAAGCTGCAAGAACAGAAAAAAACCCATCCAAGAAATTGCTACAACATTAGAAGTGGCAAAATCTACAATTTGGTACATCCTGAGAAAGAAAGAAAGCACTGGTGAACTCATCAATCCAAAAAGACCTGGGAGCCCACGGAAGACAACAGTGGTGGATGATCGCCGCATACTTTCTTTGGTGAAGAAGAACCCGTTCACAACATCAACTGAAGTCCAGAACACTCTCAGTGAAGTAGGTGTATCTGTCTCTAAGTCAACAGCAAAGAGAAGACCCCATGAAAGTAAATACAAAGGGTTCACATCTAGATGCAAACCATTCATCAATTCCAAAAATAGACAGGCCAGAGTTAAATTTGCTGAAAAACACCTCCAGAAGCCAGCTCAGTTCTGGAAAAGTATTCTATGGACAGATGAGACAAAGATCAACCTGTACCAGAATGATGGGAAGCCAAAAGTTTGGAGAAGAAAGGGAACGGCACATGATCCAAGGCACACCACATCCTCTGTAAAACATGGTGGAGGCAACGTGATGGCATGGCCATGCATGGCTTTCAATGGCACTGGGTCACTTGTGTTTATTGATGACATAACAGCAGACAAGAGTAGCCGGATGAATTCTGAAGTGTACCGGGATATACTTTCAGCCCAGATTCAGCCAAATGCTGCAAACTTGATTGGATGGCGCTTCATAGTACAGATGGATAATGACCCCAAGCATACAGCCAAAGCTACACAGGAGTTCATGAGTGCAAAAAAGTGGAACATTCTTCAATGGCCAAGTCAATCACCAGATCTTAACCCAATTGAGCATGCATTTCACTTGCTCAAATCCAGACTTAAGAGGGAAAGACCCACAAACAAGCAAGACCTGAAGGCTGCGGCTGTAAAGGCCTGGCAAAGCATTAAGAAGGAGGAAACCCAGCGTTTGGTGATGTCCATGGGTTCCAGACTTAAGGCAGTGATTGCCTCCAAAGGATTCGCCACAAAATTTTGAAAATAAAAATATTTTGTTTGGGTTATGTTTATTTGTCCAATTACTTTTGACCTCCTAAAATGTGGAGTGTTTGTAAAGAAATGTGTACAATTCCTACATTTTCTAACACATATTTTTGTTCAACCCTTCAAATTAAATGTTACAATCTGCACTTGAATTCTGTTGTAGAGGTTTCATTTCAAATCCAATGTGGTGGCATGCAGAGCCCAACTCGCGAAAATTGTGTCACTGTCCAAATATTTCTGGCCCTGACTGTATCTATCTTCTACTTTAAAATACTTTAGTGGCAACTCAATTATTTTCCCTCACTTTTACTGAATTTTACGAAAAATGCTTGTGTTTCCGATCATGAATCCAAATGTGCCATGTTCGTTCCGTACTCTGCGGACATCGTCCGATGGGACTACTTGTCCCATCCGGTTATGCCTGCTACAGTGACAGCATTAGCGGATGATGGGAAAGTATTATTCCCATCATCCTGCTAATGTGGTGAATGTAAAAAAAAAAGACATACAGAACATATAACATACAGTACATACACATAACATACAACACATAACATAGAGTACATACTCACAGCACACATATAATTGCCCGAAGCCCTCTTCTCCTGCAAATATTAAAATAATAAACACAACCGTATACTCACCTTTCCGCCGTAATCCATTAATAATGAGTGTCCCACGACGATCTCCCGTGGAAAGCTGCCACATCAGCTGATGCAACCGCTCTCCAGGGGCTCCAGCGATACAGTGATGGAGATAATCCTAAGCGCTGTATCACTCCGCCGGGAGGTCACAGGAGTTCACCTGTGACTTATGGCAGCACTACAGCATGAGAATTTTCTCACACAGCAGTGCTGCTGTAAAGTGAACTCCAATGATACACTGCGGGAGGGTTATCTCTGGTCAGTGTGTCATTGGAGCCCCTGGAGAGCGGTTGCATCAGCTGATGTGGCAGCTCTTCATGGGAGATCATCGTGGGACACTCGTTTTTAAAGAGGGACTGCATCGGAAAGGTGAGTATAGGTTGGTTTGTTATTTTAATATTATTTGCAGGAGACGAGGGCTTCGGGGAATTAGGTGTGTGCGGTATGTACTCTATGTTATGTGTTGTATGTTATGTGTATGTACTGTATGTTATATGTTGTATATTCTATATGTCTTTTTTTTTTTACATTCACCACATTAGCCGGATGATGGGAATATCACTTTCCCATCATCCGCTAATGCTGTCACTGTAGCAGGCATAACTGGATGGGACAAGTAGTCCCATCGGATGATGCCCGCAGAGCCCGAGCCAGGCAGAGCCCCACACAGCCCCGGAAGAGGCCGGCACAGCCCCGCACAGGCCCAGCAGAGGCTGGCACAGCCCCGCACAGGCCCGACAGAGGCCAGCACAGCCCGACACAGGCCCGGCAGAGCCCGACACAGCCCGCAGAGCCCGTCAAAGGCCGGCACATCCCCGCACAGGCCCGGCAGAGCCCACAGAGACCTGCAGAGCCTGGCACAGCCCCGCACCGGCCCGGCAGAGGCCGGCACAGCCCGCAGAGCCCGGCACAGGCCCGGCAGAGTCCATAGAGCCCGGCAGATCCGGGAAAGCCCGAGCCGGCAAAGATCGGCACATCTCCGCAAAGGCCCGGCAGAGGCCGGCACAGCCCGCAGAGTCCGACACAAGCCGGCACAGCCCCGCACAGGCCCGGCAGAGCTGGCAGAGCCCACAGAGCCCGGCACAGCCCCGCACAGGCCCCTCACACACACTCACAGAGCCTCACAGACCCCTGCACACATTCTCCGCACACACATAGTCATAGCCTATGACTCATAGGCTATGACTATGACGTTGCATGGCCAGCCAATCACAGTAATGCCACAACAAAGAAGGTGGTGGCTTTATTGTGATTGGCTAACACATGCCGGGCGGGAGATCCAAATATTGCGAGGCGAGTAGTGAAATTTACTCGCTAGGATTTGAGTACCATGAGTACCGCATTACTCGCCGAGTACTGAATCCTAACAAGTATACTCGCTCATCCCTAGTAATGACTGACAGTGTGCTCACTTGATCTACATGTCTATAATGTCCATATAGACAGCTTAGGAGGGTTGATCGTACTGACAGATTCCATGTAAGTGTAGACCAGGGGTCGATTTCACAGTGTAAACTATGGAACATTATTGTGAGGCAGTGTGAGTAGGCAAAGAGAAGGAGTGATTATAACGTAAACCAGAAGAGAACTGGAGGGAAGCAGCAAAGACCCTAAGTATGTGAATGTATCTAAACTACATCACATTCATATTTAGAAAGGATTAAGGGATGCAAATTATGCTTGTAGAGCTTCATTTTAAAATGGATAAGGACAGTAAAATTGACTGTAATGCAATACAATGACTGCCCTATTTATGGCTTTTTTGATACATCTTGCGTATCAGCATTGTCTAGTAATTATACTTATACTTAGTTATTACTTATTATAAGGCTGTTTCTTTTTCCCATCACAGCCATGCCAAGTAATGGCATGGCAGTGATTGACCGGCGCACTACATGACCTGGCCTGACCGTGTAAAATAAATAAATGACTAAAAAAATGATGTACTTTCCCCATATTTTTAAAACCAGCTAAGGGAAAGCAGTCAGCTGTGAGCTGATCTTATTATGCTGAGAAGGGGACAATCATTTTGGCTCTTGAGCTGCCTTCATAAGAACCATTTCCTGTAAACTGAGTTAACCTTATTGTCCTCACCTCAGTTCACAGTGGACAGGTCTCGTGAAGTACGGTGTGAGACCAAGCTGTGGGTGCTCTTCCAGTGCATGAAGCTTCGTTCTCTGAATGGAGCTTCATGTACTGGATGAAGAAGATGGGGATCATCGTGAAACCTCCATTTGGATTACGGCAGAATGGTGTGGACTATTATTATTTTTTTAATAAATGGGTGAAAGTGGGAGATTGTCGGGGAGTAATTTTTTAAATAAAGGACTTTTGTGTGTGTATTTTTTTTTTTTTTTTTACTACGGGGTTAGAAATAGAGGCGTCTGACAGACCGCGCCAGAGCAGTCAGGAAGAGCAGAGGCTAAGCCCCAGAATTGGCACATCTAATGGATGAGCCATTTCTGGGGTGGCTGAGGACTGTTTTTACTAGGCTGGGAAGGGGCCGATATCAATGGCCTTTCCTACCTATTAAGAACAGCCCCCAAATGTCTGATTTGCCTTAGCAGGTTATTAAAAATAGAGAGGACCCCACATCATTTTTTCAGGGTCCCCCCCATTTTTAACCCCTTACTGCCATCGGACGTACTATCCCGTCCATGGTACCTGGGCCCGTATGACCGGGGACGGGATAGTACGTCATAGGCGATCAGCTGCGCTCCTGAGGGGAGCGCAGCTAATCGCCGCCGGGTGTCAGCTGATTATCACAGCTGACACCCATGACTGTGTGTCAGGAGCGGTCACGGACCGCTCCCGGCACATTAACCCCTTGCACACCGCGATCAAACATGATCGCGGTGTACTGGGGGCACAGGGGAGGATCGCGCAGGGTGGGGGCTCCCTGCGCGCCCCCCTGAGACCCTCAGAGCAGCGCGATGTGATCGCGCTGTTCTGAGGGCTTCCTCCCTCCCAGGACCCGGATCCAAGATGGCGCCGGGGTCCTGGAGGGAGGCGGCTACCTCAGTGCCTGCCGAGAGCAGGCACTGAGAAGCCTGCATCTATGCCTGTGCGATCGCTGGTGTGACAGAGTGCTGTGCACACTGTCACACCAGCGATCTGATAAAATACTGTGATGTCCCACCCTGGGACAAAGTAAAAAAGTTAAAAAAGTAAAAATAAACATGTGTAAAAAAAAATCCAAAATAAATAAAAAAAAAAAAAAATATTCCCCAATAAATTCACTTCTTCCTGTAAATAAAAAAAAAAAAAATAAAAGTACACATATTTGGTATCGCCGCGTCCGTAACGACCCCCCCTATAAAATTGTCCCACTAGTTAACCCCTTTAGTGAACCCCTTAAAAAAAAAAAAAAAAACGAAGCAAAAAATCAATGCTTTATCATCATACCGCCGAACAAAAAGTGGAATAACGCGCGATCAAAAAGACCGATATAAAAAAACATGGTACCTCTGAAAACGTCATCTTGTCCCGCAAAAAACGAGCCGTAATACAGCATCATCAGCAAAAAAATAAAAAAGTTATAGCTCGCAGACTAAAGCGATGCAAAAATAATTATTTTTTATATAAAATTGTTTTTATTCTATAAAAGCGCCAAAACATGAAAAAATGATATAAATGAGGTATCGCCATAATCGTACTGACCCGAAGAATAAAACTGCTTTATCAATTTTACCACACGCGGAACGGTATAAACGCCTCCCAAAAGAAATTCATGAATTGCTGATTTTTGTTCATTCTAACCTCCCAAAAATCGAAATAAAAAGCGATCAAAAAACGTCACGTGCTCAAAAATGGTACCAATAAAAACGTCAACTCGTCCCGCAAAAAATAAGACCTCACATGACTCTGTGGGCCAAAATATGCAAAAATTATAGCTCTCAAAATGTGATGATGCAAAAACTATTTTTGCAATAAAAAGCGTCTTTTAGCGTGACAGCTGCCAATCATAAAAACCCGCTATAAATAGTAAATCAAACCCCCCTTTATCACACCCTTAGTAAGGGAAAAATAATAAAATTAAAAAAAAGTATTTATTTCCATTTTCCCATTAGGGTTAGGGTTAGGGTTGCGGCTAAAGTTAGGGTTAGGGTTGGCGCTAAAGTTAGGATTAGGGTTAGGGTTGGGATTAGGGGTGTGTTAGGGTTAGGTTTGTGGTTAGGGTTGGGACTAGGGTTAGGGGTGTGTTGGGGTTAGGGTTGGAGTTAGAATTGGGGGGTTTCCGCTGTTTAGGCACATCAGGGGCTCTCCAAATGTGACATGGCGTCTGATCTCAATTCCAGCCAATTCTGCGTTGAAAAAGTCAAACGGTGCTCCTTCACTTCTCAGCTCTGCCATGCGTCCAAACAGTAGTTTATCCCCACATATGGGGTATCAGCGTACTCTGGACCCCAAGAGTTATTGTGCAATTTGTCCTATTTCTTCTGCTACCCTTGGGAAAATAAAAAACTGGGGGCGGAAATATCATTTTTGTACAAAAAAAAATATTTTTTTGTTTTTACGGCTGTACATTATAAACTTCTGTGAAGCACTTGGGGCTTCATAGCGCTCACCACACATCTAGATAAGTTCCTTGTGGGGTCTATTTTCCAAAATGGGGTCACTTGTTGGGGATTTCCACTGTTTAGGCGCATCAGGGGCTCTCCAAATGCGACATGACGCCCCCAGACCATTCCATCAAAGTCTGCAATCCAAAACGTCACTACTTCCCTTCCGAGCCCCGACGTGTACCCATACAGTAGTTTTCTCCCACATATTGGATATCAGCGTACTCAGGACAAATTGGACAACAACTTTTGGGGTCCAATTTCTCCTGTTACCCTTGTAAAAATAAAATATTGGGGCAAAATATCATTTTTGCAAAAAAAAAATGGATTTTTTATTTTTACGGCTGTGCGTTATAAACTTCTGTGAAGCACTTCGGGGTTCAAAGTGCTCACCACACATCTAGACAAGTTCCTTGTGGGGTCTATTTTCCAAAATGGGGTCACTTGTGGGGGGTTTCCACTGTTTAGGCGCATCAGGGGCTCTCCAAATGCGACATGACGCCCCCAGACCATTCCATCAAAGTCTGCAATCCAAAACGTCACTACTTCCCTTCCGAGCCCTGACGTGCGCCCATACAGTAGTTTTCTCCCACATATTGGGTATCAGCGTACTCAGGACAAATTGGACAACAACTTTTGGGATTCCAATTTCTTCTGTTACCCTTGTGAAAATAAAATATTGGGGGCGAAAAAATCATTTTTGTAAAAAAAAAAAAGATTTTTTATTTTTACGGCTGTACGTTATAAACTTCTGTGAAGCACTTCGGGGTTCAAAGTGCTCACCACACATCTAGATAAGTTCCTTGTGGGGTCTATTTGCCAAAATGGGGTCACTTGTGGGGGGTTTCCACTGTATAGGTGCATCAGGGGCTCTCCAAATGTGACATGACGCCCCCAGACCATTCAGACCATTCCATCAAAGTCTGCAATCCAAAACGTCACTACTTCCCTTCCGAGCCTGACGTGCGCCCATACAGTAGTTTTCTCCCACATATTGGGTATCAGCGTACTCAGGACAAATTGGACAACAACTTTTGGGTTCCAATTTCTTCTGTTACCCTTGTGAAAATAAAATATTGGGGACGAAAAAATAATTTTTGTAAAAAAAAAAAAGATTTTTTATTTTACGGCTGTACGTTATAAACTTTAGTGAAACACCTGGGGGTTAAAAGTTCTCACCACACATCTAGATAAGTTCCTTGAGGGGTCTAGTTTCCAAAATGGCGTCATTTATGGGGGTTTCCACTGTTTAGGCAGATCAGGAGCTCTCCAAACACGACATGGCGTCCAGCCAATTCTGCGTTGAAAAAGTCAGACGGCGCTCCTTCCCTTCCAAACTCTGCCATGCACCCAAACAGTGGTTTACCCCCACATATGGGGTATCAGCGCACTCAGGACAAATTGCACAATAACTTTTGGAGTCTTGTTACCCTTGGAAAAATAAAAATTGGGGTGAAAAGATCATTTTTGTGGAAAAAATATGATTTTTACATTTTACGGCTCTACGTTATAAACTTGTGTGAAGCACTTGGGGGTTCAAATTGCTCACCAAAGATCTAGAAAAGTTCCTTAGGGGGTCTAGTTTCTAAAATGGGGTCATTTGTGGGGGGTTTCCACTGTTTAGGCACATCAGGGGCTCTCCAAATGCAACATGGCATCCAATCTCAATTCCAGCCAATTTTGGTTGGAAAAAGTCAAATGGTGCTCCTTCCATTCCGAGCTCTGCCGTGCGCCCAAACAGTGGTTCCCACCCACATATGGGGTATCAGCGTACTCAGGACAAATTGGACAACAACTTATGTGGTCCAATTTCTCCTGTTACCCTTGAGAAAATAAAAAATTAGTGACTAAAATATAATTTTTGTGGGAAAAAAATAGGATTTTTTATTTTCATGCCCGGGCATTATAAACTTGTGTGAAGCACTTGGGGGTTCAAAGTGCTCACCAAAGATCTAGATAAGTTCCTTAGGGGGTATAGTTTCCAAAATGGGGTCACTTGTGGGGGTTTCCACTGTTTAGGCTCATCTGGGGCACTGCAAACGGAACATGACCCCCATCAACGTCTGCATTCCAAAACGTTACTACTTCCTTTCCAAGCCCTGCCGTGCACCCAAACAGTTCCCCCCCCACATATGGGGTATCAGCGTACTCAGGACAAATTGGACAACAACTTTTGGGGTCCAATTTCCTTGGGAAAATTCAAAAATTTGGGACTAAAAAATCATTTTTGTGGAAAATTGTTTTTTTTTTTTTTCACACCCAGGCATTATAAGCTTTTGTATAACACTTGGGAGTTCAAAGTGCTCACAACAGATCTAGATAAGTACCTTAGGGGGTCTAGTTTCCAAAATGGTGTCACTTGTGGGGGTTTCCACTGTTTAGGCGCATCAGGGGCTCTCCAAACACGACATGGCGTCCAATCTCAATTCCAGCCAATTTTAGTTTGAAAAAGTCAAACGGCGCTCCTTCCCTTACGAGCTCTGCCGTGTGCCCAAACAGTGGTTTTCCCCCACATATTGGGTATTGGCGTACTCAGGAGAAATTGCATAACAACCTTATCTACCCATTTTCTCCTTTTACCCTTGTGAAAATAAAAAAAAAGTTTGTAAAAGATCATTTTTGTGGCTAAAAAGTTAAATATTCATTTTTTCCTTCCACGTTGCTTTAGTTCCTGTGAAGCACCTGAAGGGTTAATAATCTTCTTGAATGTGGTTTTGAGTACCTTGAGGGGTGCAGTTTTTAGAATGGTGTCACTTTTGGGTATTTTCTGCCATATAGACCCCTCAAAGTGACTTCAAATGAGAGGTGGTCCCTAAAAAAAATGGCTTTGTAAATTTTGTTGTAAAAATGAGAAATCGCTGGTCAACTTTTAACCCTTATAACTTCCTAACAAAAAAAAATTTTGGTTCCAAAATTGTGCTGATGTAAAGTAGACATGTGGGAAATGTTATTTATTAACTATTTTGTGCGACATATTTCTCTGTTTTAAGGGAATAAAAATTCAAAGTTTGAAAATTGCAAAATTTTAAAAATTTTCGCCATATTTGCATTTTTTTCAAAAATAAACGCAAGTTATATCGAAGAAATTTTACTTCTAACGTGAAGTACAATATGTCACGAGAAAACAATCTCAGAATCGCGAAGATCCGTTGAAGCATTCCAGAGTTATAACCTCATAAAGAGACAGTGGTCAGAATTGTAAAAATTGGCCCGGTCATTAACGTGCAAACCACCCTTGGGGGTGAAGGGGTTAATAACTTGCAAAGGCAAAGCAGACAACTGGTGGCTGAAATCCATAGGCTGGGAACATCCATGGATGTTGGCCCCTTCCCAGCATAATAGGATCAGCTCACAGCTGTCTGCTCTCCATTGGTTGGTTATTAAAAATAGGGGGAACCCCACATAGTTTTTTTTTTATTTATTTATCAACAAGCACTGTAAAATATACATGTGAGGCACTGCTCCACTCCTTCACTTGGACCTCCGTCTCCTGGTTCAATATTTTTTAATTTTCTTTCATTCTATGTTATTTTAAGTCATCTTCCTATCCAAATTTGTTTGCAAGGAAATTGTCCTTCTCTTGCCCTCATTTTACTGCCTTTTGCAGTCCCCTACTACGACCATTTTACAGCACCAAAGTCCAGGTCTCCATTGACTAAGGCCGGTGTCACACTTGCATGTGTGATGCGAGAAACTCGCACGAGTTTCTCACATCAACACCTGACACTGCCGCCGGCACTCGAACCGGAGCGTGCGGCTATATATATTTCTAGACAAAAAGAAGGACCAGCAAGCTAGTGTGAATAGGCGCCAACCAAAGAAAGCATATAAGTCAAAAAGATTAAGGTTTGCACCTTAACTTACCAAGAATGATTACTCTAGAGCATAGAAATTGCATTGCTGCCATAGAAAATGGAAAAACAAATTGAAAAAAGCGCTATATAGTGTATATATTTCTATGCAGCTGCACACTACAGTCCGAGTGCTGGCGTCAGTGCCGGTGTTGATGCGAGAGAATCGTGTGAGTTTCTCACATCACACACGCATTTGTGACACCGGCCTAACATGAGGTTCGAGTCCAGGGTCAAGTTCGGGTTCCTGAACTGGACTTTGGACTCAAGTTTGTCTGAACCCAAACTTCCATGTGCTAATCCCTACTTAGTGAATTCAGCTATCCAGAGAGTTCAGTCATTTTGTGTGTATGCCGTGCATACCAGTTATGACATTGTATTTTCTGTATTTAAATCCTATTTCATAATATATGGTAACAATACCATCTTCTGGTGATTTAATGTGTTCACTCTAGTTAGAGGTTGCTATGTATTATGGGATGCATTATAGGATAGTACCTGTTGCATTGTGGTCCTGTTTTTGTCACAGTAAAGACAGTAGCCATCTTTTCTCATTCACTTCTGATAGAGAAACCACCTTACCACTCGTTTTGTACCTTGGACTCTTTGCAAGCAGCCCGCTCGAAGCATAGTCGGTAAGAGCACTATCTATGTGTTACAATGTTGTATGTCACAGTATGTTTGCTGCATTAGATAGAAAATCATCAACTTGTATTATCACCTAATATTATAGAGTTGTGTATTGCAGACACTGAATCCATATCTCAGCACTGTACAGTTACTCTATATATTCTGAAATACTTCTGTTATTACATCTTATAGATTCACCTTTCCTGTTATAATCTACTATCAATAAAGAGAAAGTTACAACTTCACAGCCTTTTTCTTAAGAAAATAGGGGCTTTAGCTATATGTCTCACTACATACCATGATAACGTGTATGAGGACAGTATAAGAGCATTACATTGTTTTAATTATTTTATTCCAGAGTTTTTTTTCTTTTCAGTTCTCCATCTCTTACTAATTTGGAGAAAATTCTGGACTCATTTCTCCAATTATGTTTAATTTTTTTTTCTGTCCTATCCCAGTGATTAGTGTTCAACATTTATTCAGAACAATATTCATCTTCAGCAAATTAAGCTTCCCTCACAAACTGTATAATATAAAGTCAACAATCTTGCCTTGCACCTGACAGAAAAATTGGATGGATGTGACAAAAGAAAATTTTGCCAAACAGATGGTATATATTATTGCTGAGCTGCACAGCAGAAGTAGTTTGTGACAAATAGTGAGAATTTTGAAGGGGTTCTCTTGAAAAAATATAAATATCTAAAAAACTGGGAACTATAAGGGTATGAAAGAGAAAGAGAGAGAGAGAATGAGCTACAAACTATGGTAAGGACACAGAAGTACATGGAAATCTGCTTTCAGAGCTTATTTAAAATAAAAGGGAGCATTACCAGTTTGAGACAAGTAATAACTGACACTTTGCTCTCATAAAAGCACACAGCTCTGCAATGAGATCAGAGCTAACACAGTACAGAAGAACTGAGCTTTGTCTCATTACAAACATTTTCTGCAGCTCTAACAACTCTGCTGTATTGCAACACTGGCTGCCTATGAGATGGAAGCTGAAGCAGTGAAAGGAATCTACAGATGTGTGAGGTATAACCACACACAGCTCTGCAGTGATATCTAGAGAAAAAAGAGCGACCTTTACACATCACTCTGGTAATGACACCTTTCATTTAAAATAAGCTCTGGAGGCAGATTCTCATGCAGATCAGTGTCCAGCCCAGAGATTTTAACTGCGCAGTGACGTACAAAATATGTAGATTTCTCTGGAATAAGACATCAGATCACAGATATCAACGAATCATAATAGTTCACTTAACATTACCTACATGCCCATATAGATGCCTTAGGAGAGCCTGTCAATCAGTTCTGGGGCATGGTATCAGCCCACGCTCAATATGCACTGAGCTGTGACCTTAACTTCGCCTCTATGACTAAAAGCCTGAGGTTGCTGGGAGGAACAAAGTTCACTTCCTCAATTCAGTGACCACATGGCTTCAGAACACTACAGGGTGGGCCATTTATATAGATACACCTAAATAAAATGGGAATGGTCGATGATATCAACTTCCTGTTTGTGGAATATTAGTATATGGGAGGGGGAAAACTTTTCAAGATGGGTGACGACCATGGCAGCCATTAGGAAGTTGGCCATTTTGGATCCAACTTTATTTTTTCCAATGGGAAGAGGGTTATGTGACAGATCAAACTTATTGAGAATTTCACAAGAAAAACAATGATGTGCTTGGTTTTAACATAACTTTATTCTTTCATGAGTTATTTACAAGTTTATGACCACTTATAAAATATGTTCAAAGTGCTGCCCATTGTGTTGGATTGTCAATGCAACCATCTTCTCTCACGCTTGACACACTGATAGCAACACCGCAGAAGAAATGCTAGCACAGGCTGCCAGTATCCATTGTTTCAGATGCTGCACATCTCGTATCTGAAGGCAATTGTCTATGCTGTGAAGATACGAGATGTGCAGCATCTGAAACAACGGATACTGGAAGCCTGTGCTAGCATTTCTTCTGTGGTGTTGCTATCAGTGTGTCAAGAGTGGGAGAAGAGGGTTGTATTGACAATCCAACACAATGGGCAGCACTTTTTTATAAGTGGTCATAAACTTGTAAATAACTCATGAAAGAATAAAGTTATGTTAAAATCACGCACACCATTGTTTTTCTTATGAAATTCTCAATAAGTTTTATGTGTCATATGACCCTCTTCCCTTTGGAAAAAATAAAGTTGGATCCAAAATGGCCAACTTCAAAATGGCCGCCCTGGTCACCACCCATCTTGAAAGTTTTCCCCCTCCCATATACTAATGTGCCACAAACAGGAAGTTGCTATCACCAACCATTCCCATTTTATTTAGGTGTGCTCTTATAAATGGCCCACCCTGTATCAACAGCGTTTTTTGTTTCACAAGAAAGGTTCCCTTTAAAATGAGTGGATAACAAATGTCATAGCATAATTGTCTAGCATGTGTACTAAAAGTCAGTTTCAATTTGAGCCAGTAAAACCACTAAGTTGGAGTATACAGTACAGCTACATGCATATGCTGGGAGACTGCTAAGCAGATAGCAGATGGTGCTGTGTTAATTCCTGGAATTTGTTATTTTTGTACTCTGTGACCTCTCTGATTTGTGTGTCAGTACTTTCCTTTATTCCTCCATGTTGTGGGGAGTTAGAATGAATGCCGTATATTTTAAGTAAAATAGTTAATTCTTCAGCAGTGTCTGACTGCTGAACAATTCTGCTGAAAGCTGAAATCTGCAGCACTGACAAATACACTTTAAAGAATGTATTCAAAGTTTTCCAAGATACTGCCCTCTCTCACCCTTTATTGATAGTTTGTAAAATATATACAGCTCTAGCAAAAATGAAGAGACCACTGCAAAATTTTCAGTTTGCAAGACCATTCCTACCATACATCCATGGTGGATAAAGAGGCATAGATGAATACCATGAAATAAAATCTGTATAGTTATTATTATTATTATTATTATTATTATTTATTTATATAGCGCCATTAATTCCATGGTGCTGTACATGAGAGGGGTTACATACAAAGTTATAGATATCGTTTACAGTAAACAAATTTACAATGACAGACTGGTACAGAGGGGAGAGGACCCTGTCCTTGCGGACTTACATTCTACGGGATAATGGGGGAGAAACAGAAGGTCGGGGGTGCGGCAGCTCTGGTGGTGGCGAGGCGGCAGCTCTGGTGGTGGCGGCAGCTCTGGTAGTGGTGGCGGCGAGGCAGCAGCTCTGGTGGTGGCAGCGAGGCGGCAGCTCGGGTGGTGGCGGCGAGGTGGCAGCGAGGCGGAAGCTCGGGTTGTGGCGGCGAGGCGGAATGGTTATTGCAGGCTGTAGGCTTTCCTGAAGAGATGGGTTTTCAGGTTCCGTTTGAAGGATCCAAAGGTGGTGGATAATCGTACATGTTGAGGCGTGGAATTCCAGAGGATGGGGGAGAAATCTTGGAGGCGGTTGTGTGAGGAAAGAATAAGTGTGGAGGATAGTAGGAGGTCTTGGGAGGATCGAAGATTACGTGAAGGAAATATTAGGTGATTAGTTCAGAGATATAGGGAGGATCAGGTTGTGGACGGCTTTGTAAGTCAGTGTTAGTAGTTTGAACTGGATTCGTTGGGGAATTGGGAGCCAGTGGAGGGATTTGCAGAGGGGAGAAGCAGGGGAGTAGCGAGGGGAGAGGAGGATTAGTCGGGCAGCAGAGTTGAGGACAGACTGGAGTGGTGCAAGAGAGTTGACGGGGAGGCCACAGAGGAGGATGTTGCAGTAAACGAGGCGGGAGATGATGAGGGCATGCACAAGAGTTTTAGTAGATTGAGGGCTGAGGAAGGGACGGATTCTGGAAATGTTTTTAAGTTGGAGGTGACAGGAGGTGGAAAGAGTTTGGATGTGTGGTTTGAAGGACAGGGCAGAGTCGAGAGTTACCCGGAGGCAGCGGATTTCAGGTGCAGGAGAGATCGCGATGCCATTTACCATAATAGATAGATCGGGTAGGGAAGATACATGAGATGAAGGAAAGATGATGAGTTCGGTTTTGTCAACATTGAGTTTTAGGAAGCGAGAGGTGAAGAAGGAGGATATGGCTGATAGACACTCCGGGATTCTGGACAGCAGAGAGGTGACATCTGGGCCAGAGAGGTAGATCTGAGTGTCGTCTGCATACAGGTGGTACTGGAAGCCATGGGACTTTATGAGTTGTCCTAGGCCAAGGGTATAGATGGAAAAAGGTAGGGGCCCCAGGAGGTAGTGTGGAAGTGGGAGACGCTAAATGTGCGGTCGGAAAGGTAAGAGGCTATCCAGGACAGGGCAAGGTCTTTGATGCCAAGGGAAGAAAGAATCTGTAGCAGTAGGCAGTGGTCGACTGTGTCAAAGGCAGATGACAGGTCAAGGAGAAGGAGGATGGAGAACTGTCTGTTAGCTTTAGCTGTGAGTAAGTCATTAGTAATTTTGGTCAGGGCAGTTTCAGTGGAGTGGTGGGGGCGGAAGCCAGATTGGAGGTTGTCAAGGAGAGAGTTAGATGAGAGGTGGGAGGAAAGTTGAGCGTGGACATGCTGCTCAAGGAGTTTGGAAGCAAACGGGAGCAATGATATTGGGCGATAGCTGGGCATAGCAGTTGGGTCAAGGTTTGTTTTTTTGAGGATGGGTGTGATGGTGGCATGTTTGAAGGCAGAGGGAAAGGTACCAGAAGATAGCGATAGGTTGAAGAGATGGGTTAGGGCTGGGATGAGCGTGTTAGTGAGGTTGGGGAGCAGGTGGGAAGGGATGGGGTCAAGTGCACAGGTGGTGAGGTGAGATTTGAAAAGGAGGTGAGTAAGCTCTCCTTCAGTGATGTTGGAGAGGGAGGTTAGTAGGGAAGGACAGAGGTCTGGTATATGGAGTGGTTGGGGTGGTGGAACAGTAAAGGTTTGCCTTGTTTGGTCGATCTTATTTTTGAAGTAGGTGGCAAAGTCCTCGGCAGAGATGAGGGGAGTTGGAGGTGGCAGTGGTGGGCGGAGGAGAGAGTTGAATGTGCTGAACAGTTGTTTTGGGTTGTAGGATAATGAAGATACAAGGTTTGAAAAATAGGTCTGTTTAGCAGAGGTGAGGGCTATTTTGAAGGCAAGTGTAGCTTGTTTGAAAGCAGTGAAGTCGTCTGGCAGGCGTGTTTTTTTCCAATGCCGCTCCGCGACCCTGGATGATTGTCGAAGTTTTTTGGTGAGATTGTTGTGCCAGGGTTGCCTATTGATTCGTCGCACTTTGCCGTGCGTGAGAGGGGCGACTGAGTCTATGGCAGATGTGAGGGTGGTGTTATAGAAAGTGGTGGCGCTGTCTGTGTCGTGGAGTGAAGATATGGAGGACAGAGGTAGGAGAGAGTCTGAGAGTCTGTGAATGTCTAGGTGTGCGAGGTTTCTGCGAGGATGTGCCAGTGGCTGGACATAGGGGGCAGGTGAAGAGGACAGGGATGAGAAGGTGAGTAGGTGGTGGTCTGATAGGGGAAGGGGAGAGATTGTGAGATTAGATAGGGAACAGAGGCGAGTGAAGATGAGGTCTAATGTATGTCCGTCTGTGTGGGTGGCTGTGGAGGACCACTGAGTAAGTCCAAAGGATGAAGTAAGTGACAGGAGCTTGGAGGCTGCTGGCTGGCGGGTGTCAATAGGGATGTTAAAGTCACCCATGATAATGGTGGGGATGTCAGCAGAGAGAAAGTGAAGAAGCCAGCTGGAGAATTGGTCAATGAAGGCAGTGGCTGAGCCCGGTGGTCGGTATATGACGGCCATTTGGAGATTAGAGGGAGAGTAGATACGGACCGAGTGGACCTCAAAGGAAGGGAGGATGAGGGAGGATGGGGTTTGGATACGGTTGAAGGAGCAGTTATTAGAAAGAAGGAAACCCACGCCTCCACCATGTCTGTTGCCAGAGCGAGTAGTGTGGGTGAAGTGGAGGCCGCCGTAACTCAGTGCAGCAGGGAGGCCGTGTCAGCGGGCGTCAGCCAGGTCTCTGTGAGGGCCAGGAAGGAGAGGTTGCGGGAGGTAAAGAGATCGTGGATCACATGGAGCTTGTTGCAGACGGAGAGGGCGTTCCAGAGTGCTCCAGAGAGAGAAAGCTGGGGGGTAGGGTTTAGTGGCACAGGTTTTAAGTGTGAGGGATTGCGGTAGTTTCTCTTACTGTGAGAAGTATAGAGGTGAGGATTAGTGGGATGTATGAGGCAGGGGGGGCCAGGATTGGGGGATATGTCGCCAGCAGTGAGAAGAAGCAGAGAAAGGGAAAGCAGATGGGTGAAGGAGAGTGAGCGGCTTATGTTATATTTTAGTGGGAGAGGTCTGAGGTTAAGAAGCAGGTCTGCAGTTGAGGCGATGTGGGGGGGTAGGAGAGAGGGGGAGACAGTTATTAGGTTGGAGCTTGCAGGGGTTTGGGGATAGCGAAGGAGAGTGAAGATTAGTGGAGCAAAAACGGTGAGGGCAAATGTGAACATGGTTAAAGAACAGGGTAAAAGAAAGGCAAGTAAAATTAGAAGACAGGGATTATTCTTACCTTCTGACCGATTTCTGGACTATTTCTGGTATATATATATATATATATATATATATATATATAGTTTATTAATAATTAATACATAAACTAAACAAATACAAAGGGACATACAAAGAAATATCATGAGGTCATGAACCCTAGCCAGAAGGAAATAATTTTATATTGTCATGTATATATCCAATTTCTCAATCCAAGCATATATACTGAAGAGAAAGGCTATACAGACAGTACGTGTCTTAAAAACTGAGCATCCACATATACAAAATTTATTACACCATACTGCATAATTAAAGTGCTACATGCCAAGGATAGTAAGGTAGCGCTCCTATAATTATCAAATGCAAATAAAGTGATAATGTGCAGGATATGACAAGATATCAAGTGCAAAATTGCAAAATGTGACAGCTATAAAATGACTCAAATGGGTATTAAAATATTAGTTGCTGCAATAACTATGCTAGCTACCCACTATGGGAAAATAACCCTAATCTGAGATGCACATCAATAGCTAAGTAACAATGCACATATAAACTCATGCTGGACTACTCAGACTGGAAACACTGCAATGTAACTGATAACCAGCAGATAACTGCCAGAAAAAGTATTAGTAAAGTGTATGTCCTCCACTTACATAAAGCTGGCTGTGGAACAGTCCCTCACGATCACCCCGACAGCGCTGTTTCGCCTCTGTGGCTTCTTCAACAGGTAAAGTCCACAAGTGCTTTGTAATTGCAATAGCCAGCAGATTCCAAGATGTTATAAGGACAAAATGTTATTATGGTATAATATCAAACATACATAAAAAAGCTTTCTTTAAATTAAGTAGAAATGAGAAACACGCAGCCTAGATATTTCCTTATCGTTTTTTTTTCAGGGCATAGTTATCGTGTTGGATATGAGAAGGATAGAAGCTGTGATCTCCAGGGCTTCTGGTAAACCAGACAGAGATTGAATTTTTATTGCAATTACTGAATGGAGTAAATGCATTTGGGTAGCTTTATGTGGCATAATATCCATAAGTGTCAACTTGACTTTCCATATGTAGCTATGGTTCTCTTCACTCAGGTTCTCCACCCAGAAACGTGCCTTCTTAAAAATTAATCCTCAAAAAATATGATTTTTTTTAGCTCTATAAAGAGTTGAGTGATCAAATATTTAATTACTTGGAGATAAACTACATGTATGGTCACTTCTACTCCTAGGATTTTTGCCCTTGGGATATAAAGGCGGTTGTACAGATATGTGCATTCAGCATCTTTTTCGGTCAAATTCCGCCTGAAATCCACCACAAAAGCACCACAAAAAATTAATATAATGCAAAGAAATGTCAAAATATGTCCAGCCATGTCACTTTTAACTACTTCAGGGTCTGGAAACCTTAAAGAAGTACCATAAACAAGTTAATTCTTCAGGCTGCTTCATTTGGAAGCCACATGTCCTATATACTTGAGCCATAATGCGAAGACTTTGCAGCAAAACCAGCAAAGATGCTTCAAGAAAATGACTGCCGGCATCTTCCTGAAGCATTTTCACCTTGAAAAATTTGATGCTTCAACCGGTGTCTTAAAGACACCATGTGCACATAACCTTAAAGAAACTGTCATCACTGAATGACTGTTCAAACCAAGTGCAGGCACTCGGTGCACTATGGTTGGGCCAAACATTTAAAAACACCTTTCCATCCACTTGTTTTCCCTCAACCTCCACTCCACCTCTTCTTTGATTGACAGTTCTGACTTCATAGAGCCAGAGAAGGGAATACATGGAAAATATGTAGGTGGGAAAGTGCACTTAAATGTTCAGCCACGCCATGATGCACCGAGTACCTGTACTTGGTTTAAACAGTGATTCGGTGCTAACAGAGTCCCTTTAAGGGATTGAAAAAGGTCTACAGTGGACAAAACCCATTAGGTTGTATTGATGCCTCTATTGCCCTGCAGATTAACCCCATATCTACAGGTTAATAGCGTTTTGTCCAGTGACAGGCCCCCTTTAACAGGTACTAAAGGAAGGAGAAAATGAATATTTTTTAACATGGTTTTACAAATGTGGATACACACTTAAGATGTTATTCTACCTTGAACTGATGCAATGCAAATGTGAAGTTTATGTGAGTAATGAGATTTTATCTCTTCCAGATGCTGGAACATCAGGTGTGAATTCTTGCTGATTTCAACATGTGCATTCATAGACAATTATGCCAAGTATAGCATGAGTAACAGCTATGTACCCACTGTAGGCAGAATGGCAATCTGCATACTAAACTTGCTCCCTCTAGATGACATTATAATTATGTTACTCAAATATTTTTAACTCATGTTATTATGCAGAAGAGACCGCATCATTGACTGGCAGTACGTCTCCCAGTAAAATTAATATTGCAATGTGCCTTACAGGAATTTTGAGGTTATTCTTCACTTGTTAGATGTTTTATGCATAATGTATTCCTGGATATAAGTTGCAGCAGATGAACATTACAGTTTATTTCTTGTTAAAGGCAATATGCCAAGTGTAACATAGTCTGAATTACAACTGTTTTCTTTTCAATATATAATACTAATATAGTCATAGAAACAAGCTTTAGCAGAAAAATAGAATTGTTTAAAAAAATGAATTTTTATATAATATACAAAGTCAATTTCTACATTGCAATCATTTTCATAACTAAATATTTCCAACATTTGGAATTATTATATCTTACTATATCTTAAAATATAATGTATTTTCTGGATTTTAATACACTCATTTTCTGATACTAAGCTCAAATACCAAACAGACAGTAGCCAAAGTGTTAAATGATTGCAGTGACTTGTTGTATCTGTGAGCAGAATTGTAAAGTGAAAAGGGAGCAGAACTGGTTGATATACGGTGCTATTC
Organism: Oophaga sylvatica; assembly: GCA_033576555.1. Lineage (NCBI taxonomy): Eukaryota > Metazoa > Chordata > Amphibia > Anura > Dendrobatidae > Oophaga > Oophaga sylvatica. Next base: position 41,974,914 of record JARQOD010000006.1, read on the forward strand.
AAGCTGTATATTCCAGAACTACAACCCCTTTACCCAGAAATGCAAGGGGTTCAGTGCTCAGAGACATGGCCGAGGTAAAGAAGGCTTAAACGCAACCACCACCACTGAACAAGTCACATAAATTGAAATGTCAAGACTGGGCCAAGAAATATCTGAAGACAGATTTTTATTGTACTGATGAGATGAGAGTGACTCTTGACGAACCAGAGAGATGGGCCCACCGATGGATCAGAAATGGACACAGCCCTCCATTTTGACTTGGATGCCAGCAAGGTGGATTTGGGGTACTTCTCCAGGCTGGTATTATTAAAGATGAGCTAGTTGGACATTTTCGGGTTAAAGATGGACTCAAAATCCACTCCAAAACCTACTGCCAGCTTTTAGAAGACAATTTCTTCAAGCAGTATAGTAGTACGGGAGAAAGTCTCCATCTTTCAGCAAAACCATGATTTTTATTTTAGTTATTTAACTTGTGGGCCCTTTTTAAATAGGAGATTTATGACTTATGAGGAAAACAGTCACCTCTCTGCACAATGTCTGGGAGGCTGTGGTTGGTGCTGCCCAAAAAAGTTGATCATCAACAGATTAAGAAACTGAGACTCTAAAGATACAGTAGAAGGCTTATGATTGTATAGAAAGGGAGGCATTTTTGGTTAATTATATTTTTTGAGAAATGTATTTTTGTATATTTTGAGAAGTTCTGTTGTTATTCCCACTTTACAACATGGAAACAAACAATTTAGATCCAGAGTAAGATTTAAGTTGAAGCACATGGGTGGCACACACCACTAGTCAGAGCCTCCTGATTCGTTGCGCTTCTTAATTAATCGGGAACGTCTGACTCCAGCGTGAAAAACACCGGTCTTGATTAATTGAGGTCACATGTTTAACAAATCCAGTACCCCTATAAACTGCTACTTGTAAGTTCAGGTCTTAACCTAATGACATAAACAAGAATATAACACAGGTTATAATCTACCCAATAAAGAAAGGATAGAACCTACTTGTGTTTGGTTTCCTGTCCCCAAAGGTATCAAAGCAGCTGCACATACTCCTTTTATGGTATGTGGCACCCCATGAAACAAAGAGGAATCCCCTTGCCAGGAAACACACAGCATGCAACACTTTTCCTATCCAGACCAGAAGGGGGAGCTCTAACACCTGATTTCAGGGCAGCTTCCTTGGAACTTTCTGGCTTGGGGAGGAGTTAGGAGAGTCTGTTTGTAGACAGGGACAAGAAAGGACATGTGGAGAGAAGCTCTTGGCAAAGGAGCTCTGTTATGTTTTGGTAGCTGAGGAGAGTAAGCAAAAACGGCAATACACCAGAGAGGCTGGAACCTATTGGATTGCAGTAACCTGAACTAACCACACAACTAGAGGTAGCCGTGGAGCGTTCCTACGTTGATCCTAGACGCCTCGTCACAGCCTGAGAGATAACTACACCTAAAGGCAGAAAGATGAAAGCTATCTGCCCCAGAGCAGATCCCCAAAGAAAATAGGAAGCCTCCAAACATGTAATGGCGGTTAGACAAGAAGAAACACGGACACAAACAGAAAATAGAATGAGCAAACGCTGGGGCCCAATCTGTCTAGACAGAAAAGTACAGGAAAGGATACTCACAGCAATCCAAAAAAAAACCCTAAAAAATACCAGCTCTACTGATTGCAAAAACACCTGAGATCACACGACCTCTACCACCTAAATCAGTTCTCTGGTGTAACAAAACTAAGCCGCCGCCACTGAAAAAACTGGAAAAAGCAAATGAACAAACAACAGTGGCTCCAGATAAACTGAGAGGAGCACAAGCCCCCCGGAGGGGACCTGGCTGACCTCCACAGAAGTGCAGGGAACAATGCAAAAAGCAAGCACAAAAATAAAAGCAGAAAATATCTTATCTGATAGCAGAAGATGCAGGCAAGACTCAGCAAGCTTCCAAATGAACCAGGAACCACCATTGAGACAAGAACAATTGATCACCGGCAACCATCATGGGAGGGAACCTCCCTTTATATCAGACCAATCCGTGATCCCAGATTGCCACTCCTCGCTGAAAGGTTCAGTACTGTCAGTAACCACCAGAGGGAGCCTCTGCTCAGAAACCATTTTTAGCACATTCATAACAGAGCTCTATGCTACAGCTCACCCAGAGCAGAGTAAAAAAAGAGGATGCCAGAGTCCTGGACCAGTTGGGGTCTCCAAGCCCGACAGTCACATCTGGAGAACAGAGAATTGCAAGTTCTCTGTTCACACTGACACTTGCCAGCACAGCAGTAACACAAGAACCAGGGTTGCCAGAGAGAAGAGACAGGACCCTTTATAGGCTCACTCTGCCTGCTATACAGGTACAGGTTGGAAAAACAACACAGAGAAGAGGGCCACAGCTTAGCTATAAGCAGCTGAGGCCAGGAACAGAGAGCACAGCAGGAAGGGCTCTAAATCCTCATGGCAAGGTGGAACCCAAATTGTTTCCAGGCAATCAGATTTCCAGCACCATCTGTAGCCAGTGCCCTGGACACATTACCTGCAGAACTGTGAGTAAAGCTTTGGAAAATGCACTTGATTGTGTCCTTTCAAGTTCTTCCAGCAACACCCCACTCAGCACTGCTGCATCCCTTGCCAAATACTACATTAATATTATCCTGAACATACTACATCTGTCCTGGGACATAGCCCTGCCTGTGGAGGGCTGAACCAACTCTGCTGCATTAACAACTGTCCCAGTGGACTGAATCTGCAGCGTCGGCTAACATCTTTATTGCAGAGTACCACAGGTGGTGTCACGAACACTTTATTACAAACTCTTTATCTTTCCCCTTTTTCATCATCTTCCCCTTTTATTGGACGCCCAGGGCCATGGACCAGGTCACTGCTGCCGTGACACTGCCCCTTTTAGAAGCGGCCCGGTATCGAGTACCCCCACTGCCCTGGCGGGCGCTCCAGGTACCTATGCACTTTCCATAAACTTTATAGGTGAAAATTTCTAAAGAGAAATTTCCTTCGGGCTACATTGTCATTATTTGCAGCAAATTTATCAAAATATTGCATGATACATTTGGAATATTCTTACCTGTTAGACTTCAGTGTAGAACTCATTTTCCACTTTTTCATGCGCTATACTACTGGATGTAGTGTAAGTTTGTGCTATATTTTTTTTAAAAAAGTCACTTCTTATAAATATTTCAAAAATTATGAAAATGCCAGGACTCATCTCTTTTAATGGAAATAAAAATTATGAATTTGGCGCAGAAGTATTTAAAAATGAAGCATGACTTTTAGAAATGTGTCTGAAGACTAAAAAAAGACAAAATGCTATATATTTCAGGTGTAAAACATATCATAAATTTCCTCCTTTGTGTCAGAAAACCATGTGAAATATCGTGAGGGATCATTTATAAAGTGTAAATTGTGTCAATCAATAGAAATGCAGCACTATAATTTAATAATAAGCAATATGACGTTACACTTTTTATTGACTTTAGCACCTAAGTGTCAATTGGCTTTGGTAGTGATGTTGTTATGACGCATGTTTACCCATGTAGCTAAACATTAGATAGGGAGACAACAGTCGTTACAATCTTCATGCTCATCTGTTCTCTCTAAAATCTATCATAATGTATTTTTTCAGAGAAGCCAGTCATATTTTATAAAATGTGTTATGTCCTCTGACTTATCTCCCATGGTAATTGCCTGGTACATCTGGATTACAGTGTGGGAGGTTGGAAAACAGGTCTTCATAATAGAAATAGCAACACAGCGGTATGTAACAATATAAATGTTCAGGGTTCATCACAAAAAGTCAGCCACATAATTCATATCTGACATTTAGAGTGGAAAAGAGTGGATGCCATTATAAGAAGCAAGGCACAATGACATATTATGGCTTTTTTGTGTGTAGCTTTTACGCAACACCCGTAGATGTAAATGAGGCTTGAAGCAAACAGGTTTTATTTTCTTACAACCTATAAATAGAGCAAAATGGTAATAGGTCCTCCTAACAAAAATTATATATGACCTACACAAAGAACTAGGCATAAAGCAGACGTATATAAAAGTTTAATAATTTTTACCAAGTACTAGTGTTGAGCATTCCGATACCGCAAGTATCGGGTATCGGCCGATATTCGCGTTATCGGAATTCCGATACTTAATTCCGATACTTTTTCCATATCGTATACCGGAATCGGAAGTTCCCATAATTCTTTGAGAGGCAATGTGATTTTAGTCAGCCAATGAGGAATCCTACGAAGTGTGGGCACATCCTGTAATGCTGCGGTCATCTTAACTAATGGCATGGCTGTGATTGGCTGCTGAAATGATGTCAGAATGCACTATAAAAGGCGCCGCCGCCATTTTAGCGTCACTGTGCTGTGAACTCAGTAAGGGACAGAACGCTACTCTGCTCACTCTGAGGGACAGTTAGATATTGCGATTTTGTGTACTACTGTGCTTGAGGCAGGCTAGTTTACCAACCGCTGTGTAAAGCTTCATTTTGCCAGTGTTGTTTTAACAGCTCTGTGCAAGGTGTGTGTGTGACAGTGCAGGTGACGCTGCAGTTTGCTCTGCATCCACCGCTGTTTGTAGGCATCTGCACGTGTCACTGACTCTTTTTTTTTTTTTTTTTTTTTTATTTTGTGGAATTGGTGCAGCTCCATTATATTAGAAAAAAAAATCAAATCTATTAGTGTGACGTGCTTCCATCCGTATACAATACATTGGTTGCAAACACTATAGAAGTACAGAAAGGAGCTTTTCACAGATTGTGGACAGTTGTGTTTCAGTGTTCACTTCAGTCTGTGTTTTTTACTTTTTTGAGTGCAGATCACGCTCCAGTTACATGTTCAAGCACTGCTGCTTGTACTCTGCTGAGCGTGTCTCAGTGGCTCATCCTTTTCATTTATCTCCAATTGGTTCTGCTACATTCCATTTAAAATAAATCTAATCTATTAGTGTGACGCGCTTCCATCCGTATACAATACATTGGTTGCAAACACTATAGAAGTACAGAAAGGAGCTTTTCACAGATTGTGGACAGTTGTGTTTCAGTGTTCACTTCAGTCTGTGTTTTTTACTTTTTTGAGTGCAGATCACGCTCCAGTTACATGTTCAAGCACTGCTGCTTGTACTCTGCTGAGCGTGTCTCAGTGGCTCATCCTTTTCATTTATCTCCAATTGGTTCTGCTACATTCCATTTAAAATAAATCTAATCTATTAGTGTGACGCGCTTCCATCCGTATACAATACATTGGTTGCAAACACTATAGAAGTACAGAAAGGAGCTTTTCACAGATTGTGGACAGTTGTGTTTCAGTGTTCACTTCAGTCTGTGTTTTTTACTTTTTTGAGTGCAGATCACGCTCCAGTTACATGTTCAAGCACTGCTGCTTGTACTCTGCTGAGCGTGTCTCAGTGGCTCATCCTTTTCATTTATCTCCAATTGGTTCTGCTACATTCCATTTAAAATAAATCTAATCTATTAGTGTGACGCGCTTCCATCCGTATACAATACATTGGTTGCAAACACTATAGAAGTACAGAAAGGAGCTTTTCACAGATTGTGGACAGTTGTGTTTCAGTGTTCACTTCAGTCTGTGTTTTTTACTTTTTTGAGTGCAGATCACGCTCCAGTTACATGTTCAAGCACTGCTGCTTGTACTCTGCTGAGCGTGTCTCAGTGGCTCATCCTTTTCATTTATCTCCAATTGGTTCTGCTACATTCCATTTAAAATAAATCTAATCTATTAGTGTGACGCGCTTCCATCCGTATACAATACATTGGTTGCAAACACTATAGAAGTACAGAAAGGAGCTTTTCACAGATTGTGGACAGTTGTGTTTCAGTGTTCACTTCAGTCTGTGTTTTTTACTTTTTTGAGTGCAGATCACGCTCCAGTTACATGTTCAAGCACTGCTGCTTGTACTCTGCTGAGCGTGTCTCAGTGGCTCATCCTTTTCATTTATCTCCAATTGGTTCTGCTACATTCCATTTAAAATAAATCTAATCTATTAGTGTGACGCGCTTCCATCCGTATACAATACATGGTTGCAAACAATATAGAAGTACACAAACGGGCCTTTCACAGCTACTGAACATGGGTTTTTAATTTTTAACTAAAATATGTATTTTTTCAAATGACACAAATATAAGTAATGTTGAAGAGGAATAGTCCTACATCCATTGTTTGCACAATATTACAGGTGTACATCATGTCCCTTAATCAACAATGTATTATTATATTTACTTGTATGCTTTTATTTAAAAGCCAAGAACACAGAAGGATAACCTTCGCACTGCAGCTGTTGTCAAAGTTCAACCCACATTATGCACTTCCAACATTGCAGCATTTGAGGCATGATGTGAGTTGGATTGGTCAAAGTTATGGAGTGAGAAGGTTCACCATCAGTACCCTATAGCATAAGTATGCTTTTGTGTTAGCATTTGTGTTAGACATGTGGATATCTGCCATAATATGTCACAATTATTTAGTTACAGATTTGTTACCAACACTAATCATTGAATGGTTTTAAATTTGACGTTTCACTTGTTTACAGCTTAGAAATAAGGGTGTAGCCTGATATCTATGTGTAGCACTAGCCACTTTAACATGTCATGTTTTTTTAAACATGTGTAGCTAGGTAGCAGTAATTTTTGCCGGACACACAGCAGGGGAACAGCAGGCGTTACTGAACCCCACTATCACTATAGCTTGTGTATTGGTCTGTGGACACGACACTTCTGAGCAGCAACTGGCAGTGTTGTAGCCCAGGGAGTATAGCTCAGGTGGTAGAAAGATGAACATAACAGGAGACATGGAAAACGTTGTCAACCAGTTAGTTAATCTGAAACCGGACAGGCAAATTCAGGCGAGATCCATGCCTAGTTCATTTTCAGAAAAGTAAGCCGTTCTACATTATCGTAGGATAGTCGCATGCAACGGTCTGTTAGTACACCACCTGCAGCAGTAAAGACGCGCTCCGATAATACACTGCCAGCAGATCAAGCCAGCACCTCCAATGCATACTGGCTAAGCTCTGGCCATGTATCCAGCTTAGAGACACAAAACTTGAATGGGGAAGAGCCATCTGGGAGTACACTGAGAGGGCAAGACATGTAGTCTGTCACCATCTTACGGAAATGTTGCCTCCTGCTGACTGGAGCCGTCTCGGATGGTGTAGACATTGGTGGCGCTGCCACAAAACTTCGACACATTTGGAACATACTGTTCTTGCCCTGTGCAGAGGCGCTGCTTGTGCTCCCTCTTGTTGCAGAGCTGTCTCCACTGCCTCGACGCACAGAGCTGCTTTGTAAATCAGTAGCAGCAGCAGTGCTCTCGGCTGGAATGGAGAACATTATGGATTGCACCAGTGTGTCTTGGTACTTCCGCATTTTACGCTCCCGGTTCAACGGTGTGATGAGGCTTTGTAAGTTGTCCCGGTAGCGAGGGTCTAGGAGGGTGTACACCCAATAATCAGACGTGGTGTGAATGTGTTCGATGCGGCGGTCGTTTCTCAGCCACTGCAGCATGAAATCAACCATGTGCTGCAGACTCCCAACTGGCCAAGAAACGTTGTCCCCTGCAAGAGGCGTCATCTCCGCCTGCTGTGCATCACCCCACCCTTGGTCTACATACTGACTAGAGCATTGTCTACCTCCCTCTGGAGCGATGTCTTCCTCCTCCATTGACTCCTCCTCATCCTCCTCACAAAGTCCTTCAAATACATATAAATTTACAAAATTTAAAACTCAAAATTTAAAAACTTTGTATCATAATTCTGTAACATCAGTTTATGGAAACACAATAGCATTACAAAAGGATAGACAAAAAATGTACATTATGTGCTTTGTAAATACATTAAAAGTTTGTAATGGTTATGAAAATATAGACAGCGACTCTGGAGGTTCAATTGTTGATACAGCATGGTACTTTGAAAGTCCTCCAGCCCTTTGTGAGGAACCACGTTGCGCTGACTGTCCAGAAGGTGATGGAATTTGTGACTCCTCATCCTCCTCACAAAGTCCTTCAAATACATATAAATTTACAAAATTTAAAACTCAAAATTTAAAAACTTTGTATCATAATTCTGTAACATCAGTTTATGGAAACACAATAGCATTACAAAAGGATAGACAAAAAATGTACATTATGTGCTTTGTAAATACATTAAAAGTTTGTAATGGTTATGAAAATATAGACAGCGACTCTGGAGGTTCAATTGTTGATACAGCATGGTACTTTGAAAGTCCTCCAGCCCTTTGTGAGGAACCACGTTGCGCTGACTGTCCAGAAGGTGATGGAATTTGTGACTCCTCATCCTCCACCTCTTCCAAAACCTCATGCCTTAGTGCTTGCAGTGTTTTTTGAAGCAGGCAGATAAGGGGGACAGTCAGGCTGACTAGTGCATCATCTGCACTCGCCATCCGCGTTGACTCATCAAACGCACGCAAAACGTGGCAGATATCCTTCATAGAGTTATTCGCCACTCATTACACTGGCAGTGGCTGCCCATTCATTATAGGATCCAATTCTAATTACTGGTTCTCACCAACATAGCTCTCCACAGCGCAGCACCCCCCTACATCTCCTCCCTTATTTATATTTATCGGCCTAACCGACTGCTGCACTCTGCAAACGACCTTCGACTAACCTCTGCACTAATCCGTACCTCCCACTCCCAACTCCAAGACTTCACCCGCGCTGCGCCAATCCTCTGGAATGCTCTACCCCAAGAAATTAGGACTATCCGCAATTTGGATGGTTTCAGGCGCTCCCTCAAAACACATTTGTTCACAGTGGCCTATCACATTCACTAATCAAAGTCATTCTATGTGTAATTCTGTGTGTGTAGCCCATTCACTATCTCCATGCATCCCTCACTTCCTTAAAATGGCTGGACCATCATTGTAAAAACACCATTGTATATAAACACCTGTACTTTGTATCTCCACACCTCATTGTAGATTGTAAGCTTTCACCAGCAGGGGCGGCTGATTTTGCTTTAATTATTGTATTGTTAACGTTGTTACTTATGACTCGTGTTTTGAAACTGTTAAACTGTAAAGCACTGCGGAATATTATGGCGCTATATAAATAAATAATATTATTATTCTTATTATAGAGGCCCACTCAGTAGTGGTGAAGTGTGAACGCCGCAAATTGCGAGTTGACTGCGCCTGATGCAGCTGATACTCCATTACTGTTGGCTGCTGCTCACACAACCGCTCCAACATATGTAACGAGGAATTCCACCTGGTGGGTACGTCACATATAATGCGATGTTCATGAAGGTGAAATCTGCGTTGCAGAGCTGCAATCAGCGATCTGGCCATGCTGGAACGTCGCAAGTGAGCGCACTCTAGGCGGACCTTGTGCAGCAGTGCATCAAGATCCGGATAGTCCCTCAAAAAACTCTGCACGACCAAGTTGAGCACATATGACAGACATGGTATGTGAGTGAGGTTGCCAAGGCCCAGAGCTGACACCAGATTTCGGCCATTGTCACACACTACCAAGCCTGCCTGTAGATTCTCTTCCAAAAACCACACGTCGCTCTCCTGCTTTATGGCATTACAGAGCTCCTGCGCTGTGTGGCTAAGATTCCCCATGGAAATTAATTTCAGGATGGCCTGTTGACATTTGGACACGGCTGTGCTCATATCGGTCGCAACAGGTAAACGTTCACGGGTCCATGTGGAGGTAGACCGTGACGGCTCCTGCAGCGATGATTCTGAGGAACTGGAATAGGAGGAGGAATCAATGTGTACAGACTTGATTCCTGCAATCCTTGGAGTTGGCAGAACACGTACAGCGCCACTCGCAAGATCAGTACCCGGCTGCACAACATTGACCCAATGGGCAGTGAGGGAAAGGTATTGTCCCTGGCCATGGGTGTTAGAACCCTCTTGTTAGGTTTTGTTTCAGTTTGCTGGTCACATGACCTTTTTTCCCTATTTAGTCTGGCTCCGCCCTTCTGGCTTTGCTTGACTTCATTGTATTATCTACTGTTAAGCTAGCCGGGTGCTTAGGTGCCTTAATCTGTGAGTTTTGCTTGATGTTAGGATCACAAAGTATTTATTTTTCTGTTTAATTATCCATGCTACAATTTATGTTAGGAGGTGTCCCCCTTTTCTCCCAGTCCCTAGATCTTGTAGGGATTACTCCCTCGCAACTATAGGTCTTCGTTCACACTAGATGAGGACTTTAGCGGGTCTGGTCGCAGGATCAGGTTCCCCGTTACATCGTAGGGATTCAGCTTAGTTGTATTGTAGGGACAGAATTCCCTTCTTTCCTTACTGGTTGTAGCAGATCATAACAATGGGTACTGGTCCACGCATCGGTGGTCAGGTGGACCTTGCTACTGAGGGCTTTTAGTAGCGCATGTTTAATTTTTCCCTCAACATGCTTTGCAGACCAGGGACGGCTTGCCTGCTGAAATGAAATCGGCTTGGCACATTGTATTGTGGGATTGACAATGATATTCAGTTACGGAAACTGTCTGTCTCCACCAGCCTGAATCACAGCATTTCAAGGGACAGGAGTTTTGCAATGCCAGCATTCAGAGCCTGTGCTCGTGCATGGTTTGCGGAGTATGGCCGTCTTTTATCCCATGCCTGTGCTACCGCTGGCTGTTTTGTGGCCTGGGAGTGTGAGGATGACAGGGAACTTGCTGCTGTGTGTGGAATAACAGTTTGTCTCTGGACAACAGTGGCCGAGGTTCTTCCATGGCGATCCTGTGAGGAAGCATAACCAGCTGTGTGTGAGCTCGATGAAGAGGCTTCAACACAACCTGAAGATGTAGGTGCTGCTGTAGGTTGGCCTACATCTCCAGTGTGTCTTTGTAACTCAACTACGTGCTTTGTCCGCACATGTTTCCACATATTTGTGGTATTGAGGTGACTGACACTTTTAGCTATTTTTAATTTTTGATTACACAGCTTGCATTTCACATAGCAAATATCATGTGCAAGTGTGTGAAAAAAGGACCACGCAGTGCAAGTCCTGGGAGCGCACGTTTTGACTTTTGGAAGACAACTGCTCCGAACAGGTGCCAAACTGGAGGCTACAGGCAACCGAGTCTGCAGCCTAACTCTCCCTCCTGTTTGTACCATTGGGGCAATGTCTTCCTCTATCTTCCTTCTATCACTAACCATTTCTCTAGGCCTCTCCCAGCTTTCAACCAAAGTACTGGTTCTCACCCACAAAGCTCTCCACAGTGCAGCACCCCTCCTACATCTCCTCCCTCATTTCTATCTATCGGCCTAACCGACTGCTGCGCTCTGCAAACGACTTTCGACTAACCTCTGCACTAATACGTACCTCCCACTCCCGACTCCAAGACTTCTCCTGCTCTACGCCAATCCTCTGGAATGCTGTACCCCAAGAAATTAGGACTATCCACAATTTGCATGGTTTCAGGCGCTCCCTCAAAACACATTTGTTCAGAGCGGCCTATCACATTCACTAATCAAAGTCATTCTATGTATTCTGTGTAAGTGTGTGTGTGTCTCTAGCCCATTCACTATCTCCATCCCTCAGTCCCTTAAGATGGCTGGAACATCATTGTAAATGCACCATTGTATATAAACACCTATACTTTGTATCTCCCCCATCTCATTGTACATTGTAAGCTGTCACGAGCAGGGGCGACTTATTTAGCTTAAATTATTGTATTGTTAACGTTGTTACTTATGACTTGTGTTCTGAAACTGCTAAACTGTAAAGCGCTGCGGAATATGATGGCGCTATATAAATAAATATTATTATTATTCCTCTGAGCTGCTCCCACCACCTTCCTGTTCTTCATGCCATGTTGGGTATTGGACCTCATCATCTCCACTACCCTCTTCCAACACCTGCTGTTGGGTGGTCTGGCCAGCACCATGCTCAACAGAAACTGGCACCTGGGTCTCATCATCATCATCAGATGCGTTCTGCGGTGTGCTGACCATCGGCACTGTCTCACCCGCCTCTTCAGATTCAGAGAGACACAGCTGTTGCGCATCACTGCATACTCCCTCTTCTTCACATTACAGAATGCTGCTTGGCTGGGCCCCTGTTTGCAAGCCAATAGATTCTGAGAACAGAAGCAGACACTCAGCTGGCTCCTGTACAGAACTCTCTGACTGCCTGGGCAATTTGCCAGGCGGTGAAGAGACAGATGGTTGCCCAACAGTGCTGTGGTCCTGAGAGGAGGTGGAAGCAATTGAAGTCGATGCATTGGCTGAGATCCAAACAACAACGGCTTCAATTTGTTCTTCCCGCAGCAGGGGGGTACTCCGAGCTCCTACAAAAGTGCGCATAAAGGAACGCTCACGGCCCGGGGAAAACTGGTGGATGCTGTGTCACTGGGGCCGCAGCAGCCACAGAATCCCCACGTCCTCTCCCTGAAGAAACTCCACGACCACGTGCCTTACTCCCTGCCTTCTTCATCTTGGTAGATTGATAAAGAAAGTCTGAAAAGTTATAAGGCCTAAGTGTGGTTATTCCGCAGAGACTGCAGTGAACACTGCACACAACTGTTCAGTAGGTGTGAAAGGCCCCTTTGTGTACTTCTATAGTGTTTGCAACCAATGTATTGTATACGGATGGAAGCGCGTCACACTAATAGATTTTATTTATTTGTAATAGAGTGGAGCAGCAACAATTAGAGAAAAATTTCAAGGATGTGCCAGTGACACACGCTCAGCAGACTACAACCAGCAGTGGTTGAAGAACTAACTGGAGCGTGATCTGCACTCCAAAAAGGAAAACCTCAGACTACAGTGAACACTGCACACAACTGTTCACTACCCAACGCGTCTCAGCAGGAAGGCAGTCTGTGCGTCAAAACAAAGGCGCAAGCATACATCCACGTACCCTGTTTATAAAGCTATATAAAAAAAAATTATGTAGTAGTGACGCACACTTTATTGAGGTACAGTATTACATCGCCATTCACCATCTGTGGCTATGCAGTCTCATCTATATATACCTTATCTATCCGTTGTCATGCTTGCAAGTCGACAGTCAGGCATAAATAGCAATTTTCACTATGCACTATGCACTTTTTAAAGGTTATGTTTGTTAATAAACATGATTATTGCCACATATTATGAGTATTACATGATGGAAATTGTATAATTTTGTATAAACTGTTTAGTGACATTATTCAGCAAATGTAACATTTTAGTAATGTCACAGATAACTTGTAATGCTGATGATGTTTTGAAGTCAGACATTCATTGTCTATACAATAAAAATGGTGTACATACTGTTACTTATCCATCATTAATGGATTCAGATATGTACTTGTATGCTTTTATGTACAACCGTATAGCAGATTCCTTAACTAATTTATTTTGTGGTTTGCATTGCTGTTCAACATGTTAATGTATGTGTTTATGTTTGTCAATTCTTTATTTATCTAGATATTAGTTTAAATGAAATCATCATCTTATGGTAGTAAAGGTTATCTTTCTCTTGTTTGAAGTATAGACATTTAAAATTGACAGTAACAAGGAAATTACTTGATCTAGTATTTAAACATCCTCCTTGACCCTGGGCTCCAACACCGCCAGTTGTTGCTCGGAAGTGCTGTTAGCACAGTCAACACTTGCTCCTGTGTTACTGGGGTTCAGTAACGTCAGCTGGTCCTCGGTTGTGCCATTGGCTCTTTTCCTTCTGCTGCCCCTCCGGGTTCCAGTACCGTCAGCTGGTTCTCCGCAGTGCCTTTGGCCTAGGTGCCTCCATCTCGGTATCCGAGTTCCAGCAACGTCTGCTGGTCCTTGGTAGTGCTTTGGAGCACAGGTACCTCCTGCTTAGTAACCGTGTCCCAGTAACGTCAGCTGGTCCTCGGTTGTGCCATTGGCTCTTTTCCTTCTGCTGCCCCTCCGGGTTCCAGTACCGTCAGCTGGTTCTCCGCAGTGCCTTTGGCCTAGGTGCCTCCATCTTGGTATCCGAGTTCCAGCAACGTCTGCTGGTCCTTGGTAGTGCTTTGGAGCACAGGTACCTCCTGCTTAGTAACCGTGTCCCAGTAACATCAGCTGTACAAGATTGTGCTACAAATACAAGATACGGAACAAGAGACACAAGAACAATAAGCAGAAGATCTAAAAGCAGAAGAACATGAAGTATAAGACCAAAATGAAGAGCAAAATATATGCTCTAAATTCTAAGCAGAAGAAGACTAAGCAGTGTATGGGGGTGAGTCCGTTCCTCCTCGTGGTGCCCCTGGAAAATGCCTGCTGCTGCAGGCTAAACTGAACACGGACAAATACTGTTGTAATTTAAATCTTTTGTGACAGCAAGAACGGAAGGATGAAAAATTCATACTTTGACAGATTACAAGTACAGGATTCTCTGTCACAAATAAGAATATGATGAAGAAGATGAAGCAGAATATGAATAAGAATAATAGTTTAATAAGAAGAATATGAGTAATGTTAACAAAGATGAATAGCAAGAAGTTTAAGAAGAAGATAAAGAAGGTGAAGATGAAGAATAATTTGATGAAAAAGATGATGCTGCAGAAGATTATGAAGGAGAAAGTGTGTGAAAAGTTAAAAAGGTGAAGATGAAGAGCATGGAAGTTGTGTAATATACATATTTGCCAAAATATAAAAAACGTTAACATTGTCAATTTCTTCGTCAATCCGAACATCTTTAAAAAAAAAAATATTTATGCTATTCCATTTGATTGGGTTAAACATCTATGCCTTTAATGTCTCCTCAACCTTCCCCAATACATTCTACATTACTCTTTCTTGTTTTCCTTCATGTACAATTAACCAACAAGGCAAGAATGGGTTTTTTTTAATTTCGATATTTTGTTCCCATAGACTTACATGGGACTTCCGGTATCGATATCGGGTATCGCCGATATTTTAGTGATATCGGCGATACCATTCCGATTCCGATACTTTAGGATATCGGAAAGTATCGCTCAACTCTACCAAGTACACAAAATAAATAAATAGATCTCATATATGAGGGTGTGGTAATAATAACCTCTGCTGAGTCGCTATACAAAAAAATCCAATAGATGCTGAAAGACACATAAATAGTGATATACACCAAAGTGTGCAAGTATGCATTGAGAACTGATCGTGTCTACACATCATACTAGATAGAAAGCTTAATGCATATACAGGTCCTTCTCAAAAAATTAGCATATAGTGCTAAATTTCATTATTTTCCATAATGTAATGATTACAATTAAACTTTCATATATTTTAGATTCATTACACACCAACTGAAATTTGTCAGGTTTTTTATTGTTTTAATACTGATGATTTTGGCATACAACTCCTGATAACCCAAAAAACCTGTCTCAAAAAATTAACATATTTCACCCATCCAATAAAATAAAAGTGTTTTTTAAAAACAAACAAAAAAAACATCAAATAATAAAGTTCAGTTATGCACTCAATACTTGGTCGGGAATCCTTTTGCAGAAATGACTGCTTCAATGCGGCGTGGCATGGAGGCAATCAGCCTGTGACACTGCTGAGGTGTTATGGAGGCCCAGGATGCTTCGATAGCGGCCTTAAGCTCATCCAGAGTGTTGGGTCTTGCGTCTCTCAACTTTCTCTTCACAATATCCCACAGATTCTCTATGGGTTCAGGTCAGGAGAGTTGGCAGGCCAATTGAGCACAGTAATACCATGGTCAGTAAACCATTTACCAGTGGTTTTGGCACTGTGAGCAGGTGCCAGGTCGTGCTGAAAAATGAAATCTTCATCTCCATAAAGCATTTCAGCCGATGGAAGCATGAAGTGCTCCAAAATCTCCTGATAGCTAGCTGCATTGACCCTGCCCTTGATGAAACACAGTGGACCAACACCAGCAGCTGACATGGCACCCCACACCATCACTGACTGTGGGTACTTGACACTGGACTTCAGGAATTTTGGCATTTCCTTCTCCCCAGTCTTCCTCCAGACTCTGGCACCTTGATTTCCGAATGACATGCAAAATTTGCTTTCATCAGAAAAAAGTACTTGGGACCACTTAGCAACAGTCCAGTGCTGCTTCTCTGTAGCCCAGGTCAGGCACTTCTGCCGCTGTTTATGGTTCAAAAGTGGCTTTACCTGGGGAATGCGGCAGCTGTAGCCCATTTCCTGCACACGCCTGTGCACGGTGGCTATGGATGTTTCTACACCAGACTCAGTCCACTGCTTCCTCAGGTCCCCCAAGGTCTGGAATCGGTCCTTCTCCACAATCTTCCTCAGGGTCCGGTCACCTCTTCTCGTTGTACAGCGTTTTCTGCCACATTGTTTCCTTCCAACAGACTTCCCATTGAGGTGCCTTGATACAGCACTCTGGGAACAGCCTATTTGTTGAGAAATTTCTTTCTGGGTCTTACCCTCTTGCTTGAGGGTGTCAATGATGGCCTTCTTGACATCAGTAAGGTCGCTAGTCTTACCCATGATGGGGGTTTTGAGTAATGAACCAGGCAGGGAGTTTTTAAAAGCCTCAGGAATCTTTTGCATGTGTTTAGAGTTAATTAGTTGATTCAGAAGATTAGGGTAATAGGTCGTTTAGAGAACCTTTTATTGATATGCTAATTTTTTGAGACAGTTTTTTGGGTTATCAGGAGTTGTATGCCAAAATCATCAGTATTAAAACAATAAAAGACCTGACAAATTTCATTTGGTGTGTAATGAATCTAAAATATATGAAAGTTTAATTGTAATCATTACATTATGGAAAATAATGAAATTTAGCACTATATGCTAATTTTTTGAGAAGGACCTGTACACACAAAGTGGGGATATCCAATACAGAACGAGTGTTATCCAAAAATCAATAGTAGTCAAAGTCCTACTTCTAGGAAAAATGCACTGCTGTTTATATCTATTGCACATACATGTCCCTATACAGCCTATAAGTTGCAAGGCATATACAGTATAAATAGAGGACACAGTCTTATTGTAAGTATATACACATTGCAATAATCATTAAATGCATACACACATCCCTATAGAGCCCAAGAGTGATAAGGCAATCCCAAGTCATACCAGAGAAGAACACCCCTAACCCATATTTTGTTTATGGCTTTTTCTGAGCTCAGAAGAAGCCATATGCGAAACGCGCGTCAGGGGGTGTCTCTCAGCATCTATTGGATTTTTTTGTATAGCGACTCAGTAGAGGTTATTATTTGTACATCCTCATATATTTCCTATGAAATATATTTATTTATATACAATCTATTAGGGACCAGTATATCTGGTGTTTATTGGCCTACTTCTTTTTTACCATCACCTTTTAATCATGTTTACTTTATTTTGTTTTATATGTACTTAACAAAGTTTATTGAACTTTTATATATGGCTGCTTTACTCCTAGTTCTTTGTGTAATTATATATAACTTTAAAAAAAAATTGTTGCCTTCTTTAGTTATTGCGATCTCAGTCCATACTGCTCGGCATCACATAGCAATCCATATAATCTACTATATAATCATCTAATTCTGTCTGTAACGGAAATCCCGCATCGCTGATTGGTCATGCCCGGCTGGACGCAACCAATCAGCGACAGGCGCAGTCCGGCCGCGAATTGGCGCATGATTTGAACCACACGCCACCGCTATCAGTGACGGTAGCAGCGGGTCATCTCCTGCCGCATGGAGATCAGCGGCGACGCAGCCGGGAGATACATATTCTAGAATACCCGATGCATTAGAATCGGGCCACCATCTAGTAAGGTTATAAACACCATAAAGTACAATAAAGCTTACATGTTTAATAATGTAAATGACTAAAAAGCAAATAAACATTGATTAAAAAAAGTATACAATAAATATAATGATGGGTAGATAGGGTAAAAAACAAACAAACAAAAAAATCTATATGATACCAAGAAGCTGGAAAACTTGTAGTTTCTTCATCAAACACATCATGCATTAACTATGCTCACAGATATCATGATACACAAAGCTGTAATCGGATTCTAAGGCTATGTTCATACTTTGTGTTTTTGCAGCATTTTTTTAAGGCAAATTTTAAGCTGCGTTTCACAGTACCAGCAAAAGCTATGGAGGTTTCAGAAATCTCATGCACACACATTGTTTTTTTTTCCTGACTGATTTGGAAAACTGCTGCGTTTTTGCAAGCTGCAGCATGTCACTTATTTAGCTTTTTCAGTGTATTTGCAGAGTTTTTTCACCCATAAAAAGCAATGAGTAAGTTCAAATACACAACAAAGAACCCAGGTATCAGATTTTGCTGTGTTTTTGGGGCAAAAATCTTAAGGAAGTTGCATCATGATCTTTTGGGGGACACTAAATTTTATCAGCATGCGCAAGAGATAATAAAAATGCAGGAAAAAAACTCAGCTAACACGCAGCAAAAAATGCAGCAAAATCTGCTTTCTGTAAGCAGGTTCTTTACTGCCAAGAGAGCAGGTTTTGCCTGCAGAAAAAAAAAACTAATCAAAAACACAACGTGTGAACATAGCCTTGTACTGCAGAAGCCATTGTTTCATGCTGACTTTCACTTTTCTGCATCAGGATATATTGCTGCATAGTGATAATTACAGTCAGGTTTAAAAATGCTACATCGG
>JARQOD010000006.1:41993550-42156028 GCA_033576555.1 Oophaga sylvatica
CCAGAACGGAGAGCAGAGCCAGCACGGGGACCGAGTGTAACACATAGTATTTAAATGTATTTAAAATTAATGATTTAATGATGCAAAGCAAATGAGAGTATGTAATTGGCTTTAATAAATAATGCATCTCTCTCTCTGCTAATGATTTACACTGGTGAAATATTCCTTTCCAGGATTTTATTGTGCATTGACCATGACAAAGAATTGTTGAACAGAACAATGTGCACATACATCACTAAAACATCACAAAGATCTTTTGTCTGAAATATGACAATAACTGCAGATTGTTTGTAATTTGAAATTATTTACTGTGGGAATCTTATCAGTGTTTCTTGCCTTGTCTGAATAGTTATCTGCACTGAGTACTGTCCATTGTTTTCCCCTTGACTGTGTAATCTATGATTATAGTTGATTAGGGATGGGCGAACCCGAACTGTAAAGTTCGGGACCCGTACCGAACACTTAGTGTTTGGTCACAAGGTCCCGAACATGAGTTTCCATGGGAAACCCGTATTACAGTTCGGGTCCAGCTCAGGTTCGGGTCCAGGGCCATTATAATTATACCTACCTGTCCAGCGACGCGTCCTCCCGTCCCGCTGTCTCCTGGACGCATCTGCTTCCGGGGCTGCTCATTAACTGCCGGCGGTATTCACTGCACTCGACAGTCTTCGGCTTTTTCCGGCAGTGTCGGGGGTTCACCCATCACTATAATTGATGCCTGTCCATGGCAATGGAAACTGCTTTGTTCATGAAAAACAATGAATCTGCTACAACCTAGAACCCTATATCCTAGATTTTGGAGATGGAAGATCCCTTCTAGAGAAACTTCTCATTATAATAACTGTGTGGAAGGATTGCACTGATTAAAGCGACCCTCCACCCTGTTAGTGAAATGTGACTACACATTCTACATGTATAGCT
Source organism: Oophaga sylvatica (assembly GCA_033576555.1). Classification (NCBI taxonomy): domain Eukaryota; kingdom Metazoa; phylum Chordata; class Amphibia; order Anura; family Dendrobatidae; genus Oophaga; species Oophaga sylvatica. The sequence goes on from JARQOD010000006.1 coordinate 41,994,472, forward strand.
TCCCTACATGGTGCCTAGAGATAGGAAAATTTGTTCCAGTGGAATTTAATTTTACTTGAATTTTACAATTTTTGTTATTTGCTCATGAAGTCAGCAAAATTGCGGCCAGCTCGCCTTTATTTTGCTGCCCTGTAGGCGTCTGGCAAAAGGTAAACAAACAAATAATACTCACTACTTACTGTCGTTAGCCCCTTTTCTTACTGCCACCATTGAAACCTTGCACTCTAGTCTGGGAGATCCTTAGCTTAGCGCGAAGTAGTCCAGGGTTTCAGTGTGTAACAGCGGTAAGAGGTACTGAGGATCGTACAGTAAACGAGTTAGCCAGAAAGAGGTGAACAGTAAGATACTAGTTGTTTTGTTTATTTTCTACAGGGTGGGCCATTTATATGGATACAACTAAATAAAATGGGAATGTGTTGTGAATGGGTTTGAGATGAGTTCTGAGCAGAGGTTCCCTCTGGTGGTTACAAGCGGTACTAGTGAGGATTGGGAATCAGGTGTTACTGATTGGTCTTATTTAAGGGAATCATTTTCCCATCAGGGTTGCCGGTGATCAATTGTTCTGGTCTGAATCCTTCTTTCCAGTTTCCCTTGTAGCCTGCTGTGTCGTGTCTGCATCTCCTGCTGTCAGATAAGACAATTTCTTATTTTGTGTTTTTGCTATATTTTTGCATTTTGTCCTGCACTTCTGTGGGGGCCTTCTGGGTCTCCTCCGGGGGCTTTTGCCCTCTCAGTTTAGTCCAGCCACTGTGTTTTGTACTTTTGCTTTTTGCAGTTTTTTCAGTGGCTGCTGTTTTTGTTACACCAGAGAACTAATTTAGGTGGTAGAGGTCGTGTGATCTCAGGTTATTTTGAAATTAGTATGTTGGTGTTTTTCAGGGTTTTCTGGGATTGCAGTAAGTACCCTTCCTGTCCTTTTCTATTTAGATAGTTTGGGCCCCAGCGTTTGCTCATACTATTTTCTTTCTGTGTCAGTATTTCCTCTTGTCTAACCGCCATTACATGTTTGGGGGCTTTCTATTATCTTTGGGGTTCTGCTCCGGGGCAGATAGCTTTCCTATTTCTATCTTTAGGTGTAGTTAGTTTCTCAGGCTGTGACGAGGCGTCTAGGACCATCGTAGGAACGCTCCACGGCTGCCTCTAGTTGTGGTGGTTAGTCAGGGTACTGCAATCTCATAGATTCCAACTGCTCTGGTGTATTTCCTTTTTTACCTGCACTCCTCAGCTACCGTAACATAACAGTATCACCGGCCATAAAAATTGTATGGTACTCACAGAAGGAAAAAAAAAAAAAAAAAAAAAAAAATATTTTGAAGGAAGAAAAGTTGTCAGAAATATTTTTCTGTTTGTTGCATTTTTTTTTTTTTTCCTCTGTATCTCTGGGTGCTGGGGAGGATCTTTTCTCCCAATGGAGTTTGCACAGTTGTCTGGCCGTGTGGATCAGCTTGCCACTGAGGTTCAGAGTATTGCTGCATATCTTGCTAGGTTGCCTGTTGTGGAACCTAGGATCCCCATGCCAGATTTGTTTTCAGGGGATCGAGCTAAGTTTCAGAATTTCAAAAATAATTGTAAATTGTTTTTTGCCTTAAAATCTAAGTCCTCAGGAAACGCAGCGCAGCAGGTTCAAATTGTCATCTCTCTCCTGCGCGGCGATCCTCAGGATTGGGCTTTTTCCCTGACACCTGGGGATCCTGTTTTGAGTGATGTTGATGTATTTTTTCAGGCTTTGGGGTTATTGTACGATGAGCCTAATATCACTGATCAAGCTGAAAAAGCCTTGTTGGCATTAAATCAGGGGCTTGATGACGCTGAGTTATACTGTCAGAGATTCCGTAGGTGGGCAGTCCTGACCAAATGGAATGACGACGCTTTGGCGGCCCTTTTCCGGAAGGGTCTGTCGGATAATGTAAAGGATGTTATGGTGGGATTCCCTGTCCCCTCTGGTCTCAATGATTCTATGTCATTAGCGATTCAAATTGACAGACGTTTGCGTGAGCGGAGAAGTATGCGTGGAGTGGTGTTGCCTTGTGAGCCAGCTGCTGAGCCCATGCAGTGTGATGGAGTGGTGTCTGGGGCACAGCGTCATGAGTTTCGAAAGCGCAATGGGTTATGTTTCTACTGTGGTGATGCCTCTCATGCTATTTCAGTCTGCCCTAAGCGGGGAAGACGTTTTGCACGCTCAGTTGTCTTGGGTAGTGTTCAGACTAAGTTTTTATTAACTGTCACTCTGATATGCTCTCTGTCCTCATTTTCTGCTCAGGCTTTCGTTGATTCTGGAGCAGCTATTAACCTGATGGATTATGATTTTGCTAAACGTTGTGGATTTCCCTTGATACCCCTACAGAAGTCTATTCCCCTACTGGGGATCGATTCTACCCCTTTGGCTGAGAATAAACCCCAGTTTTCTACTCAGGTGATAATGAGGGTTGAACCTGATCACCAGGAGTGCTGCAAATTTTTGGTTCTATATAATCTGCATGACATTATCGTGCTGGGTTTCCCTTGGTTACAGTCTCATAATCCTGTTTTGGATTGGAAATCTGTGTCTGTAACCAGTTGGGGCTGCCAATGTGTTAATACCAACACTCCTGTTTTTTCTGCCTCCCCCCAGGCTGAGGATGTTCCTGACTTTTTGTTTGATTTTTCTGATGTGTTTAGCGAAAGTAAATCTGCATCCTTACCTCCCATAGGAGCTATGACTGCGCTATTAAATTAGTGCCAGGTAGTAAATTCCCTAAGGGTCGCCTCTTTAACTTGTCTGTACCTGAACATGACGCTATGCGGTCTTATATCAAGGAATCATTGGAGAAGGGTCATATCAGACCATCCTCTTCACCCTTAGGTGCCGGTTTTTTCTTTGTGGCCAAAAAAGATGGTTCATTAAGGCCGTGTATTGATTATCGTCTCTTGAACAATATTACTGTGAAATATCAATACCCGTTACCCTTGATTTCTGACCTGTTTTCCAGGGTGAAAAACGCTACTTGGTTTACCAAGCTTGACCTCAGGGGGGCGTATAACCTTATTCGCATTAAGCACGGGGATGAATGGAAGACGGCATTTAACACCCCTGAAGGGCATTTTGAGTACCTTGTGATGCCCTTTGGGCTCACTAATGCTCCTTCCGTCTTCCAGTCCTTCATGAATGACATTTTCAGGGATTTTGTGGACAAGTTTCTGATTGTTTATTTGGATGATATCTTGATTTTTTCTAATGACTGGGACTCTCATGTGAAACATGTTCGAACTGTATTCCAGATTTTGAGAGAGAATGCTCTGTATGTGAAGGGATCAAAGTGTCTTTTTGGCGTACAGAAGATCTCATTTCTGGGATTCATTTTGTCCCCATCTGTTATTGAAATGGACCCGGTCAAGGTTCAGGCCATCTGTGATTGGGTCCAACCTACTTCATTAAAGGCTCTTCAGAGATTTTTGGGTTTTGCCAATTTTTATCGTAAATTTATTGGTAATTTCTCTGTTATTGTTAAACCATTAACTGATTTGACCAGAAAGGGTTCTGATGTGGTGAATTGGCCTCCTGAGGCAGTCTCTGCGTTTCAGGAACTTAAGCAGAGATTCACTTCTGCTCCTGTTCTACGGCAGCCTGATGTTTCTCTGCCATTTCAGGTGGAGGTTGATGCCTCTGAAATTGGGGCAGGTGCCGTTTTGTCCCAAAAAGATCCAGAGACCTCTAAAAGTAACCCTTGTGCCTTTTTCTCTCGAAAATTTTCTCCTACTGAACGTAATTATGACGTGGGTAATCGGGAGTTATTGGCCATGAAGTGGGCTTTTGAAGAGTGGAGACATTGGCTGGAGGGAGCCAAACATCAGGTGGTGGTCCTTACGGACCATAAGAATCTGGTCTATCTGGAATCTGCCAAGCGACTCAATCCTAGACAGGCCAGGTGGGCCTTGTTTTTCACACGTTTTAATTTTGTGGTTTCCTTTCTTCCTGGCACTAAGAATGTTAAGGCGGATGCCCTCTCGAGGAGTTTCCTTGCGGACTCTCCTGAGCTATCTGATCCCTCTGTTATTTTGAAGGAGGGTGTAGTTCTTTCCGCCATCTCGCCTAATTTGAGACTTGCTCTGGAGGGGTGTCAGGAGGATAGGCCCGAGCGCTGCCCTGTTGGAAAATTGTTTGTCCCGGACCAATGGAAAAAGAGTGTGATGTCTGAGATTCATTGTTCCGCATTGGCTGGGCATCCCGGAATTTTTGGTACCAGAGACTTGGTTAGTCGGTCCTTTTGGTGGCCTACCTTGTCTCGCGATGTCAGGGAATTTGTGCAGTCCTGCGGGACTTGCTCTCGCTCCAAGCCTTGCTCTCGCTCTAGTGGTTTGTTGATGCCATTGCCTGTGCCCAAGAGACCATGGACCCATATCTCTATGGATTTCATTTCCGATCTTCCTGTTTCTCAGAGAATGACCACTATCTGGGTAATTTGTGATAGGTTTTCCAAAATGATACATCTTGTGCCATTACCTAAGTTGCCTTCCTCCTCTGAATTGGTGCCGTTGTTCCTTCAGCACGTGGTTCGTTTACACGGCATTCCTGAGAACATTGTGTCTGACAGAGGAGTCCAGTTTGTTTCCAGATTTTGGAGGACTTTTTGTTCTAAACTGGGTGTTCAATTGTCTTTCTCCTCGGCATTTCATCCTCAGACCAATGGTCAAACTGAGAGAACAAACCAGACATTGGAGACTTATCTAAGATGCTTTGTGTCTGCTGATCAGGATGACTGGGTCTCTTTTTTGCCTTTGGCTGAGTTTGCTCTTAATAATAGGGCTAGCTCTGCCACTTTGATGTCTCCGTTTTTCTGTAATTCTGGGTTTCACCCTCGATTTTCTTCAGGACAGACGGAGGCTTCTGTCTGTCCAGGTGTTGACTCTGTTGTTGAGCGTATGCAGCAGATTTGGGACCAGGTAGTGGAGAGGTTGTCCCTCTCTCAGGAGAAGGCCCAGCGGTTTGCTAACCGGCATAGGACTGATGGTCCTCGGTTTAAAGTGGGGGACTTGGTCTGGTTGTCCTCAAAGAATATTCCTATGAGAGTAGCATCTCCTAAATTTAAGCCTAGGTTCATTGGACCTTATAAGATCATGGAGATTATTAATCCTGTTTCTTTTCGTTTGCTTCTTCCAGGGACATTTAAGATCCATAACGTGTTCCACAAGTCCTTGTTGAAGAGGTTTGTTGAGCCAGTGGTTCCTGCTGCTGTGCCTCCTGACCCTGTTTTGGTTGAGGGCAATCTGGAGTATGTGGTTGAGAAAATATTGGATTCTCGTTTTTCTAGACGAAGACTCCAGTATTTGGTTAAATGGAGAGGTTATGGTCAGGAAGATAATTCTTGGGTGTTTGCTTCGGACATCCATGCTAGGAGACTTATCCGTGCGTATCATAGAACTCATCCTGACCGACCTGGTTGCTCAAATGAGGGTTCGGTGACCCCTCCTCAAGGGGGGGGTACTGTTGTGAATGGGTTTGAGATGAGTTCTGAGCAGAGGTTCCCTCTGGTGGTTACAAGCGGTACTAGTGAGGATTGGGAATCAGGTGTTACTGATTGGTCTTATTTAAGGGAATCATTTTCCCATCAGGGTTGCCGGTGATCAATTGTTCTGGTCTGAATCCTTCTTTCCAGTTTCCCTTGTAGCCTGCTGTGTCGTGTCTGCATCTCCTGCTGTCAGATAAGACAATTTCTTATTTTGTGTTTTTGCTATATTTTTGCATTTTGTCCTGCACTTCTGTGGGGGCCTTCTGGGTCTCCTCCGGGGGCTTTTGCCCTCTCAGTTTAGTCCAGCCACTGTGTTTTGTACTTTTGCTTTTTGCAGTTTTTTCAGTGGCTGCTGTTTTTGTTACACCAGAGAACTAATTTAGGTGGTAGAGGTCGTGTGATCTCAGGTTATTTTGAAATTAGTATGTTGGTGTTTTTCAGGGTTTTCTGGGATTGCAGTAAGTACCCTTCCTGTCCTTTTCTATTTAGATAGTTTGGGCCCCAGCGTTTGCTCATACTATTTTCTTTCTGTGTCAGTATTTCCTCTTGTCTAACCGCCATTACATGTTTGGGGGCTTTCTATTATCTTTGGGGTTCTGCTCCGGGGCAGATAGCTTTCCTATTTCTATCTTTAGGTGTAGTTAGTTTCTCAGGCTGTGACGAGGCGTCTAGGACCATCGTAGGAACGCTCCACGGCTGCCTCTAGTTGTGGTGGTTAGTCAGGGTACTGCAATCTCATAGATTCCAACTGCTCTGGTGTATTTCCTTTTTTACCTGCACTCCTCAGCTACCGTAACATAACAGGAATGGTTGGTGATGTCAACTTCCTGTTTGTGGCACGTTAGTATATGGGAGGGGGGAACTTTTCAAGAAGGGTGGTGACCTTGTCAACCATTTTGAAGTCTGCCATTTTGGATCCAACTTTATTTTTTCCAATGGGAAGAGGGTCATGTGACACAAGGCCAACCCTGTACATATTAGATTTATTATGCTACTGGGGCCTCTCTATTATGAGGAACTTTCAATTCCTGGAGAATAAATTAGCTGAAAATCAAATGTCTCTGTAAAATCCATGCAATTTGGCAAATTTGAAAATTAGTTGCTCTACTCATGCTGTGCCCTATTTTCTCCTCCCACTTCTTCGATGTCCAAATCAGTTTTTCTTTTCTATTGGTTCCAATATGGCTGCCGCACATGGAGATTGCAGTAGTAAGTCTGAATGACGCCTTAACTGCCTTTTCTGTGTTGTCGGACAGGATAGCCAGGGGAACCATTGTTTAGACTTACCACTTTCCATTTGCAGGAGGAAATGAACACTATTTTTTTCCAAGGAGGCAGCAGAAGATTAATTGAGGTCACCAGGTAGTGTTAGTTTACATGAGAAATGTATAGCCACTTTTCAATTCCATGGAGGTAAATTTCCTAAAAGGGACTCTGTCAGTAGGATTATCCCTCCTAAGCCATCTATATGGTCATGTAGGTCATAGGAAGCAGAATGAAATGATATCTTGATACATGCGATCCAATGTCTTATTCCAAAGAAATCCACATTTTTCTTATATGTAAATTACCTCTTCCAGATTATGGGGAGGATGTTGCCTGGAAGATAACTCTGCCTCCGGAGATTATTTTACATGAAAGGAGAGTTACCGGTGTGATACAAGTAACTAACACAGAACAGGAGAAATTAAATTTGTTTTCCTGCAAATTCATTTTTTGCAGCTCTCTGAGCTCTGCAGTATTGCAGCAATATTGAAGCCCTGTCTGCCTGTGGTATGGAAGCTGAAGCTGAGAGCAACCTGCAGATGTGTCAGGTATAATCACACACAGCTCTGCAATGAGATCAGAGAGCGGCCATCACAAATCACACTGGTAACCATCACATATCACACTGGTAACTCTGCCTTTATGTAAAATAAGGTCTGGGGCAGAGTTATCTTCCAGGCACCATAATCCCAGCCTGGAAAAGGTCATTTACATTTACACCACTTCACATAAAGTGATAAAAGATGATTTATCCACATCAAGGCTTCTGATATGAGACATATGAGATATACAGGCATCGCCCTAATCAGAAGTCTATAGCCCGTATGCCCATATTATTAGTTTACATAGGTCAAATGTGGTGATGGATTCCCTTTAACAGTGAATCTACATCAGCAATTTTAGATATTTTTTGGGAGATTTTTAATGGAAATGAATCCCCTTAAATATAATTAATATAATATATATAATATAAATATACGGTAAGTATAATAAAGCGACACTAAGCTTCCTTGGCCGACCGCTGTGTCTAGAACGCACGATGTTGCCCATTTCTTGGCATCCTTAATATACAGACACTTAACAATCATGTAATACCAATCTGAGTGACTTCAAACTTATTATGCAGCAGGACAACTGCCCCAAACATAAAGACAATGTCAGTAAGAACTACATTCATCATGTCCAAGAAGATCGAGGAATCCTGGAAGTGATGATGTGGCCCCACAGCGCCCTGATCTCAACATCATCGAGTCTGTCTGGGATTACATGAAGATGCAGAACGATTTGCACAAGCAACGTCCACAGAAGATTTGTGATTAGTTCTCCAAGATGTTTGGAACAATCTCCCTGTAGAGTTGCTTCAAAAAATGTATGCAAGGACCTAGAAAAATTGATGCCTTGATGCTGGTTTTTCAGGGCAAGGGGCAGTCACATTAAATTCTGATTTGATTTAGATCTCTCTTTTATAGAAGCACTTTGCATTTTGTTAACTGACAAAAAATAAACCATTAACATTTCCATTTTAAAAGTATTCTTATTTTGCTGCATTTTTTTCACACCTGCCTAAAACTTTTGCACAGTACTATATATTTTGGTGTAATAATAAGAAAGATTTACCAGAAAAGCTCAATAGTATTTTTGGCTTAGCATTTGGTACCTATGATAAACTATTAATGGACACTTTTATTGTGTCATCTTGTTACAGGTTTCTGCTCAAACTCCTTGCTTTAATATTGAATCATCACATTTATATCTTCACTCCAGAAATCATTAGTAATTCTTGTGTTGTGATGTGATAGCAATTTGTTGGCCGCACTTTCACTATGTTCTGCCAATCCAGCAGGGTATTAAGGCTGTAAGCCTGACAGCTTCTTGAAAGTTTTATCAGGTAGTTGTATTTTGAAGAGTGGCAGCTTTTTCCCAGAAGAGATTCCACCTTTGCATCTTAAATAATGTGGTAGTCAATATAACACTAGAAACGGGCAAAGTGGTAGAATTGATAGAACCAGAGCTTTGTTTCATACTGCAAACCATTGGAAAAGTATTTCAATTAAAAATTCAGGCTTTTGGCTTTAGCTATTCAGAAAGAAATGTTGCTATTAGTAAGTCACCAAACATAAACATTTTAGGCTAAGTGCACACGTTCAGGAATAGTTGCAGAATTTTCCTGAGCAAAACCTGAATTTTTCAGCGGTGAAAACGCGCGGTTTTTTTTCGCGTTTTTTGCGCGTTTTGACGCGGTTTTATAGAGTTTTTTATGCGGTTTTTACATGCGGTTTTTTAGCGGTTTTAAAGCGTTTGGGAGAACACATAAAGTTGGGAACAAAAAAAAAAAGAAAATGAGGTCATTTCCTACTCCAACCCCTCCTGTTCTCCATTTTTTTTTCTTGTTGGAATCAAGATGCCACAACTGCAGCCACAGCGCCGTCTCAGCCGAGCAAACATGAACATTTTGCTGCTGACATCACTTATTTTGCTGCACTACCACATCGAGCAGGTAATATTAAAAATTTTTTTTTTCGTATACTTTATTTCGCCTTTTTTTTCTGTGTTTCTTTTGCACATAAAGGTATAATAAAACCGTGTGCAATCATTTGTGCTGCAAATGTTTGTTTCATCAGCGTGCGCATTTTCAAGCGGTTTCGCTGTTTTTTTTTTTTTTTGGCCCACATGTGTTTTCTACGTGTAAAATTTCTATCATCTCTGTCTCTATCATATTTGTCTCTATCATCTGTGGCTCTATAATCTGTCTCTATCATTTATGTGTCTATTATATCTGTCTCTATCATCATAGGAATGCATTGAACCCCTTTTTTTCCGCATGCGGCTATGCCCACCATGCGCCAAGTGAGGTTCATGTGTGGATGGTATCCAGGGTCTGGAGGAGAGGAGACTCTGACCTGGGTGCCATATCCCTGGGAAAACAATAATGCCAAAAACAATTTTGTGATATTGTCACCTAGCGGCGGACCCTGCAGCCTTCCTGCTTGTCAGCGATGGTAACGGCAACTCCTGTTCCCAGTGAAAAATTTGGTCACACTTGTCAAACACTATGTTTGACTTGTGTGACCAACCTGTCAATGATTTTTCCAAGCGATGATAGAGATCGCATGGAAAACGGAAGCATTCTGCACACAAATGATGCTTTGAACTTTTGTTTGGCGGGAATACGAATACCAATTTAATGCGTATTTTCCGCTGCAAGCCCCAGTGTGTGCACTTTTTTTTTTTATTAATTTGTAAAAAACACTATATTCTCCCATAGGAGCGCTCTCAGAGGAAGAGGAGGATGAGGCCAAGAAGAATGTGGGTGCACCCCATTGTTCAGGAGCGGACAGAAAAGGGTCACTTCCGGCTTCTTTATCAAGATTTAAGGAGGTAAGATAAATTCGGGCATAAAGGTATATGGTCATCCGTGTGCACATAAATTATTTTTTCCATTGATGTTTTCTTGGTTGTTATGTAGAATTGTAATACATGTCCATTTTTTTTTTTTTTTTACGGTTATCCCGAAAAATTTGTCCAGTTTTGCAGGCTCACAATAGAAGCATTTGATCGACTACTCGCCCTTCTGTCTCAAGATTTAACGTATACGAACACAGTCATGCGAAGAGCCATCTCTGCTGAGGAAAGGCTGCTTATCACCTTGCGGTGAGTGTCCTTTGTTTTTATTTGCCAAATAAACATTTTGCACACATACTGCCATCAACAGTGCCCCCATAATACTTGCAGCAACAGTGCACCCATAAGGCCCCGTTCACACTTTGCGGTTTTAGATGCGTTTCCGCTGCGTTTTTGAACGCAGCGGAAACGCATCCAACCCGCAGCACAATGCACAGCCAATGAATTCCTATGGGAACCGCAGGTCTGCTGTGCACATGCTGCGGAAAAAACCGCGCGGATTCACCGCGCGTTTATTTCCGCAGCATGTCAATTATTTTTGCGGTTCCGTAGCGGTTCCGCACCCATTGACTTCTATTATGTCCGTCAAACCCGCAGCCAAACCGCAGATGGAAAAAAGATCTGCGGTTTGGCTGCGGACTAGGAGGAAGTGATGTCAGGCGGGAGGAAGTGTGTGGGCGGGAGGAAGTGTGTGGGCGGGGATTTGTGTGTAGAAGAGTTGCCATATTGCTAGCAGCATGGAGAACTATCGTCGCATGGGGATCGATGTAGGCCGTCTGATTGATTTGGTACGTATGTGTGTGTCAGTCTGTGTGAAGTCTGTCTGTGTCTGTGTGGGTCTGTCTGTGTGTGTCTGTCGGCCCCCATGCGACGATAGTGCGAGAAGAATTGTGCTCAGTCGCCGTATGGGACTGCTACTCCCATCCGGCTATAGGATGAGAGTAGTAGTCCCTGTGTCCGGCGACTGAGCACAATTGTGAGTGAAGAAAACACATAACACATACACGTAACATACATGACAGACAGTACATACAACATACAACACAGAGTACATACTCACCATACAGCACACTTTCCCTTCCCCGAGGCCCTCATCCCCTAGTAAAAATCCAAAAAAATAAAGCAATAAATACTCCCTGGTCCGCAGATATCCCACTCGAGTGTCCCACGGCGATCTGTTCTGTCCTCGCGGAGTTTCCCGGATTTCTGCAGCTCCGTGCTGTCCCTTTACGGCACTAGAGCTGCATGAGGATTTTCCCACGCAGCAGTGCCGTAAAGCGAGAGTACCGGAGTCAATGAACTCCGGTAAACTCTCGCGCATGCGCAGTAACACACTGCAGGAGCTTAGCTCTTGTCAGTGTGTTGCCGGAGCCGTGAAGAGCACTCACATCTCCTGATGTGACTGTTCTCCATGGCAGATCGTCGAGGGACACTCGATATTAATGGACTGCGTCGGACCAGGGAGTATACTATTGATTTTTTTTTTTTTCCTAGGAGAACGAGGGCTTCGGTCGGATACCAGAAAAATAAAATTTGGTCAAAAACTGTGTTTATTTATTTCATTAAAGTATTTTTATCTAATGTCTGTGTGTTTTATTTTACCTTTTATTACTTTTGGATTAATAATGGATCGGCGTCTTATTGACGTCTCTCCATTATTAACCGGGGTTAATGTCACCTAACAATCAAAGGTGACGTTAACCCCTTATTACCCCATATCCCACCGCTACAGGGGAGTGGGAAGAGAGAGGCTAAGTGCCAGAATTGGCGCATCTTAGAGATGCGCCATTTCTGGGGCGGCTGCGGGTTTGTATTTGTAGCCTGGGGGGGCGCCAATATCCATGGCCCCTTCCTAGGCTATGAATATCAGCCCGCAGCTGTCTGCGTAGTCTTTCTGGTTATAAAAATATAGGGGGATCCCACGTCATTTTTTTTTGGGTCCCCCTATTTTTATATCCAGTAAAGGCTACGCAGACAGCTGCGGGCTGATATTCATGGCCTAGGAAGGGGCCATGGATATTGGCGCACCCCCGGCTACAAAAACCAGACCACAGCCGTCAGCTTTCCCACTCTGACACAGAAAATTGCGCGGGAGCCCACGCAATTTTTTTTACCATGCCCTTTGGTTATGGTGCAGAAAATTGCGTGGGAGCACACCGTGCGGCGCTCACAGTAATGTGCCGGCAACAACCATAGAGGTCTCTATGAGACCTCTGACTGTGAAGGTAGTGCGTCGCTGACCCCGTTCACGTGACGGGGTCATCATGTGCTCATTTCTGGCCTGGCGGCAAAAAGCTGTAGTTAAAGGAATCTGTCACCCTAAATTGGCGGGATATTTAAATGATGGCAGTTAGGTCAGATGGGCGGTGTTTTGGGTACTTGCCTTAACATGTTGTTCGCCGCTGTCTCCATTATTTCTGGGAATTGTAGTCGTTGCCCTCCATATAACGCGCATGCGCATTTCAATATTGAATTGCGCACGTGCAGTATGCTTTGCCCGCAGATTGCAATGCACAGGTGCGTTATATGGAGGGCAATGACTACAATTCCCACAAATAATGGATACGGCGGAAAACAACATTTTAAGGCAAGTACCCAAAACACCGCCCATCTGACCTGACTGCCATCATTTAAATATCCCGCCAATTTAGGGTGACAGATTCCCTTAAATGCCCGCTGTCATCTTTGACAACGGGATTTAACTAGGTACTAGGCGTGCGCAGATGACGATTCCGCTTGCTCCTATTGCGGGCACATGTCAGATGTTTATAACACCGCCGGAGACCACCTAAAAGCGGGGGATACTGCCAGCTGACATACTATTCCGTCATCTGGCAGAAAGTGGTTAATCATGTCAAATTAATACAGTTAATTTTTTAAATATGTTTACTGTTTCAAATGTGGATTATGATTCGGGTTGTGGTTATGGTTGGGATTAGGGTTAGGTGTTATATGTAAATATAGTTTAAATTGAAATATTTTTTATCTGGGTGTCGGATATAGTATGTTATGGCTTTATTGTATACATTGTAGGTACGGGATTATCCAGCACTATGGGACCCTGCAGACTACGCATATAAAGACCGTTTTCAACGGGACCTCTGCTGGACCAAAATTTTGCGGGAGATGTATCCCGAATGGGAGACATGCACGAATGAAATAAAGTCCCAAATTGGTAATTAGAACGTTATTTAACAATGAATATGAAACTTTGTAAAAAATGGACTATGATTAAAAGTGTTTGTATATTTTTTTTTTTTCTAGAGAAAGATGTGAAACAAAGGTGGCGGTCGGTGAAGGATAGGTTTTTAAAGTATCTTACCAGCTGTTCGAAAAGTGGCTCCTCTCCTCCCAGGCACACATTCCCTTTTTATGAGGAGTTGCAATTCCTTGTAACTAGCAGGACATTGAGGAGGTAAGTTTTGAAAAAAAAATGTAATTATATCTAGCCTGTATGTTTCCACGTGGCGTAGCACAATTGGCTGCGTATTGAACGCCACGCACAACCGCAGTGTTAATACGCAGCGTCCAGATGTTACTGCATAGTGGAGGGGATTTTCTTAAATCCCGTCTCCACTATGCGTACAAAGAGGGAGGTGTCAGACCTACGTCACCGGACATGTGGCAGGTCTTTTGACACCACAGCATGTCTATTTATCTTGCGTTGGCGCTCTGTCTACACCAGATAACTAGCACAGTGTATTGATAGCATGCAGTGATTCCACATGTGTTCAATGAAAACATGCATTCTCACCATGTGAAAAAAAAGGGGCAGCGCTTTTGGCGTAGCGACCTCCTTTCTGCGTCCAAAACATTGCTTCTACACAGCATGGAAACATAACCTAAAAATTTTTTTTTTTTTTTTCATTTCAAACAGCACTCAAGGGAACATTTTGACTCTGGCCCGACTGCTAATGAAGAATTGGAAGATGGAGCAGGAAGTTCCTCTGGAGCTGGTGGCAGATGTTCGCCATGCATTGCAACAGTTTCTGCTGGCACCACATCTTCAGCAGCTGCTGGCACATCTGCTTCTGAAGCTGCTGGAGCATGTGGCTCCGCAGAAACTGTTGCAAGAGCTGCCTATCCGGTGGTAGGAGAGCCGAGCAAAATAAAAATAAAAAAAAAGATGATAAAACCTTGAAAGCCGCAACAGACACTCTGGAGTTGATCAAAAAATCAACTTCAGAGGATCAGTTCGACTTCTTTGCCATGTCTATTGCAGGCAAGGCTCGCTCACTACCACCGGATAGGCAGTCAATTTTTATGAGCATGGCGCAGCTGTCACTGACAGCTTTGGAGGACCCTGCTCCCATTTCTTCTTATGAAGAAATACTGACAGGTGTTTTCCGTCTGTTCCGGCCAAGACAGCAAGGCCACCAACAGCCACCTGAACACCGGTCAAGCACACCAACCACCAGTTATTTACAGCTGTTGGACTCGGGAACGACTCAAAGGCTGGGACCCTCACCGACTGCCACTTCTGACTCATCCACCTCATATGGATATTACCCAGAATATCAATTTTAAAATTAATTTTTTATTTTTGAAAGTTATAGTTATACAGGGGCTGTGGGTGCCCTTTTTTGGGCATGGCCTGGCAGCACCGATGGTCTGAATCACTCGTTACAGCATCATATGGCAGAGAGTTCCATAGTCTCACTGCTCACAGTAAAGAATCTACGTCTGTGATTATGACTAAACCTTTCCTCAAGATGTAGAGGATGCCCCCTTGTCCCCTTCACAGGTAACCCCAACAGTGTAATCACCTGTCTTGGTATTGCAGACCCCACAGTGCTCTAGTAACCTTGGTCACTGTTCTCTGCACCCGCTCCAGTTCAGCTGTGTCTTATACACCGGAGACCAGAACTGTACACTGTATTCTAAGTGTGTTCGAAGCTGTGCAGCCAGGCTTCTAAGGCCGGCGTCACACTGCCGAGTTTGATGCGAGTTAGTCGCACAACTTTCTCGCATCAACACCCGTCACGGCCGCCCACTCTCGGACCCGATTGTGTGGCTGCATGTATTTCTATGCAGCCCGCACACTCGGGTCCGAGAGCGAGTTGCCTTGACCGGTGTTGATGCGAGAAAGTCGTGCAACTTACTCTCATCAAAGTCACCAGTTGGACGCGGCCTAATAGTTATATTGGCCAAAAATGTTGTTATGTGGCCATCAGTTTATTGTTTTCATATTGAAATAAGTATGACAATGTTTGTCAGTATAATTTTATTGTTTGTAAAATAAAGTTATATTTTGAACTTTATTTTGTGTTTGTCATATACATTTGCATGAGGGGGCTATACAAGAGCTCTATCTCTGACTGTGTTATGGGTACATGGGCACAGAAATATATTCGATGGAGAATATGTATGATGGTATATAGGCACTGGACTGGGATGTATGTTATGTTGATGGGTATATGGCCACGGGATGTGGAAGGAGAAGAATTTTGATAATTTGATTGAACAAACCACAAAACAACGCACATGAAATTAACAATCCAAAATTTTTAATTACATAGAAATGCACACAGATTCACACTTAGAACTAAATAGCAAAGGTGAGGCAAATAACAGATAATATAAAATTATGTAGCCTATTTATCAGAGCAAGTACCTTCCTATGCCCAATTAGAAATGAAATCTGTGCTGGAAAGTCTAAACAGTGGGAGCATGGTGAAAAAAACGGATGTAGTGTGGGATAGGATCACACGCGTACCGCCACACCAGTGTGGCTTCCTCTGGGAAAGAATAGTCCTTTTGTGTCGCTCAATCTTCCATCTTTCACTGCTGTTCAAGCTGCACAACACCAGCACAGGAGTTTTGCCAGTGCACGGCACCTTCTGGACTCATAAAATAGTCAGTAAAGGTTTCTCTCACACGCACACCCGAGTTGGATGGCCTCCCCAGACCCACGCTGCGCACTGGATTAAATTCTGGCTGCTGGTACTCCACATCTACCTCTGAGCTGTACTCACGAGCATAGTTATGGAGTACACAGCAAGACTTAATCACAGCGTCAACGGTGTCTGTATCCAACTGGATAGGTGTGTGAAAGATCCTCCACTGACTACTCATGATTCCGAAGGTGCATTCCACATATCTGCGTGCACGATAATTAAAAATCCTCGCCGAGCATCCAGTCCCCTTCGTGGGTATGGGCGCAGCAGGGTGGTCATTAAGGGAAACGCCTCATCCGATACCATCACAAAGGGCACTGGATGTGTGGAACCCGGCAAAGGTCTTGGGGCTGGGAGCGTTCCACCATCTCGAAGAATTTGCTGACCAATCTGTGATGTTCGCAACACCCGAGAGTCCCCAGTACTGCCATAGGCACCAACATCAATGGCAACAAATTTGTAATGTGCATCAGCCACCGCCATCAGGACGACAGAAAAATATTTCTTATAATTAAAGAAGCGTGATCCTGATAGTGGTGGCTTCTGCACTCTTACATGTTTACCATCAACTGCACCTATACAGTTGGGGAAATTGGCCACAGACTGAAAGCCTGCTGCAACCTGCAGCCAAGTCTCCTCGGTTGGGGAAGGCATCACGATGGGCTGCAACTTCTGCCAGATGACTGTACATGTGCACCTCACAATTTGAGAGATGGTGGATTTACCAACTCGAAATTGGAGGTGTAGGGATGTATAGCTCTCTCCTGTGGCCAAAAACCTGAAAATAAAAAGAAAACATTCTATTAGAAATGTCACAACAAAAAGGTAAGGGAACCTGTCAGCAGTTATGGGCGCTCAAAGATGTGGCCACCTCCCTTATAAGGTGTTATCTGAAGCATTCTATGATTCTGTCAATAACACCCCGGTCCAACACGAAATCTCTAAATAAACACAAAATTAAAAAAAAATAGACACAACTGCATGGGCCGGTCACGTCAGATGGGAGATGCAGGTCCGTGTCCAGCCAATCCCATCATTTCGCAACACCGCTGCCCTCCTGCTTGCTTCAACGCTCTACTGATCACCCGTACTTAACTGGCCTGTTGAGGGCTGAACAAATTCCTGCTGTGAGCAAGCGCCACGAAAGGTCTGAGAGGCCCAGCGCATGCACACCTCCGGACTTTGGTCTATCCTCATCAGGACACAAAAGTACGCCTGCGCAGTAGAGTGATGAAGCAATCAGGAGAGTGGTATCAAATTAACCGGTGGGGTTAATTATAGAATGCTGTAGATAAGCCCTGAGAGGCAGTGGCCACATCTTATAGCAGCAACAAATGCTGACAGGTTCCAGGTGTGTTTTACACATCCGGATATTTTCACAACCGTTAAACACTATGTTCATGTGTCTGGGTGTGTTTTGCGGCACATATGTGGCAACCGTGTGCCGCCTATGTGCTGCATCAAATAGAAAAAACAATGCACACGTAAATTGTTCAATTTGCATCTGGTGCAAATTTATTGAAAATATAATGGCAACTTGACGTTTTGGCCAAACCTGGCCTTTATCAAAAATGGTCGCCTTCCAATATGAAGTATCAAAAACACCAGGTTCGGTGCATAGAGTTCATGGGAGAAACCAATATGCAGTCCTAATGTGTCCCGGGCTTGTGGGGAGTCATTATGCAGAAGGACCCAATCAGATATATTGGTGGCGCAGGGTGAAGCGCAGACACGACTGTGTCCTGGTGGTGTGTCTGCATCATTCACACACAGATGGCAAGCAGGGAAAAAGCGCTACATAAGTGCACTTGTGCAGGTGCTGAAGACAAATCCCATTCTTCCCTGATGGCGCAGAAATCCTGCAGAGCCAGGGAGAATGATGACAGCATCTTCAGCACCTGCCGCCAGGGAACAGTGCTTCTGTAGCGCTTCTTCACCAGTGCAATGCGTGTCACACAGAGGACATCAATGAGTGTTCTCCATGTGCATGACACTTTGTGGACTGTGCAACTGGTAAAAATCGGACATGTCAGTGTGTTTTGCCCACGGACACACAGTCTCTGAAAACACGCTGACATGTGCATAGACCCATTCATTTGAATGGGTCTTTCTGTGTCATTGTCTCTAGGACATGTGGAAAATGTCACTACATGTACCGGAGACATTGACGTGTGAAAGAGGCGTAATGACATACATACAAAAAATTATTTACTTACCGCAAGGTGATGAGCAGCCTTTCCTCCACAGTGATGGCCTTCCTCATGAATGTATCGGTCATGGTCAGATGCGGCGACAATAATCCAAGCAGTCGGTCAAACGCTGCGATAGACAGACGGCAGAATAGTACAAATTTTTCTGGAAATCTGAAAATTTGGCAATGGTTAATGATTACATTTTTTCGGACACGTTTTAAGTAAGTAGGGTTAATATCTTTGGATATTTGACAACTTACTTCCTCAAATGAGTGTATAAAACATAAAAATGGCCCTTCTCTGTCCGCTCAGCTAACAGTGGGTGCACCCACATTTTTCGTGCCCGTCTTCTCCTTCTGTGCTGCACCTAAAATAAATATATTGCTTTAGTACACAACACAGTGGAAACACAGACATGTCAAGAATTTTTTGAATCTACTTGCTTACCTGCTGTCTGTGCCGGTTTAGGATTTGCAGCAGACACCCCAGCATCAATATTCTGTATGGCCTGCGGAGCAAGCGCTGCGCACTATGCTGTTCAGTGCACTGGTCGCTCTGCGGGGCGCTCTGCTGCTCTGTGAAGCTGCCACTCATTCTTGCTTAGATAATAGTAAAATGGAGAATGGAAGAGAAGGGGTTGGACAAGGAAATGACATCACATAATTTTTTTTTTCCTCAGTCAAGTTTGTCAAAGTTTAGATATCTTTATTGCTGTAAAAAACGCAGACAATTCAAAGGCAAAACCGCATCAAAAACCGCATCAAAAATGCATCAAAAACGCATCAAAAACCGCATCAAAACCGCACATGCGGTTTCTGCCAAGAGGTGCGGTTTAGGCGCGGAAAAATCCGCAGGCAAATCCGCAATGTGTGCACAGGCCCTAATACTGCCAGCGTGCCCCCTAAATATAATGCCACAGTGGCCCATAATACTGACAGACACAGTGAAAAAAACAAATGGATTTCTTTAATTGTATTCTTTTAAAACACTATACATGTTTCCATATAAATGTATAATGTTCAATTGTAAGTTAGCCTTCTGTTTTTTATTTGTTAATTTCTAATATTATTTTTTTTTCTCTTTTCAGGTTTTTAGCCACAGGAGAGAGCTACACATCACTGCATCTCCAATTTAGGATTGGTAAATCCACCATCTCTGAAATTGTGAGGTGCACATGTACCATCATCTGGCAGAAGTTGCAGCCCATCGTGATGCCTACACCAACCGAGGAGACTTGGCTGCAGGTCGCAGCAGGCTTTCAAACTGTGGCCAATTTCCCCAACTGCATAGGTGCTGTCGACGGCAAACATGTGAGAGTGCTGAAGCCACCACATTCAGGATCACGCTTCTTTAATTATAAGAAGTATTTTTCTGTGGTCCTGATGGCGGTGGCTGATGCACGTTACAAGTTTGTTGCCATCGACGTTGGTGCTTATGGCAGTACTGGGGATTCTCGGGTGTTGCAATCATCACAGATTGGACTGCAACTTCTTCAAGATGGCCGAACGCTCCCAGCCCCAAGACCTTTGCCAGGTTCCACACATCCAGTGCCCTTTGTGATGGTATCGGATGAGGCTTTTCCCTTAAAGAGCAACCTGATGCGCCCATACCCAAAAAGGGCACTGGATGACCGGCGGAGGATTTTTAATTATCGGCTGACCCGTGCACGAAGATATGTGGAATGCACCTTCGGGATCATGTGTAGTCAGTGGAGGATATTTCACACTGCCATACAGTTAGATACGGAGACCGTTGACACTGTAATAAAGGCATGCTGCGTACTCCACAACTACGCTCGTGATTACACCACGGACGTAGATGTGGAGTCCGAGATGTCAGAATTAATTGGAGTTGACTACTTGGCTCAAGGAAGGCCGTCCAACTCGAGTAAGCGTGTGCGAGAAATCTTCACTGACTACTTCATGAGTCCTGAAGGTGCCGTGCACTGGCAATACTCCAGTGCCGGTGTTGAGCAGCCTGAACAGCAGAGAAGATCTGATGCCTAACCGAAAGCAAGACCCGTTTTACTGGACCAGATATTTACAATAAAGAGAGACTTGGTGGCGTCATCGAGATGATACAGTTGTATGGTCTGCTGAGTTCCCCCGGGCATTGCCCCTTCCCTCCCTCAACCGCTTTACTTCTGTCCATGTTTTATTTTATCTCTGGAGTACCGTGAGTCCAAGGGAAGTAGCTGCGTCCACTGTTAACGGTATCACTGAGAATGACAAGCATGTGACCCTGACATGCCATAGCCGGCAGTAACCCACCTATGATCAGACCACCATAACATAAACATCCAATGAAGGGGAGGTTAGAAAGGAAACAAATTTGAATAAATAATTACTTTTATGTCAAATACTGTCTACATTATTTTTTTAATGTTTCTCTGTTGTGTATCTTATGCACTATATAGTAAGCACAGACACAGTTGTGAAAACAAAACTTTTATTATAATAAACATTATAAACATATATCAAACATTATAAACATATTCGGACAAACATTGTCCAATAAAACACAAGTAAAGTGCATGTTTTAACAAACTGTCAACAGGACAGGGGAGGGGGTTGTTTGGGGAGGGCCAGCCTGGTGGAACTGTTTATAAATTTTGGTACTCAGGATCGTACCCAAACCGGTGAAAATATTCCTGGGACACCATGGTAGTACAGGTGGAAGCAGCATGCTGGCCAGTATTTTCAGGTGCTGCTGTGCGGCCATAATTATAGCCTTCACCTGTGTTGGGCCTATAGGATGGGGTCGCCTGCCCAAAATGCTGCGATGCAGGTGCTGGTGCTGGTGAAGGGCCACTTGGTCCATGGAAAACTTGAAGAATCGCCGTCATTATAGTTGATGACGGGGGTATATTGTATGGGACGTCAATAGACATAAGCAACAAATTAAATGCTGACATTATAATGTGCTGCCTCTCCCGTGTCATGGATCTTAGACGGTCGGCTAGAAAAGAGCCATATTTGTCAAGATCATCCTGGTTTGAAGAATTGTCAATCATACCGAGGGTTCGACTAGTGAGTGCTTGAATCACACTAGCCGAAGTCTCGGGCTGTGCTGCCTTCTTGAGTGCCGCCCTTCTCAATGGCACAGGACGGGCAGAAACAGGCCCCATACCAGTGGGCCTTTGCACAGCACCAGCACTGCTTGACGCAGCACCAGAGGCAGGAACAGCATCACTACTCATGGATGCTTCCTCCACCGCCGAGAATGATGTCCCATGGTCACAGACCAAAGCTGAGACCGCGGAGGAAGGCCGGTCACCCTGAGGATCTGGGGAGTTGCCTAAAGGAAGTTCCTCCACCTCTTCTTCCAGACCCTGCTCCTGGCTGTGGCCTTCTTCTACTGTTGGCGTTTCTGGCCTGATATTGCCGCCACTTCTGTGGAAGGAATAAAAAAGGCGTGTTATTCAAAGACAATGTGAAATGTGGAATTAAACACAAAAGTATGTATCATTTACCTCCGTAAAGTCCTACTAGTCAATATAAACTGGAGCTGGTCTGAAAAAGGCACCCTCCTAGCTGGCGAGCTCCCACTCACTGTCCTCTGTGACTTTATGAATCTGTCCGTCACAGATCGCCACCTTTTTTTGACATCTTCCACTGAAATATGAAACCAAAAACATTATGTATTTTCAAAATGAACAGTTAGAAAAAGGACCCAACTTATTACTAAATACTTACAAATCATTTTTTGGGCATCTTTTGATAGCTTTGGCCACACTGGATATAGTTCAGTAACAATTGATGTCCAGGCATCCCGTTTGGAAAGTGAGCCTTTGTACTCCTCACAGGCGCGGTCCCAAATAACAGGATATTTTTCAATCTACAATGTAAATATTTAAATGTCAGAAACATTATCACAAGCATTGAGGAATAATTAGCCAAAAAATAAAAAATATATATATATACACACACATACACACACTGAAACACACATGCAAAACAGTTCATCCATGTAGACGTGTGCGCACTAAAACACACAACCCTCCCTACATGCCTCTTTCAAATTCATGCTGATATTGTATACACATTCTGTTGAAAGTAATAAACATATGCAAACATGATGGGCGGACACAACACAGAAATAAAAGATTTATATGGCAGTTGATCCTTTTTTTTTTTTTTTAACAATTTCATAATTTCACATGAAATGCCCCATGAACCCCATATGATGCTCCTGTGTATAATGGGCGACATATATGATTCTCCAGTGTATGATGAGCCCCATATATTGCTACAAAAAAATGAACTACCTCTCCACGCTGGGCACTGCTCTACTCTGGACTCCTCAGCGTCGCCATCTTCCAGCTCTCTGCACTGTGACTGTTCAGGCAGAGGGCGCAGAGACGTGATGTCATCGCGCCCTATGACCTGAATGTCACTGTCAGGAAACGCGTAAGACATCACAGCGGTGGAGCAGGGAGAGGTAAGTATTGCAAGTGCTGGGGCCCTGAGCAAGCAGGGGGGGCCCACTCGTGGTCAACGGCACTGGCACAGGGCCCCTCATAGCACGCCAGTGTGTCTGATGTCAAGTGGGCCCCCCCACCTGCTCATGGCCCTTGCACTTGCCCGGTGCTGATCCTAAGCATAAACCTAACCATTAACGGTTAAATATTTGGACTGTATGGTTTATTTGTGTCAATAAATCAAGAAAAAATTTTCTTGGCTCCCGCGCAATTTTCTCCGCTAGAGTGGGAAAGCCAGTGAGTGAAGGCAGATAATAATAGCCTACAGAGGGTCCATGGTTTTTTTGGCCCCCCAAGGCTAAAAACTATCTGCCAGCACCCACCCCAGAAAAGGCGCATCTTATAGATGTGCCCTTTCTGGCACTTAGCCTCTCTCTTCCCACTCCCGAGTAGCGGTGGGATATGGGGTAATAAGGGGTTAATGTAACCTTGCTATCGAAAGGTTACATTAAGCCGCTTTAATAATGGAGAGCTGTCAGTAAGACAACTATCCATTATTAATGCTACAATTTTAAAGTGTGAAAAAAAAACAGACACATTTTTTAAAAATATTTTTAATTAAATAAAGACAAAAAGTTTTTGACATTTTATTTTTCTGTTAATCCAAAAAAAAACCATTAAAAAAAAAATAATAAAAAAAAAAATACATACCTATCCGCTGTTCAGTCAGGTCCCACGTTGTAATCCATCACAAGGGGTTAACAAGTTTACAACAGGGACCAGTGCTAATGCTACTAGCCCCATTGTAAACTGGAGATGAAATGATCACGTGGGAAACTTTCCCACGCTGTCATATCACCTCCAGTCAGAAGGGGACTCTGCGCAGGCGCAGTGAGTCCCGCTGGAGTCTTCGGCTTATAACGAGTTCACCCGACCTGCATTCGGGTGAACTCGTTATACAATGATCGGTGCGGCTTTACGGCCCCGTTCATTGTATCGGCGGCGGTGGTTTAGAGCAGTCACATGTTGTGTGGCTGCTCTAAACTTTAGATCATCGTGGGACACTCGTTTTTTTATGGGATTCTGCGGAGGGTAGGTATACTTTGTGGTTTGTTATTTTATATTGAACAATGGAATCGGGGAATTAGGTGTCTAGGTGAGTATAAGGTTTTTTTTTTTTACTTTTATTTTAGGTGGAGATCGGCGGGGACTGGTAAGTATAATTTATTTCCACAGGTAACCACTGGCCACCAATGAAAATAAATATTGGGAATAAAATATTGTAAAAAAAATAAAAATAAAGGGGCAAACACTGACCACCACTGAAAATAAGTGATGGGGGGGATAATAAAATTGTAAAAAAATATAAACCACTGGTCACCAATGAAAAAAAGTGTTGGGGGATAATAAAAATGTTTTTTAAAAAAAAACACTGGTCACCAATGATAATTTTGGGCAATTTTACAAAAATTAATTAAGTTGGGGTATGACATAAACAAAAAAAAAGGGCCATGGGTATTAAAAAAAAAAAAGGAGCAACTTTATGGGGGGAAGGGGGGCGAGGGTCACAGATTTTTTTAAAAACAATGTTTTTTTTTTGGACACATTTGTTTCAGAGCAGGAACAGTTCGATGGGAACTACAGCTCCCATCGAGCTGAGCCTGCTGCAGCCACTGAGGGGGAGCAGACATAGGCCGATGAGAGTAGTAGTCTCCTCGGCCTATGTCTGACGACTCACATACAGCCCATATACAACGCATATACACCACACACATAGACACACACACGGACACAGACACGGACACACACACAGACACACACAGAGATACTTACCACACTAATCATCAGCGCGACAGCCAGGTCCATCCTATCATACCACTCCATGTTGGCAGCCATCATCCAGGGAGACGAGATTATTGTCTTCCTGGATTATGGGATGCTCATGGGATGGCATGATGGGATGGACATGATGTCACTTCCTATTTCACCGCAGCTACACAGCAGCTAAAGCGCTTGAAATCCGGAAACATTTTGAATCTTTCCGGATTTCATGCGTTCCAATGCAAGTGTATGGCGGCGAAATCGCTGTCATTACGCGAAATTAATGAACATGTTGCTTTTTTTTCCGCGAAGCGTTTTTTTTCGCGGAAAAAAACGCAACATGTGTACAAAACATGCGTAATCAATTAAAACGTATAGAATGCTTAATGCTTGCCTTTTGTTCGCGGTTTAACCGCGGAAAATAGCGGAAAAACTGCGAAAAAAACGCAATTATTCCTGATCGTGTGCACTTAGCCTCAAAGTATTTATAAGGGATGTCTGGTGAAATAACTTATCACCTATCCCAAGGATGAGTGATAACTCGTGGGGGGTCCAATGCAAAAATTGGATGAGTGCTATGTGTCATTTTGACGGATAGCACTTACCCATGTTATTCCATGGGGCCGTGCACATGTACGATTTTGGTCCGAGGACAAAGTTGCAGCATGCACGAATTGCCGCAGATTATCAGATCGCACTCGGCCATTCATGTCTATGGGTCTGTGGAAAACGTCGGACCGCACTTCAATGACAACCGGGTCTGATTTTCATGGAAAAACTGAATGGAGACGATAGAGAATTTTTTTTTGTTCTCATCTGAGAAAATCGGATCACACTATGATCACACTCTGATTAAACTCTGATCAGAGTCTGATTAGCATTATTGGACTGATTTTCTTGGATGAGAGAAAAACGATTGTGTGACCCTAGCCTGCCAGTGATAAAAGTTCTCCATTTTGTTGATCAGTGGGGACCCATCGGTCAGACCCCCACCATTCTATAAGTGATCACTTATACTTCTTACTTTCCTAGCAAAAGTAATATTTTCTAATTCCTTATGAATATGCATAGTGTAGTGTATATCTGCTGAAATACTTACCAATCATCTATTTCTTTGGTTCCCAATGCCGTTCTGGTCCTCTTCTGAACCGTTTGACCTCCATTTAGCTTTGCCAGCTGATACATCATCTTCTGTTTGGGCTTCTAGTGGCTTTACCAATGTAAGCCTACAGGACTCACATCAAAGCTCTCATAGAGTCAAACTGAAAAGGCGATTTCAGGTCAATGTAGATACACACCTTCGTGAGATGGCGAGTTTAAAAGAATATTGGAGCATTGCTGGAACTCAAGAAGATGGCAACTGGTAACATATACACTACAGACATATTCATAAGGTATTAGTCACCTTATACAACTTTTGCTGGGAGAGCTACTTTAATAATCAATAGCTGCATTAGTATCAATGGCATATTGCGTCTCATCATTTTCTATGTCGGATCCAACCTCCCATGATTGAAGGTGTTTAATGCAAAATAATCATTATGTATAAATAGTCAATCTCCAGTGTGGAGTGAAGAAAGGACAACAGCCAAGTGAGCTCAACAGTAACCATCAACATGCATCCACTTCTCAACAGCATTATTTATGCCTATGGACAGGAGTGGCACAGTTTCTGGAAGGATTAAGGCATGTTTTTCTGATGTAATACAATCTTTTTCCATTCGGCATTCCCTATATGGGAAATGCTGCAGTACTGAGCACAGACACTCATGTGAACAGGAGCCCAACTGCTTTTTTAATTGGGCTAATTAATGGAAATCCCTGAGTTCGGACTGTTAGGGTCTGCGGAACGCACCAAATATATGAGGTAGAGAGGTGCGTTCGCAGCCCGGGGTCCACCGTGCAGGCGGAACCTGCTGCTAGTAAAATGGCGAAAGTAGCGAACTCTGTTATCCCGCAGAGTCGCTAAAATAAACGCAGTAGCGCGTTGTGGCAGTAAGTGTGAACTCTGTTAATACCCAGAGCCGCTAACGGAAATGCCACAGCGCTATATGGCGATAGGTGCGAACTCACTTAGCTTCAGTGAGCCGCAAAGTAAAACGCTAGGGCGCTGTCTAGCGTCGAAAGCAAACCCTGTTACGTCACAGGGCCGCTGAGGAAAAGTGCTGTGTCCTGTCAGGCTCTCAGGTACACAGTTAAGTGCTAAGCGTACATAACGCGTGATCATGTGCTAATGTCCTCGCGGGAGTCACCCGCAATCTATGGCGTCTGAACGCCAGACCCTGAATACGGCAATCAAAACTCCTCACCGGTTACGCCGGTAATCTAGGGCATCTAGGACACCGACCCTGGCCAGCTACCATACCAAACTCCTCACCGATTAAGTCGGTATTCTAGTGGCTTATTTCAGCCGGGTCCCTAACCACACATACGCATGATCACACTGGCGCATAGCATACAATGGTTGATATTAGCGCATGGCGGCCCAGCCATGCTACCCTTTTATAGCAACAGCTACAGGACCTTCCAGGAACAAGGACCAATGAGAAGCTGTTACAAACACACGTAGCTACATGACCTTCCTGGCGGACCAATAGGAGCCGCTGCAGCACCTGAACATGTGACCCCTGATCTCCAATGAGAGATCTCACTCTGGGCATGCTCAGATGGGAAAACGCAGGACTTTGTCTCAAAGACGGCTGCTCCAGCACTGGCTATAATAGCAGATCCAGGAAAGGCAGCAGCAAGTCACTGCACAGTAGAGGAGTGGGCAAGACGCCTGGACCGACGTCTCTGCTGAGCAGGCTCCACTGCGGCCGGAGATGAATGGGAGACCGCAGCGGGACGGGTTCGAGACTCCCCTTGTGCAGCAGCGGGAACTCGAACCCTAACATTACCCCCCCTCCTAGGGCCCCCCTTTTCTGGGCCTCGCTGCGTTCAAAGGCAGCGATGAGCTGCGGAGCGTGAACATGCTCGGCAGGCTCCCAGGACCTATCCTCAGGCCCATAACCCCTCCAATCCACCAAATAAAATTTTTTGCCTCGTACCACCTTGCACTCAACAATGGCATTCACCTCATAGTCGTCCGAAGACGAACCCGATGTCCCGGCAGATGACTCAGGCAACCGGGAGATGACCACGGGTTTTAGGAGGGATACATGGAAGGTGTCGGAGATACCAAGGCGAGGCGGAAGGGCCAAACGGTAAACCACAGGGTTCACCTGCTTGAGAACCTTGAAGGGACCCAAATAGCGGGGTGCCAATTTAGTGGATTCCACCCGTAGCCTGATGTTTCAGGCGGAGAGCCACACTAGGTCGCCAGGAGAAAATGTCGGAGCGGGACGCCGATGAGCATCGGCAGAAGACCTCATCCTTTCCTTGGAAGCCTGAATGGCATCCTGGGTGCGGTCCCATATGTCCCGTGCTTCCACAGCCCAGTCTGCCACCCTGGAGTCAGCGGAAGCAACGGGCATGGGCACTGGTACCCGCGGATGCTGGCCGTAATTTAAGAGGAATGGGGTCTGTCCAGTGGAGTCAGCCATAGCATTGTTTAGCGCAAACTCCGCCCACGGAAGCAGAGATGCCCAGTCATCCTGCCTGGCAGAGACAAAATGTCGCAAGTAGGTGACCAAGGTCTGGTTGGCCCTCTCTACCAACCCATTCGTCTCGGGATGATATGCAGAGGAGAGGTTCAATTCAATGCAGAGTAGATGACACAACTCTCTCCAGAACCGAGACGCAAATTGGGGACCTCGATCGCTGACAATCTTGTCTGGCATACCGTGTAGACGGAAGATGTGACTAATAAATAATGCTGCCAAGGCCCGTGCGGAAGGTAACCGTGGTAGCGGCACTAAGTGCACCATTTTGGAGAAGTGGTCGGTGATCACCCAAATGATAGTGCAACCCCGAGACTTGGGTAAGCCCACCACAAAGTCCATCCCGACCATCTCCCAGGGCCTGTCTGCCACCGGCAAAGGAAAAAGTAACCCAGCTGGCCGTTGTCGAGGGGACTTGTTCCTGGCGCAGGAGACACACGCCTGAACATACTCCCTGACATCACGGACCATATGTGACCACCAGTATGTCCTCGCCAATAGCTCAGTTGTCCTCTTTGCCCCAAAGTGTCCACCCACTCTGGACGAGTGTGCCCAAGAGAGTACCTCCGGTCGCAAATTAGTGGGCACAAAAGTCTTGACCGGAGGCACAGACTCTAGCGAAACCGGGGCTACAGTTCTCAAGCTTTCTTCAGGGACAATAAGCCGAGGCTCCTCATCCTCCTCCTCTGATGACACTAAGGAGCGAGAGAGAGCATCGGCCCGAACATTCTTCTCACCGGAGAGAAAATGGAGGGTGAAATGGAACCGAGAGAAGAATAGGGACCATCTGGCCTGGCGAGAATTTAGCCGCTGAGCCGTTTGCAAATATACCAAGTTCTTGTGGTCGGTGAAGACATGGAAGGGAAAACGAGCTCCCTCCAGAAGATGTCTCCACTCTGAGAAGGCCAATTTCATAGCCAGCAACTCCCTGTCCCCGATGGAATAATTCCTCTCTGCTGGTGTAAAGGTGTCAGGAGTCGAACCCAGTACCTCTTGTCCACTGGCCAGCAGCTCTACCATCTGAGCTATTCTGCTGGCTGCAAAGTTCCTTGCTGAACCCAGATACCATTGACTGTTCTTCCTGATTGGCTACACCTAGTGCTCTCTTGATTGGGCCTCTGATTGCCAATTACACACCCTATATAAACCTGGCCCTGTGGGTGTGTCATTGCGAGATTATTGAGCTCCAAGCCTTTAGTCAAGCGTTTCCTGCTGATCCATTGCTACAAACACTGCTCTCCTGTGTACCGACCTCCGGCTGCCACCTGACTACGTTATCCGCCTGATCCATTGCTACAAACACTGCTTTCCTGTGTACCGACCTCCGGCTGCCATCTGACTACGCTACCTGCCTCTGCTTCCCCTAGTGTTTGCAGTAACATCGGCTCCAACCCAGACGGGATCTTGACAGAATAATCTCGCCCAAAATGGAGTCCGCTGTGAACACCCTGAGACGGCAAGTTACGGAGCTTCAAAGTTTTTGTACGGACTCTCAAGGAAAATATGCCAAGTTACAAACTGATTTCACGGCGATACAACAGGAAGTAATTGAGCTACAAAAACAACTACTGGACGTGCGCAATTCAGGGTCCGAATCAAATGCGCGGCTGCCGCTGCCTGCAAAGTTCAGTGGGGATCGCAAGCAGTACCGAGGATTCCTCAATCAATGCCGCATATACTTCCAGATGCAACCTGCTCCCTTTACCAGTGAGAGGAAGAAAGTTTTTTTCATGATAAATCTCCTGACGGATGAAGCTCTTGCTTGGGCTTCACCTTATGTAGAAAAGGACTATGCCCTCCTTAATGACCTGGAAGCTTTCATCGCAGCTATGAATCAAGTTTTTGATGACCCAAACCGCTGTGCCACAGCAGAAACCAAATTACATAATTTGCGCCAAGGACGTCGCTCTGTTGCGGAATATACATCGGAGTTCCGTCGCTGGGTGGCCGACACCACCTGGAATCCAGCGGCCCAGAGAAGTCAATTTCGACGAGGGTTATCAGAACCAGTGAAAGACGAGCTTGCCAGGGTTGATACCCCTGACCAGTTGGAGGACTTTATTCAACTATGTATCCGGATTGACCAGAGACTTACTGAAAGGAGAAAGGAGAGACTGCGAGCACTTGGGAATAGCCCTGGCTTCTCATTTTCAGCATCAGACCACCAAGAAAAGACGCAAGTTGTGTCTGAACCGATGCAGATCGACGTCATCCGAAGACACTCTCTGCACAGGAGAAGGAGAGGCGACGTGCAGAACATCTCTGCCTCTATTGTGGGGACCCTGGACACTATGCCATCAACTGTCCTAACAAAAGGACTATAGCCTTTACCAACAACAGGTCTGCCAGCAATACGGACCTTTCTCAGCAGTCGGATTCCATCTTGCAGACTATCTCATCAGTAACGCCAGAAATAGACAAAATACATACCACATCATCTCATTTTGTAATCCCCATTCAGGTTGTAATGGGCACCCAAAAAATACAATGCTTTGCCCTGTTGGATTCGGGAGCAGGAGGAAATTTTATGGACTTAAAATTTACACGTGATAATGATATTTCCAGTAGGACCAAATCCACACCAATTGAAATGGAAACTGTGGATGGATCACCTTTGTCTTCTGGACCTGTCACGCATGAGACAATCGAACTGGAGATTTGTATCGACCCGGATCATCATGAAGCTGTCAGTTTCCACCTTATTTCATCACCGAAATTTCCGGTTATTCTAGGGATCCCCTGGTTTTCAGTCCATAACCCTTCTATCAACTGGGCATCAAGGACCATCACCTTTCCATCTGACTACTGTAAGAATAATTGTCATAAGGAACCCCCTGTTCTCCAACAAGTCCAAATCTCTGAGATTTCGCATGAGAAGGAAGAGAAACTACCACCTCAATATCAGCAGTTCTCTGATGTCTGCAGTAAGAAGAAAGCAGATCAATTACCTCCTCACCGTCCTTACGACTGTCCCATTGAATTGCTGCCAGGAGCAACCATTCCATTTGGACGGATTTACAATCTTTCCGAACCTGAATTGAAGGTATTAAGAAAGTTCCTGGATGAAAATTTAGAGAAAGGCTTTATTCGACCTTCCACATCTCCAGCTGGGGCACCCCTGTTCTTTGTTGAAAAGAAAGACTCCACTCTGCGGCCATGTATTGACTACAGAGAGATGAATAATATCACTGTCAAGAATCGCTACCCGCTACCCTTGATTCCTGAACTATTTGAGAGACTCCGTTCTGCGAAAATCTTTACGAAGCTGGATCTTAGAGGGGCTTACAACCTCATACGGATTCGCCCAGGAGATGAGTGGAAGACCGCCTTCAGAACGAGATATGGACATTTTGAATCTCTTGTTATGACCTTTGGCCTTAGCAATGCCCCAGCCACCTTTCAACATTTTATTAATGATGTATTTCGAGATTTCTTGGACCAATTCGTTGTGGCTTATCTCGATGACTGTAAGGTTCTGTGTATCTGTTTCTGAAACTCAGTTTGTTCGTCGGCCATTTTTCTTTCTGTTTTGCTGCAGCTATCTTGCCCTCAGTTAAAATGGAGTTTTCCAGCTTGCATGTTCCCGCCCTGATTCTCTCCGTTTGCTTCTTAAACAGCCACACCTGAGCAATCAGTGCTTCAGAATCTAGCCTGCAGTGAACCTGTGTTCTGACTCCTGAAGCCTTGGACCTTGTACTCCAGCCATTTCTACTGAGAAACTCTGAAGCACTTGTGGACTCTGAACTCTGCTCTTGAAAGCCTCACGTTTGCATGGACTTGCGGTAACATAGAAGAAGATCTGAATCTGTTGTGGAGAGTTATTGATGAACTTAGATAACTCTGGCCTGCTGTGTCTCCTGCTTCTGTGTTTGCAACCTGTGTGTTTATTTTTGCCAATTTGTATGAAGCAATACAAGACTTTCTTTATCAACCTGTGTCTCAAGTATTTTCATCGCACCCAAGCACAAGACGCTATATGAACTGTACCACATACATTACAAGATTCTGAAGCCAAACGTTAGTGTCTGCTGGGTCTGGAAAGGCTTGTCTGCTGTACTGTGGATATCGGATGTCCGGTTGTACTTTCTGTGATGACAGTGGTTGTGACTTCTCACAACCATTCCAGGTGAGCAGTTCCCTTAAAGTTTTTTCTTTCTTCAGTGTTGCCACAGGTGAACACTATTGTTTTTTTTTTCTCTCTCCTCTTCTTCCAGTATCCTGTCTTAAAAGATCTGGAAAATGGAGGCCCGCATAAAGGAACTTTGTGGAGTGACTGATAATATCCTTGCAGATTTGCAGAATTTAAAGACCCGTTTTACAAATCTTCAGGACCTAAATAATCACAATTTGCAAGTGGTTGGACAGACTACTCAGGATTTGCGAGCCAGGATTGAGGTTCTGGAGGGGCAAGTCCAGGCTCCTGCCGTGGCCCCGAGTTCTGGGATTCCCAAGTTGCCCCCTTTTCGTTTTGGTGGTGAACGTGAAAAATTCAGGGGATTTGTTAATCAATGTAATCTTTTTTTTCTGCACATGCTTCACAATTTCCTACTGAACGATCTAAGGTGCTTACTATAATTATGTTGCTTACCAACAAGGCTTTGATATGGGCAAACCCTCTGATTGAGACTGAGGATGATTGTTTGAATCACCTTGATGATTTTATTTCAGCCATGGGGCAGGTGTTTGATGACCCCAATCGAGGTGCAACAGCTGAAGCAGCCATGTTAGCTTTGCGCCAAGGTAAGCACTCAGTAGCTGAATATGCCTTGGATTTCAGGAGATGGGCCCTTGATACCACCTGGGACAATTCCGCCAAAAAATCTATTTTTCGAAAGGGGTTATCCCCACTAATTAAGGATGAACTTGCTCGTGCCGACCCTCCCACTGCGTTAGGTGACTTTATTAACTACTGCATCCGTATTGATACTCGTTTAACTGAACGCAGGCAAGAGAGATGGTTCGAAAGCAATCGTACTAACCTTTTCCTACCTTCCTCTCCAGCTAAGGAACCTTTGAATAGGATTACACGGGAACCTGAACCTGAACCCATGCAGGTAGACTCTTTACTACGACGGGTTAGTGATGCACGCAAGGAACATCGTTTTAAGGAGAATCTATGTTTTATTGTGGTAAGTCAGGGCACTTATTATTAACTGTCCCAGCCGTTCTCGCAAGACTACTGCAGCACTCATTCATTGTGAGTGTTGCGAGAGGGGATCTGTCAGGTCCGAGCCTCAGGCTCCAGAGAGAGCTGCAGCAACAGATCTTGATTTCTCGGACTTAAACTCCGTTACCTCTGAGGACGTTGACTGTGTAAATGCTGCCATCTTTCAAGTTTCCTCAGCGGTGTCCCAGCTGAGTTGTAAGAAAAACAATTCTCACTGTTTTCTTTCCATCAAACTCTGGGTTGACTCAGCCTGGGTGTCTAGCTCTGCCATGATCGACTCAGGTGCAAGTGGAAATTTTATGGATGTCTCCTTTGCTCTAAAACAGGGAATACGTTCAGTGAAGAAGGCTGCTCCAGTACAGATGGAAACTGTGGATGGCTCCCTGCTGACCTCTGGACCAGTGGATCAGGAAACAGAGCCTTTAAAGGTTCTTATGGGTAAAGATCATCAAGAGAAACTGTCCTTTATGCTTATCTCTTCTCCTCACTTTCCCATTATTCTAGGGCTACCATGGCTGCAGGCTCAGAATCCTACCATTAACTGGGAGACCAAGGAATTACACTTTCCAGAGAAACAGATGAGTCAAAAAATTTCAGCTTGCTCTGTTCCTAAAGGAACCATGTCAGTCCCTGAATTACCAGCTGTATACCAGGACTATGTGGATTTATGTGACAAGAAGAACGCTGACCAGCTTCCTCCTCACCGTCCATATGATTGTCCAATTGAATTATTGCCTGGAGCAGAGATACCTTTTGGTAAGATCTACCCCCTGGCGGGGCCCGAGCTGAAGGCTTTAAAAGAGTACATAGACGAAAATCTAGCCAAGGGCTTCATACGCCCCTCTTCATCTCCTGCAGGGGCACCCATATTCTTTGTAAAGAAGAAAGATGGATCCCTGAGACCATGCGTAGACTATAGGGAACTTAATAAGGTTACTATTAGAAACCGTTATCCATTGCCTTTAATCCCTGAGTTATTGGAGAGAGTGCGACATGCTAAAATTTTTTCTA
Source organism: Oophaga sylvatica (assembly GCA_033576555.1). Classification (NCBI taxonomy): domain Eukaryota; kingdom Metazoa; phylum Chordata; class Amphibia; order Anura; family Dendrobatidae; genus Oophaga; species Oophaga sylvatica. The sequence goes on from JARQOD010000006.1 coordinate 42,028,733, forward strand.
AACTAGATCTTCGTGGGGCCTATAACTTAGTCCGTATTAGACCTGGGGATGAATGGAAGACTGCATTCAGGTCACGCTATGGACACTTTGAATATCTGGTTATGCCTTTTGGTCTGAGTACCGCCCCAGCCACTTTCCAACACTTGGTGAATGACATCTTCAGGGATCTCCTAGATACATTCGTGGTAATTTATTTGGATGATATTTTAATTTTTTCTAACTCCACAGAGGAACATCATGGACATGTGAGAATGGTCTTGGAACGTCTAAGACAAAATCATCTTTACATCAAGCTTGAAAAGTGTGAATTCCATAAGACCGAAATTCAATTTCTGGGGTATGTACTGTCTACACAAGGAATTAGTATGGATGGAAGTAAAACCCAAGCCATCAATGATTGGCCAAGTCCTAGAAATGTGAAGGAGGTACAGCGCTTCATCGGGTTTGCAAACTTCTATAGACGTTTCATTAGAAATTTCTCTGAGGTAGTGTCACCTATCACCCAACTTACCCGGAAAGAGTCTAAGTTCTCCTGGACTCCCCAAGCCCAGGAAGCATTTTCCCGTCTAAAAGATAAATTTACCACTGCACCTATCCTAGTACATCCCAACCCAGAGCTTGCCTTCATAATAGAGGTGGATGCTTCAGACTGTGCCGTGGGAGCTATACTCTCTCAGAGAACAGGTGAGAAGAATGTCTTGCATCCCTGTGCCTTCTTTTCCCAGCAGTTGTCTTCGGCTGAGAAGAACTACGATGTGGGCAATAGAGAGTTGTTGGCCATTATTGCCGCCTTCAAAGAATGGAGACACCTTCTTCAAGGAGCTGCACAGCAAATAGTCGTTCTGACAGATCATCGTAATCTTGAGTTTATCAGGTCGGCTAAGTGCCTGACTCCTCGCCAGGCTCGCTGGAATCTTTTCTTAAACCAATTTAATTTTATTATTTCTTATAGACCAGGATCGCGCAATGGAAAGGCTGATGCACTCTCTAGGATTTACTCAGCAGAGACACGTCCAATTACTCCTCCTAAGACTATTCTTCCTGACTCTAGATTCCTAGGAGTGATTCATCATCAAGACCTAATTAAAGACATCAAGGAAGCATACCATGCGGATTCTTTTTTGGCTCAACCCCCAAGGGACGTAAGTCTTGTCTTTAAGAATGGTGTGTGGATTCTGGGACAACGTCTGTATATACCTGAAACAGTCAGATTGAGAGTATTGCAACTCATTCACGATTCCAAAATAGCCGGGCATAGAGGAATTCTAAAGACACAGGAATTTCTTTCTCGTTTCTTTTGGTGGCCCACTTGTAGGAAGGATGTTTTGGACTATGTCACTTCGTGTGAGGTTTGTGCAAGATGCAAAACACCTCGCTCTTCACCAACTGGTCTGTTACAGCCTCTTCCCACCCCGTCCCGCCCGTGGGGATCCATTTCTATGGACTTCATTGTGGAATTACCAACCTCTCAAGGGAAGAACACTATTCTAGTGGTGGTTGATCGTTTAACAAAGGCAGCTCATTTTATCCCTTGTGTCGGCTTACCCACTGCAAAACAGACATCAGATTTGATGATTAAAGATGTGTTTCGTTTACATGGAGTACCGGATGAGGTTATTTCGGATCGAGGGGTGCAATTCACTTCTAGGTTTTGGCAAAATTTCTGTGCAGCATTGGACATTAAAGTAAACCTTTCTTCTGCTTTTCATCCCCAGACTAATGGACAAACCGAACGAACCAATCAAACCCTGGAGCAGTATCTCCGCTGCTTTATCTGCCACCTACAGGATGATTGGGTGGATCTACTTCCATTGGCTGAGTTCTCTTACAACAACTCTCAGAGTGCCTCCACTAAACAGTCTCCTTTTTACTCTAATTTAGGTTATCATCCTAACATTCTACCACGATTTCCCATAGAGACGCCTTTGCCAGCAGTGGCTGAAAGAGTCACGACTTTACAGAAGAATATGGATCTTCTAAAGGAGAATCTGGAATCGGCTCAGGAAAGGTACAAGAAGCAGCAGATAAATTTCGTAAACCTGCACCAGCTTTTAAGGTAGGAGACCTGGTCTGGCTGTCAACCAGAAATCTTAAGTTAAGGATTCCATCGTCTAAGTTGGGACATAAGTACATTGGACCTATAAAATCAGTAAGATTATAAGTGCCGTTGCTTGTCGTCTTCAATTGCCCAGAACTATGAGAATCCACCCTGTCTTTCATGTATCCCTACTAAAGGCTGCGACACCCAATACGTTTCCTGGACGTTCTTCTCCTTGCCCTGACCCAGTGCTAGTCGATGGTCAGGAAGAATTTGTGGTGGAAAGGATTTTAGATTCCAGGTTGTATAGAAATCAGTTACAATATCTGATTAAATGGCAGGGCTACCCAGTGGAGGACAACTCATGGGAGCCAGTCAATAACGTTAATGCTCCTCGCTTGCTCCGTCAGTTTCATCAGAGGTACCCACACAAGCCTGGTCTGAGGTCATCCGGAGGTTGCCCCTAAGGGGGGAGTAATGTAAGGTTCTGTGTATCTGTTTCTGAAACTCAGTTTGTTCGTCGGCCATTTTCTTTCTGTTTTGCTGCAGCTATCTTGCCCTCAGTTAAAATGGAGTTTTCCAGCTTGCATGTTCCCGCCTGATTCTCTCCGTTTGCTTCTTAAACAGCCACACCTGAGCAATCAGTGCTTCAGAATCTAGCCTGCAGTGAACCTGTGCTGACTCCCGAAGCCCTTGGACCTTGTACTCCAGCATTCCTATGAGAACTTGAAGCACTTGTGGACTCTGAACCTGCTCTTGAAAGCCCACGTTTGCATGGACTTACGGTAACAAGAGAAGACTGAATCTGTTTGGAGAGTATTGTGACTTGATTACTCTGGCCTGCTGTGTCTCCTGTTCTGTGTCTGCAACTGTGTCTATTTCTGCAATTGTATGAAGAATCACGTTCATGGACTTTTTCTATAGAATGTTAGATCTGTATTTTCATCGCACAAGCACAAGACGTATGATGAACTGTAGATAACTACATGCACATCTTGTATCCTTAGACCTGTGAAATGATGAGGATGTTCTATTTTGAACATTAGGGTGAACGCATATTACAAGACTTAAATGCTGTTATTGACAAACCTCTGTCTCGAAGTGATTATATCATCGTCCCCAAAGTCGACAATGGACGAATCTTGTATGACTGGCCTTTCAATGAACATTGTACAACATGACAGTGGTTATCAATGACATTCTTATATTTTCAGACACCTTGGAAGAGCATCGCAGGCACGTCCAGTTAGTCTTGGAACGACTACAGGAGAACCATCTCTACATTAAACTTGAAAAATGTGAGTTTGAACAAACCAGTATCCAATTTCTGGGATATATCATCTCCCCAGAAGGTCTGAGCATGGATCCCGGCAAAATCAATGCTGTAGTGGACTGGCCTGTTCCAAGAATTTAAAAGACGTCCAGCGTTTCATAGGATTTGCAAATTTTTACGAAATTTATAAAGAACTTTTCACGGATCATACTACCAATTACTACACTAACAAAAAGACAAAGATTTTTCTGGTCTCCGGAGGCACAGGAGGCTTTTGACAAGTTGAAAACTCTTTTTACGTCTGCTCCATTGTTAGTACACCCAAATCCTGAATTGCCATTTACTGTCGAAGTGGAGCCTCGGACTCTGCAGTGGGAGCCATTCTGTCTCAGCGAGTTGGGGACAAGATGCAACTTCACCCATGTGCGTTTCTTTCCCACACCATGTCATCTGCAGAAAAGAACTACGACATTGGTAATAAAGAACTGTTAGCCATTAAAGTTGCCTTCTCCGAGTGGAGACATCTTCTGGAAGGTGCCAATCACCCTGTGACTGTCCTCACGGACCACAAGAATCTTGAATTCCTCCGTACAGCAAAAAGATTGTCTGCAAGACAAGCACGATGGGCCTTATTTTTCTCAAGATTCAATTTTATAATCTCTTACCGGCCTGGTTCAAGGAATGGCAAGGCTGACGCCTTGTCTAGGATGTGTTCGGAACCTCAGGAGAGGTCTAGTAATGATGATACAATTCTAGGCCCTAAAAATTTTTTGGGAATATTGCACTCTAGAGGACTAGGTAATAGAATTAAAGATGGATATCAAGAGGACTCTTTCCTTAACCATCCTTCGGAAGACGTCGATCTTTCATTCAAAGAGGGGTTTTGGATGCAGAAACACCAAATATATGTACCTGAATCTTCTCGCCTTGAAGTCCTCAAAAGTGTCCATGATTCTAAACTGGCAGGACATCCTGGAGTTGCAAAAACACAAGACTTACTACTTCGTTTCTTTTGGTGGCCTAATTGTAGGAAGGACGTGAGGAAATATGTTTCAACCTGTTTAACATGCGCACGAAACAAGACCCCACGATCGTCTCCTCTAGGACTCTTGCAACCACTCCCAGTTCCATCCAGGCCTTGGGGATCTATTTCCATGGATTTTATTGTGGAACTACCCCCTTCCAAACAGATGACCGTCATCCTTGTCATAGTGGACCGACTCACAAAAATGGCCCACTTTATTCCAACTGAAGGAATTCCTACTGCTGAAAAAACTGCAGAACTGATGATCAAAGAAGTATTCAGGTTACATGGAATTCCTGACAGCGTGGTGTCTGACAGAGGCGTTCAGTTTACGTCAAAATTTTGGAAGAGTTTCTGTACAGCCTTGGGAGTCACGGTGAATCTTTCTACCGCTTTCCATCCTCAGTCCAATGGCCAGACGGAGAGAACGAACCAGACTTTGGAGCAATACCTCCGTTGCTTCATTTCCTATCTTCAGGATGACTGGGTGGACTATTTACCAACAGCAGAGTTTGCCTACAACAACTCCATACATAGCGCTACATCTCAAACCCCATTTTTTGCTAATTATGGAGTACATCCAGTATTTATCCCTAATCTGCCAGTGAACACTCCCATTCCTGCTGTTAATGACAGGCTTACAAAATTACAGGAATCCCAGAAGGAATTATCAGAGATATTGCTCAAGACCCAGGAAGAATATAAGGAAGCAGCAGATAAACATCGGAGAGTGCCCCCTGCTCTTCAGGTTGGAGACAAAGTTTGGCTGTCCACTAAAAACCTTAAGACACATGTGCCATCCTCCAAATTGGGTCAGAAATTCATTGGACCTTTTCAAATTTCTGCAAAAATTAACCAGGTTGCTTTTCGTTTAAAACTTCCCAACAATCTAAAGATTCATCCAGTGTTTCACATATCCTTGCTCAAACCCTTCTGTGAAAACCCGTTTCCAGGAAGAATTCAGCCACCTCCTCCACCAGAAAGGATCTGTGGTGAAGAAGAATACATTGTGGATAAGATTCTGGACTCCCGAAAATTCAGAGGTAAACTGCAGTATCTGGTGCAGTGGAAGGGTTACGGACCAGAGGAAAATTCATGGGAACCAAGGGACAACGTCCATGCTCCTAGACTAACAAGAGCCTTTCATCAAAGGTACCCGGATAAGCCAGCTCCTGAGATGTCCAGAGGCCATCCTGGAAGGAGGGGAGTACTGTCAGGAGTCAAACCCAGTACCTCTTGTCCACTGGCCAGCAGCTCTACCATCTGAGCTATTCTGCTGGCTGCAAAGTTCCTTGCTGAACCCAGATACCATTGACTGTTCTTCCTGATTGGCTACACCTAGTGCTCTCTTGATTGGGCCTCTGATTGCCAATTACACACCCTATATAAACCTGGCCCTGTGGGTGTGTCATTGCGAGATTATTGAGCTCCAAGCCTTTAGTCAAGCGTTTCCTGCTGATCCATTGCTACAAACACTGCTCTCCTGTGTACCGACCTCCGGCTGCCACCTGACTACGTTATCCGCCTAATCCATTGCTACAAACACTGCTTTCCTGTGTACCGACCTCCGGCTGCCATCTGACTACGCTACCTGCCTCTGCTTCCCCTAGTGTTTGCAGTAACATCGGCTCCAACCCAGACGGGATCTTGACAAAAGGTCTTAGAAAAGAAGAAGCAGGGATGCTTCCGACCTTGAGCATCATTTTGATATAGGACTGCTCCAGCACCAACAGAAGAGGCGTCCACCTCTAAAACAAACGGTTTATCAACATCAGGGCGATGTAATATGGGAGCACTGGCAAAATGCGACTTGATGGAAGAGAACGCCTTGGAGACCTCCTCAGATCACAACTTGGGATTTGCTCCCTTCTTGGTGAGGGCTACCAAGGGAGCTACCAAAGTCGAGAAATGGGGAATGAACTGGCGATAATAATTAATGAACCCCATAAAGCGCTGCACCACTTTAAGAGAATGGGGTTCTTGCCAGTCCATTACAGCCTGTAGTTTGGCAGGATCCATAGCCAATCCCTGGGCAGAGATGATATAGCCCAGAAAAGATAAGGACTCCTGCTCAAACACACATTTCTCCAGCTTGGCATAGAGGGAGTTTGCCCGTAAGAGGTCAAAGACTTTGTTGACATCCCTCCGGTGAGAGTCTATATCTGGTGAAAAGATGAGAATATCATCCAGATAGACTACCACAGAGGTGGAGAGCATATCCCGGAAGATATCATTGACAAAGTCTTGGAAAACAGCGGGAGCATTACAGAGCCCGAAGGGCATCACCAGGTATTCGTAATGCCCATCCCTGGTATTAAAAGCTGTCTTCCACTCGTCCCCCTCACGGATGCGAATTAGGTTATAGGCACCACGTAGATCAAGCTTGGAAAATACTCTTGCTCCTCGGAGCCTATCAAAGAGCTCAGAGATTAGGGGCAACGGGTACTTATTCTTGACGGTGATGGCGTTAAGACCCCTGTAGTCAATGCATGGACGTAATTCTCCGTTCTTCTTTTGCACAAAGAAGAACCCTGCCCCTGCTGGTGACACCGACTTCCTAATGAACCCTCTTGCCAGATTCTCCTGAATGTACTGGGACATGGCCTCCGTCTCAGGGAGCGAGAGGGGATATACTCTCCCCCGAGGAGGTTCTGCTCCAGGCAAGAGATCAATAGGACAGTCGTAGGGGCGATGAGGTGGAAGAGTCTCCGCCGCCTTCTTGGAGAAAACGTCTGCATATGCCCAATAACACTGAGGAAGAGAAGTGAGATCTACGGGTATCTCTGTGGTGGTGACCTGAACGCACTCCCTGATACACCTGCCTCTACATGAATCACCCCAACCCAGTATCCTCCCAGAGGACCACTCAATATGGGGAGAGTGGTAACGGAGCCAAGGTACTCCCAGCAACACCTCGTCTATATCCCTCGGGCAGGACAAGAAAAGAAATACTCTCCTGATGGGACGGGGACATAGATAAAGTGAGAGGGATCGTCTGGTGGGTGATTTGGGAGGGCAGAGTTGATCCATTCACTACTCACACAGTCACCGGTTGGGCGAGCATCACCAGAGGTATAGTGTGGCGGAGAGCAAATGCAGAGGACATGAAATTCCCCTCGGCTCCGGAATCCACACAGAGCTCAGCGGAGAGCGTGGATGGACCTACTGTAATTGTCCCTTTAAAGGACAACTTGGTGGAAAATGCCGCAGTGTTTAGTGAACCTCCTCCCAAGGTCACTAGACGCGACCGTTTTCCCGACCGCTGTGGACATTTGTTGGCATAGTGTCCTAACTGCTGGCAGATGTTACAGACCACGGGTACTTGAGCGGCCCGGGACTTAGGTCCCGCTCGAGAAACCTCCATGGCCCCATGGGAGTCGGGCGCCTTGCTGGAAGATTCCAGAGGTCTGGCGAAGGTGGGAGCCAGCCGGAACCTCTGCCTACACTGGGACCGCTCCAACCTCCGCTCGCGAAAACGGAGGTCGATGCGGGTAGATATGGCGATAAGCTTCTCCAGTGTGGCGGGAATCTCCCTGGTAGCCAAAGCATCTTTAACATGATCAGCCAGTCCTCGCCAGTAGACTGGAATGAGTACTTTATCCGACCAGTCTAGCTCTGAGGCCAGAGTCCGAACTGGATGGAAAACAGACTGACCAAAGACGAACCCTGTGCCAATGCCAGCAGTTGTAGCGCCGTATCGTGGGTGACCTGAGGTCCTAAAAAGACCTTTTTTAGAGCCTCCAGAAAACGAGGAGCACTCCGCACCACACGGTCGTCACGCTCCCACAGCGGGGTGGCCCACTCCAATGCTCTGCCTGACAGAAGCGAAATTATAAAGCCCACTTGTGCCCGATCCGTGGGGAAACGTGCAGCCAGAAGCTCGAGTTGTATAGAGCACTGACTCACGAATCTCCGACATTGCTTGCTGTCACCAGCAAACTTGTCTGGAAGCGGGAGGTGGGATATTGTGGGGGCAGAGGTGGCAGTGGACACACTGGCTGCAGCCACGCTAGCAGCCTGAACAGCGACTGCGGTAACATCCACAGCTGAGGTTGTGCACTCAAGAGCCGCCAACCTACCCTCCAGCTGCTGGATGTCCCGTAGTAGACGCTGGTCATCCGCCATTTTACCAGCCAGACCCTGGCGCTAATATTATGTTAGGGTCTGCGGAATGCACCAAATATATGAGGTAGAGAGGTGCGTTCGCAGCCCGGGGTCCACCGTGCAGGCGGAACCTGCTGCTAGTAAAATGGCGAAAGTAGCAAACTCTGTTATCCCGCAGAGTCGCTAAAATAAACGCAGTAGCGCGTTGTGGCAGTAAGTGCGAACTCTGTTAATACCCAGAGCCGCTAACGGAAATGCCACAGCGCTATATGGCGATAGGTGCGAACTCACATAGCTTCAGTGAGCCGCAAAGTAAAACGCTAGGGCGCTGTCTAGCGTCGAAAGCAAACCCTGTTACGTCACAGGGCCGCTAAGGAAAAGTGCTGTGTCCTGTCAGGCTCTCAGGTACACAGTTAAGTGCTAAGCGTACATAACGCGTGATCATGTGCTAATGTCCTCGCGGGAGTCACCCGCAATCTATGGCGTCTGAACGCCAGACCCTGAATACGGCAATCAAAACTCCTCACCGGTTACGCCGGTAATCTAGGGCATCTAGGACACCGACCCTGGCCAGCTACCATACCAAACTCCTCACCGATTAAGTCGGTATTCTAGGGGCTTATTTCAGCCGGGTCCCTAACCACACATACGCATGATCACACTGGCGCATAGCATACAATGGTTGATATTAGCGCATGGCGGCCCAGCCATGCTACCCTTTTATAGCAGCAGCTACAGGACCTTCCAGGAACAAGGACCAATGAGAAGCTGTTACAAACACACGTAGCTACATGACCTTCCTGGCGGACCAATAGGAGCCGCTGCAGCACCTGAACATGTGACCCCTGATCTCTAATGAGAGATCTCACTCTGGGCATGCTCAGATGGGAAAACGCAGGACTTTGTCTCAAAGACGGCTGCTCCAGCACTGGCTATAATAGCAGATCCAGGAAAGGCAGCAGCAAGTCACTGCACAGTAGAGGAGTGGGCAAGACGCCTGGACTGACGTCTCTGCTGAGCAGGCTCCACTGCGGCCGGAGATGAATGGGAGACCGCAGCGGGACAGGTTCGAGACTCCCCTTGTGCAGCAGCGGGAACCCTAACACGGACTCCCACCAAATAAACATTCATGGGCATATCCTAAAAATAGGACATCAATGTTTATAACTTTACAAGTTCATGTTTTGTTTCAGGAGCCTTTCTTAGAATAAATTGTCATGTAAACATGAAGAATAACACTATTTCTGGCTATTCTGGACTTAGACCTTAGGATAGAAACAGGAAATGTTGAATCAATAAAATACAATTGAAAAGCTATTGTGTGCTCATTGATAATAATAAAATAATATAAAACACGTAATGATACAACAGATCCCAAAATGTGGATGGCTGACCATCCGGATCAACAAAGAAGAAAACCAAGGTGCATGGGATGTGGATGGGGGAGGAGAAAACAGAAAAAGAGTGAAAGAATACCATCAGGCAATGAAGTATGATAATGCAAATTCTTTATTTAGAAAAATAACCTGTATTGCACAGACATACTGTAAATATGATAGATAATAAAAAATATATATTTGTAAAAAATATATAAAAATGAGGGGAACCACAAGTAAATAGCCTAATGATATGGGGCTCTATATAAATAACCAGGTAAGTAAAATACAGTAGAGATACAATGATAAATGACCATCAAATATTCAATTGATCACAAAAAGTGCTACATATGCAGCAGCAGTGCAATGTACAGTATGTTAAATAATGATAAAGTGCAAAAGGTGTGCGTTCTCAAAATGAAAACTGTGCACTACCCAATGTGGTGCAATGAAAACCACTCTAGCTGAAAAATATAAAAAAATTCTAAAAGTGCAAGCAAGTGCAATTAAATAAAAAAAAATAAATAAAAAAGCAGTGTGCGAAATACTGTGCAGAGCACTAACAGAACATCCTGAAATGTGGACACCAATAGACGAAATGCTGCTCAAAAAAGACGTGTCATTAAACAAATACTACACAGTCTGCACCAATGTGTAAAATAAATGGCTCAACACAACATTGTGCAAAAAGATGCAAACTACATATAAATCGGTACTGACACTGTAGTCCCCATTGCAATGGAATAATGTGCAAATATGAAATGTAAGCAATGTGCTGCAGGTTAAATGTGGCACCATGAAGAATAATCTACCTGGGAGCCTGATGGCAATGTGGTCAGCCGCCTCAAACGCGCCCCAACGCGCATTTCGGAAATAGCTTCCTTCGTCAGTGGGATCAGTGACCAGTCAGCAGTCTGCATTACGGATAGCTAATCAGAGCACCACATACACCAACCCTGCCTTAGGACACGAGCATATCATTAACTAAAAACTGAAAATAAGGATTTATAAAGAAGCACAAGACTGATTTCACCAGCAAAGGTATCATTTTGTTCAGTATAATGGCGCCAACCTTACACCGGTTCCCTTTAACAATTCCATTTCTAAGTTACAGAAAGAAACATTCATAATTCCTAGGATATCAGATGATTGTCATGTTGATCTCCTAGATTTTAACTATGGCTCCAGAACTAAGATCCACACTAATAGAATTTAAAGCATGACACAAAATGATGTCTATCGGATCTCTGCTAGTAAGCATGTAGGTGGCCATCAATTTTTTTTAAACTGTAGATTAGATTTCTAAACAGAGATGAACAGATAGATTTGTCGAGGATCGGGTTTGAGTCGAATTTCCTGAAATTCACAGCTTCACGAAAATTTGAACATATTGAGATTCGATTCATAGTTCGCAAAAATAAACCTTGCCCAGCTCAATTTTCCACACTGCTGAAGCATCAGAGAGCAGACAAACAAAATTTTGCATTGCCGCATAGGACTTCTCATAATGCGCTGCAGCCATAATAACTATGGTGGATTATCATACCTTGTACAGTAGTGGTCAGTACCTGGGACATCGCAGATCAGTTGTACCCAGTGAAATACAGTTCATACGGCCGATTAATTTTCCATTTACAGAGTTACATGGGTATGTCTGTCTCTCCTGTAGAGTGTAAGCTCTTATGGGCAATGGCGTCTTCTCTCTCCTGTAATTGCTTATGGTCAGCGGGGTCCTTTCCTGTGGAGTGTAAGCTCTCATAGCCAGGGTTCCTTTCCATCTCTCCTATAGCCCTTATGGTCAGCGAGGTTCTTTTTCCTCTCCCTCACATTTATTTTACAATCAATTACAAGCTTGCCAGTATTGGCATTCACATGAATTTATTCACAGCAAATAAATTTTTTGGGGAAAGTTCAGTGAAGTCGGCACATTGTAATTTCAAAGGATCCGCTCATCACTTTTTCTAAGAGATTAGCCAACAGTATGTATGGGACCTTACAGAATCTACTGTCAGCTATCAGAATACAAGGAGAGTGCAAAGTTCTCGTAAATTTAAAAGGGTTGTCCACTACTAGGACAACTCCTTCTCAATCAGAATGTTTGCCTCCACTAAAATAAAAACACCTGTACTCATCTTCCGTGCCGGCGCCGTTCCAGCGTTGTCGGCACTTGCGTTCCGGGGCTCAATTGAAGTTGTTGTGTTATGTGAGCCCTGCGCCCAGTCAGCGCTGGCGTCACTGTCCCCGCCTTCAGACATATAAGTAATCAAGAGTAGGTGAGTTGCCAGCCACAGCTCTACCCTTCTATCTATTACTTATATGTCCGAAGGAAGGGGCAGTAACGCCAGCGCTGAATGGGCATAGGGCTCATGTGACGTAACAACCTCATATGACCACTGGAACGGCACCAGCATGGCAGATGAGTATAAGGTTATGTTCCCATGGTCAGTAAATGCTGCGGGTTGGATGCTCCGTACATCCGCAGCATCCAGACGTTACAGCATAGTGGATGGGATTTCAAGAAATTCCATGTCCACTATGCATCCATGGACACCTCCGGCTTACCTGCGGAGATGCACATGCGGTGCGTCTTTCCAGACTGCAGCATGTCTATTTATGTAGCGGAGATGCTCCGTCTCCATACACCCATACACTTTTATTAGATGCGGTAAAACTGCATTATCTTTCTAGTCACATGCATATTAAGTGCGGGAAAGCAGCTTACTTTGCATGTGTACTAATTTAAATAATGTTGTACCTTGTTTAAGCCGGAAGTACACGTACACTGCAGTTCTCGCGATGAGCTGAGCTGATCACGACAACTGCCGTGCACGTGACATCTGGGGTTGGGGTTTTCTCTGGTCACTAGCCAAGTTCTCACGATCAGCTGACCGTGAGAACTGCAGTGCACGTGACCGCCGGGGAAGGAGTTATCTCCGGTGATTATCTTCAAGCTCCGCTGTGTCTGGATGTGGGGCTGAATGGTGGCATAATGCCACCGTTCAGCCAAAGGCACCCAGATGTAGCAGAGCTGGACTCATAGTAGGACAGTATGTATATCTTCTCAGCGAACAGGAAAGGATATTGTTGCTTTTTTATTTTAATTCTCTTACAGGAGACGAGGGCATCGGTGGAATAGGCGATGCAGTAAGTATGGTTTAATTAGGATCTATTAAAGGAGTCTGTGTCATTATTTCAATTAAAGGACTTTATTCTGTCTATGTCTTTATTTACCATGTAACTATAGGATAAGTAATGGATAGGTGTCTTATAGACAATACAAAGGTGACATCAACTCCACAAATATTACCCCACTTGCCACCGCTACAGGTGTATAGTGCAAAAATTGGCACATCTTTGGATGTGCCAATTGTGGGGCGGCTGTGGGCTGCTATTTTTAGGCTGGTGAGGGCCAAAATCCATGGGTCTTGCCAGCCTGAGAATACCAGGTTGCAGCTGTCTGCTTTTTCCTTGGCTGATTAACAAAAATTGGGGGAGCCCATGCTATTTTTTTGGAGGGGATCCCACTCTTTTTGCTAACCATCCAAGGTAAGCAGACTGCTGCAGTCTGGTATTATTAGACTGGTAAGGTTCATGGATGTTGGATCCTTACCAGCCTTAAATACCAGTATCAGTAGTCTGCTTTTATCTGGCTGGTTAACAAATAATGGGGGGACGCCACGCTATTTTTTTAAAATTATTATTTATTTATTAAAAAAAGGAGGGGACCTCTCTATGTGCTTTCCTCCACTTTCTGTTTCATGTACTTCTGGCTGTCTCACAAGATTCACCATTATTTAAATTAGTATACATGCGCAGTAAGCTGCCGTCCCACACTTAATACGTATGTGACTAGGAAGATAATACGTTTTTACTACATCTAATGAAAGTCTATAGGTAATTTATCTAGCGGAGATTGAGAGTCTCCGCTACATAAATTGACATGCTGTGGTCTGGAAAGACTCTGCGGGTGAGCCGCGGGTATGAGTGCACACATAACGGGCAAGGGATTTCTTGAAATCCCATCCACTATGCTGTGACAGCTGGACGCTGCAGGTTGGACGCTGCGGATGTACGCAGCATCCAACCTGCAGCGTTTACTGACCGTCGGAACATACCCCAATATATCTGCAAACAGGAAATCACTTTTTTTCTTTCCAAGTTTTTCTTTCAATTAGCTTTATTTAAAAAAACACATGCAATGAAAAAACGCATCAAAAACGCATGTAAAAAGCGCATAAAAACGCAGGTGACCTGCCAGTGACCTCAGATGGAGATTTGGTGTAGATTTCACCTGCGTCAAATCCTGAGCAAATACTGAGCCATTCCTGATTGTGTGCACATACCCTAAGGGTATGTTTCCATGCTGCATGCTGGCAGCGCTTTGGACGCAGCGGTGATTCCGCATGTATTCATTGAACACATGCGGAATCACCGCATCCTATCCATAGACTGGGTTATTTATCTTGCGGAGATGGAATATCTCCGCTAGATAAATAGACATGCTGCGGTCTATAAAGACGCGTCGCATGTCCGGTTACGCAGAGCCACCTGATGCGGCCCTACATGCATAGTGGAGACGGGATTTCATAAAATCCCCTCCACTATGCTGTAACATCTGGACGCTGCGGATTGAACGTCCACGGCAAATCCTGATGTAATACACCACAGGGACAAACATTCAGATTAATTTTCCTAGCTGTGGAAAACCGCTTTAACATTTTATTATGATCTTATAGATCTGCTTAAAGGAGTTGTCCCATATGGCATATGAATTTTATGGAGATGGGTTCCCAATTTTGGACCCTTTTTTCTATGAGCCAGAATGAAGAGTCCAGAATCCACAAATCTATAGCAAATCAGTTGAGATTCCACAGTAAAATCTGTAATAGACGCATGCACTTTATGTATAAATTGAAAGGATAACATCTGGGGTAAAAATTCACAGAATATCTGCAACATAATGAGCAAGCTGCAGATTTGTTTCAAAACTTTCCACCTGTCATCTTCTCGCTACACGTACATGGGGTTTTGAAAATTGGCAACTCAAATCTGCAACATCTGATCGAATTCTTTAGTGCACTCACAAGCGATAAACTTGCGACGGATTCTGCATTGAATGTAGTAAAACTGCTGAAAAATCTGCACATTTCCCATGGAGATTTTGTTGCAGATTTGCTACAGATTTCATCCTGTCAATTGCAAAGAATGAAATCCAGAAAGAAAATTTGTACAAGAAATCATCATGCTGTTAATTTCAACATCTGTATCACATCGTCTTGGAATATTTTTGCAGTGTGTAGACAAGATTTATAAAATTCATATGATTACCTCTGCATTCTTCGGAGGATTTTCTGCATGCAAATTAGCACTGAAAATCCACAACAAATGTGTCATGTGTGCATTTTCCTTTACAATTAGCCACCAAAAGAATGTTTATATTGTCCTCCATATCTCAATCTCTTATTATGAAGGCTGGTATGACTAAGCTTTCAGTGTAAAGTACACTAAATTAATGGGGATATTATTAGTTCTCTTGTAAATAATTTATTACACATTCATTTAATTTTGCTGTGAAATAAGACTTACTGTGAAGCAGTAATAGCTGTAATTTGCTGCTTATAAAATTCTAAACCAATAAAAGAACAACTGTTTTCAAGCACAAAGTAAAGTTAATAAGTCGCATTTCGTGGATCTCATAAGGATAGTAAAACTGCTAAAACTAACTTACGCCATGCTGTGTAATTGTAAATGTACTGTACTTCATCTGCGATATTTGATTGATATAAATTGTACTTTAAAAAACAAAGACAGAAATAACCAGATAGCACCACCAAAGTTTCCCAAAGGTGTATTAACCCCTTAGTGACTGAGCCAATTTTGACCTTAATGACCAAGCCAATTTTTACAATTCTGACCAGTATCACTTTATGTGGTAATAATTTTGGAGAGTTTCAATGGATCCCATTGATTCTGAGTTTATTTTTTTCGTGACATATTGGACTTCTTGATAATGGTAAAATTTCTTTGATATGACTTGCATTTACTATGAAAAAAATGGAAATTTGTCAAAATTTTGAAAACATTTCAATTTTCAAACTTTTAATTTTTAAGCCCTTAAGTCAGAGAGTTGTATCACACAAAATAGTTCATAAATAACATATCCCACATGTCAACTTTACATCAGCATAATTTTGGAAACATAATTTTTTTTGTTAGGACGTTATAAGGGTTAAAAGTTGACCAGCGATTTCTCATTTTTCCAACAAAAATTTTTTTTGGGGAACACATCACATTTGAAGTGACTTTGAAGGGTCAATATAACAGAAAGTACCCAAAAGTGACACCATTCTAAAAACTGCACCCTTCAAGGTGCCCAAAACCACATTCAATAAGTTTGTTAACCCTTCAGATGCTTCATGAGAACTGAAGCAATGTGAAAGGAAAAAATAAACATTTAACATTTTTTAACAAAAAATTTATTTTTACCCAAGCTTTTTATTTTCACAAGGGTAACAGTAGAAAATGGAAGACAAAATTTGTTGTGCAATTTCTCCTGAGTACACTGATACCCCATATATGGGGAAAATCCACTGTGTGGGTGCATGGCAGGGCTCAGAAGGGAGCACCGTTTTACTTTTTGAACGCAAAATTGGCTGGAATTGATGGTGGGCACCATGTCGTATTTGGAGAGCCCCTGATGTTCCTAAACAGTCGAAACCCCCCACAAGTGACCCCCTTTTGGAAACCACACCCCTCTAGAATTTTATCCAGGGGTATAGTGAGCATTTTGAACCCACAGGTGTGTCACAAAATTTGATAACATTAGGTTGTCATATTGAATATGTTGTCATTAGTGTTGAGTACAAGTGATCGCTACTCCAGTTTGCATTGGGCGCTCAGGTATGCACCAAATATCGCGGGTGCTCGAGTGAAATGCTCGAGTCCCTGCCCAACATGTTTCATGGCTGTTAGACACCCAAAAAAAAGCATTCGGGGATCTGTGATACTCGGTGCATACCCGACCATCCGATGCAAACTCGAGTAGTGAGCACTTGAGCTCAACACTAGCCGTCATATCGTCATAATTGAAAAAAGTTCTAACCTCAATGCTAACATAATCCTAACCCCAACCCTAACATCAACCCTAACCCCAACCCTAACACAACCCTAGCATCAACCCTAACCCAAACCATAACACAACCTTAACCCCAACCCTAATCCTAACCCCAACACAACCCTAGCCCCAACCGTAACACAACCCTAACCCCAACACTAACCCTAACACAACCCCAGCCCTAGCACAACCCTGACTCCTGCCCTAACCCTTACACAACTCTAACCCCAACCCTAACAACCCTTACCCAAACCCTAACCCTAACACAACCCTAACCCCAACCCTAACCCCAACCCTAACGCCAACACAACCCTAACCCTAACACAACCTTAATCCCAAACTAAGTCAACACTAACCCTAACCACAGCCCTAACCCTAAACTTAACACTAACTGCAAAGAATGGAAAAACTTGGAAATGGAATTTTTTTTAAATTATTTCTATCTATCTAAGGGAGTGACAAAGGGGGGTTTGATTTACCTTTTTTATTTTGAGCAATGTGATAGGGTCTAGAAAATTTTTTACCTATTGTTGCCAGGTACCGGTCGGCAGATCTCGATGAACCCATTTCTTTCTTCTCTGATTGCTAGATCATATCAGAGAAGACAGAAATGAATTGTAAATCAGCCTTTTTTTTTTGCAATCACTGTTATTTGATAAATAATGGCAATCACATGACAGGGGACATTAAAAAACGATCCTGATCATGGTCTCGGAGATTTTCCAATGCTGGTGGGCGCTATAACCCTTTTTTCTCAGCGCCATTAAAAAGATGCAGGAATAAATACCCATAACTGCTGCTGTTAAAAGGTGTATCAGCGGTGGTTAAGGGGTTAATACTTTATCAAGTTACAACACAATCTTTATATATACTGTGTAGAGTGGCTCATTCGGTTGCACATGGAGGTAGACGCAGTGTTACCGTGTCTACCTCCGTGTGCAGTCGAGTGAGCCGCTCTACCACACGTGGTGTTTTGGATGCGGGCAACGTTCCAGGAACACGTGTAGCAGCGGAGGATAAACCGTACTTTCCTGAGTGAAGGCAGCTACAGGGATGGAACAGCATTCGGACAAAATGGTGGCAGAACAAACACAGTCCTTCTGTGAGCGGCTCTCCTTCTGCACACGGCTGGCCAAAACACACACTGTTCAGCTTCACCAGACCATGCAACACAGCCCGGGAGTGCTCCTTCCCCAGGCGCACCCACTGAACACTGAAAGTTCTTTCCTTCAGCCATTTAAGCCCAGACTATGTGACTCCTCAACCAGGTGACTGATCACATGACTGTGACATCACCAAGGTCCTGTCAGCACACAGCGTTGCGGGCTCTGTATGTGGAGATATGGGGGTCACTCTCCCACCCGCTCTATGAATGTCCCCCTAAAAACCAGCCCATAACATACGTTAACTTAACTCTCGCAACACTTACTGTCCTGGAGGAAATAACACTCTGGATTTTATAACACTGACACAATTAGGCGTAGTGAAACATATCTCCCCTCTGTTGCATTACCAGTGACTCTGTCACAATACACATAAAAAATTAATTTCTGCTGTCTGTTCTTCTTGCACGGCGCAACGAATTTGGCACATAGGAAAATCAGAGGATTCAGAAGGTTTTACACCAGGTTTCAGCTCTTCCAGGACCTAATGTTCTCAACATATTTGCTAAAAATAAATGGAACAACAAAGAAGCAAATATTAATTTATAGCCAAATGACTGCCCCAAATTTGCCACATTAGTAAATCAAGCACTTTGGAAGGTTTTACACCAGGTTTCATCTCTTTAGGACTGATTGTTTTGAACGTATTTGCAAAAAAACAAAACAAAACACAAAAGGAATCGGGCGTCAGCTCTCTCCAACCTAGTGTTCTCTACATATTCGACAAAAATGGAATACAAAAGCCAATATTAATTAATGTCAAAATGACAGGACTAATCTGCACCCAATTTGCCATATGAGTAAATCAGGCACTTTAGAAGGTTTTACACCAGGATTAAGTCCCCTGGACCCTGCCAATATAAACATATTCATAAAAAAAAAATCAAAACTAAAGCAAGTATTAATTAAACATTTTTCAGGACACCACTAGACAGGCTTAAAATTTCTGCACATAAGAACTCAGAAATGTTGACTTCATTTCAGTAGTAAACTAACTTTTTAACCACACACAGCTAAAATAGTCCCATGTGAAGCTGCGGAATCCTACTAATATACAGTAAAAATCTGTGCCTAGCTCATGGTCTTGGCTATAATAAAGTCAGCAACATATATGGTTGTATACACAATTTGAGTACACTTTCCAATAATACAAACATGTGCAATAAATGATCATTTAAGTTTTCTTGCTTAAAATTTTTAGATCAATTTGATGATCAGAATAATGCAGTATCAAAGCAAAAAATGTTGAACTTAATGCAAGATGTGGGACCAAAAAATGGAACAACATTTCAAAGATCACCAATTATAAGCATGGATCAGTTTGAACACCCCACATGGGTTTAGAGTCTCTACTAGTGATGAGCGAGTATACTCTTTGCTCTGGTTTTCCTGAGCATGCTCGGGTGGTCTCAGAGTATTTGGAAGTGCTCGGAGATTTAGTTTCTGTTGCCGCAGCTGCATGATTTGCGGCTATTTGACAGCCTGAATACATGTGGGGAATTCCCTAACAAACAGGCAATCCTCACATGTATTTAGGCTGTCTAGTAGCCTCAAATCATGCAGCTGCGGCAACAGAAACTAAATCTCCGAGCACTTCCAAATACTCGGAGACTATCCGAGCGTACTCGGCAAATCCCGAGCAACGAGCATACTCACTCATCACTAATCTCTACGAATATTCGCAGACTTTATCAGGAGTAGTTTTTTACACATTAATGTCCATCTATAATATTAATGCAACCTCATAAACATCATACTATACAAAAACTCCACTTTTAAAGTATCATAAGGGGAAAAAGAGGCATAAGCATGAAATAAATAAAATATAATATTTTATTGAATAATATATTAAAACAATTATTTTAAAGGAATTTAAAACAAAGTGATTTTCTCAAGGGTGGCAGGGTGTGGGACTGTTAATAGGAAAGTTCAATGTAGCAGCACATGGAATTTTGAAAATTTCACAGAAAGTGCATAGATGGAGAGAATATTCCTTGTAAGCTATAACGTGCCAAGTGCCACAATGTCAAGGAAAATGAACTTCCAAAGTAAAATAAAGCATATCTAGATATGAATCAAAAAAAGGCTAAAGTGCTTATATGTATATATATATATATATATATATATATATATATATAGCTGCCACATGAGCCATGATCTAAGTTAAACTTACATTAATGTGAATTCAAACAGCCGGCACACCACGACCAAGGCCCCGACAGTGCCGTTTCGCCTTTCTAGCTTCTTTCAATGGGGGCATGTGGGTGAGGAGTGTAATGAGCATGCTTAAATAGAGAGGAAATCAGCTGTAAAACATGTTGGCGCAATCAGGGAGTAGCTGCGCATGCGCAAATCGCCGCACCACCACTATGCAGTGACTTCTGGATCCCTGCGCTTGGAACACAAGCGTGGAACCACACGAGAACTCAAAATAAGGACCAGGTAACATGTCAGAGATATCGAAAAATCTGCTACTATCAATGATGTAAGTATATTAAAAACCCTGCCACTTTAAACTGTACCATAATTCTAATCCATCAGGCCTGAAAATTCAAGCGATTGATCAGGTACAGTTAAATTTTAGGGGGGGGTAATCTATCCAAGATTTTGGCGCAAAAAGAGAGTAGATGGATATATCAACTGGGAACCATGGCACCACAAGGTCTGAACGAGACACTGGGTTTTAATGCATTTTTATAGTTCTAGTGGCACTGTTGCCATCTATACGACCTGTTGATGTTTTTAATTTGTGTGTCTATGTTTGTTTTTAATATTAATAACTTTGTTTTAAATTCATTTATTTAGAGTATTTCCCCATTGTGACCCGTGTACTTTCCTCTTCTTTTGGCACCTCACCGGTACCTGAGATTTGGAAAATGATCCTCACCGGACCGGAGGAGTTTCAACAAATATTACATGTACTGCTACATTGAGCCTTCCCATTAACAGTCCCACACCCTGCCACCCTTGAGAAAATCCCTTTGTTTTAAATTCCTTTAAAATAATTGTTTTAATATATTATTCAATAAAATATTATATTTTATTTATTTCATGCTTATATCTCTTTTTTCCCCTTATGATACTTTACTTTGAAAGTGTTTTTTTTGCATAGTATGTTTATCAGGAGTAAGTAGGAACTTTAAAAAAAAACCAGAAAGCGTCAGTTCAGCTCGCTGCTTATGTCTAAGAGATATGTATCCCAGGAGACTTCTACTGGTCTGGCTTCCAAGTCAAACAGCTCCATTGAGCTCCAAACATGAGATTGTGTCATCACTTTTGTATTTTTCCTAAAAACTCCTTAAAGGGGTTGTTTGACTTTAAGCTTCAAGATTAAAGTCACTGTTTGTAACTGCAGACTTGTGAATCCTCACATCTGGGCACTGCGGGGATTCACCAGAAGCGGGCGTGTGCGTGATCGCAAGTATGCCATTTGCACACAGTATTACTCAATGCAAATGTATTGAGCAAGGCCGGACAAGTCTAGTCAGACTGTGGTGGAAGTACGCAGATAGCCTACTTGCAGTCACATGACAACCCACTCTCCGTACCGGCAATGCAGAATACTCACAGATTGCACTTTGCGTGACAACAGACTTGAAGCCTAAGGCTGGACAACCCCTTTAATACATATTTTACTGCATGTGGAGCATCATATGGGGCCCATTATATATGGAGCCTCATATGGGACCCATTATATATAGAACATTATATGGGGTTCATGATATATGGAGCATCATATGGGGCCCATTATTCGGTATGGAGCACTATGTGGTGCCCATAATTCTGTATGGAGCAATATAGGGGGCTCATTATTCTGTATGGAGCAATATATGGGGCTTATTATTCTGTATGGAGCACTATGTGGTGCCCATAATACTGCATGGAGCAATATATGGGGCTCATAATTTTGTATGGAGCACTATGTGGTGCGCATAATACTGTATGGAGCAATATAGGGGGCTCATTATTCTGAATTGAGCAATATATGAGGCTTATTATACTGTATGGAGCAATGTATGGGGCTTATTATTCAGTATGGAGCACTATGTGGCGCCCATAATACTGTATGGAGCAATATATGGGGCTCATAATTTTGTATGGAGCAATATGTGGTGCTCATAATACTGTATGGAGGACTATGCTCTCTGGTTTCTAAGCTATTGTAGAATTTACAATAGATATCACTCATGTAATGTAAGAAGGGCAGGGACATTTTTGCATTGTGCTATACCTATATTTCTCTGCCGTATTTGTTCATCATGAATTGTGGTATGTGTTAAAGGGGCCCACGAAAACCTGAAGTCGGACTTGTCTCCACTCACTGTAGGCTGAGTACTGACAGTGTCATTCTGTGTAGGGAGAAGCTATATCTAAACACTAAGTTGTCTATTTAGTCATGCTTGTCCATGAGGGATAACAGAGGAACAACACAATGTGGAGATCTAACACAATATGATTTATGATTGTATTTTTTGGGAACTACAAATGTTAACAAAAGACAGATGATAGTCGTCTTTGAGGGATGTGTCAACTAAGGGCTCATTTACACTGGCGGCTGTTAAACGATCGTGATCAGCAGTGATTAAATAGCTAATATAAGACGGGGCAATTGTATTTCCAATGCACACAGAACGATTCTTAATAGATAGTTCTGTGCACACAGACAGCCATTCTTATTGGCAGCAGAAACATTGTTTACACAGGATGATGTGCTGCCAAGATGGATGATTTGTAAGTTAGATTATTTTACTTATAGAGCTTACCCAACAGGACATTAAAAAAAACAAACTATGGATATCACACAGGATAAGATGCTCATTTGCATTTTTTTTCTCTATACCCTGTCCATTAACTTTGGACAATTCCTCACCCTCTTGCTTGCTAACAGTGCAGTTCTTCTGTAGAGTCATACTCTTCACAGGTGCTTACCATACAGGGGATAGCAAAGGGGATAAACCAGAACTGAGCTTCCGTAATTACATTTACCCACAGCAAATATATCTTCTGCCTTTATGGTATATATTTCCTTGACATTGCATTTTGTTATGCTTGACACAATTCTGTACATCATACTTATTCACCCACCCCCATTGCAAATTTGGTTTATTAGTAAAATGTACAAACTTTCTGCTGTTTGCAGTAAACCAATAAAACAAAAAAAATTAAATAGCTCAACCAAACTAATATAACAAGTGGTTGCTCCAAATGCAGCATGAAATGCCATGGCTAATGACTACTCAGAATTATTTAACCCATTCATGTGTAAGATACCCAAGCGAGGTAGTTGTGGTTGAGCTTCGGTCCCCACTCACTCTTGCATCCTACAGTCAAGCTGTGTCTCAGTCCTGGTGTGCTGCTGGGTATGAGTTGCTTCCCACTCTTCTGAGTCTAGGAATCCCTCTTCTGGAACCAGGGCAGCAAACAATCCAGGAGACACATGGTTAATAAAAACCAAACTTTTACTTAGAGAATGGCAGTCTGTACTGTATTTACAAACAGATTTAAAGGATAAGACCCAACAGGTACCGGATACAACTTTGGCCCTGGTTCTCAGGATAGATGGTATATCCCCCTCTCTGGCATTCTTAGCCCTTCCTCACCTCTAGCAGCATTTCTGGATTGCAATACCTTCCGCCCCTTGTGGTCTGAGTCCATCTTTCCATCCAGCTTTGCAAGCTGAGTGTGCCCCTGGCCCCAACGTCCATCTCGAGATTGCCCTTGGCCATTAGACGGAATCACACAAAGAGTATTTGCGGCAATCTGCTGTACCGAATATTGAGCTTACGTTTTCCCTAGCAGCCCACTCTTCCTGCTGAATAAGCACTCCTGCCCTCGCATTAATTGACTGTCACTTCTTGCCTCTATTTCTAACACTCAGTTGTCCCTCCCATCTGGGCTTGCCACTTCAGTTAACCCTGTCACAGCTAACTGCAGCCTCAGAGGGGTTTCTACCTGTATCACATAAAAGTGAGAACAAAAAACACTGATACATACTAAATAACTAAAATGGCCATATGCCTTCTTAATGGACCAGATTCAATTCATACAGATACTCCAAAAATCATAGATCCTACACAATATGCACAGAGTCAAAGTCCAGAGAAATATAAAATTTATCAAATTTTAATACATGTAGATTACAAAAATCTCACACATCAAAGTAATGAGCAGACTAGAAAAGGCATATAAAAGACTCATATGTGAAGGACATCATACACTACTCACTGCACCCCAAACAAGATATTAGTATAATCAAATAATCAAACAAGACATTAAGTAAAGATATCTTAGTACTAAAGAATTAGAGGTGTCTCAAGTCATGAGAAAAATAATGCTAAAGGAAATGCTCAACCTGTCCATAAGGGTTTTGCGTGGGCTTGTTTTTTATATAACTGCATAAAACATTTAACCCTTGGGGATCTGGAAGCAATCCGTGAGCTCCCACCACCCTTACACATGACAAGAGTCATTAGTACTTTGCAGAGAGCCTTTGGCTGTTATAAGTTACTGCAAATGTGATGCATAGTCAAATACTAGATTCTGGCAGTGTTCCTGAGGAATCTTAGCTCATTTTTTATCAGGTTGCACTAGTCCGAGTTATATGCCTTGATGGACTTTGTGATATTCTTGGGATCAGTGTCCTGCTGGAAGATCCATTGACGCTCAAGCTTCAGTTTCCTCACAGAAGACATCGTATTTTCTGCCAGAAGAAGCCAAGCATCTCCAGAACATTTCTGAGCCACCACCATGCTTCAATGCAGGCAGGGTGTTGCTGATGAGGAGTAGGCTAAGATTCCTCAGGAACACTGCCAGAAGCTGGTGTCATGCTACACATCAAATTTGTATATCAAAACAGCCCAATGTTAGGAAGGGGGTGAATATATCTGATACTGCAATAGTCAGTAAAAGTGGCATTTTGTGCTGAATTTGTAGAGACCACTTGTACTAATTGTGTTGAGATATTTAAATTGTTCTGGTTTCGTTGGTTTATTGCAAACAGCTGAAAGTTTGTCAATTTTGGTCATTTGCTATGGGGCTGAATTATTTTGATTGCAACTGTTTCTGCTTTCTGCAGAACAAAGTCCTGGTCTCTTGTGACTTTCATTTCAGTGAATCTGTAATAGTCGTCTCTATGACTGTGTACATGAAATTCTTATGAGACTTATTGTAATACATCTCTCCCACGTAACAAATCTAAATTGCTTATTTTAAGGCATTTGTTGTCAGTCGTTGCATTAGTGTGGGAATAAATGTGATTTTATTAGGAAGTGACATGTGAATAGAATTTCTTTGCTCTGTCTACATTATGTTTGTCATTATCCAGTTTATTGTGTATGATCACATTTGTCAGTCTGTCTTTGTTCCATGCCTCAAGACTTACAATTCTTTTTCTGGAGAACACATTGAGCCACTCTATATAACAATAAAGTCCTGTTTCACTTTACTTATAAAAATGATTAATCTATTCACTGACTGACGGTCTCTGAAATTAGTAAATGTATTGTGCCTGAGACGATTGTCTGAGAATCATGTGTAATTCAATTATTATTACTTACTCCTGTTTTAGCATTTCAAGTTAATAGCAAAAAAAAGGTGCAATATTATTCACATGCTTTAGGTTTGAAAAAAACCCAACACAAATATCATCCGGAAATATTTGCACGTACATGACAGACATAGAAGAGACTGATGAATAACAGCACGGTGGGAATATAAGACATATTTTCAGTTGTTTCACTCTTTTTTGTAAAGTGTTGATTCATAGTTTTGATGCTTTCAGTGTGATTCTACAATTTTCATAGTCATGAAAATACAGAGAAATCTTTGAATGAGAAGGTGTGTCCAAACTTTTGGTCTGTACTGTATATATATGTATATATATATTTTTCACTATAGGAGTTCTGTCAATTCTATTCAGTTGTGCATATAACTTTAATTTTGATCCTTTGCTCATATGGTTCCCGGCGCTAAAGTGTGTCTTTCCATGGTTGCACTGATTTCCACACTTACCCACTGTGTTTGTCATTAACATTGACTTGTGTCTACGTACATGACAGTGTACGGTCCAACTCGTTCCACTGAAACCATCCCCTATATTAATTAATTTATTATTCTCCCAACAGTCTCCCATACACCTTCACTTATAATAATGATACACAGGAGACTATTTTTTTTGGATATAATTGGCCACAGAGGCCTTTATTAACAAACAACAATAACCAATGAAAGAATTGGGGGAAGTCCTTGGGGTTCCAAAATCTGGCACATGTATAACAAAGTATATTAATATAATTATTTTGCTCTCAGCCATAACCCCAAGCTTGAGGGTACCTTACCACAATCAGTGGTAAAAGAACACCATCACTGGCTCCCAAGGTACACCCCCGTCCAGATCCCCACTGAGTGCCAGATCAGCTGAACAGTAATTCCATCTTGAGGGGAACCATCTCTGTAAATTCCCCCATAATAAATTCCACCAACCCCAAGAACCCCCCTACCGTCACAGCAAACGCACTCTAACACCTCAAGTGCGTGTGCCCCCCACCAACTCCAACGCACGCTCCATCCCTCCCTGAATGATGAGTGCCCATAAATCGATTCCGACTGCATTCAGATGTGCCCCATTACTTCTCAAAAATTCCCCTCGCCTGTTTCCAAGTCATGATGTCGTACACAAATTCCCCCATTACGTGTTACAAAACTCACACTTATTCAATTTTACCCTTGCCCTATTAATCCCTTTTTGGGATCTGGCTCCTCACCACGTTTCCTAGGCGCTCTGTCTGACCACACTACAACCGTTTTTTGGAGATATCAACGAGAACTTCAGGAGATCAAAGAGAATGTCTTTTACAAATTCCCTAACTGCTCTTACACCGAAATCATTTCTACCTACATGCAGAACTAGTGTGTCCAGCATCCGCAGCCCTATGCAATTCAGGTAAAACCTTGCTCCTTATCATACCTCTAAATCCAAGCCATCTAACAATCAGGGCATCGCTATGTAAACCTAGCTGCCTTCCCTCGGGTCTGATATCCACACAGCGGGCCCTCCAATGAACATATGGGTATCCAAAAAACCAGGCTAAACAAGGACCACCATCTCTAATAGAAAAACACAAATAACACACTTCGAATTATCAGTCAATTTTCATGCCTACTTTAAACAACCACTACCACCCATACACGACAAATATAAGACTTATACCGAACAGAGCTCCACCTCCCTATTTGCTGTATTTGTTCCGGTCTAAGGCCTCTGTTTGACGCCTCAGTTGCTGCACCTATTCGAAAAGAATGGGAGGCAAAACAAGATGAATCCAATCCCACCTTCGCTAAACACCTTCGCATGACAGAAGTGAATTTGTATCGTGAAAGAAAAAACCCATCTTCATGTTGCAGCAAGGGTCCCTTCTTATATCTAAAATGCTGCTGGTATTTCTGAAAACAATATAAAGGGCACATCGCTGAATGAGCCACTGGCCCCAACAAAACCATTCCGCCTCTCCCAGCATGATCAGTTTTTGACGTCCTAATCCAAAACTGCATTATTCTGTCCGAAAAACAAACATCCTCCCATAGAAAACCTCCCCCTTTATTCTTATTTCTAGACATGAATTCCCCTACCCTCAGTGCCCCGAAAATGGCTAATGAAAAAGCTAACCTAAATAGCACAGAAATACAAACATAAACCAACTGACCTCCTATTCGCTCCAAAACCTCAAATTAAACTGGACGCTTATTGCCCTTTAATACTTGGACTGATTGACCATAAATTCTTTAGTCACATCCATCTGTCCCCAAAGTTTGAAGCCAAAAGCTAACGCCAAAAGAAAACTATTGATTTTAGCTACCAACCAATGCAGTTCTGCTGCCCATGCAATAAAAAAACAACACTGCAAACATTCTATCCCAATCTGAAATTACCTCACCCCAATACATCAACCAGCTTAACCATACTCGCCAAGCCGATTCATAAGCCTCCACGTATGGTCAGCAACCGAACCCTGACTCAGTGGACTCGCTCCTCAATAACCAGCCTCCACAGGTGCAGCAGGCACTCCAATCCCGAATCCTGAGACTCTGGGGCCAATGTGTGAAAGTGATCCCACTGAAATCAAGATAAAGAATCTGCAATAGAATTCTCAATTCCCGGAACATATACGGCTACAATACAAGCATTTAGTTCTGGGCAACGCAAGACAAATTCCCTGAGCAATTTTATCACAGGAGGGGATGAAGCCGTTGAACTGTTAAACTGTTAATAATAGCTACCACCCCCATGATATCACAATGAAACATGATTTTGCGGTTCTGAAGTTCTTCTCCCCAAATGGACACAGCTACCACAATTGAAAATAGCTGTAACAACACCAAATTCTTCACCAATCCTTGCTCTTTCCACTCCCTAGGGCCTAGGCAATTTGCTTGCGCACCACTGCCCCCTGCAGTAGGCCCCAAAACCTGAACCACCAGCATCATCTGTATAGATCTCACGATCCACATTATACAGCACCTCATTTTGAATCATGGTCGGCCGTTGTAATTTTCTAAATGAGTACCCCATACCACCAAGTCATCTCTGTGCTCCTTCCTTAAACGCACGTAATGATGCGGAGCTCGTAGCCCCGCTGTTGCCTCAGCTAACCTTCTACAAAAGATTCTGCCCATAGGCATAATTCTACACGCAAAATTCAATTTACTCAATCGTGACTGCAACTCTCTCAATGTGAGTTAATGCAAAAGCTGTGCCCTGCCCACCTCCTGCTTTAACGATGCCAACTTGTCTTCAGGTAACCTACACTCCATAGACATTGAGTCTATCAAAATGCCCAAAAAACTCAACTGTGTAGTAGGTCCCTCGTTTTTTTCCACAGCTAAAGATATCCCAAAACACTTTGCCATTCAAAACATAGTTTCCAATAACTTCTTACAAACTAATGACTTCTGGGGACAAGTATGGCTTCCGCCCCTTCTGTAGACATCTTTATTTTTAAAGGGATTGTAAACTACTTGGACAACCCATCTTCAATCCGTATGCTTTCCCTTTTTAAAATAACAACAGTTATACTCACCTCTGGTGCCGGCGCCATTCCAGCGGTGTCGACACTTTCTCTCCCGGCGAGCGTGTCACAGTGTGATGTGACGCGAACCCTGTGACCAATCAGCTGCCGCTTCATTCTCACCATCTTCAGACAATTCTATTACATCTGGAAGAAATGATCACATATTTTTGCTGCATCAAAAACACAGTGTCTTATAGTTCCAGCAAAGTAGATGAGATTCATAGAAATCTCAGGCCCACTCTGTTTTTTTTTCTCATCATAATGTGACATATGGAGTGTTTTTCAAATCCGCAACATGTCAATTTCTCTTGTGTGTTCATTGAGTTTTATGTACAGATTTTCCCCATAAATTTGCATTGGATGTGGTTGTTTTAAAATAATAATTAAAAGTTTTGGTCTTCCTGCATTGGGGCGGGACTATGAGGCGAGACTTGTGGGTACGGTCTTTGGCTCTCCCACTACCTCTGGTGTCTTTATCCTCTTCCTTATTTAAATTGCACAACAGACCAGTCTTAGCTGCAGGCACAGATTGATTTCCTGGAAGTCATCAGGATAATAGTGCCGATGCAGGCGCCTATGCAGATTAGTATCTCAGCTCAATGACGAGCATGCATCGTTACCAGCACCATTTTGCAGAAGACCACCGCGAGATCAATCTGCCCAAGCACTGTGCAATTTAAGTGCAATTTATATTGCAAGTTAAATAAGGAAGAGGATAAAGAAAAGAGAGGCAGCAGAGGGGTCGTGGAAGAGCTGAAGACCCTACCCACAGTCTTGCCCTAGTGCATGGAGACCAACTCTTCTAACGATGGTTTTAAAATAACCAGGCTACAGATGTAATCACTGAATGTATGTATTAAAGCAGTATAACTGCGCTATTACGGGCATCCCTTTAGTTTTATGTGCATTATTCCGATGATAAGTTTCTTTAATAGATCTAGAAATGGTGGAGAGAATCTGCAACATCAATAACTCACCAAAAGTTCATCATGGGCACAAGGCCTTAGAGTAAGATGAAGCATGATCCTTTCAATAATTTGTAACACTTTGAAAAATCACAAATAATAAGTGTTGAATAACGAGTTGAAAACATTTGGATAATGCAAACCATTCCCACATTGTGCAGCAAGTCCAAAAATGACCAAGACTGAAAAAACTACTGTAACAAAATGGTAAAATAGCCATAATGAATTTAGTGAAAAAAATAAAAATGCCGACAATCCAAACTTTTTCTCAAAAAAAAGGTCCCAAAAATTATGAATTGGGCCTTGGTCTTCTAAAGTGACCCATGCGCCTACTATTAAAGAAAACTATACATAAACACTGAAATACCTAGGCAGACATAGATGGATGGGTGTTAAATCAGCAAAAATGCAACCATATATAAAGGGTAGGACTCCAGTTTAGCTACCGATAGCCCCCACAATATAAAGCCATGAAAAAAAGCACAGCTCCAACTTGCAATACGGAACCTTAATTTTTCACATAGATGTGACGAAGTGGCAACTTTTCAGCTTTACACAGTTGATCCTTCTTGAAGCAGTGTTTTTGAGAATATCAAGAGAACGTTAAGTTGTCAGGTTTTTACTTGTATATGAATTATTAATTGTCAAGTCTGACATTAATAATTATTATTGGATTACAGTGCAGAAACAAAAATTGGTGTGGTCAGGAAGGGGTTAAATAGCAAAAGAACAATACCCTTTATCACTCTTTATTGTGATACTATACAGCAAATGACAATAAATAAGCAGATTTTTTTTATTGTAGTATGCCACTGCACAAACAAAATCTCAAATCTTAAATTCCGGGACTAAAATAAAATAACTACACATTTAACAATTGGTTGTGTTTCCTCAATTTTTATTTGAATTTTGTGTCTTGTACATTTATTTATGTATCACCATTTTTATAGTATGTTATTTGAAAGTCCTTTGCCACAACTTCTGAAAAGACTGTCCGGTAATCCATTCTAAGTAGTGTTGAGCGATACGATAATGCAAATATCGGCTATCGGCCGATATTAGCTCTATCGGCCTTTCGATAATTCGTTTCGATATTTTCGTCTTATCGAATACCGGAATCGGAAGTTCCCATAATTCTTTGCGAGGCAATGTGATTTTAGTCAGCCAATGAGGAATCCTAAGAAGTGTGGGCACATCCTGTACTGCTGCGGTCATGTTAACTAATGGCATGGCTGAGATTGGATGCTGAAATGATGTCAGAATGCACTATAAAAGGCGCCGCCGCCATTTTAGCGTCACTGTGCTGTGAATTCAGTAAGGGACAGAACGCTGCTGTGCTGACTCTGAGGGACAGTTAGAGATTGCGATTTAGTGTACTGTGCTGTAGGCAGGCTAGCACCAACCGCTATGTAAAGCTTCCTTTTGCCTGCAGTGTTGTTTTAACAGCTCTGCAAGGTGTGTGTGAGTGCAGGTGACGCTGCAGTTTGCTCTGCATGCAACGCTGTCTGTAGGCATCTGCACGTGTCACTCACAGACTATTTTTTTTTTCCTTCAGTGTAATTCTTGCAGCTCCATGCAATTTAACTATTAGTGTGATGCGCTTCCATCCGTATACAATACATTGGTTGCAAACACTATAGAAGTAGACAAAGGAGTAGCCTTTCACAGATTGTGGACAGTTGTGTTTCAGTGTTCACTTCAGTCTGTGTTTTTTATTTTTTGAGTGCACATCACGCTCCAGTTACTTGTTCAAGCACTGCTGCTTGTACTCTGCTGAGCGTGTCTCAGTGCCTCATCCTTTTCATTTCTCTCCAATTGGTTCTGCTCCATTCCATTTAAAATAAATATAATCTATTAGTGTGACGCGCTTCCATCCGTATACAATACATTGGTTGCAAACACTATAGAAGTAGACAAAGGAGTAGCCTTTCACAGATTGTGGACAGTTGTGTTTCAGTGTTCACTTCAGTCTGTGTTTTTTATTTTTTGAGTGCACATCACGCTCCAGTTACTTGTTCAAGCACTGCTGCTTGTACTCTGCTGAGCGTGTCTCAGTGCCTCATCCTTTTCATTTCTCTCCAATTGGTTCTGCTCCATTCCATTTAAAATAAATATAATCTATTAGTGTGACGCGCTTCCATCCGTATCCAATACATTGGTTGCAAACACTATAGAAATAGACAAAGGAGTAGCCTTTCACAGATTGTGAACAGTTGTGTTTCAGTGTTCACTTCAGTCTCTGCGTAATAACCACACTTAGGCCTTATAACTTTTCTGAC
The DNA here is from genome assembly GCA_033576555.1 of Oophaga sylvatica. Lineage (NCBI taxonomy): Eukaryota > Metazoa > Chordata > Amphibia > Anura > Dendrobatidae > Oophaga > Oophaga sylvatica. The sequence goes on from JARQOD010000006.1 coordinate 42,061,135, forward strand.
TTTCTTTATCAATCTACCAAGATGAAGAAGTCAGTGAGTAAGGCACGTGGGTCGTGGCCGTGGAGTTTCAGCAGGGAGAGGACGTGGGGATTCTGTGTCTGCTGCCGCCCTCAGTGACACAGCATCCACCATTTATCCCCGTGAGCTTTCCTTTATGCGCACTTTGGTAGGAGCTCGGCGTGCCCCCCTGCTGCTAGAAGAACAAATTGAAGCCGTTGTTGGTTGGATGGCAGCCAATGCATCGACTTCAATTCCTTCCACCTCCTCTCCGGAACACAACACTGTTGAGCAACCATCTGTCTGTTCACCGCCTGTCTAATTGCCAAGGCAGTCAGAGAGTTCTGTACAGGAGCCAGCTGATTCTCTGCTTCTGTTCTCAGAATCTGTTGGCTCGCAAACACGGGCACAGGCAAGCAGCATTCTGCAATTTGAAGAAGAGGGAGTATGCAGTGATGCGCAACAGCTGTGTCTCTCTCAATCTGAAGAGGCGGGTGAGCCAGTGCCGATGGACAGCACACCGCAGAACGCATCTTATGATGATGATGAGACTCAGGTGCCAGGTTTTGTGGAGCATGGTGCTGCCCAGACCATCCAACAGCAGCAGGTGTTGGAAGAGGGTAGTGGAGATGATGAAGTCCGAGACCCAACATGGCGTGAGCAACAGGAAGGTGGTGGGAGCAGCTCTGAGGAAGAGATTGTCCCAACGGTACAAAGAGGAGGGAGAGGTAGGCTGCAGACTCGCTTGCCTGTAGCCTCCAGTTTGGCACCTGTTGGGAGCAGTTCTCTTAGAACTGTCAAAATGGGCGTTCCCATGACTTGCACTGCGTGGTCCTTTTTTGACAGACTTGTACATGATATTTGCTATGTTTAATGCAAGCTGTGTAAGCAAAAAGTTAAAAGAGGTAAAAATATCAGGAACCTGAATACCACAAATATGTGGACACATGTACGGACAAAGCACGTAGCTGAGTTCCAAAGACACACTGGAGATGTAGGCCAACCTACAGCAGCACCTACATCTTTAGGTCATGTTCGAGCCTCTACCTCCAGCTCTCACACACCTGTTTCGGCTTCCTCACAGGATCTCCATGGAAGAACCTAGGTCACTGTTGTCCATAGAGAAACTGTTATTCCACCCACTGCAGCAAGTTCACAGTCATCGTCACACTCCCAGAACAAAAAACAGCCATCGGTAACACAGGCATGGGATAAAAGATGGCCATACTCGGCAAACCATCCACGAGCACAGGCTCTGAATGCTGGCCTTGCAAAACTCCTGTCCCTTGAAATGCTGTCATTCAGGCTGGTGGAGACTGACAGTTTCAGGAACTTAATGGCATTGGCAGTCCCACAATATAATGTGCCAAGCCGATTTTATTTCAGCAGGCAAGCTGTCCCTGCTCTGCAAAAACATGTCGAGGGAAACATTAAACATGCGCTACTAAACGCCGTCAGTAGCAGGGTCCACCTGACCACTGATGCGTGGACCAGTACCCATGGCCAGGGACGATACCTTTCCCTCACTGCCCATTGGGTCAATGTTGTGGAGCCGGGTACAGATCTTGCCAGTGGCGCTGTACGTGTTCTGCCAACTCCAAGGATTGCAGGAATCCAGTCTGTGCACATTGATTCCTCCTCCTACTCCAGTTCCTCAGAATCATCGCTGCACGAGCCGTCACGGTATACCTCCACATGGACCCGTTAACGCTTACCTGTTGCGACCGATATGAGGACAGCCGTGGCCAAACGTCAACAGGCCGTACTGAAATTAATTCCCATGGGGAATCGAAGCCACACAGCGCAGGAGCTCTGGGATGCCATCAAGCAGGAGAGCGATGTGTGGTTTTTGTCAGCTAATCTCCAGCCAGGCTTGGTAGTGTGTGACAATGGCCGAAATCTGGTGGCAGCTCTGGGCCTTGGCAACCTCACTCACATACCATGTCTGGCACATGTGCTGAACTTGGTCGTGCAGAGTTTTTTGAGGGACTATCCGGATCTTGATGCACTGCTGCACAAGGTCCGCCTAGAGTGCGCTCACTTGCGACGTTCCAGCATGGCCAGATCGCGCATTGCAGCTCTGCAAGTCAGATTTCGCCTTCCTGAACATCGCATCATATGTGACGTACCCACCAGGTGGAATTCCACGTTACATATGTTGGAGCGGTTGTGTGAGCAGCAGCCAGCAGTAATGGAGTATCAGCTGCAACAGGCGCAATCAACTCGCAATTTGCGCCGTTCACACTTCACCACTACTGAGTGGGCCTCTATGAAGGACATCTGCGACGTTTTGCGGGCGTTTGATGTCTCAACGCGGATGGCGAGTGCAGATGATGCACTAGTCAGCATGACTGTCCCCCTTATCTGCCTGCTTCAGAAATCACTGAAAGCACTAAAGGAAGAGGTTTTGGAAGAGGTGGAGGATGAGGAGTCACAAATTCAATTACCTTCAGGACAGTCAGCGCAACGTGGTTCCTCACAAAGGGCTGGGCAGGGCTCACTTTGTGAGGAGGATGAGGAGGAGGAGGAGTCAATGGAGGAGGAAGAAATCCCTACAGAGGGAGGTACACAACGCTCTAGTCAGTATGTAGAGCGAGGGTGGGGTGATGCAGAGGAGACAGAGATGACGCCTCTTCCAGAGGACAGCCTTTGTTGGCCAGTTGGGAGTCTGCAGCACATGGTTGATTTCATGCTTCAGTGCCTGAGAAACGACCGCCGCATCGCCCACATTCTCAGCACGTCAGATTATTGGGTGTACACCCTCCTAGACCCTCGCTACCGGGACAACTTACAAACCCTCATCACACCGGTGAACCGGGACCGTAAAATGCAGGAGTACCAAGACACACTGGTGCAATCCATACTGTTGTACATTCCAGCCGAGAGAGGTGCTGCTGCTGCTGCTACTGCTTTACAAAGCAGCTCTGTGCGTCGAGGCAGTGTAGACACCTCTACAACAAGAGGGATCAGAAGCAGCGCCTCTGCACAGGGCAAGAACTGTATGTTACAAATGTGGCAAAGTTTTGTGACAGCGCCAGCAAGGTCTACACCATCCGAGACGGTTCCAGTCACCAGGAAGAAACGTTTCCGTAAGATGGTGACAGACTACTTGGCTTTCCCTCTAAGTGTACTCCCAGATGCCTCTTCCCCTTTCAAATTTTGGGTCTCTAAGTTGGATACATGGCCAGAGCTTAGCCAGTATGCATTGGAGGTGCTGGCTTGCCCTGCTGCCAGTGTATTATCTGAGTGTGTCTTTAGTGCTGCAGGTGGTGTAGTAACAGACCGTCGCATGCGACTATCCTCAGAGAATGTAGACCGGCTTACTTTTCTGAAAATGAACAAGGCATGGATCTCACCTGAATTTGCCTGTCCGTTTTCAGATTAAATAACTGTTTGGCAACGTTTTCCATGTCTCCTGTTATGTTCATCTTTCTACCACCTGAACTCTACTCCCTGGGCTACAACACCGCCATTTGTTGCTCGTAAGTAATTGGCAGGGGTACTGACTCCTGGCCAGCCTGGTTACAGCACGACAGCTGTTTCCTGGCAGTGTGAACGTCAATTATCCTCCAATAAGTTGTGCTGTCGTGTTGCATTCGGGTTAGCCGACTCTATGGTGCCTGCAGTTTAGGTGATTCCTATGTGTGCTGTGGGATATGTAAATAAAGGCGGTTTCCATTGTGACAATAGGATAAGCACCCACTGTAGGACTGTGTGATTCGGTAACTGCGGACGGCTTGCGTCCTGTCAACTTACATTTTCATGGGTGCGTTCTTCTACCCGTCCGGGGTCCAGTACCGTCAAGTGGTTCTCCCCAGTGCCTTTGGCCTAGGTGCCTCCATCTCCGTATCCGAGTTCCAGCAACGTCTGCTGGTCCTTGGTAGTGCTTTGGAGCACAGGTACCTCCTGTTTAGTAACCGTGTCACAGTAACGTCAGCTGGTACTCGGTTGTGACATTGCCTCTTTTCCTTCTGCTACCCGTCCGGGGTCCAGTACCGTAAAGCGGTTCTCCCCAGTGCCTTTGGCCTAGGTGCCTCCATCTCCGTATCCGAGTTCCAGCAACGTCTGCTGGTCCTTGGTAGTGCTTTGGAGCACAGGTACCTCCTGCTTAGTAACCGTGTCACAGTAACGTCAGCTGGTACTCGGTTGTGACATTGCCTCTTTTCCTTCTGCTACCCGTCCGGGGTCCAGCACAGTCAGCTGGTCCTCGTTACTTCCATTGTCTCTTGCTCCATCTGATACCCGTCAGGGTTCCAGTAACGTCAGCTGTTTCTCGGAAATTAGACGACATTAAAGACCACCCAGAAGAAGATGACGACAACAAGGACGACGAGCATGAAGCCAACCAGCCTGAACACCATCACAAAGAAAAAATAAAAGATTACCCAGAAGAAGATCACCAACAGGACAAAGAAGGTTAAGACAAACTACAAGATACAGAACAAGAGACAGAAGAACAATAAGCAAAAGATCAAAAAGCAGAAGAACATGAAGTATAAGACCAAAATGAAGAGCAAAATATATGCTCTAAATTCTAAGCAGAAGAAGACTAAGCAGTGTATGTGGGTGAGTCCGTTCCTCCTCGTGGTGCCCCTGGAAAATGCCTGCTGCTGCAGGCTAAACTGAACACGGACAAATACTGTTGTAATTTAAATCTTTTGTGACAGCAAGAACGGAAGGATGAACAATTCATACTTTTACAGATTACAAGTACAGGAATCTCTGTCACAAATAAGAATATGATGAAGAAGATGAAGAGGAAGAAGATGAAGAATTTGAATATGAAGAAGATTAATTAGTTTAATAATAACAATATGAGTAATGTAAACAAAAACATGAATAGCAAGAAGTTTAAGAAGAAGATTAAGAAGGTGAAGATGAAGAATAATTTGATGAGAAAGATGATGCTGCTGAAGATTATGAAGGAGAAAGTGTGGCACTGGCAAAAGTTAAAAAGGTGAAGAGCATGGAAGTTGTGAAACATACATATTTGCCAAAATAGAAAAAAGGTTAACAACATTGTCAATTTGTTAGTCAATCCAAACGTATTTCCAAAAAAAAATATATTAATGCTATTCCAATGCATTGGGTTAAACATGTATGCCTTTATTGTCTCCTCAACCTCCCCCAATACATTCTACATTAGTCTTTGTTGTTTTCCTTCATGTACAATTAACCAACAAGGCAAGAATGGTTTTTTTTAATTTCGATATTTTGTTCCCATAGACTTACATTGGACTTCCGCAATCGGAATCGGATATCGACGATATTTAGTGCTATCGGCGATACAATTTCGATACGATATTTTTAGATATCGAGCAATATCGCTCAACACTAATTCTAAGTAATTTATCACAGAGGAATTCCCTCTTTAGCTGAGCAGTCTCCACATATACAGCAAATTTTATGCTGAACGCTCTTCCCAAATCCTTAGGGATATAAACTGAAAAGGAAATAAACACCTTGTTACCTCTGACAGAGAAAACGTACCAATCACTGTTTCTACTGAGTACAAATCTTAGCTTTACAAAACGAAGATCGGAAAGGAAATGATAGGCTTGGGTAGCAACTATCTGTACCCGCAAACAGTAATTCTAGTAACTTGATTTTCTTGTGGAATAGATGAAATTGAAATAAGTAGATTTTTTTTATTACTTTTTTTTTAGATTTAAATCAAAGTAGCAAAATATGGTAAGAACTACTGTATATAGACGAATAGATGAGGTAATAGATATGAAGAATTTTATATATAAGGTATGATAGAAGATTGATGATAGATAGACAACAGATGCATACGGCAAAATAAATGATAAATAGATAGATAGTGAGATGCACCGGTAGCACAGTTTTAGTGATGAGGCAGTGACCCAGTAAAGTTCAAAACAAAAGTGCTGCTTCACAACATTAAATGTCCATTTCACACAAGTGCATAGCCTTCATGTCCAGTTCACATAAGTGCATAGCATTCATGTTTAGTTCACACAAGTGCATAGCCTTCATGTCCAGTTCACATAAACACAGCTCTACATAGTACCCAGTATCCTGCAGCTGGGCACATATCCTCTTGATTACAGTCACTAAACACGCTAGTTCTCATCTGACTTGTTGCCGTGGGTGACTGCACCGCTGTGTTAATGTCGCTTTACTCACAGCATTTCACAGTACACAATATCCTTGAGTTTACAGTCACTAAACACGCTAGTCCTCCTTTGACCTGTTGCCGTGGGCGACAGCACCTCCGTGTTCACATCTCTCTACTCACAGCTGAACACAGTCCACGTTATTCTCCTGTTTGCAGTCGTTACACATGTCAGTCCTCCTCTGACCAGTTACCGTGGATGACAGCACTGCTGTGTTCACGTCTCTCTACTCACAGCCATACAGAGTCCATGATATTCTCCTGTTTGCAGTCGTTACACACTCCAGTCCTCCTCTGACCAGTTACCGTGGATGACAGCACTGCTGTGTTCATGTCTCTCTGCTCACAGCCGTACACAGTTCATGATATTCTCCTGTTTGCAGTCGTTACAGGCGCCAGTCTACCTCTGACCAGTTACCATTGACGACAGCATCGCTATGTACACTGTGGGTGCCAGGCGTCTCAGCTCTCCTGGCTGTTTGGCTCTGCTGGCCTCACACAGGTGGAGCCGACTGCTCTATACTTCACCATACACCAGACTGACACTGACTCTGACCCTGACACACTCATACCCTTTCCAGCAGGGCTTTTAAGTAACCTGTGGCCTTCAGCCAAATGGAAAACCAGGCTGGAAATGAAAAGGACTGCTTCACTAGCATACTGCAGTCTGTTTCAAACACAGAAAAAACCCAGAGCAGGTTTTCCCTAAATCCTGGGGGGGAACAAACAGCGACCCCTTCATGTAACACCAGTCACTGCCTCACAATAGATAGATAGAGGATAGAAGACAAAAAAATGGAGGCAGCACACCAGTTTAAAAGGTTGAAATAATGCTATTTAATAGGCCAAAATGGCGAAATTTCGGTTCCAAAACTGAAAATAGGAGAAGAGGAGGGGCAGAGTAGCGATGCAAATCAGGACAGAAGACGCGAGAGTAGAAGAAGAGAGGGAGCACTGCCACTGTCAGACATTTAAACCCTGTGGGGGTGTTTCTGGGTGCTCCCATCCCTGCATGTGCGCTTGCAGGGCACGAGTACTGGTGGAGTGGTTCCAGTTCACACCCAGGCACGGCGGAGGGTGCTTTGAAGTGCCGTACGTCCACAGCGATTGTGATTCCATCGCTTGGAACGTCTGGACCCCTGCAGGCGTCGGTTCCTGCTAGGACAAAAGATCACTTTGTTCTAGTAGCCTGTGGTCATCTCCTGACATCTCCTGACATGGTAATCAACCATGTCAGCCAGCAGATGGCTTCAGGCAGGGGTGCCCAAACTTTTACATGTCACTGTATGCATGTACAATCTGGGTCACTTCCCTTTACATAGTGTAAGTGGTTAAAATGGGTTAAGAAATGTTTTCATTGTGAGGACACTAACTTTCTAGATCGGATGCCAAAATTGACTTCTTTAGAATGAAAACTTCTAGGTGAGAGTTGAAGACCAGGCTGCAAAGTCATTAACAAAATACAGAATTAGCGAAAAAGTCATTGCCTTCAATAGGATGGAAAAAAAGACACAACAGTCTTGCAGTTAATAAACTTTTTTATAGCTACCTGAAACAAAAGAAGTAATGTTAAACAGCAAGCTCTTGAGAATACTTAGGTCTCTTTATCATGCATAGGGACCAGAGTCGTGAAGACTTGCTGCTAAGCATAATTTATTTCACTTCAGTTAGCCATTAAAGGCATAATAACTACTAGACTATTGTTTTGTTTCTCCAACTGAGAGCAGTAAAAAATGTTTTTCATCTAAGACAGTAGCAACATTTTTTTTCTCTTGCAACAATTAGAATTAACACTTTCATAGTATACACGAACCAACAGGATATTTTGCTCAGGAGCTAGAACATTGCACTGGTGAAACTAATGCTAACAATATAACCCTGCAGAGAGTCAGAAAATGGTGACAATTTTTTACTCTTATCGCTCATTTTTATGTGGTCAACATTGTGAGAAAGGTAAAATGTAACATCAAAAGCTTAAATGTTATAAAAAATGGAAATTGTCAGCAGGAATATATGGCTTGACCTAAGGACACTATGTAATAACTCTAGAAACACTGAATGTCGGATTGAGATTGTTTAATGATTTTACTGTCAGAATAAAGTCTTATTAAAGGGAATCTGTCAACAGCTTTTTTGCTACATAATCTGAGAGCAGCATAATGTAGAGACAGAGATCATGATTCCAGTGATGTATCACTTACTGGGCTGCTTGCTGTGATGTTGATGAAATCATTACTTTATCAGCAGGAGATTATCACTTAGACTGCTAGTAAACTTGCTGCCATGTAGTCCTCCATGTTCAAGAGCTCTGTATAGTTCTATCCATGACTGGTTAATAGCTTTTTATGTACACTGTGCATAGGCAAAAAACAGCCAATCAGTGTTGTGGGTGTGGGTTATACAAAGCTTAGATTGTGAGCAGATAAAATAGTGGTTTTATGAAAACTACAGCAAGCAGCTGAGTTAGTGACACATTGCTATAATCAGGATCTCTTCCCCTATACTATGCTGCTTTTAGAAGGGGTCAGCAAAAATCTAGTGACATATTCCCTTTAGCCTTGTGCGCATAGGGATGATGTATTCATGAAATACATTGGTTCCTCCTTCACTTATGACTCCCACTGAATGTTACTGACAGATTTCTACATCTAAAACTGATGTTGAGATGCCATCAATCACGTTTTAGGTGTGGTGGAGGGAGCGGGGAGCAACCAATGCATTTTAAGACTATATTGGACTCTTAGTACAGAACTGCAGATTTAGGAAGCCTTATTCAGACACAGGAAAGACTAAAATAATTGGAACATTTTATCTACGGTACTTACCATCTCAATGGCTATTAAATGGTGTCCTTAGTCATCAGATCAGTCGCAATTTTCCTGATGACAGGTTATTTAAACTACAGATGAAAATTTGAATTTGTAGTGTCATTTTTTTTATAGAATTAATATTAGTAATGGCAGAAAAAAGGAAAAGTTTCTCAATTTTTCGTATTAATTTAATTAATGGCTGTTTTTCTTCCTTAAAGGGAACCTGTCAGCCCTTTTGGCTGATATAAGATGCTTTATTATACTCACCCGGGGGGGCGGTCCGGTCCGATGGGTGTCGGGGGTCCAGGTTCAGCGCCTCCCATCTTCTTGCTATGTCACCCTCCTGCTTGCTTCACAGGCTCCACGGCATTGCTCTCCTGCACAGGCGTACTTATCTGCCCTTTTGAGGGCAGAGCAAATTCTTGCAGTGCGCAGACACTGGGCCTCTCTGATCTTTCCCGGCACCTACACACTGCAGTACTTTGCTCTGCCCTCAACAGGGCAGAGAAGTACACCTGCGCAGGAGCACAATGCCGGGGAGCCATGAAGCAAGCAGGAGGGCGCCATAGCAAGAAGATGGGAGGCGCTGAACCTGGACCCCTGACACCCATCAGACCAGACCGCCACCGGGTGAGTATACTAAAACTTATTTTTCTTATCTTTCTGTTCGGATCGGGGGCTTATCTTCAGCATTATAGAATGCTGTAGATAAGCCCTGAATGGCAGTGGCCGCATTTTATATCGGCCAAACCTGATGACAGGTTCGCTTTAAGGTTATATAATTTGAATGAGTTACATGTAAGTCAGTCATGTTTTCATCCAAATGTAGGGGTTAAGGTGTAAGGAGTGCCATGGCAGAGGTAGCAAGGAGACCAATGCCTTGTGCCTGTAATTGAGAACATTTGGCCTAAAGATTATGTCCGAAGTTCCAGACAAGAGAAAGATGACAAAGAAAGTGGCTGGAACCAAACTATGATGTGGTGCTAAATTAGTGATACAGAGACATGTGAAAATTGACAAAGATACTTCTGAGGAGAGTTCTAGCAGAATATATCAATAAAAACTGTGCTATAGTGATGAAAGTGCTGCTGAGGAGACTGCAAGCAGTCAATAAATTGTCAAAAGTGTAAACCAACTGAAGTGTCAATTTTTTAACTTTAATTTTTCAAAGTTTTAACCTTTTTATGTTCAAGTCAAACTATTGCCTCTTGTAAAACTGTGTAACCATCAAGCTCATTAACTACTTATGAGTAAAGTTCTTCTATTGACAACAGGACGTACTTGTATACTTCTATCATCTTTAAGTTAGGAAGCACTCTACCTCCAATGGCCATTACATCCTATAAAAAAAGCTTTGCTTTCCCAATCCAGAACATACCGATGTGTAGCCCAGCTACGCAGGCATACATAAAAGTCCAGGAGAGTGCACTAGAAGGTAACAGCAAAGCTTGATATGCACTTCACTCACACTTCTAGACACACCCACCAGGGGTATAGGAGGTGGTGACACGTAGCAGAGCTCAGTTAAGCTTCCTGTCTCAGGACAGTAGAGTCAGTTTCCTGTCTTCGGACAGTGCAGATCAGTGCCAGTGAAGTCTGGACTTGGAAGGAGAGGAGAAAAGACTGGATCCTCGCAGAGTTAGCGTAGCTCACCTGACAAGCAAGTGGAGGCTGGTACGGGTGAGGTGGATCATCCTAGCCTGGTCGGAGCTGCCCTTAATCAGTACCTCAGCAGAAGTCGAAGCTAGGAGGATACTGAGAGCTACTCAGCGAGCTCTAGGAGAAAGCTGACATTACCAACGAAGCTCCAAGTGTTTATGCTAAGAGCTAGAGCAGGGCGAAGGGCACAGTGGAGAAGTTAGAGAAGTGCTCCAGGTATTTGATTGCCTGCACTAGATTGCCGGACACCGGAGTCCGGAGTGTTGCTACTGTTTCAGGCATAGTAACAAGAAAACCGGAGGCATCTGGACTACAGGTCGCAGAGAGCAGCCCTAAGTGTCAATACGTAACCGGAGACAGGGATAACGGGTCTAGCCTGATCAGCAATATAGACTTAGTTTTCACCACTCAGAAGGCTCCACCACAATATTGGCCGGGCAGTACAGCTATAGAGAAAGCTGGAGATTCAGAATTAACTTTGCTTCAGGCAAGTTGGATTCACAAGTATTGGAAGTTAAGGAGGCCTCTAACCTGCTCAGCTGTTACCGGAAAGTGCACTCTCCACCCCGACCAGCTCCCTGGGATCTGCTTGAACCATCATCAGTAAAAGGTATGAAAAGAAGCTGCATTGTGTTTGGCTGAATTCTTACTACACCCTGCATCATAACCCCCATAGACTTCCAGAGACACGTCTCACCTGTGGGAGACTTACTACCAAGCTGCCCCATAACATCCCTGTGAAGACCCTTACAGCAGCGCTGGTACAAATTACCAGAAACCACAGGTGGCGTCACGAACTATCCTAATAATCCCCTGTAAATATTCCCCCATCGCATTGACTGCCAGGGCCACGGACCGAGCCACCGCTACCAGTGACATCTCCCATGGAAATCGATGGGCTCGGCTCCGAGTACCCCATAGTCCTGGTATCCACAATTGTGGTGCGAGTCAAACAACTTTTAGTTGTTGCGACCACGCACCACAATTGTGGATACCAGGGCTATGGGGTACTCGGAGCCGAGCCCATGGGCATCTATGGGAGTTGTCACTGGTAGCGGTGGCTCGGTCCGTGGCCCTGGCGGTCGTGCAATGGGGGAATATTTACAGGGGATTATTAGGATAGTTTGTGACGCCACCTGTGGTTTCTGGTAATTTGTACCAGCGCTGCTGTAAGGGTCTTCACAGGGGATGTTATGGGGCAGCTTGGTAGTAAGTCTCCCACAGGTGAGACGTGTCCCTGGAAGTCTATGGGGGTTATGATGCAGGGTGTAGTAAGAATTCAGCCAAACACAATGCAGCTTCTTTTCATACCTTTTACTGATGATGGTTCAAGCAGATCCCAGGGAGCTGGTCGGGGTGGAGAGTGCACTTTCCGGTAACAGCTGAGCAGGTTAGAGGCCTCCTTAACTTCCAATACTTGTGAATCCAACTTGCCTGAAGCAAAGTTAATTCTGAATCTCCAGCTTTCTCTATAGCTGTACTGCCCGGCCAATATTGTGGTGGAGCCTTCTGAGTGGTGAAAACTAAGTCTATATTGCTGATCAGGCTAGACCCGTTATCCCTGTCTCCGGTTACGTATTGACACTTAGGGCTGCTCTCTGCGACCTGTAGTCCAGATGCCTCCGGTTTTCTTGTTACTATGCCTGAAACAGTAGCAACACTCCGGACTCCGGTGTCCGGCAATCTAGTGCAGGCAATCAAATACCTGGAGCACTTCTCTAACTTCTCCACTGTGCCCTTCGCCCTGCTCTAGCTCTTAGCATAAACACTTGGAGCTTCGTTGGTAATGTCAGCTTTCTCCTAGAGCTCGCTGAGTAGCTCTCAGTATCCTCCTAGCTTCGACTTCTGCTGAGGTACTGATTAAGGGCAGCTCCGACCAGGCTAGGATGATCCACCTCACCCGTACCAGCCTCCACTTGCTTGTCAGGTGAGCTACGCTAACTCTGCGAGGATCCAGTCTTTTCTCCTCTCCTTCCAAGTCCAGACTTCACTGGCACTGATCTGCACTGTCCGAAGACAGGAAACTGACTCTACTGTCCTGAGACAGGAAGCTTAACTGAGCTCTGCTACGTGTCACCACCTCCTATACCCCTGGTGGGTGTGTCTAGAAGTGTGAGTGAAGTGCATATCAAGCTTTGCTGTTACCTTCTAGTGCACTCTCCTGGACTTTTATGTGTGCCTGCGTAGCTGGGCTACACACCATTCTAGCTTATACTGTTTTCTAACTCTTTTTTAGGATAGCACGTATTTATTCCATTTTATTATTTGCTTAGTCTCTTTCGCAGCAGTGAGCTTCTTGCTTCTGTGATTTCACGCTTCTCAGTTTTAATTGATGTCAGTCTTTGAAGCTTCTATTTTGATGCATTTGTTTCAGGCTAAATCAAGCATTTCGAACAAAGTATTGGCCATCACAGGATTTCTGTAATTTACCCAACTCAATGAAAGACATCTAATTATCTTGGTATCTAGCCTGAATAAAAAATCAATGCAAAGAATAAACAAGATGCTAACTATTATGTTTGCATACCCAAATTTATTCCATTCAATAAATAACCCACTCCAATTACGTTGACATAAAATGCTTCTTAAAACGTAATTTCGGTAGTTTTGCTTTAAAAGCAACATAAACAACCAGCCTTGCTACAATTAACTACATTGTAACAGCTTTTTCACCCAAGAAGGACCGAGACTACCTATTATGGTGACATAAGCAGATTAAGCAAATTGCGGTCCTACATTGAATCAATTAAAAACTATTTCAAGGCTGTGTTCACATGCAATGTTTTACAGTTGTAATCTATTAAGAGGTCATCAAGACTACTAACATAAATTACTCTAAAACACTTTTTATTTGATATACATTAAAATACCTTTAAGTATTGACACACAATACGAAATAGTTTATATATAAAGTGCTCAATTTGAACTCCTTCAACTATTGATCAATACGCAAAATGGAGAAAGAATCAAATAAAAATTGGTCTGCATACCTATATTGGGGACTAGGATTTAATTGGACCTAAACATTTAAGGGTCTTTCCCTGAATATGACACTTACCGAAGCCACGGAATGAGTAATTGAATACAGAAATTTGTTTAAATGTTTTTTGAACTGTTATATATCACAGAAAGGTACCTTAGAGCAAGTAATACCGTAGTATATATATGAGTAATTAAATACAGAAACTTTTTTTAATGCTTTTTTGGAGTGTTATATGCAACTGAAATGTAATACTGAGAACATAATAGTATCTGAATGAGCAATTCAATACAACAAAATGTTTCAACGCTTTTTTGGACTGTTATATAGCACCAAAATGTACCACATAGCATGTAATAGTATATGGATGAGTAATTTAATACAGAAAAACATTTCAATACTTTTTGGGAGTGTTATATGCCACCAAAATGTAACACAGAGGACGTAATAGTATATGGATGAGCAATTGAATACAGAAAAATGTTTCAACTCTTTTTTTACTGTTATATAACGCCGAAATGTACTATAGAGCACATAAAAGTGTATGGATGAGTAATTGAATACAGAAAAATGTTTCAATGCTTTATTGAACTGTTATATAACACCGCAATCTACCACAAAGCACATAATATATGGATGAGTAATTAAATGCAGAAAACATTTTCAATGCTTTTTTGGGAATGTTATATGTCACCGAAATGTATCACAGAGCATGTAATGGTATATGAATGAGTGATTGAATACAGAAAAAAATTTTCAATGTTTTTTTGAACTGTTATATAACACCAAAATGTACCACAGAACACGTAATAGTATATGGATGAATAATTGAATATAGGAAAATGTTTCAACGCTTTTTTGGACTGTTATACATCACAGAAATGTACATTAGAGCGAGCAATAGTATGTACATGAGTAATTAAATACAGAAACTTTTTTAATGCTTTTATGGAGTTTTATATGCCACCAAAATGTACTACAGTATCTGAATGAGTAATTGAATACAAAAAAATGTTTCAATGCTTTTTGGACTGTTATATAACAACAAAATGTACCATATAGCACGTAATAGTATATGGATGAGTAATTTAATACAGAAAAAAATTTCAATGCTTTTTGGGAGTGTTATATGTCACCAAAATGTACTACAAGAGCCCATAATAGTATATGGGTGAGTAATTGAATACAGAAAAATTTTTCAACGCTTTCTAGGACTGTTATATAACACTGAAAATTTTCCACAAGGCACATAATAGTAAATGGATGAGTAATTAAAAGCAGAAAATGTTTTCAACTTTTTGGGAGTGTTATATGCCACCGAATTGTACTACAGAGCACATAATAGTATATGGATGAGTGATTGAATACAGAAAAATGTTTCAACGCTTTTTTGGACTGTTATATTACACTGAAATGTGCCACAGAGCACGTAATAGTACATGGATGAGTAATTGAATTCAGAAAAAAATTTGAACGCTTTTTGGGAGTGTTATACAACACCGAAATGTACAGCAAAGAACGTAAAACTCTATGGGTGAGTAATTAAATCCAGAAAAATGTTTCAATTTTTTTTGCAGAGTTATATAACACAGAAATGTAACACAAATTACATAATACTCTATGAATGAATAATTGAAAACAATATAGTAAATTTTTTAACCCTCCTCCCCCCAAAAAAGTGATCAACTGCCACAGTTATATATTTAGCAACAGACTGCAAAGCCCTAATCCTTGCCTAGAGACTGTATTCAGCCACGCTCCTTGCTCCTGCAACTCTATCTCCCTTTATAGGCTAAATGCAGAATGTGTCTTATACAAACAGAAAAGCACATACTGTTAGTATGATGGTTCAGATTTAGCACCAGTATCAACACTAGAGAACTCTGATTCGTTAAGCTGTGCACACACAAGCCTAGACAAACACCAATAACATCAGTTATAGAGCTGGGCAATGGCTTCAGTGTGCCGAGCCTGGTGGCACCTGTCCTTTTCTAAACCCTGATGTCACACGGCCGGCCAATCACAGTAAAGTCACTACCAAGATGGCTATAGCATTACAGTCACCTGCAGGCAATCCTTGCATGCTTATCGACTGTGTAATAGGTGCCAAACATGCGTGGTGGGGATTTGAGTTTGAAATCAAGCACCGGTTAATGCTCGCCAAGTGCCGAGCACACCCTAGCACCCAGATACTTGAGTCATATCCAAGTATCACCGAGCACATTCGCTCATCCCTACTCCTCATCGAAAGCATGTATCATTGGTGAGATTGGGTGTTAGTTACCTTGTATAATAGAGGTAATAGAGTCAGAACATTGATGGACTTTATGCTTTTATGGAGTGTGCCACAGATTTGGCAAAGTTAAGGTTGTCTGATGAAACAGGCACATTTTGACTGCTATAGCAGAGCAGTGTTTGTTAAAAAAAAGCGTTGGGCTTCTAGCAAGTAATAAGGGTGACCTTTAATTTTTTTTTCAAACAGCCATATGGTTTCAGAGATATGGACCTTTTCATTTAGTGCTAATTTTTATGGTCTTTGTCAAGAGGGTGTGGCTCACAGGAATCTCTGGGGCTTATCTTTAGGCTGCTCTGTATGACTACCACTTGATCCCAGACACCTTGGTAAAAATAGAAGACAGAAGAGCTCATCGGATGACTAGCAAGGGTGAGACAGGTATGGGGAGGGCTAGGGAGAGGGGAATATAAGAGATTTTTTAAACTCCTCAGTGTGACCTCCCTGAATTGAATGAATCTGCCCAAACCAAATTTCAGGAGATTCACTCAGGTCTATCAAAATATCCAGGTGCAGACATACCATTGGTGCAACCTGAGCAGCCGCAAAGGGGCTCAAGAGGTAAAGGGGCCACCACTATCTCCAAAGAAGGTGGAATTGTACATTATAATGAGCTATTGGACTTCAAAGGGCCCATATATTGTTCTTCTGTCTGTGGCTGCTCCTGAGTCTTTCTTTGGTGTCAAAAAGATAACAAATGCTATGTAGGGGTTCACCCCATCAAATTGAACTATCATGCGAAACAGAGAAAAAAAACAAAGGTATTTGGGACCTTTAAATTCCTGGAATTATAATTTCACCCTAGCACCTCAAACATTAATTTTCTTATAATGCTCAGTACACTATACTGTGCGCCTCCCACCTTCTTCCGTACCATTTATACAGGGACTCCACAAGAACTTTGATGTAGAGGTGAGCAGATCTTATGAGATTCAAATTTCCCAAATCGTGCATATTTTAATGGGAAATTAGTTTTGCTTTTTATTTATTCCCACTAATTGAATGTCCTTTATTATGACCTGGCTTCACCGACCGAGAACTTAGTAAGTATAAGATGTAGAAAAAACATACAAATAATAACTAATCGCTCACCATTTTGGCCACTCTCGCTGCTCGATTTCCCTGTATAATCCTTGGAAATTTTTGTTACAAATGCTCTCTGAAAACTGGGGCCTCATCTCATAGGCCGGTGATGTCCCTGCGCATGTGTGTTGTAAGGTCATGGCACATGTCGTAGCATCACAATGTCATTATCTTATAATGCGCATGTACAGGGACACCCTGGCCTGGTTGGTCCAAAAGTTCTGACATAGAGTGTGTGTCGCAAGGTCGCGATGCACGTCATAACATCACGATACACATGCGCAGAGATGTCCCAGGTTTGGCTGGAAGTCCCTACCTAAAATGAAGAGGCTTAAGGTTTCAAGCGCATGGCGGCAGTAACAAGAGACATCAAGGACTGTACGGGGATGGAGAGCAATGTAGGTGGATGTAGAGGTGAGTTGAGTATTTAACATTTTGCTGGCCTTCTACAGCTCAGAAAAATGTTGAATTCCAGGGGAGCAAATTACAAAATTTTTTTTTTCTGAATAGCCCTATAGGTTGCAAGATATGTCATCCATGAGTCTGATTTGTTTTCTGGCATATTACATAGATGGGTAATTGTATTGGCTCAGACGTCTAGTCATCACAATTTGTCCTTAATCAAGTCAAAGTCTCTCCTGTCCTTACACTTGCCTATTTTACGTCTTCCAACATATCAACTTCAAGAACTTGCCTAATATTTCCCAACTCTGACAGGTGCTATTTCAGTGACATAATCGATAATTTTTATTTCACCTGTCAGTGCTTGTAAATAATCTTTCAGATGTCCAATGTAAATAGTCACTGATTTTGTAGTATTTATCCCTTCATACAAAAGTCTATGCATTTTCCATTAGTCCTTGCGTGTACAGAGAAAACATGGCCACATCCACCAGCTTCTTTGTACCTCATTCCAGTCTACCATGAAAACATTACTAATGCTCCATTTCATTTATAATTCATCAGTAGTAAAGTTCTTATGAATCAAACATGCAATATGCAGCAGAAAATGGAGACGTAGTGAGCGGTGTAAAACGAAATTGGAGAATAATTTATTGAGGGCGCTGAACATGAAATACAATAGAAACTGGAGACAAATGGAGACGTTTTCATATAAAATGTGACAACAGAACGTGAGAATCGAGAGGTCACATTTTACGGTAATCAGCTGAAAATTTATAGATAGTGAAAAGCAACATAAGCATCGCTGGCCTGTGTGGTTTTATTATCGCACTGCAAGGAAATTGATTTGATCAAAACCCCTGAATTAACATTTTGCATATATCACATGATTATTAAAAGGTCTCGCATTTCACATAGGATGAAATATTGTTTTTCTTCATACTCCTGTCCTATGATCTTTGCAGAAAAAACATTTAGAGGGAACATTTTATAGAAAATTACATGTTGACATGAGGCGATTTAACCCCTCAAAAAGAAAAAAGAAAGAAAAAAGAGACAATTTAACCCCTTGTCGACGTATCCATTTTCTGTTTTTTTCACTTTCCTTTTCTACTTTGTTCCAAGAGCCATACGTTTTTTATTGATATAACTACCGTATATGAGGGCAAACTTTTTTGCGGGACGAGTTGTTCTTTTGAATGACACTGTCTAATTTTTCATGTGATGTACCAGAAAAATAGGAAAAAATTGAGGAAAAAAAGTGAAATTCCACAAATTTTTTTGGGGTTTTTTGTTTTTACAGCGCTTATTGTACTGTAAAACTCACCAGGCAATATGATTTTTTACTATTAGTATTCTGCGATTTAGTATTCTGCCTATGAGAAAGAAATACAGGCATACAGGATGAGCCCTGGTCCATGCAGTCTTTCTAAAGACAGCCGGGCCAGCGGACAAGAGCACCCACTAACCCCATGTCTCCACAAATTTGTATTAATATATCTTTGAAGTATTTCCCTTTGTGATATGTTATACTCAGGGAATCTGCCAGGAGTCTATAAAGGGCTGCAATCTGGTAAGCATTACTTATGTATTTTCTTACCCCCCCAAAAAAAATTTAACAATAAGGAATATAAAAACTGACAATTTATAAAGCACCAAAAAACAGAAGTCGTATAGACGTCTAAATATACATGTTATAAAAGGAGAAAAATCTCCATGAGACTAATAAATGCATAAGTTGATTCATCTCTGTCAATGCATATTAGACCTGCACACTATGGTGACATAAAAATACTATAGTACTATGGTGTTTTCAAGATAAAAATAGGCCCTATGTATGGAGATCTAATCTAAAAGTTTATCATCAGATGAGAGGCTAGTTGGCGCGTGATCACACCTATGTAGATTGCATACTTGCTATCATGTGATCACCGCTTGACCTGGTAATAGAGGAATACTGGCAGTATGTATTGTATATTGCACATGGTCAGTACTTGGCAATCTGCAGTCATATAAAGTGACTGCAGAAACATATACTCAGCCCAGAGCACTCCTTTAAATGAATCCTCTACATTTTAAATTTTCTTGCAAAATAAAGATAACTAAAAATAATGAAATGTGCAATTTCTTTACAATGTAGGAACAAAAGCAGCAGGGGCTGCAGACCTGGATGTAGGAACTCCATTCTAACATGTTCTTTGCCATGAATAGATTTGCTGAAAGGTAATCATAAGTTGCCAACAAGCAGCACAGAGATCATCCAGATTGTGGGACTAGGGAGTGTGTTAGATTAATTACTAGCCATTTTTCATAGTGACATCACAGCGCTAGCCTCAGTCTTTTCACCTGCATCGTGTCATACAGAAACTACAGGAAAATTGCTTTCTTCATTTGTTACCTTTGAGAAAAAGCAGTCTAAAGTGACTTTACCTATATATGACCAAGAAGGCCATGGCCTAGAATGCCTGAGAAAATTTGTTGCTAGTGACAAATCCTAAATGTACGATCTTTATACTGAAGGCACGTTACTTGAAAATTGCTGTCACAATTTGCTCTTGTTAGTCAACAATGACCCCACGCACAGCGGGGATCATTCCGGTAAAGTGCATCAGATTCTTGACTGTGATTGTTCTCACCACCAATCATTTGACAAAGGCTTGAAAACTTAGCAGAAAATTAACAGGTCTTTTCAGAATAAAATGTTGTATTTACAGGTAATTGATCACCAAACCAATCTCCTATACATCATTTTTAGCAACAACAATATCTTGTAGCCATCAGATTGTCTATATGCCTTCATGCTGAATCAATATCTTTCCTCTCTCAGCCTGGGCTCATATTGTACATCCGTAATTTTCTTCCTTGTAATTATTTTGTCTGTACTAATTCTCTTTATGAGCTGAGATTTGAATGAATCATCTTCTCTCGTGCTTCCTTTTAGCGCCTTCATGCTCGATCCTCTGTGTAATTTTCTATAATACAGGAACGGTGACATCACAAGATGCATTTCCTGTAAGTAGGCACAGATCTATCACTTTTCACCTCTTTACTTCTGCCTACATATGTAATATTAAAGAAAGACTGAGAGTCATTCGACGTTTCAAAGCTGGCAACATGTGCTTGCTACATTTTATCTTGTGCATCGGAAAATTATGTGCCAGAGGAATGTAACAAAACTATACGTGGTTCAGAAATATATCATCAGTTCATCGATGTGATGAATCTTTTTCTGTCTTTTTGTCTTATACTTAAAACACAAAAGTCTATTATACTGCAGACTCATTTCAACTTGATTTCTAACTTACAGATATAATGTTGCATTAGGACTCATTCAGAGTTCCATTGTTTTCTTGTACGTGAAAAAAATGGACTGATATAGATCAGTGTTTGGGATCAGATTTTCATCAAAGTTTGGTCAGTTTGTCAGGTTTGCCATCAGTGCTTCATCAGTTTTTCTCACTGTAAAACAGGAGAAATGTTTCTTTAAGCATTTACTGTCAAGCTAACATGAAAAACAGATAGCACAAGGACTAGGACCCACAGGACCCAAAGACTTGAATATTTGATTTTGATTCGACTTTTTTTTTTCTTGGCGGACACTCTTTTTGCAAAAAAACAGTCATGTGAACAACCTTATAAACTATAATACTCAAATGTTCTATCCGTAAAAAACAGAGACAGTACATATACGTGAACCTCAGGTGCCTGAATGTAATGTATGTAGTACAGTTCATATAGCGTCTTGTGCTTGGGTGCGATGAAAATACATGAGACACAGGTTTGATATAGAAGGTCTTGTATTACTTCATACAAGTGGCAAAATTAGTCACACAGTTTGCAGATACAGAAGCAGGAGACACAGCAGGCCAGAGTAACTTAAGCTCAGCAATCACTCTCCACAACAGGTTCAGGATCTTCTTCTCTGTTACCGTAAGTCCATGCAAACGTGGATCTTTCAAAGAGCAGGGTTCCAGAGTCCACAAGTGTTCAGAGTTCCTCAGTAGGAATAGCTGGAGTACATAGTCCAAGGCTTCCAGGAGTCAGGTCACAGGTTCACTGCAGGCTAGATTCTGAAGCACTGATTGCTCAGCTGTGGCTGCTTAAGAAGCAAGAGGGAGAGAATCAGGGCGGGAACATGAAAGCTGAAAACTCCATATTGACTGAGGGCAAGATAGCTGCAGCAAAACAGAAAGCAAAATGGCTGACGGAAAACTGAGTTTCAAGAACATGTACAAAGAACCTTACATTACTCCCCCCTTAGGGACAACCTCCGGATGGCCTCAGACCAGGCTTGTCTGGGTACCTCTGATGAAACTGGCGGAGCAAACGAGGAGCATTAACGTTATTGACTGGTTCCCATGAGTTGTCCTCCACTGGGTAGCCCTGCCATTTAATCAAATATTGTAACTGATTTCTGTATAACCTGGAATCTAGAATTCTTTCCACCACAAATTCTTCCTGACCATCGACTAGCACTGGGTCAGGGCAAGGAAAAGAACGTCCAGGAAACGTATTGGGTGTTGCAGCCTTTAGTAGGGATACATGAAAGACAGGGTGGATTCTCATAGTTCTAGGCAGTTGAAGACGACAAGCAATGGCACTTATAATTTTACTGATTTTATAGGGTCCAATGTACTTATGTCCCAACTTAGACGATGGAATCCTTAACTTAAGATTTCTGGTTGACAGCCAGACCAGGTCTCCTACCTTGAAAGCTGGTGCAGGTTTACGAAATTTATCTGCTGCTTTCTTGTACCTTTCCTGAGCCAATTCCAGATTCTCCTTTAGAAGATCCATATTCTTCTGTAAAGACGTGATTCTTTCGGCCACTGCTGGTAAAGGCGTTTCTATGGGAAATCGTGGAAGAATGTTAGGATGATAACCTAGATTGGAGTAAAAAGGAGACTGCTTAGTAGAGGCGCTCTGAGAGTTGTTATAAGAGAACTCAGCCAATGGAAGTAGATCCACCCAATCATCCTGTAGGTGGCAGATAAAGCAGCGGAGATACTGCTCCAGAGTTTGATTGGTTAGTTCGGTCTGTCCATTAGTCTGGGGATGAAAAGCAGAAGAAAGGTTTACTTTAATGTCCAATGCTGCACAGAAATTTTGCCAAAACCTTGAAGTGAATTGCACCCCTCGATCCGAAATAACCTCATCCGGTACTCCATGTAAGCGAAACACATCTTTAATCATCAAATCTGATGTCTGTTTTGCAGTGGGTAAGCCGACACAAGGAATAAAATGAGCTGCCTTTGTTAAACGATCAACCACCACTAGAATGGTGTTTTTCCCTTGAGAGGTTGGTAACTCCACAATGAAGTCCATAGAAATGGATCCCCACGGGCGGGACGGGGTGGGAAGAGGTTGTAACAGACCAGTTGGTGAGGAGCGAGGTTTTTTGCATCTTGCACAGACTTCACATGAAGTGACATAGTTTAAAACATCCTTCCTGTAAGTGGGCCACCAAAAGAAACGAGAAAGAAATTCCTGTGTCTTTAGAATTCCTCTATGCCCAGCTATCTTGGAATCGTGAATGAGTTGCAATACTCTCAATCTGACTGTTTCAGGAATATACAGACGTTGTCCCAGAATCCACACACCATTCTTAAAGACAAGACTTACGTCCCTTGGGGGTTGTGCCAACAAGGAATCCGCATGGTATGCTTCCTTGATGTCCTTAAGTAGGTCTTGATTATGAATCACTCCCAGGAATCTAGAGTCAGGAAGAATAGTCTTAGGAGGAGCAAGTGGACGGGTCTCTGCTGAATGAATCCTAGAGAGTGCATCAGCCTTTCCATTGCGCGATCCTGGTCTATAAGAAATGACAAAATTAAATTGGTTTAAGAAAAGATTCCAGCGAGCCTGGCGAGGAGTCAGGCACTTAGCCGACCTGATAAATTCAAGGTTACGATGGTCTGTCAGGACGACTATTTGCTGTGCAGCTCCCTGAAGAAGGTGTCTCCATTCTTTGAAGGCGGCAATAATGGCCAACAACTCTCTATTGCCCACATCGTAGTTCCTCTCAGCCGAAGACAACTGCTGGGAAAAGAAGGCACAGGGATGCAAGACATTCTTCTCACCTGTTCTCTGAGAGAGTATAGCTCCAACGGCACAATCTGAAGCATCCACCTCTATTATGAAGGCAAGTTCGGGGTTGGGATGTACCAAGATAGGTGCGGTGGTAAATTTATCTTTTAGACGAGAAAATGCTTCCTGGGCTTGGGGAGTCCAGGAGAACCTAGACTCTTTCCGGGTAAGTTGGGTGATAGGTGACACTACCTCAGAGAAATTCCTAATGAAACGTCTATAGAAATTGGCAAACCTGATGAAGCGCTGCACCTCCTTCACATTTCTAGGACTTGGCCAATCCTTGATGGCTTGGGTCTTACTTCCATCCATACTAATTCCTTGTGTAGACAGTACATACCCCAGAAATTGAATTTCGGTCCTATGGAATTCACACTTTTCAAGTTTGATGTAAAGATGGTTTTGTCTTAGACGTTCCAAGACCATTCTCACATGTCCATGATGTTCCTCTGTGGAGTTAGAAAAAATTAGAATATCATCCAAATAAATCACCACGAATGTATCTAGGAGATCCCTGAAGATGTCATTCACCAAGTGTTGGAAAGTGGCTGGGGCGGTACTCAGACCAAAAGGCATAACTAGATATTCAAAGTGTCCATAGCGTGACCTGAATGCAGTCTTCCACTCATCCCCAGGTCTAATACGGACCAAGTTATAGGCCCCACGGAGATCCAATTTAGAGAAAATTTTGGCATGCCGCACTCTCTCCAATAACTCAGGGATTAAAGGCAATGGATAACAGTTTCTAATAGTAACCTTATTGAGTTCCCTATAGTCTACGCAGGGTCTCAGAGATCCATCTTTCTTCTTTACAAAGAAGATGGGTGCACCTGCAGGAGATGAAGAGGGGCGTATGAAGCCCTTGGCTAGATTTTTGTCTATGTAATCCTTTAAAGCCTTTAGCTCAGGCCCCGCCAGGGGGTAGATCTTACCAAAAGGTATCTCTGCTCCAGGCAATAATTCAATTGGACAATCATATGGACGGTGAGGGGGAAGCTGGTCAGCGTTCTTCTTGTCACATAAATCCACATAGTCCTGGTATACAGCTGGTAGTTCAGGGACTGACATGGTTCCTTTAGGAACAGAGCAAGCTGAAACTTCTGGACTCATCTGTTTCTCTGGAAAGTGTAATTCCTTGGTCTCCCAGTTAATGGTAGGGTTCTGAGCCTGCAGCCATGGTAGCCCTAGAATAATGGGAAAGTGGGGAGAAGAGATAAGCATAAAGGACAGTTTCTCTTGATGATCTTTACCCATAAGGACCCTCAAAGGCTCCGTTTCCTGATCCACTGGTCCAGAGGTCAGCAGGGAGCCATCCACAGTGTCCATCTGTACTGGAGTAGCCTTCTTCACTGAACGTATCCCCTGTTTCAGAGCAAAGGAGACATCCATAAAATTCCCACTTGCCCCTGAGTCGATCATAGCAGAGCTAGACACCCAGACTGAGTTAACCCAGAGTTTGATGGAAAGGAAGCAATGAGAATTGTTTTTCCTACAACTCAGCTGGGACACCGCTGAGGAAACTTGAAAAATTGCAGCGTTTACACAGTCATCGTCCTCAGAAGTAACGGAGTTTAAGTCCGAGAAATCAAGATCTGTTGCTGCAGATCTCTCTGGAGCCTGAGGCTCGGACCTGACAGATCTCCTCTCGCAACACTCACAGTGAATGAGTGCTGCAGTAGTCTTACGAGAACGGCTGGGGCAGTTTATAATGAAGTGCCCTGACTTACCACAATAGAAACATAGATTTTCCTTAAAACGATGTTCCTTGCGTGCATCACTAACCCGTCTTTGTAAAGAGTCTACCTGCATGAGTTCAGGTTCAGGTTCCCGTGTGATCCTACTCAAAGGTTCCTTAGCTGGGAAGGAAGGTAGGAAAAGGTTAGTGCGATTGCTTTCGAACCATCTCTCTTGCCTGCGTTCAGTCAGGCGAGCATCAATACGGATGCAGTAGTTAATAAAGTCACCTAACGCAGTGGGAGGGTCGGCACAAGCAAGTTCATCCTTAATTAGTGGAGACAACCCCTTTCGAAAAATAGCTTTTTGGCGGAACTGTCCCAGGTGGTATCAAGGGCCCATCTCCTGAAATCCAAGGCATATTCGGCTACCGAGTGCTTACCTTGGCGCAAAGTTAACATGGCTGCTTCAGCTGTTGCACCTCGATTGGGGTCATCAAACACCTGCCCCATGGCTGAAATGAAAGCATCAAGATGATCCAAACATTCATCCTCAGTCTCAATTAGAGGGTTTGCCCACATCAAAGCCTTGTTGGTAAGTAACATAATTATAGTAAGCACTTTAGATCGTTCAGTGGGAAATTGTGAAGCATGTGCAGAAAAAAAAAGATTGCATTGGTTAATAAATCCCCTGAATTTTTCACGTTCACCGCCAAAACGAAAAGGGGGCAACTTGGGAATCCCAGAACTTGGGGCTACGGCAGGAGCCTGGACTCACTCCTCTAGAACCTCAATCCTGGCTCGCAAATCCTGGGCAGTCTGTCCAAACACTTGCAAATTGTGATTAGTGAGGTCCTGTAGGTTTGTAAAACGGGTTTTTATAGTCTGTAAATCTGCAAGGATATTATCAGTCACTCCGCAAAGTTCCTTTATGCGGGCCTCCATTTTCCAGATCTTTTAAGACAGGAGTACTGGAAGGAGAGGAGAAAAGAAAAAAAAAACAATAGTGTTTACCTGTGGTAACACTGCAGAGAGAAAAAAAAATTAAGGGAACTGCTCACCAGGAATGGTTGTGAGAAGTCACAACCACTATCATCACAGAAAGTTCAACCGGACATCTGATATCCACAGTTACAGCAGACACAAAAGAGGGAAGAGAAAAAAAAAACAATAGTGTTTACCTGTGGTAACACTGCAGAAAAAAAAACTTAAGGGAATTGCTCACCTGGAATGGTTGTGAGAAGTCACAACCACTGTCATCACAGAAAGTACAACTGGACGTCTGATATCCACAGTTACAGCAGACACAGCCTTCCCAGACCCAGCAGACACTAACGTTTTGGCTTCAGAATCTTGTAATGTATGTAGTACAGTTCATATAGCGTCTTGTGCTTGGGTGCGATGAAAATACATGAGACACAGGTTTGATATAGAAGGTCTTGTATTACTTCATACAAGTGGCAAAATTAGTCACACAGTTTGCAGATACAGAAGCAGGAGACACAGCAGGCCAGAGTAACTTAAGCTCAGCAATCACTCTCCACAACAGGTTCAGGATCTTCTTCTCTGTTACCGTAAGTCCATGCAAACGTGGATCTTTCAAAGAGCAGGGTTCCAGAGTCCACAAGTGTTCAGAGTTCCTCAGTAGGAATAGCTGGAGTACATAGTCCAAGGCTTCCAGGAGTCTGGTCACAGGTTCACTGCAGGCTAGATTCTGAAGCACTGATTGCTCAGCTGTGGCTGCTTAAGAAGCAAGAGGGAGAGAATCAGGGCGGGAACATGAAAGCTGAAAACTCCATATTGACTGAGGGCAAGATAGCTGCAGCAAAACAGAAAGCAAAATGGCTGACGGAAAACTGAGTTTCAAGAACATGTACAAAGAACCTTACACTGAATTAGGTCTTAGAGTGTGGATTAGGAGATCTAAATGTCTTTCAGTTGGTGCAGATCACACACTCCTAAAGCTTGACCTAATGGGACGTGCATGTTTGAGCATGATATTGGCAATGAGGGCACGGTCGTATTCAGATGCTTCAAAAACTACATCCCGCACCAGGGTTACAAATTTTGTAATGTCAGTTATGAGGCTCTTTTTTAATGTTTGGATAGTGCATGATCAGAAAATTTCAATTGTGTTAGATTTTGATTTTACACAAAAAATGTGGTTTCTTAGTTCAAGTTGAGACAAGCAAATTAAATATTGTACAACTTCCATCCAGAAAAAACGGTATCATTGATGTGCCATCCATTTGTCATCCGTGTGTCTGTTTTTGGCATCCATAATTTCTTATCGAATTTTAAAGAGAAACACGTCTACTGTTGCCCATAAACCCCCCAAAATTCCAAAAATGGTCCCATGATTGCAGACACACAATTTTCACCTTCTAAACAGCATAGAAGAGCACGTTCTTTTTGTTTACTAACCAATTTTGAGTTGAATTTCCTGAAATTTTTGGTTTCACTTGAATCTGGATATTTTGACATTCATTTTCCACAATGCTGAAGCATGAGATAGCACGCTAATATATTTTTGCATGGCTGCATGGGCTTCCCCATAATGCCCTGCAGCTATGACATCTAGTGTATTATCACACCTTGGACAGTGGTGGTCAATATCTGGGCCACCACAGATCAGTAGTTCACAGTGGAGAACAGTTTGTACGGCATAGTCATTTTCCATCTCCAGAATCACTGGTTAAATGGTTTAAGCTCTTATGGTCAGCGGGGTCTTCTCTCTCTCTCACCTGTAGACTGTAAGCTCTTATGGTCAGTGGGGTCCTCTCTGTCCTATAGGGTGTAATCTCTTATGATCAGCAAGGTCCTCACTCTCTCCTTTAAAGTTTAAGCTGTAATGGTCAGTGGGGTTCTCTCTCTCTCTCTATTTCGCTCTAATTTTTTCACAGCAAATCAAATTTTTGTGGAAAATTTTTCAAAGTCTGCAAATTCAAATTTCAAAACATTCACTCATCTCTATTTTTTGATAGACTCAATGGGATGGAATAGTGTTTTCTGAAAAGTTTTTACACACATAACCATTGTTAGAAAATAGTAACACCACAAGTTAATTTATTTGTTACTAAGACCAGAAAAGCTATAAGGTGAGGTCCCAATTGAGCAATAAAACCAAAAACAGAAAAAGATCCCTTAAAATATAACTTTTATTGAGAAGGTTTAAAAAGTATCGCAAGTATAGGTTAGGAGGATATAATACATACAATATAAAACAAGAAAATATATATGTGAAAAAATAAAAAAAAGGGTCTATAGGGGAGCAGAAACCCCCGAGGGAGCACAAGCAGCATCAAACACTCAGCGTTCAGATGTTACAGCATAGTGGAGGGGATTTCAAAAAATCCCGTGCAACTGGACGTTTCTTCAAAATCTTCTCTCGGCGTGCACTTTCAGCCCTCTCTCCCAGACACTGTCAATCACAGCTCGGCACCTGATCTAGGGTTCTGGATAAATAAATATTTTCCCTCTCAATTGACAGACTGTACAAACTAGATATATAACCTGAACATTAAGCAGAAGAACAAATAGACGAGCTAATAGACTCTATATAGCATCTTGCAAATGTTTTTCTAATTCTTAAAGGGTCATTCCCAATATAGCAAATTATCCATTATCCATAGAACAAAGTAAAACTAACTGATCACTGGAGGTCCCAGCAGTGAAACCCCCAGCAATCACAAGAACAATATAGGAGCAGGACTCTGCTTGCACATGGTTTTGTCAGAAAGTCCCATAAGCAATAAATGGAATAGAGGTCCAGCATGTGACAGGGGATAACTTAAAGGGGTTGTCTGGTCTACATCGATTTGGACCGGACAACCCCTTTAATATCTTGGGAATAACCCTTTAAGCTTTATCTAACTATAGAAACAAGATGACAATTAACTAAAAGTTTTTTTTAGGTTATTAAGCCAGTCTAATACAGTAAACTATGCTTACTATGACTGTTGCATCTTACACCTCTCCGAGACTGTCTTGCGATCAGAAAATTAAATCTATGAGCATGGTTCATTATTGCACTTCTGCCCATTTTTTGTCTAGATTTTTCTATTTTAAGGCTATCTTTGTATTGTTTCAAATTCCTCTATTATATTGCACCTATTTTTAAGTCTGTTTTCTACTTGTTCATCTATTTTTTTTTGCTTTGTTCATTATTGTGGGGGCAGTTTTTGAAATCCACGTGTTTGTTGATGATTTATTTAGAACTTTTAAAAAAAAGACAAACGATTTTTGCACTTAATATCACCCTCCACGAGCGATTTTTTTTTATGTATAGCAGTTAAAAGTTGCGTGTAACATATTAAACAGATCATGCAACTTTTTGCTTAGAAAAGGTAAGAGCATTTTTTTGCTTTGCACAATATTCATGAACCCGCATACGCCACTTTGAATAATTTGGTGTTAAAGATGGCAATGATTACTGCAAGACAAAAAAAAGAAAATGACTTAAACAAATAAAACCAAAAGAATGAATCAGGTTCTTAGTCTGCAGATTTGTGCCCAAGTCTTTGCCATTTTCAGCCTTTCTAATTAATATATTTTTAAATTTGTTTAGTGGTGTGAAAAATTCTTTTTATCGTTTTGCAATTTTTATTTTAGCACAAATTATGCCAAAAACTGGGTTTAACTGCTTTTTAAATGTGGTCCAAAGTGTTTGGCTAATGTAACAAAAGATACCAAAGCCAACCAATGTCCTGTGACTCAGAGGGCTCCTTTGCTATCTGTATATTATCTCACAATTCATTACCACTCAACGGACAATCAAATGCAGTGAAAGTTTCTTCATGGAATTGATCATGAGTAGCACAGTGGCTCAGTGGTTACCACTGTTGCTTTGCAGCGCTGGGATCCTTGGGTTCAACTCCCAGCAAGAACAACATCTGTAGGGAGTTTGTATGTTCTCCCCGTGTTTGCGTGGGTTTCCTCCGGGTTCTCAGATTTCCTCCCACACTCCAAAGACATCCTGATAGGGAATGTAGATTGTGAGCCCCAATGGGGACAGTGATGATAATGTATGTGAAGTGCTGAGGTATTAATGGCGCTATGTAAGTGAGTACAATAAATACATGTTTGATATATCTCTAAATAGATTCATGTGAATGATGATGTCAAATTTACTGATGTCACTGATATATTGACTTCCAAACCTCTTTATTATGTCACTTCCTGGGGGAGGTACATTTCACCTGGACACAACACTTCTCCTTCTTTTCTTTCTCATGATTCCTGTGAAGGATAGGCAAAGAAAGCAGCTTATTTTCCCCATATTTTAGTTTTTAGAGACCACTAACCATTTTGACAATGATAGTCATAGAACTGCTAGTGTATTTCAGTTTGATCACACCTGTGAATTGCTTGAAATGGCCAGTAAGGCATGGTGTTTTATGCAGTACTGGAAAAAACGTATTCTGTTGGTAGAGGGTTTAAAGGAATTGCTTAAATGAGTTATCTGGGACTGGGACATTGGCTCTAGTGGCCTGCTAAGTGACACACTGTCACTCTATACAATGTTTAGTGGCTGTTGCCAAGTACTGCAAATTATCTCCCATTCACTTGAGTCTGTTGTGAACTAAGAAATGCAACACTGTATTACTTAGATCATAAAACTCACTTTTTAGCAACAAAGAACCTTGCTTTACCCCTTAACCCCTGGAGGTATTTTCATTTTTGCGTTTTTGCTTTTTGCTCCCCTTCTTCCCAGAGCCATAACTTTCTTATTTTTCCATCAATATGGCCATGTGAGGGCTTGATTTTTGTGAGACGAGTTGTACTTTTGAGTGACCCTATTGGTTTCAACATATCTTCTACTGGAAAACAGGAAAAAAATTCCAAGTGTGGTGAAACTGCAAAAAAAGTGCAATCCTACAGTTTTTTTTTAACCATATTCACTAAATGCTAAAACTGACCTGCCATTATGATTCTCCAGGTAATTACGAGTTCATAGACACCGAGCATATCTCCATTTTTTGTGATCTTGGGTTGGGTGAGGGCTTATTTTTTGCATGCCGCGCTCATGTTTCTTATGATGCCATCTTGATGGAGATACGATCTTTGATCGCCGTTATTGCATTTTAATACAATGTTGCAGCGACCAAAAAAAAGTATTTCTGGCGTTTTTACTTTTTTTAGCAATTAGGTTCATTCTTTTTTTTATATTGATAGATCGGGCGATTCTGAATGTGGCGATAAAAATATGTGTATGTTTGATTTTTTTATTGTTTTATTTTGAATGGGGCGAAAGGGGATGATTTGAACTTTTAGATATTTTTATTTTTTTAATATTTTTTAAAACTTTTTTTTTTACTTTTGGCATGCTTTAATAGGCTCCATGGGAGACTAGAAGCTGCCATAATCCGATCCGCTCTGGTACATACAGGCGATGATCAGATCGCCTGTATGTAGCAGAATTGCTTACCGTACTTGTTATGAGCGCCGACCACCTGCAATTTAGCAGTTTTCAAACTTTTGATTTTGATGCCCTTAAATTAGAGAGTTATATCACACAAAATGCTTAATAGATAACATTTCCCACATGTCAACTTTATATCAGCACCATTTTTAAAACTTTTTTTGTTTGGAATTTATGAGGATTGAAAGTTGACCAGCAATTTCTCATTTTTCCAACCAAAATTACAAAATCATTTTTTAAGGACCACATCACATTTGAAGTGACTTTGAGGGGCCTATATGACAGAAAATACTCAAAAGTGACACCTTTTTAAAAACTGCACCCCTCATGGTGCTCAAAACCACATTCAAGAAGTTTAATAACCCTTCAGGTGCTTCACAGGAATTTTTGGAATTTGAAAGGAAAAAATGAACATTTAACTTTTTGTCACAACATACTGTTTAAGCTCACGGCAGGGCTCAGAAAAGAAGGAGTGATGTTTTGGAACACAGACTTTGATGGAATGGTCTGCCGATGTCATGCCTCGTTTCGACAGCCCCTGATGTGCCTAAACAGTGGAGAATCCCCACAAGTGACACCATTTTGGAACCTAGATCTCTCAAGGAATGTGGTGTGGTGTGCACCTTGAACCACCAGCTGTTTCATAAAAGTTTATAACGTAGAGGAGTGAAAATACAAAATAAAATCAATATTTTCCCACAAAAATGTTATTTTAATAGCTGGAGAAAATGGACCCTAAAATTTGTTGAGCAATCTCTCCTGAGTATGCTGATACCCCATATGTGGTCAAAAACTACTTTTGAGGCACAGTGCAAAGCTCAGAAGGGAAGAAGCGCCATATTGGAGTTTACATTTTGCTGGAATGGTTTGGGGGTGCCATGTCACATTGACAGAGCCCCTGAGGTGCCAGAACAGCAGAACCCCACATAAAAGACCACATTTTACAAACTACACCTCTCAATGAATTCATCTAAGGGTGTAGTGATCATATTGACACCACAAGTTGGTCACAGAATTTTATACCATTATGAAGAAAAAAAAATTATATTTTTACCATCAAAATTTAGTTTTAGCCCCAGATTTTAAATTTTCTCATGGGGGATTGGGTTAAAATATCATGAAAATTTGTCCCACAATGTTTTTCACTTTTTTTTTAACTTTTTTCACTTTCTGCAGTCTGACTGCAATAATAAGGTATAGCAATGCAGCAGGATTGCAATACCTTATAACTGCCAGTGCTGCAGAAACAAGTTAGTTAGATGATGCACTGCGCATGAGCTAACTAACTTTCTAGTGCCTGGTGACCCGGATGTCGTCATGACAACTTCAGGTCACTGTGTCAACGATCGGGACCCTGCGCTGAGTTGCGAAGTCTCCCATCCAAGGGCAGAGGGGCTTTCTTCCCTCTGCCTGCTCTCTAAATGCTGCCATGGCACTGATCGCAGCATTTATGGTGTTAAAGTGCTTGGTGTAATGTGTTCACCGTTCCTGGCACTGAGAGCCGGAGCAGAATCAGCTGACACCCGGCGACGATCGCCAGGACTCAGCCCTCTGTGCGCTGGCGATCGCCATGACGTACATGTACTGCATTGGTCGGGTAGTCCTTCTTGATCATGACATACATGTACTGCAAATGTCAGGAAGGGGTTACTGGCTCATTTGAATGAGTTATATGCAAGTCAATCATGTTTGCATCCACATGTCAGGGGTAAGGTGCAAGCAGTGTCCACACATGAGGAGTATTGAATCTGGTTCATTGCTATACCTTATAGCCTGTCAGCCCTGCATGTATGAACTGTCAGAATGGTAGCTCCCCGATTAAAGGCAAACACATCTCCCACCCCACTATGAGCACAAAAATACCTATAAAAAGTTTTTCTACATGTAATTCCACCAATGTGACAGTTTTCAAAATGCCAATGTATCATGGGCCACATGTTGCAGATCTACCAGTTCTCTGAATGCTGAGATCTCTATGACCCTGCCCACACCACTGATTGGCAGCTTTCTGTGTGCACCAAGCATAGGCAGTGTTCCTGTTCCTTTGTATAATTTAATATGTTAGGTGTTATTTCATTAAAAGCCTCTCTAAATAGTTTTAAAAATTAATCAATATTGTAAGACAGTGTTAAACGAGGAAAATTCTTGGAGATAGGAGTCATGCAATCAGGGATTTTCATATCTTATGATGTTTTCTCCTACAATTGAAAATTTTTCACTCCTTCCAATTCCTCTGTTGTAGTAAAAGGACACGGAGACTGTACAGCTTCTTAAAAAGTACTTTGCATGCAGAGGTGTAAATCCTTTATTGCTGCAAAGCAATCAAATTTGGCAGTGAGGGAAATGTCAAATCTAATTTCAAAACTTCTACCTAAGATGTAGTAAAAATAGTATCCAAAAGGTTAACTACCTTCATTGTGCTGATCATTTCTGCCGCGTCTCGATTATCCTTAGTCTTCTTTGTATTTGACATATGTTGATTAGTTTCTTGTTTTCTTTTTCCCTTCCTTATTGAGTGTCTTTCTGTAAGCCCAAAAGATGCTACAGAATCATTGTCTGTTGAGAAGTGAGATGAGATAGAGACACTCTGGTCCCGGACTCCCTTTTTGATTGTTTCCATGTGTATATGCGATTCAGCTCCTGATCTTATAAATTCCTATGATATTTCTTATGTTTCATTTACTTAATCTGCTTCTCCCATGTGTTAAACTTTTCCTCCATTTCATTATTACCGTATTTTTTGGACTATAAGACGCACCGGACCATAAGACGCACCCCAAATTTTCAGAAAGAAAATAGGGAAAAAAAATAATGTGTCAAATGGGGGTCCGTCTTACTGTCCAAATTCAGCTTACCAGCGAAGGGATCAGCACAGGTAGAGGAGTGGTCACAGGGGTCGTTCGGTGGTCCAGGCTGGTGCGGTGGTGGTGCTCTG
Organism: Oophaga sylvatica; assembly: GCA_033576555.1. Taxonomy (NCBI): domain Eukaryota; kingdom Metazoa; phylum Chordata; class Amphibia; order Anura; family Dendrobatidae; genus Oophaga; species Oophaga sylvatica. The sequence goes on from JARQOD010000006.1 coordinate 42,095,614, forward strand.
TGTTGCAGGGGTGCTCTGTGGGGTGGCTGTGCTCTGTGGGGTGGCTGTGCACTGTGGGGTGGTTGTGCTCTGTGGGGTGGTTGTGCTCTGTGGGGTGGCTGTGCTCTGTGGGGTGGTTGTGCTCTGTGGGGTGGTTGTGCTCTGTGGGGTGGTTGTGCTCTGTGGGGTGGTTGTGCTCTGTGGGGTGGCTGTGCACTGTGGGGTGGTTGTGCTCTGTGGGGAGTTTGTGCTCTGTGGGGTGGCTGTGCACTGTGGGGTGGTTGTGCTCTGTGGGGTGGTTGTGCTCTGTGGGGTGGCTGTGCTCTGTGGGGTGGTTGTGCTCTGTGGGGTGGTTGTGCTCTGTGGGGTGGTTGTGCTCTGTGGGTGGCTGTGCACTGTGGGGTGGTTGTGCTCTGTGGGGTGGTTGTGCTCTGTGGGGTGGCTGTGCACTGTGGGGTGGTTGTGCTCTGTGGGGTGGCTGTGCTCTGTGGGGTGGCTGTGCACTGTGGGGTGGTTGTGCTCTGTGGGGTGGTTGTGCTCTGTGGGGTGGCTGTGCTCTGTGGGGTGGTTGTGCTCTGTGGGGTGGTTGTGCTCTGTGGGGTGGTTGTGCTCTGTGGGGTGGCTGTGCACTGTGGGGTGGTTGTGCTCTGTGGGGTGGTTGTGCTCTGTGGGGTGGCTGTGCACTGTGGGGTGGTTGTGCTCTGTGGGGTGGTTGTGCTCTGTGGGGTGGCTGTGCTCTGTGGGGTGGCTGTGCACTGTGGGGTGGTTGTGCTCTGTGGGGTGGTTGTGCTCTGTGAGGTGGTTGTGCTCTGTGGGGTGGCTGTGCTCTGTGGGGTGGTTGTGCACTGTAGGGTGGTTGTGCTCTGTGGGGTGGTTGTGCTCTGTGGGGTGGCTGTGCTCTGTGGGGTGGCTGTGCTCTGTGGGGTGGTTGTGCACTTTGGGGTGGTTGTGCTCTGGGGTGGTTGTGCTCTGTGGGATGGCTGTGCTCTGTGAGGTGGCTGTGCTCTGTGGGATGGTTGTGCACTGTGGGGTCGCAATATACTTAAAAATCCTGTGGCGGCGGTCCCGTGGCGGCGGTCCCAATGCAGCCTCCTGTGCTCTGTGGTGCGGTGGTGTTGGGGCTCTGTAGTGTGGCTGCAGCAGGGCTCTGTGCTGCGTGGGGGGCTCCACCGGCATTTTGTCAAAGCCCGAAAGTCCCCCGCAGCTCTGTTGCTGTGATTCGGAGGCCTTCTGAAAGATGGCCGATAGGGGCCTCCGGAAAGATGGCCGCTGGAGGCAAAATGGTCCCTGAGGCTTACACCATCTTTAATGAGCTTAGAATGGAGGGCAAGTAGTGTGACATTGTTATCAAAGTTGGTGGTGTAGAGTTCAATGCTCATAAGATCATCCTATGTGACTGCAGTCTGTACTTTAGGTCAGTGTTTATGATGCTCAGAGGGAAATGTAATTTTATGAAAATGCTCACGATTGGCTGTAAACTCTAATTTTTTGGATATTCAAGGGATTTTCCAGAATTAAGTAATTCATCAATATGAGACCCTCACTAAGCAACAGAACTCATGGTCCCTTTCCTTGTGTTTCCAGACAGAATGGCTTGTCCTTACATGGAAGTATTGCCGGTTCTGAGACTCAGCTCCATTCAGTATCACTCACAGCTGCATGTACATTAAGAGGGTCAAATCATTCTAGAATTTTTTCAGACACTAGTGCGACCTGAAAAAACCCAAACATTGACATCATAAGGAAGGGCCAGAAATTCCCCTTTAACTAGAGGCAGGTGAATTTGCTTGAATTTCTTCAGGAAATTTGATTTGTATGGATTTTAAACTATGTGGATGGAATGAGAATTATTATGCTCTGGGTTTTCTCCAGGCACCAAAATATAAAATATAAAAATAGGTTAAAAAAAAATAATAAAAAAATATATACTTACCCAGCCCTGACCGATAATGACATTACGGGTCTAGTCACCACTGAAGATGCTGAAGATGGTGTTTGTGGGAAATGTTAAAGATAGTAGAGCCCCAAAAGACCCAAAGATGGTCCAATGAAGACTGGACAAGATAAGGTCTGTGCGTCAGGATATGTAAGGGCCGGGTGTGTATATTTTTTTAATCCCTTTCTGGTTATTTACACTCTAAAAAATAGTGGCTGGACAGACAACATTTTGCTGGATTGACCCAAAGAGAATTCTGGATATCTGGATTTGGGCAATTTTTTGTCAAAATTTGAGGCAAATTCAATTCACCTCAAATCGAGGTTTTAAGTTTTAATCTATATCATTCGATTTAATAGTTTCTTGTAGGTAAATGCAATTTTCACCTAGATCATGCTTTCTCTACCTCACTTCTAATTGCAGAACATTGTTCACAAATTGATTAGAAGGACAGTGAAGAGAAGGTACATGACATTTCTAGCATCTCTCCAGAGATAATGAAATTGGTTCTACAGTATGCCTACACATGGACTGTCCCAATCAATGCCGCCAATGTGGAAAATCTCTTCATTGTGGCAGATTACTTCAACATTCTAGGTCTTCTTCAACTTTGCTCTGATTTCATGATAAACCAACTGTGTCCAAAAAACTGTATTAGTATCTACAAGTTTACCGAGTATTACTATTGTCCAAAGCTTCAGCAGAAGGCACATGCTTACATCTTGCATAACTTCGAAAATATAACGAAGACCTCAGATAAGTTTCTTGACCTGTCAGCTACCGAATTGAAAAGTCTTTTAGAGAAAGATGAACTTAATGTTAAACAGGAGGAAGCTGCGTTTGAAGCTATCATAAAGTGGATCAATCATAACCCAGCAAGACGACAACAGTATATCCCAGTTCTTCTTTCAGAGGTAATGCTGAATTTTGATCATGAAGTCTTCACCTAGAGTTAAAAGTACTCTGAACAAAAGCTGATGGAAACATGTAGCTGATATCAGTGAAGTCTGATCATTGGTTCAGAAGAAGAAAAACGTGCTGTTGAATGTTTTTTCTTTTTTTTAACTAAGCACTATGCCACCTACATCAATGCTTTGTGTTCACATTCGGGCTTAAATAGAAAGATAGATACATTGCACAAGTTTCTGCATAGCACAATAGATGTATTTGATTTCACATTTTTCTCACTGCCTTTATCATACTTTTCATTGTTTTGCAAGATACAATTGGTTCTCTTTTTTTTTTAAAGCACACCTGTCTTCTCAGCTGACTTCAAAATAAGCTTTCATGTGTGTGTATATCAGAAATAACATTATTTCTGGCTATTATTGATTTTTATCCTGCATTTTCACTAGTTTTCCCATCTATAGATTCCAGTTGTCTATGAACTAGTGGGAGTAGACTAGCTGCTATGATGTCTGCTATACATGGTACATGGTGACAAGATAGACAATAGGGATTCATGTCCCCTATCACTTTGTAGAATGTAAACAGAAGCTGCAGTATCATAGAGGACATTATATAGCAGTAGACAGCAGTGTAGCTGTGAATCCAGTACAAAGAGGAGGGGGATAAAATGCTTACTACAAAGAAGCAGCACCTCTTTCTTTAATTCTGTTCCACACCCTTTCTCCCTCACTCCACTCAAAAGACTTAATAGACCACTGTTAACTGATCCCTTGATGAAATGACAATCTTTCGATTGAGACAGATTTTTTTCTGTGTGAGTTATAAGTTCAGGAGGCAGAGGGTATTAGAAAAGGCTAATAGGTGGAGAAAAAGGCATATTTGTTTGGCAAAATGTTACCAAGTTTCTTGTGTTATTGATTTATTAACAGCTTTTTAAAACAACGGTAACCATTACATTTCTTTCCAGGTTCGCTTTGCCTTCATGCCCAATGAATATTATGGCAACAATGTAAAATCCAACATCTATATAAGAGACAATGAAGAGTGCAAACCTATTATAATTAATGCTTTCAAAGCCATGTATAACCTCAATGTTAATGGCCCCTCAAATTCTAATTTTGAAAACCCTATGAGCAGACCCCGACTTCCTTATGCAATCTTGTTTGCCATTGGTGGTTGGAGTGGAGGAAGACCAACCAATGCCATAGAATCATATGATGCTCGTGCTGACAAATGGATCAATGTTACATGTGAAGAGAAAAGTCCAAGAGCTTATCATGGAACAGCGTACTTAAAGGGCTATGTGTACCTTATTGGTGGACTTGATAGTGTGGATTATTATAACGATGTAAAACGTTTTAACCCAGTCAAGAAAACATGGAAGCAAGTAGCACCGATGCATTCGAAGAGATGTTATGTCAGTGTCACTATTCTGGATGAAAACATCTATGCAATGGGAGGTTTTGATGGCCATTTTTGTCTAAACACTGCTGAACGATACGAGCCAATAACCAACCAATGGAGTTTGATTGCCCTATGAATGATCATAGAAGTGATGCAAGTGCCACCACACTTAATGATAAGGTAAGGAAATATTCATCTTAACTAGAGATATGTGGATCGTGTGAAATTCAAATTTGACAGATTCTCTAAATTTTCCCAAAAGGTTAGATTTTTAAATTTGCCTTGAATCTCAATATTGCAAAGTATATAACTGCTTGAAAATAACACATATGACACTTGGAGGTCTCCTAGGACTGTATTGAACCCATATTGAGTTCTTTAATGCAAACACAGTCTAATTAATGTCACACACACACTCAGGGATGCATATTTTACTCTGAAAAGCTCTGGTATTTTAGAGAAATCAGAATTCAAAGTTCCAGCCCGCAGAGACGAGACAGGTCTGACCACTGCTCTCTTCACTGCTCTAGTTAACTAATAGGTCTCTCCCATATGTGTACCTTGGGAGAGACCTGTCAATCACCTAGAGTGGTTAATATTTTAAAGAAGACCTATATGCAGCCTGATTCTGGTTCAACAGTCCATGGTTTGGGCAGCTTGGATCAACAGACAGGTTCCCTTTAACACACCGAGAAGCAACAATCTTGATGGTTACTTCCTTATTCTTGTTCTCTAATTCTACTATTCTTTTGAGGTGCTAGTGCATTTTGGTAGCTCCTTCTTTATGTATAAAAAATTGTATGTATAAAATAGATGTCTATTATTATTTTTTTCACAGATCTATATATGCGGAGGATTCAATGAGAACGAGTGGTTGTTCACTGCTGAGATGTACAACCTTGATACCATGCAGTGGAGTACAATTTCTTCAAATTCCCACAGAGGAATGGGAGTTGCTGCCTATGGAGAAAAAGTATATGTGGTATGGAGGATTTTATATTTGAAACCTGTTATTAATGGACATGAGCCAAACCCCAAAAATGTACAAGCTAACCAATTCAGCAATCAGAATTTTATAATTCTAGAACATATTTCTCCCTTTGAAAACAATGGCCTCGCTTCATCAATCGCATTTTTTAAGTCACTTTTCATTTTTTGTCTTATGGTATTAGCTATTTTTGGTGCCAAATTAATCAAAAGGGCCCATACAATTCATGAATTTGGTGCAAAGTTAACAATGGGCTTTCTTCCTGTCTTGAACCATTTGTATGTCTTTTGGCACTAAAATTTGCATGATGACACAAAAAAAATCACAAAAATTGAGCAAAAATAATGGCATACTAAAAAAATGCATCAAGGGGGACTGGAGTGAAGTTGCACCAAATTTTGTGATTTTTTTAAAAAGTGTCAGTGAATTAATGAACTAATTAATTAATGAATGAGCCTAAAACATCTAGAATTACTAGACATCACAAAGTGGAAAACAAATAAAAAAAATTCAGTGAACAATTATACAGTATAATGCTCTTAAAAAAGCGCAAATAGAACAATGACTTCGGTGCAAACAAAAAAAAACCAACCCAAAACTAGACAAAACATTGTTACATAGCAATGATTGATCGAGGGCCGATGTACAGTTGGTATGGAAAGTATTCAGACCCCTTTAAAGTTTTCACTCTTTGTTTCATTTCAGGCATTTGGTAAATTCCAAAAAGTTCATTTTTTCCCATTAATGTACACTCTGCACCCTATCTTGACTGAAAAAAAACCCAAAAATGTAGAAATTTTTTCAAATTCATTAAAAAAGAAAAACTGAAATATCACATGGTCATAAGTATTCAGACCCTTTGCACAGGCACTCATTTTTAAGTTACATGCTGTCCATTTCCTTGTGATCCTCCTTGGGATGGTTTGACTCCTTTATTGGAGTCCAGCTGTGTTTAATTAACCTGATAGGACTTGTTTGTAAAGGCACACACCTGTCTTATAGAGATAAGACCTCAAAGCTCACAGTGCATGTCAGACCAAATGAGAATCATGAGGTCAAAGGAACGGGCCAAGGAGCTCAGAGACAGAATTGTGGCAAGGCAAAGATCTGGCCAAGGTTACAAAAGAATTTCTGCAGTACTCAAGGTTCCTAAGAGCACAGTGGCCTCCATAATCCTTAAATGGAAGTAGTTTGGGAACACCAGAAGTCTTCTTTCCTAGACCTGGCCGTCCAGCCAAACAGAGCAATCGTGGAAGAAGAGCCTTGGTGAGAGAGGTAAAGAAGAACCCTAAGATCACTGTGGCTGAGCTCCACAGATGCAGTAGGGAGATGGGAGAAAGTTGCACAAAGTCAACTATCACTGCAGCCCTCCACCAGTTGGGCCTTTATGGCAGAGTGGCCTGATGGAAGCCTCTCCTTACATATGAAAGCCTGCATAGATTTTGTTAAAAAACACATGAACGACTCCCAGACTATGAGAATTAAGAGTCTCTGGTCTGATGAGATGAAGATAGAACTTTTTGGTGATAATTCTAAGCAGTATGTGTGGAGAAAACCAAGCACCACTTATCACCTGCGTAATACAATTCCAACAGTGAAACATGGTGGTGGCAGCATCATGCTATGGGGGTGTTTTTCAGCTGCAGGGACTGGACGACTGGATGCAATTGAAGGAAACATGAATGTAGCAAAGTACAGAGATATCCTGGATGAAAACCTCTTCCAGAGTGCTCTGGACCTCAGACTAGGCCGAAGGCTCACCTTCCAACAAGACAATGACCCTAAGCACACAGCTAAAATAACAAATGAGTGGCTTCAGAACAACTCTGTGATCATTCTTGACTGGCCCAGCCAGAGCCCTGACCTAAACCCAATTGAACATCTCTGGAGAGACCTGAAAATGGCTGTCCACCAACGTTCACCATCCAACCTGATGATACTGGAGAGAACCTGCAATGAAGAATGGCAGATGATTCCCAACTCCAGATGTGAAAAACTTATTGCATCATTCCCAAGAAGACTCATGGCTGTATTAGCTCAAAAGGGTGATTCTACTCAATACTGAACAAAGGGTCTAAATACTTATGACCATGTGATATTTCAGTTTTTCTTTTTTAATAAATTTGCAAAAATTTCTACATTTCTTTTTCAGTTTTCCACTGACATAAATTTGCTGAACAAGTTTTGAATGACACCATTGCATAGTTTACATAGTTACAATGCTTTGTATAATTGAAAAAAGACTCACGTACATCAAGTTCAACTGAGGGATGGGAACGAATGCAGGGAAGATTTTTTCCTTATGATCCAAGTATGACGATTGACTCAATCAACGTTCAGAAAAAGCATTTTATAAATGTACATAAGAATTTCTGCTATTTTCTTTAAATTGTCTCTTCAGAGAGGAAGAGAACTAGAACTCTAGTGCTACCTATAGTATGTAGCAATCCTAAAAGTCAAAGTCGACCTTTAACAAACCTTGCCACATGACTTAGGATAAAAGCCAAAACCAGTATCTCAATTAGCAGACACTGTGTTTTGGTGTACTGCCTGTGTGGGGGTCTTTATGTGGTGGTTTGCTTAGGTATTCATCTGTATGACTCCTATTTGACATACTGAATATAATATGGTTTGAAAAAAATTCACATTCATCAGTCTGATGCCAGTGCCTGAGCTGTAGCATGATATGGGGAATAATATGCATATTTTCTCTTTATTTACACATACAGTTTTGTTTAATAATTTTTTTTTCAAACAAAGTGGCGTCGGCAGCCGCGCCGGCACAGTAGCATCTATAGCGTTCCAATAGATGCTACTGTGCAGGCGCCACAGTCGGTGCCATTTTGGCAGAGAATAAAAATATTAGGCTTCATGAAAATGGCACCGGCTATGCATGCACAGTAGCATCATTCCAATAGATGCTACTGCGCAGGCGCCGCTGGAGCCATCTTGATGTAGCCTAATTTTTTTTCTAATAATAATAATAATCTTGATTTATATAGCGCCAACATATTCTGCAGCGCTTCACAATTCAAATGGCGTCGGCACCTGCGCAGTACCATCTACTGGATTCCAATGGGTGCCATCCTGATGAAGCTCTTTTTTATGTCAAATTGACGTCAGCGGTAGCGCCAGTGAAGTAGCATCTATCTATCTGCCCACAGGCCACTCTGCAGCACAAACATGTTCCTTATCATAGAGACAGAGAGCGAGAGATACTGTTTGTGCTTCGAGGAGGCCTGTGGTCAGGCCTTTCCTTTTCTGGCTAAGAGCAGGGAGATAAGACCTGGAAACAGTCCAGGAGCATGAACATATCATTAACTGAAAACTTCTTACACTGATTACACAAGAACCACAAGACGGATTTCTTCACCCCAGTTATCATTTTAAACAGTTCAACAGCGGCAACCCGACAGTGTCTGTAGTTTACTTAGCAAAATCATGCTGACAGGTTTGCTTTAATCTTTACATCAACTTCTACAGTCCTTGTCATTTACTTATTTGACAATGTGAGCATGATTTTCATTTTCCAGATGTTTTCAGCTAATTCATCATTAAAGAATTTTTTAAATGTTGCAAAATGTTTGTGCATTTCTCTTCCAATGTCTTAGTGTAGTACATAATCTGTATTTCTTTTCTTTGTTTTTGCATGATTAAAGACTAACATCCAACATTTTAAAGCTTATTGAAATGAGTGTGTAACATTTTACTCAAAGACGGTGCAAATAAAGCAGGATATATAAAAAATAGCATCTTTAAGTTTGCACCAAATTCATCAAACATTGTGAACAATTTTGATGAATTTGGCACTAAATCCACCAGCATAAAAAAGATACAAAATAAACTGAATGATGAATCAGAGATCCACGTTATCAATCTGGCCCTGAAAAAGGCTGCCTAATACCCAAAATGTTGTCTTCTTTTGTGATTATATTTTTCTCTACTTTCAAGCACATCTATTGGCTTCCACTATATGATCTAAGTCACATAGGGACCTTATATAAAGAGGGTGTTCCCATGTTACTTAAATCATCATCTTTGCTGAAGGTTCCCCAATCCTAACAGGGCAGAAGATTGGCTCTTGTTAGATGAACAACCACTGTGGGGCAGCACGTGAAATAATGTATAACTTATTCTAAATACATAAAAATGTGGCACTGTAGAATAAGGCCCCACAATAGCCAGAAAAAGCCTAAATGGTCAAATCAAACTTTCTTTGTTTTTTAGGTTGGAGATTTTGATGGAACAAATTGTCTAAGAAGTGCGGAGGCTTACCACCCTGCTGACAACACTTGGCATCTGGTGCCAGGCATGTACACACCACGTAGCAACTTTGGAACAGAAGTAATGGATGACCTTCTTTTTGTGATAGGTGGATCCAATGGATTTACCACCACATTCAATGTTGAATGCTATGATGAAACAGTAAATGAGTCGTATGATGTCCATGGTATGAATCTCTACCGCAGCACCTTAAGTTGTTGTGTGGTCCCTGGTCTCATCAACGTCCGAGACTATGCAGCCTGCCGAGACATCTGCTCCAGAGATGACGTCAAAGCGTCCTCCTCGATTGGTTTACTACCAGTATAATGTGTTATTTTTAACACAACTTCATACAAAACAAGAAAGCATTATCCACCAGACCATGAAATAATAAAAGTTCAACAAACTTAACTGAAATATTATTTCTACTGCAGATCATGATCCGGATAATGTTAAACACAAACATCTGAGATGGATAAATGGGCTGACTGGTAAATTTTAGCTTGGGGGGCTTGCAGCAGTATTAGCATGGGGATGCATCCATACATGTAACATCTCCTTGAGCTGTCCGATTTTTTTTCTCTGACAGCGCCTAGATCCAAAGAATTTCATTGATCCATACACATATTAGTTTTAAAAACAGATCCATATCTGTGGAACTCAGAACATTTTTTATTCTCATCTGTTTTGTGGATCAGATTTGGCCATTAAAGTCTATGGGGATCTGTGAGAAAGTCTATGGGAATCCGTGAGACTTAGTTGAACAAGGAAGACTCTGTACAAGTCTTGTACTTCAGCTTTCCATTCTAGACTCAATGGATAATACTTGATAATACTCAATGGATATACTTCTGATAGTCTACCCACTTCACTGAAAAAAACTGGATCAGAAACAAATTGACGCATCTTCAAAGCAATTGGGATCCTAAGAAACCTGAAAATAAAATCGGTCTGTTTCTTTGGATGGTAACACTCATGCATATGAGTGATTGTAACTGAAAATGGATGTATTTACACATTCAATAAAATCACAGATCCAAAAGTAAGATCTGTGAGACGCAGATCACCTCCTATTGTTCAATTTGTGGATCGGACTTGGCCATTTAAGTCTATGGAGATCACTGGCTCTTGATTTGCTTCCCTTTTGCATCCATGTCTCATGGATCTGTTGCTTAGTGATAAAGTTGAATAAAAACGTGACTTTCCCAGTGTTTTACTGGCTTTGAAGCATGCATACCTCTTCAGTGAAAAAAAATGGAAGGGAAAAATAGGAAGCAACTAGGATGCGGTTGGCAAATAAAATGAGCCCTAATTGCCTTTAAAAAGCCATTTATTATATTCTGAGATATTCTGTCTGCTAAGCATAATAAACGGATGGTCTGGGAAGGGGTTAAAAAACAATAAAAAATCATGTTCATTTGATGAATGACACATGAATGGCTAATTCATGTGTCATTGCGAGTGTAGCTTCCCAAGTGTTGATCCCTGTTAGCTCAGAATGCATGTTCAGATATCATGATGTCAGAGTATTGCCATACATCAAAAGTGTGTCAAGGCCTGGAGACCTGTACTGAAGTGAAATGGGGGCCTAGCAAGCCAGTGAAGGCTGACGGGAAGGTGCTAAAGGAGTATGATTTTGTGTTGCTTTTTAGAACCTATACTCAATTCACATGAATCCAACAAAATGGCTTCTTCTTTGCAGGATTTGCAAGAATCGGATTTCCAAAAATTTGAATTTGCTAGAATACGCAAATTTTGGGAAAATCTAAATGAGTTTGATATTTTTTAGAATCAATTGGCTTTTCTTTAATTATATCCTTATAATAAAACACATTTTCTGTCTCAAATGTGGAACATCAGTATTCCAAACAGGATTCTAGTAGCAGTCCACTACAACAAATTTGCCATAGATTGGACTCATGTTTAGAAACATGTTTGCCAAAGATCTGACCCTTACTGCTTAGATGTGGTCAGTTCAAGGGGAATTTTGTTTATAACAAGCTATCACCTTTCTATATAATGGTAGATAACTGCTCAACTGATGGAAGTCCATCTGCTGGGACCCCAGTTTTTCAGAATAGGTCCCCTGAGTCCCCAGTTACAGAGAAGTCAGGACAGTAGCTTGTATAACTGGAATACCCCTTTGTTTGAGTCTGAAGAATGTTTACCTTTAAAGGGTTTGTCTACAACTCAGACAACCCCTTCTCAATCATCAAGTTTGCCCCTGTAAAATAACAACAATTATACTCAGCTCTGACATAATTTTCATGTCTGATTTGTCTGAAGGCGGGGAGAGTGAAGCCAGTGATGATTGTGAGCATGGCTCGTGTGACATAACAATGTCGCAAGCGCATGCTGACATGCTGACACCACGGGAAAATCGCTGCATCGGATGTGAGGATAACTGTTGTTATTTTATGGGGGCAAATATGCTGATTGAGAATGGGTTGTTCAAACAGTGGATAACCCCTTTAACTGAGTTGTGTATATAATTTTTGCAGGTCTTTAAAGGGAATCTGTCACTCCCTGGGACTTTTTTTTTACCTATTTAAATGGGCATACAGGTAATAGAATGGTTAAAATAGTCATACCTGTATGCCCATATCTGTGGTCTTGATGTGCAGAAATCGTCTTTTATTCTGTTATGGTAATGATTTCTTCCAGGCCCTGGGCGTGCGATGCCTGTAAGAAAAGTCAGCCATCAGTTTTCATTTGAATACCACCCCCCCCCAGCAGCGTCACAGTACCCTGTGGTGTAATTGCTGCCCCCAGAATCCCACGCTTGCGCCCTGCAATCGCGCGATTACACTTACCTTTTTCTCTCTGCTATGGGCATTGGCATATTGTTCTTCTGCACAGGCTCCGGTGTCATTTCATTAGCAGTGACACTCTGGTGCTGGCACAGAAGAACAATGATGCCAATGACTATAGCGGGGAGAAAAATGTAAGTATAAATGCGCGATTGCAGGGCGGCCTGGAAAAACTCATTACCATAGCAGGATAAAAGTTGATTTCTGCACATCAAGACTGCAGACATGGGCATACAGGTATGACTATGTTATCCATTCTATTACCTGTATACCCAAGCTAATAGGTAAAAAAGTCATCCCAGGGGGTGACAGATTCCATTTAAATAACAAAATGTGGCATTTTAAAAGGGGCATGTAGACTTTATTTCTGTATATCAGAATGCAGCTTTTTGCAATGCAGGCATATACGTCCATTGGAATGCACTGTATAAATGTGAACCAAGCCTTAAAATAATTGCTTTCTTTCAGATATAGTCAAAATGGACAACCAGAGAAGGTTGGTTGATGTTAGTTAAATATGGCTCACCAGCTGGAAAGGATGGCGACCTTTGCTGTAGACTATTTTGAAAGGCAACAGTGGGATCATTTTAGGATTGGATATAACATCATTACTTAGACCATCTGTTAGCAGGAAATAAGGAAGGTGTGTAGTGCAGCGGTAGCACCCTGTGCAGTGATGAGGCAGTGACCCAGTAAAGTTCAAAGCAAACATCTCTTTAATGTTCAACTCACAAAAACACAGCACACGATATCCTCCGAATCACAGCCGGTAACCATATCCTCTGGATTGCAGCCAATAAACACACCAGTCCACCTTCATAATCACTTGCCATGGGCGACTGCACTGCCGTGTTAATGTTCAACTCACAGCACTACACAATACACAATATCCTCCGGATCGTAGCTGGGAACCATATCCTCTGGATTACAACCAATAAACACGTCAGTCCATCTCCGAGACCAGTTGCCGAGGGTGACTGCATCGCTGTGTAGCCTGTGGGTGCCAGGCTTTTCAGCTGCCTTGGCTGTTTGGCTTCGCTGGCCTGTGTTGCCTCACACAGGTGGAGCTCTGCAGAGCTTACTACTCTGTACTCCTGTCAACACCAGACTGACACTGACACTGAACCTGACACACCCAAACCCTTTACTGTGGGATTTTTAACTAGAATCTGTGGCCTTGGGCCACATGGAAAACCCAGGCTGGGAATGAAACGGACTGCACTACTACGGTCCTGTAGTCCGTTTCAAAACTCAAAAGCCCAGAGCAGGTTCTCTTAAATCTGCTTTGGACAAATAGTTTGCCCAAGACTAACACTTACTTTTTATTCTGCATTACAATCACAGCTACACCTGTGACTGCCATGCACTCCCATGGGCTCAATATGCCTTTGTGCGCATCCTGGGGGGAACACACAGCAACCCTCACGTATAACACCAGTCACTGCCTCACAGGTGTCACTGATTAAAATAAAAGACAATTACTTTGACTACAGTAAGGCTTGTAATTACCAGTGGGCGCACATAAAGTATTACATTATTTATTAAAGCAACATAAATTATTAGATGTACTGTATATTAGAATTAGAAAAAGGGTTTTAAAATTCTTTACTGCACCTTGTTGCTTTCTTATTTTAGTGAAAGAAGTCCCATCAAAATTCTATTTCATAATCTGTCCTACAGAAATTACCTATGGAATAATGTTTAAGTTAATTAAATTACTTATGTTAATGGTATTCTCTGGTTTCCTTCGCCATACCAGTCCTATGCAACGGCTCCTTTTCTTTGATGCTTGACACAGGGACCATTGTGTAGGGCACAGTTATTTCCTTCAATGTACAGTGCATATAAAAAGTCTACACCCACCATTAGGGTATGTGCACACGTTGCGGATTCTGCTGGATAAATAAAAATAACAAAACTAATATAATTTGATAACATAAGTGTGAACACTCTTTTATGTATGTGGTTGTGTTCAGAATTAGCTAATCATAAACTAACTCATGTTAAATAGAAGCTAGTGCACAGCTGCCATCATTTACATTAATTTTTCTTAACCCCATATAAAGTTTAGCTCTTTCAGTAGGATTATACTGACATGTTCTTATAACACAGCAAATAGATCTCATTGTCATGAGGATGCCACGACAGAGATGGACCAGAAGATCACAGCATCTGGTTTCACTAACTCCTGCACTGATTAGAACTGCTTCACCATCTTATTAAATAGTGCAGGTTTTTTCCTTGCTGGCAGGGCAAGGGTTAATCACTTCAGTTGATTGTCTCAACCGTTCAGTGTTGACCTCTTCCCTCTGCTAAGTATACTTGCCACTGGCACTTGGGAATTGCCAGTGATAGTTATTACTGCCTGGTTAAGAGTTGAAGGTGAAGTTCCTGTTTGGAGTAGGCATTCGGAGAGTTGTTCAGGAGATTGTTGCGTGGAGTTTGTTTGTGTGTTAATCCTCATCCTCTCCTATTTGGTCTCACCTTCCAATCACTCCCCTGTGTACAACACTGTTGATATGTGAGGGTATTTTGTATGATTGTAGTTTTCTTTTATCCCTGTCTGTCTTCTCTTGTTTGCCTGATTAGTGTTATCCTATACACTTTGGTCTCCCACCTCCCTGGGTGGGGGAGGGAACAGGTAAGGGTTAATATAAAAGTATAGCAAGGCATGTGACCAACTTCAGGAGTAACCCAAGGGTCAGGGATAGACTAGGGAGCCTCTAGTTAGGGATTTGGTAGGCGCCCACAGTACCTAAAACTACGTAGTGAAACATACTTGGCATTCATAGTAAATCACTACATGACACCGATTGTTGAAAATTATCAGTCAGGAGAAGGGTAGAAAAATTTCCAAGTCAATAGAGATGCCATGGAACACTGAAGTGTCTGAAATTTGGCACAACAGTGACTTTACATAGAAATGGAATTGATGAAAAGACAGGAAGAAAATTGGTCTGAGAGCCTGCCAAGAGGCTTACAGCAGCATTACAGGAGCTCCCGGAATTTCTGGCAAATATTAGCTGGAGGTTATGTAGGCAAGAAGAACAAGGGAGTGGTGTTGGAAATTAGAGAAGACAGTAATTGGGAAGTATTTAATGTATGTACAGTACAGACCAAAAGTTTGGACACACCTTCTCATTCAAAGATTTTTCTGTATTTTCATGACTATGAAAATTGTAGAATCACACTGAAGGCATCAAAACTATGAATTAACACATGTGGAATTATACATTACACTTTACAAAAAAGTGTGAAACAACTGAAAATATGTCTTATATTCTAGGTTCTTCAAAGTAACCACCTTTTGCTTTGATTACTGCTTTGCACGCAGAAAAGGTGAATGGATGGACTCTACATGCCTGGTTCCCACCGTGAAGCATGGAGGAGGTGGTGTGATGGTGTGGGGGTGCTTTGCTGGTGACACTGTTGGGGATTTATTCAAAATTGAAGGCATACTGAACCAGCATGGCTACCATAGCGTCTTGCAGCAGCATGCTATTCCATCCGGTTTGCGTTTAGTTGGACCATCATTTATTTTTCAACAGGACAATGACCCCAAACACACCTCCAGGCTGTGTAAGGGCTACTTGACCAAGAAGGAGAGTGTTGGGGTGCTATGCCGGATGAGCTGGCCTCCACAGTCACCAGACCTGAACCCAATCGAGATGGTTTGGGGTGAGCTGGACCGGTCACCCCTTCAATTTTGAATAAATCCCAACTGTCACCAGCAAAGCACCCCCACACCATCACACCACCTCCTCCATGCTTCACGGTGGGAACTAGGCATGTAGAGTCCAGCCGTTCACCTTTTCTGTGTGCAAAGCAGTAATCAAAGCAAAAGGTGGCTACTTTGAAGAACCTAGAATATAAGACATATTTTCAGATGTTTCACACTTTTTTGTAAAGTGTAATGTATAATTCCACATGTGTTAATTCATAGTTTTGATGCCTTCAGTGTGATTCTACAATTTTCAATTTTGGTTGGTTTATGAAATACATTTTGACTTTATGTATCTTAATTTAAAATATTAATAAAAAAACATACAATGTATGTAAAAATAACAAGTTTTGATAATATGATAATACCATAATTAATAAGTTAATATATACCGTTCTTGAGGCACATCTTAGCGATTTCAGGCTCCGAGGTATTTTACTCTCACTTTCATTTTCAGTACACAATTGTTATTTTTTGACCATATTGATACATTGGTGTTTAATTTGCAGTACTGTCACTTTGCACTGTTGCATTTCTATGTTCTATACATTTTGCACTTTAACTATATATTTTTATATTGTTATAATGATGTGATTTGTGAATTTATAGTGCTCGTTTGTTATTTTGCACTTTATGGTTCTTTTTGCCTCAGTCTGAGACAACATCGATGTTTGCACATACGCACTTTATTTTTGCTTAAATACAATTGTGATGTCTGTTTGCTAATTTGGGCGGTACCTACCTGGTTTTATTAGTTGAGCCATTGATTAAATTGGCTATTTTTCAGCCCTAATTATTATATCATTATTATTTTTTGATTACTCCTCGCGATTTTTGTGTCCTTATTTTAAATTATACACACATAATGTATTGTATTGTGCCATCTATTAATAAAGGGTAATGATTTTTTAATTGATATTTTTATTTGAGTTTTATCTGTTATCTTTACCATTTTTTATCTTGCTGGGTTGTCATTCCGCCAATCCTGTGTGTGCGTCTTTTTATATTCTTTTTAACCCTGTGTAAACTGACATGCGGTGTGGGTTTCTGAGCTGCAGCATGTTAATTTCTGTAATAGAGACTCTTGCGGAGTCCAAAATGCTACGATTCCTGATTGGCAGCTCTTTGTGTACACTGTGCATAGACATAAAGCTGCCAATCAGTGGTGGGGGTGGGATTAAACAGCGCTCGTAAATGTAAAGGAAAACATAGCAGCAGGTTTACTAAAACTCTAATGATAATCTCCTGGTGATAAAACAGAAATTGTATTAAAACTGCAGCAAGCAGCTCAGTATGTGTCACATTGCTGTAATGAAGGTCTCTGACTCTACATTATGCTCCTCTCAGATTAGGTAGCAAAAACCTTGCAACAGATTACTTTTAAATGAACCTCCACCTACCCCCAAAAAACCTAAAATGTATTAAAAAAAAGTTACTGTGGTTTTAATGATTTGTTAGTTTATGGTGCACTTTTATCTCCAACATATTCATCTTCAACCTGTTTTTTAACCAATTAACCCCCAAATAGTAAAAATGAAATGTATTCTGCATCAGAAAGAAGTAAACATCTAAAGTAAATTCCTTTCTCCCTCTAAGTCAATGGTAAAAGATTCAGAAACCCATGCAAAATGTATTTTACTATTAGTTTAAATCCTATTGAAATGAATGTCATCCATCAAAGTGTCAGTTTTAGGAAACCGTTTCACTTCCAATGACATGACTACGAGCAGTAATACCTTCATACGTTATCAGCTCTGCTTATGAAAAGCTGATTTCGATTACCTGTCTTTAGGTATATTGTGCCTGATGTCACTATGAAATGTGAGGACACAATATCATGAATCACAGCAATTTATGTAGCAAGAGGTTTTTATTCTATACATCTTCATCCTTTGTCTATCATTATTAATGTAAACATAATGTGATTTTACAAGGCTCTTTATTTTTCTACAACCTCATTTATCCTAAAGAATCAATTGCAATTTTTGTCAAAGTGGATCATAAATAATTAGAGATTTTCAGGTTGTCATCAGTATGTAACAGGAGCATGATTATCCATGAATGAAAAACAATAGTAAAACACTTGAAGCCATAATTAGGAGTAAGGAAAACTTTTTTTGGCATCATCTGGGCATCAATTAACACATAATTCAATGGTCATAATAGTACCGTATATACTCGTGTATATGCCAAGATTTTCAGCACAAGTCATTGGGCAGAAACTAGCAGGGGAGGGGAAGCTGTGGCAGGAGCCGGTGGCTGGGACATCATACTCACCCTCCCGTGCCATCGCTGAACGTCCCATGCAATCCTCCGTTGTCCCGGCTTCCTGCAGCTCTCCTGTGCTGAGCGGTCACATGGTACCGCTCATTAAGGTCATGAAATATGGACGCAACTCCACTCCCATAGGCGTGGCGTCCATATTCATGGCCTTAATGAGCGGTACCACGTGACCGCTCAGCACAGGAGAGCTGCAGGAAGCCGGGACAATGGAGGATTGCATGGGATGTTCAGCGATGGCACGGGGAGGGTGAGTATGATGGTGGGAGAACGGAGAAGGATGGGGAAAGCACGGAGCAGGATGGGGGAGGATGGGGAAGCACCGAGCAGGACGGGGGTGTACTGTCACGCTGTCACTGCGTACAGGAGGACAGGGTCCTATGCTGACCCTAAGCTGGGGCCCTGACTAATCCCTCTACCTGGAGGTACTGTTAATGGTACAGAGGTCTAGGCCGCCAGCGTAACCCTACCTCCTGAGAATCCCTGAACCTCAGTAATCTAGTCCTGAGAAGGACCCCGATCACAACAGTAGGGGACAGGGTAGTAAACGCTTATACACAGTACTAGACGAACGAGACAGTACAAGGGGAAAACCAAAAACCACCTTGCATACAAAAACTCACACCACAATAACAGAGGGAGCACAAACGGGTAAGGAGATAAATGATAAAGCGAGGAAGGGAAAAAACCACATCGAGAACACTTCGCTCCAAACTCTTCAATACCACGATCCGCTCTGATGGTCTGTATGAAATGCTTTCACCGACAACTACCCTATCAGACCGGCAGGTATTTGAAGGAGTCTCAATACTGCAGAATTAACTGCAGCTGGGTGAGGCTGGGCAGAGAGAGAGAGAATTAACTCCCTCACTGCCGAAAAACACCAAGCACCAAAAACTCAGCTGCGAGAAGTCAGGCTGTGCAATCGCGATGATCTTCGTGGCAACACACCCGTGACAGTACCCCCCCTTCTACGAGGGGCCTCCGGACCCTCAGGGCCAGGTTTACCCGGGTGAGTCGTGTGAAAGGCCCAAATTAATCGGTCTGCGTTATAATCCGACGCAGGAACCCACATCCTCTCCTCAGGACCATACCCCTTCCAATGAACCAGGTACTGAAGGGACCGGCGATTAAAACGTGAATCGACGACTTTCGATACCTGAAACTCCAAGTTACCATTGACCACCACTGGAGGAGGAGGTGAAGGTGACGGTATCACCGGCGCCACATACCTCTTAAGCAAAGATCTGTGGAACACGTTGTGAATTTTAAACGTAGGGGGGAGGTCAAGACTGAATGCCACCGGATTAATTATAGAACTGATCCTGTACGGACCGATGAACCTGGGACCCAGTTTCCAGGAGGGAACCTTAAGTTTTATATTCTTGGTAGACAACCATACCCGATCGTTCACACTTAGGTCCGGACCAGACACTCTCCTCCTATCAGCCATACGTTTGTATCGGTTCCCCATAGTACTTAGATTATTCAGCACCCCTCTCCACACTGAAGCGAGTGATGACGAAAATCGTTCCTCCTCAGGAACCCCCGAAGAGCGCCCCCTACTGAAAGTACAAAACTGGGGGTGAAAACCATATGCCCCAAAAAACGGGGACTTACCAGTGGAGTCGCTCCGCCTATTATTAAGAGCAAACTCCGCCAAAGGCAAGAAAGAAGCCCAGTCCTCCTGATTCTCTGACACAAAACACCGGAGATATGTCTCCAAGCTCTGGTTCAGACGTTCCGTCTGACCATTGGTCTGAGGATGAAAAGCATGACAAATGCATCCCCCGCCGTGTACAAAATGCCTTCCAGAATTTGGACACAAACTGAGACCCCCGATCCGACACCACATCGGAGGGTACCCGTGAAGCCTCACAATCTCCCCAATGAACACCTGTGCAAGAGTTTTAGCATTAGTAAGAGCAGGAAGAGCGATAAAATGTGCCATCTTGCTGAACCTGTCTACTACAACGAGTATGACCGTTTTACCCGAAGACGGCGGGAGGTCCGTAATAAAGTCCATAAACAGATGAGTCCAAGGACGCTCTGGGATCTTTAAAGGTAAGAGGGCCTCAGACGGACGGGTATGTGGGGTCTTAGAGCGCGCACAAACCCCACAGGACGCAACAAAAGTTACCACCTCCCTATGTAAGTTAGGCCACCAAAACTGACGCGAGTGTCCTGCCAAAGCTGAGTTATGGTGTGCCTCGATCACCTTTTGTCGCAACTGATCTGGAACAAACAGTCTCCCTGGAGGTCCAACAGGGGCGTCCCCCTGAGCCTCCAATACCTCCTCCTCAAGCTCAGAGCATACTGCCGACACCATCACCCCCTCCTGAAGGATAGGAACCGGGTCATCCGTATTCCCGGCCCCAGGGAAACTACGAGATAAGGCATCCGCTTTACATTTTTTGACTCCGGACGATATGTGACGACAAAATTAAACCTGGTAAAAAACAACGACCACCTAGCTTGTCTGGGATTCAGACGTTTAGCGGACTCAAGATATAACAGGTTCTTCTGATCGGTGATGACGGTGACCGGATGGACTGCCCCCTCCAAAAAATGGCGCCACTCCTCAAAAGCTAACTTAATGGCCAAGAGTTCCCTATTGCCGACATCGTAATTCCTCTCAGCGGACGACAATTTTTTAGAGAAAAAAGCGCACGGATGCCACTTACCAGGGGACGAACTTTGTGATAATACTGCTCCCACCCCTACCTCAGAAGCGTCTACCTCTACAATGAACGGCTGAGACGCATCAGGTTGAATGAGTATGGGTGCCGAGGCAAAACATTTTTTCAAGGAGGAGAATGCTTGACAAGCCTTGTCAGACCATCTAGAAAAATCCGTCCCTTTTTTTGTCATGTCTGTGAGAGGTTTAACCATGGACGAGAAATTACGAATGAATTTCCGGTAATAATCAGCAAACCCCAGGAAACGTTGTAGTGCCTTAAGATTCTCTGGCAGATCCCACTCAAGAACTGCCCGCACTTTCCCAGGATCCATACGAAAACCGGATGCTGACACCAGGAAGCCTAAAAACTGGAGTTCCTGTACGGCGAACACACACTTTTCCCATTTGGCATACAGTTTATTATCCCGCAAGATCTGTAACACCTGCCTAACATGCTCCTGATGAGACACAAGATCTGGCGAGTAAATTAAGATATCATCCAGATATATGACAACAAACTGTCCCACCAGGCGGCGAAAAATGTCATTAACAAAGTGTTGGAAGACCGCCAGAGCTTTAGTAAGACCGAATGGCATGACAAGGTTCTCATAATGCCCCTCCTGAGTGTTAAACGCCGTCTTCCACTCATCCCCCTCCATCCTAATCAGATTGTACGCCCCCCTGAGATCCAACTTAGAGAACCATTTGGCGCCCACGATCTGATTGAAGAGATCGGGGATAAGTGGGAGCGGATACGGATCTCGGACCGTAATCCGATTAAGTTCAAGGAAATCAAGGCAAGGGCGTAGGCCTCCATCTTTCTTCTTCACAAAGAAGAACCCCGCGGCCACCGGGGAAGATGAAGGTCTAATATGCCCCTTAGCCAAACTCTCTGAAATATAATCTTTCATGGCCAGCCTCTCAGGACCAGATAGGTTATACAACCTAGATTTAGGTAACTTGGCCCCAGGGAGCAGTTTTACAGAACAGTCATACACGCGATGAGGAGGTAGTTCCTGACACCCTTTCTCCGAGAATACATCCTCAAAATCCGCCAGAAATGGAGGTAAAACTCTAGGAGCGACCGCACTGATGACCGTATTCATGCAGTTTTTATTACAGAATTCACGCCATTGGCTTATCTCTCTGGATTGCCAATTACTAACCAGGTTATACTTAGTTAACCAAGGAAGGCCCAACACTATAGGAGTGGGAAGACCCTCCAACACGTAACAAGACAACAGTTCTTTATGTATCGCCCCCACTTGTCATGGTTTGCTGAGTTTGTGGGAAAAGGTAGGTTAAGGGTTAATTTGGATGGCCTCACTCTGGGATTCTGGGAGGCTTCTTATAGCCTCATTGTGGGGCCATTCCTTGTCGCTTATACTTTGATCCTTGGCCGAGTGTGTGTGACCCTGTGTTTTGTGCTTGTGATTCTTTATGCTTGCTTGGTTTTGACTTGGTTCTGTTCCCGTTACGAGTTCTACCTGCCCCTCCTGTACTGCATTGCTATCTCGTGTATGACCTCTTGCCTTTGTCCTGACAATTCTCTGCTTATCCCTCCTGTACTGCGTTGCTATCTTGTGTATGACTCCTGGCTTATGTTCTGACTATTCTCTGCTCGCCCCTTCTGTACTGTGCCGTCCTCTCCGTGTATGACCCCCGTTTGTCTGACCTGAGTTTCCCTATTCACTAATCCAGGGTCCCTGTAAAGTCCTGCACTCACCTCCAGTAGCAGAACGCTAGGCCCCGCCCCCTGTTGTCACATGATCGCAGGTCCTTTTGCTTACTGCTACTCTCACCACGCTGCTCTGGTCCTGTCTGCCGGAGCCCCTCCTGCAGCATCTGACCCCGGGCCCTTCCACAGTGTGGGTGAGTCACCCTGCTCAGCCGTGGCAGTTCGCTGGCGCTGACAGGGTCGTTACATTATAAGCGACCTTATATTATTCTGTGTTGGGGAAGCTAAGTATCTTTCCTAAAGAAAAAAAAAAAAAAAAGAGTGTCTAGTATCATGGATCCCATGCAAGCTTTGGCAGATCAGGTTAAAAACCTGACACTAATGTTCCAGAAACTTAATGTGGAACAGCGCACAATGGCTCAGACCCAACAACAGTTGGTGGACACTGTGCAGGGGGCTATTGCTGCAGGGTCTCCTAGCTCAGGTGATAGAGATGTTTCGCTGGTGTCCCCCGAGTCCCCGGTCAAACTGCCAGACTTCTTCTCTGGGGACAAAAAGGAGTTAATGGCCTTTAAGGAGGGGTGCAAGCTTTTTTTTTCTCTCTGAGGCCTCGTTCCTCCTGGGATGAATTCCAGAAAGTGGGGGTAGTTATTTCTCTACTTCGGGGTGCACCGCAAGTGTGGGATTTTTCTCTGTCTCCCTCTGCCCCTGAAAGGATGACTGTCAATGCCTTTTTTGAAGCCCTGGGTCGTATATATGATGAACCCGACAGGGTTCGCATGGCTGAAGACATGGTGATGAATGTGCGCCAGGGTAAACGCTCGGCTGAGTGGTTTTGTGCAGAGTTCCGGCGCTGGGCAGCAGAAATTTCATGGGATGATGCAGCACTTCGGGGCTTATTCCGCAGAGGCTTATCTGAACGCCTCCAAGATGCCCTGGCCCTTCACCCTCCACCTGACACCTTGGAGGACGCCATTACCCAGGCCGTACTTATGGACCGCAGGCTACGGGCTAGGGGTGTCATGCAGTCCGAGGCATCCCTATTCTCCGGTAGCAAAGAGACTGGTGTCGCTCCCGAACCCATGGAGATTGGCGCTACTTCGGTCAAAGAAAAGGAGAGGAAACGCCGCCGTGAGAAACAGCTCTGCTTTTATTGTGAAGAGTCCGGTCATTGGATAAAAGATTGTCCCTCGTGTCCGTCATCCTCCAAGGCGGCGGGAAACGACTAGGTCTGGGTAGTAATCGAGGAGGCTGCCCAGACCTTCAGGTAGTCTCTTCCTCATGCCCTAAGGTTTTGCTAAAGGTTGAACTGTTGGTAGACAAGTATCGTTTTTTCTCCACAGCACTGGTGGACAGTGGTTCATCACTCAACTTGGTCAGCTCTGATGTCATTTCCCAGCACCAGATAGGGACAGTCAGGCTTCATACCCCACTAAAAGTCGTGGCCATTGACTCTTCTCCTCTGACCCGAACGGGGATTCTTTCAGTTTCTGAAAAATTTATGTTGAAAGTTGGTTCTTCCCACATGGAAGAGATTGAGTGTTTTGTTATGGACAAGTTGCCCACCGGGTTGGTTTTGGGCATGCCATGGCTTCTACGCCACAATCCAGTTATTGACTGGGAATTGGGGGAGATTATCAAGTGGGGGTCCAAATGTGTCGACTGTTACCATAAAGATGTTTTTTGTGTGAAAATTGCAAAACCTGTTTCTGTGTCTTCTATCAGTCTGGAAGGTATTCCGGAGTACCTGAAAGACTTTGAGGACGTTTTTTCAGAAAGTGAGGCTGAGGCGTTACCCCCTCATAGGCCATTTGACTGTGCCATCGACCTAATTCCTGGAGCCAAATTGCCCAAAGCTCGTTTGTTTAACCTATCAGGTCCCGAGCGCCTGGCTATGAAACAATATATTGCTGAGAGTCTCTGCAAGGGGCACATAAGACCTTCAGTTTCCCCGGTAGCAGCGGGGTTTTTCTTTGTTAAGAAAAAAGATGGCGGCCTACGCCCCTGACTCGACTGTCGAGAACTAAATAAAATCACGGTCAGGAATACATATCCACTGCCGTTGATTCCGGATCTCTGTAATCAGCTTTCTGGGGCCATGTGGTTTTCAAAACTTGACCTTAGGGGGGCTTATAATTTAATCAGGATTCGGGAGGGGGATGAATGGAAGACGGCTTTCCTCACCTCTGAAGGGTTATTTGAGAACTTGGTAATGCCATTTGGTCTCACCAACGCACCTGCAGTTTTTCAAAATTTTATTAATTTTGTGTTCTCGGACCTCATCGGCCGCTTTGTAGTTGTGTACCTAGATGATATTCTCATATATTCTGCTGACAAACATTCTCATTTGTTACATGTTAAGACTGTACTCCAAAGGCTCAGAGAAAATCAATTGTTCGTCAAACTCGAAAAATGTTAATTTTTTGTTCAAGAGTTGTCGTTTTTAGGGCTGATAATCTCACCTCAGGGGTTTCACATGGATCCCAAGAAGGTGCAGGCTGTTGTGGAATGGGTCCAACCTCGAGACCTTAAGGGACTTCAGCGCTTCTTGGGATTTGCGAATTATTACCGCAAGTTTATTAAAGGTTTCTCACAGGTAACTAAACCCCTTACTGATCTCACTCATAAAGGGGCAGATGTCAAGAACTGGTCCCCGTTAGCCAAACAGTCTTTTCTAACGCTAAAAAACTGTTTTACATCTGCTCCTATCCTGGTTCAACCTGACCCTTCCAAACCGTTTGTGGTCGAGGTTGATGCTTCTGAGGTGGGGGTGGGAGCAGTGTTTCTCAGGGGCCAGCTTCCCTGACAAATCTCAGGCCTTGTGCCTACTTTTCTAAAAAATTTTCTCCCGCTGAAAAAAATTATGACGTAGGCAATAGGGAGCTATTGGCTATCAAATTGGCGTTCGAAGAATGGAGACATTTTTTGGAGGGGGCGGCTCACCCTATTATGGTTATCACTGACCATAAAAATCTAGAATATATTAAAACTGCTAAAAGACTGACCCCCAGGCAAGCCCGTTGGTCACTTTTTTTTTCCAGATTTCAGTTTTCTATTACTTTTCGACCAGGATCTAAAAACGTCAAGGCTGACGCTCTGTCACGTAGTTTTGAGCCATTATCCGCCCCCGATCCACCGTCCCCCATTCTTCAACCCAGTGTTGTTATTGCCGAAGTGTCGTCGGAATTGGAGCGAGAGATTGTGGAGGCACAATCTTTAGCGCCAAGGTCCAAACCTGAAAATAAGTTGTTCGTGCCTCAGCATTTGCGCACTAAACTCCTGTGGGAGTTCCATGATTCGAAATTGAGTGCCCACCCTGGTATAGCGGCCACGCGAGAAGCAGTGGCAAGACTTTTTTGGTGGCCTTTAATGACTTCGGATATTAAGATGCATGTTGCTGCATGTGGGATATGTGCCCGTTCTAAGACTCTCATTGCCGGCCGGCCGGGGAATTGGCGCCTTTACCAATTCCGGGAAGACCGTGGACTCATTTGTCCATGGACTTCATTACCAATCTGCCATCCTCCCGTGGAAATACTGTAATCTGGGTAATTGTGGACAGATTTTCTAAACTAGCACATTTTGTACCCATGGCAAGTTTACCGTCAGCAGAGACTCTCTCCAGACATTTCCTTTCTCAGGTGGTACGTTTACACGGGGTGCCTACTAATATTGTTTCAGATAGAGGGATGCAATTTGTGTCTAAGTTTTGGCGGGCTTTTTGCAAAAAGTTGGGGATATCGTTGTCTTTTTCCTCAGCGTACCATCCAGAGACCAACGGGCAAACTGAACGCACCAACCAGTTGCTTGAACAAATTCTTCGGTGCATGACTTCTACTCTGCAAAGCGACTGGTCTGAGGCCTTACCATTAGCAGAGTTCGCCTTCAACAACCGGGTAAACCAGTCTACCGGTAGGTCACCATTTTTTATTAATTATGGGATAAATCCTCATTTTGGCGAGTTCTCGCGTATTGATTCTGGTTGCCCGGGGGCTGAGGACGGGATTAGTCGTCTCAGGAATCTCTGGTCAAAAGTTCGACAAAATATTTCCAGGGCTCAGGAAAAGTATAAACATTTTGCGGATAAAAAAAGGGACTCTGTTCAGATTTTGCGATGTGGAGATAAGGTTTGGCTTTCTACACGGAACATAAGTCTCCGAATACCTTCCGCTAAACTAGGGCCTAAATTTATTGGCCCTTACGAAGTCATCGAGGTGGTTAACCCTGTAGCCTATCGCCTTCGTCTCCCTCCCTCTTTGAAACTCCATAATGTATTTCATAGGTCCTTACTTAAATCCCTGGGGTCAGTGAGGGAAGATACAGACGCCGTTCCTTTGCCCGTTATGGGTGATGGGCATATGGAGTTCGAAGTACAACACATTGTGGACTCCAGGCGGGTTCAGTGATCTTTGCAGTATCTGGTACATTGGAAGGGGTATGGTCCGGAGGATCGGTCTTGGGTGCCAGCCACATCGGTTCACGCTAATCGTTTGGTTCGTGCATTCCATGCCCGTCATCCTGATAAGCCTGGGGTCCGGAGGCCCCCTGTTGAAAGGGGGGTACTGTCATGGTTTGCTGAGTTTGTGGAAAAAGGTAGGTTAAGGGTTAATTTGGATGGCCTCACTCTGGGATTCTGGGAGGCTTCTTATAGCTTCATTGTGGGGCCATTCCTTGTCGCTTATACTTTGACCCTTGGCCGAAGTGTGTGTGACCCTGTGTTTTGTGCTTGTGATTCTTTATGCTTGCTTGGTTTTGATTTGGTTCTGTTCCCGTTACGAGTTCTGCCTGCCCCTCCTGTACTGCGTTGCTATCTCATGTATGACCTCTTGCCTTTGTCCTGACAATTCTCTGCTTATCCCTCCTGTACTGCGTTGCTATCTTGTGTATGACTCCTGGCTTATGTTCTGACTATTCTCTGCTTGCCCCTTCTGTACTGCGCCGTCCTCTCCGTGTATGACCCCCGTTTGTCTGACCTGAGTTTCCCTATTCACTAATCCAGGGTCCCTGTAAAGTCCTGCACTCACCTCCAGTAGCAGAACGCTAGGCCCCGCCCCTGTGGTCACATGATCGCAGGTCCTTATGCTTACTGCTACTTTCACCACGCTGCTCTGGTCCCGTCTGCCGGAGCCCCCCCTGCGGCATCTGACCCCGGGCCCTTCCACAGTGTGGGTGAGTCACCCTGCTCAGCCGTGGCAGTTCGCTGGCGCTGACAGGGTCGTTACACAGATAGGTTATACAACCTAGATTTAGGTAACTTGGCCCAGGGAGCAGTTTTACAGAACAGTCATACACGCGATGAGGAGGTAGTTCCTGACACCCTTTCTCTGAGAATACATCCTCAAAATCCGCCAGAAATGGAGGTAAGACTCTGGAGCGACCGCACCGATGACCATATTCATGCAGTTTTTATTACAGAATTCACTCCATTGGCTTATCTCTCTGGATTGCCAATTAATAACCGGTTATGCTTAGTTAACCAAGGAAGGCCCAACACTATAGGAGTGGGAAGACCCTCCAACACGTAACAAGACAACAGTTCTTTATGTATCACCCCCACTTGAAGATTTATGTTATGCACTGCTTGCAAAAAACTTCCCTCACCGAGAGGCCTGGCGTCGATCGAGAATATGGGGATGGGTTTAGCCAACACACTTAATCGCATACCTTGAACCCGGGCAAACCGAGCGTCCACCAGATTAGCCCCGGCCCCACTATCCAGAAGAACAGATATCCTCTCAGTTCTCGTACCCACCACCACCTCCGCCGGTACGAGAAACTGAGACGAACCTAGGGACGAAATACCTACTCCCAGATTGCCGTCCACCACACAACCTGGGATCAATAGTTTTCCGACGACCCTTTACTCTGCAAAGGACGGGATGGACACCCCCCAATAAAATGTCCCTTTCTCCCGCAGAAGAAACACATTCCTGTTTTGTGGCGCACCGCCGGTCCCCTCCCCCGAAATGATGTCCCTCCTAACTGCATAGGCTCCTCTGGACTGACCAGGGGAACCTCCATATAAGGGGTCCTTGTAGAAGGTGGAGTCATCACAGGGGGCGGAGTTACTCCACACCTCTCCCGAAGCCGTCTGTCAATGCGAATAGCAAGGGCCATAGCGGCTTCCAGTTACGCGGGAGGGTCATACTGTGCCAATACATCCTTTAATTTGTCAGATAAACCTTGACAAAACTGGCTCCTAAGAGCCGGGTCATTCCACTGGGTGTCCGTGGCCCACCTACGGAACTCCGAACAGAATTCCTCCGCCGGACGATCTTCCTGCTGGATCCTACGTAACTTAGATTCAGCAAGAGAGATCCGATCCGGGTCATCATATATGAGACCCAGAGCTATGAAAAACCTATCCACTGACTGGAGAGCCGGGGAGCCCGGAGGAAGAGAGAATGCCCATGATTGTGGGTCCCCTTGTAGGAGCGAGATGACAATTCCCACCCTTTGTTCTTCACTCCCGATGACCGTGGCCGCAGCCGAAAGTACAACTTACATGCCTCCCGGAAAACAAAAAACTTGTCCCGCCCCCCAGTAAACCTGTCAGGGAAAGCTACTTTAGGTTCAGGTCCGGCTTGCTCCGGGGGATACAAAACCTTGGACTTAACGTCTGCCAGCTCCATGGACAAACTCTGCAACTGCCGAGCTAGACTAGCTACTGGATCCATGGAGGCTGGAGAGAATCTTTTGTCGGTCGGTGAAAATGTCACGCTGTCACTGCGTACAGGAGGACAGGGTCCTATGCTGACCCTAAGCTGGGGCCCTGACTAATCCCTCTACCTGGAGGTACTGTTAATGGTACAGAGGTCCAGGCCGCCAGCGTAACCCTACCTCCTGAGAATCCCTGAATACAAAAACTCACACCACAATAACAGAGGGAGCACAAACGGGTAAGGAGATAAATGATAAAGCGAGGAAGGGAAAAAACCACACCGAGAACACTTCGCTCCAAACTCTTCAATATCACGATCCGCTCTGATGGTCTGTATGAAATGCTTTCACTGACAACTACCCTATCAGACCGGCAGGTATTTGAAAGAGTCTCAATACTGCAGAATTAACTGCATATGGGTGAGGCTGGGCCTCCTCTAGCACAGAGAGAGAGAATTAACTCCCTCACTGCCGAAAAACACCAAGCACCAAAAACTCAGCTGCGAGAAGTCAGGCTGTGCAATCGCGACGATCTTCGTGGCGACACACCCGTGACAAGTACAGAGGAGGAGGCGGAGCACAGAGGAGCACGGAGCAGGACGGGGGAGTACAGAGGAGGACGGGGAGCACAGAGAAGCACGGAGCAGGAAAGGGGAAGCACAGAGGAGGATGCGGAGCACAGAGGAGCACAGAGCAGGACGGGGAGAGTACAGAGGAGGACGCGGAGCACAGAGGAGCACAGAGCAGGACGGGGGAGTATAGAGGAGGACGGGGAGCACAGAGAAGCACGGAGCAGGAAAGGGGAAGCACAGAGGAGGATGCGGAGCACAGAGGAGCACGGAGCAGGACGGGGGAGGATGGGGAAGCACCAAGCAGGACGGGGGGAGTACAGAGGAGGACGGGGAAAGCACAGAGGAGCATGGAGCAGGATGGGGAGAGTACAGAGGAGGACACGGAGCATAGAGGAGCACGGAGCAGGATGGGGAAGCACAGAGGAGGATGCGGAGCACAGAGGAGCACGGAGCAGGACGGGGAGCACAGAGGAGGACGCAGAGCACGGAGCAGGACGGGGGGAGCATAGAGGAGGACGCGGAGCACAGATGAGCACGGAGCAGGACGGGGGGAGCACAGAGGAGGACGCGGAGCACAGAGAAGCCACACAGAGCAGGACAGGGATGAGGGGACAATGTACACCCGGCTTATACTCGAGTCAATAAGCTTACCCAGTTTTCTGTGGCAAAATTATGGGCCTCGGCTTATACTCGGGTCGGTTTATACTTGAGTATATAAATGTGCAAGTTGCTACACAATAGGTCAGTGGTGTGAAAATGCCAATAATGAGTAAAATAGGAATAACCATTCATGGGAAATTTCAGACTGCATCAGCAGAATGAATTAGAAGTTTCCATTGGCAGGATGCCCTGATGGAAACTTTGGGCTTGTACCTGTAGTCAAACATAAGCTTCCATAGTAAGTATAAATATTGTATACAATATATACTTGCATTACTAGATGCCCTTCATGGGATAGCATAGTGTAAAATATTAGTCTATTCAGTGTTACGGATTTATTAGTGTGAAAGATTCACTACACTGCAAGTTAAGGTGAAAGCACAGACCAAAGACGATGGTACAGTGGGTAGGACTTGTCAGATAGCATGTGGAACAGCAGGAATCAGCGACAGTGTAAGCTGGATGGCAGGCAGGCACATGGAGCAGGACACATCAGAGAACATAGAACCAAGGGTTAAGATAAACCAAGGAACTGATGGAATGTAGGTAGTCAAGGATTTCCAGCAGCATAATGTGAACAAGTCCAAAGAAGAGTTTGGTTTGCTTACAGGAGATGAAGGGTTAATCAGAAAAAAAAAATATATAGTCTCTGACGGCAGTGATGATCAAGAACACTTGTCTATAGAGATGATAAACTTAATTGCAGCAGTGTTGCAGTGTGAAGTAGTCCAGAGATGAGTTTGTCACGCTTACAGCAGATATGAAGACAATGAATAAGTCCAAGCCATGAAGTAGACGCAGATTGTAGAAATCATAGGAGTTTGCAGAGAAGATAGCCATCTGGGTGAACTGAAGAGACAATGTAAGAAGTAAGTAAAGAAGAAGTGAAGACTATCTTAAGCGATAACAAGCAAAAGAATACAGCAACACTGTAAGAGCTATGATATATGCAAACATTGCATATATGACATTTGGATATAGTAGTGTATAAACACGTAAGACAAACTGGGATAATCAAAGCAACAAAAACACACATCAAGGATAGGGAGGAATATAGAGAAGGATAGGCATGTACTAACCAAATGGGAATAAGATAATAGAGAAAGCATAAACCGAAAACTGCATGCAATAATCACCAGCAGCAACTAAGAACTCCAACGTTAGCACACCAACTCCAGCAAGCCAGGAAGTAAACCTTCACAGGCAGGGATGAGAAGGCCTGGCCAGGTTTTATGCAGGGACAAAATGAGCTGGTTAGGAGCTGCTGTGAGATGGAGCTGCATGTCTCTAACCAGCATACAAAGAGTCGTTAACCTCTTCAGCGTCAAAGGAAATGAAGTCCATTTAATATGAGGAACAAAACACACATGCTAACTGGAAGACCTGCCAAAATCTTTGTATACTTGTATACAAAAGCCGAAACATTGTAAAACACCTGGTTATCTCCATCAGTTATGTAGACAATTAATGAAGTGGCTGGGAGCAAATCCTACCATGTTATTCCATTCAATCCCAACCACCCACAGATAGAAGAAATAAGGGTTAGGGACATTGTTTCTAATAATTCTGGGGGTCTCAGCAATATAGCGTGTCAGTGATCAAATATTCATCAACTATCCAATTAGGTAATGCATACTATTTGATAAGCTTGAGGCATCTATTCAGTTTTTCAGTTTTTTGAGTCAAAGTAAATCTACCCCGGTGTCTGCAGATCTGTGGCATTGACCAGCACTGAAATCATACTGATTCATTAGAACATATTAATAAATATATACTTACTTTTTTATGTTTGTCATGTTTTTACTATTCCTTATACTTATTCTCTGATATTTCAATATCCTTCTTTTTCATCCCTATCAAAATACCTTTTAGGATGAGGGTCTTTAATTGTTCTATCCTTGTATACATAATTCTTATTCAACTCATTAATAATTAACTTAAACTTACTAAATAATTAATAATAATTAGTGATGTTATATAACTTTCTCGATTATGTGCATATTATAAAGAGAGCTCACGTCAAAAGATAGTGAATCTTAAATAAACCAAAGCATTATTAATGATCCTGCGACCAAAGACATATCAACACACCAAAATCCAATCCCCTACTTCTCCGCATGGTAACTACATTTAAACGTCCCTAATGGCCTCACAACATAAATGTTCTTTTGTGACTATTCAGTTCACATCATGCATACATGATTTTGACTAAAGAAGAAATAATTATACACTACTGTGTTATTTTAAAGGAGTTGTCCACTTCCAATGTATTTTTATCCATGGGCATGCTGTGTTAACAAACAACAAAATCAGCTATTTCTTACCCTCTTTGCTGCCTCTGCCATTGCCACTACTCTTTGTTGACATTGATGCTGTAGTCACATCACATCTCCAGGGCTTCATTGGAAATTTCAAGATTTACAATATACTGCTGTTGCATGTTCAAGTCCCCAGTGGAGACAGAAAAAGTGCAAACATTTATTTTTAACCCCTTTGTTCCATCTGACGTGCTATTCCATCCATGTGCCCAGGGATCTAATTCCCAAGGACGGAATAGTACGTCACATACGATCAGCTGCGCTCCTGGTGGGAGCGCAGCTGATCGCGGCCGGGCATCAGCTGATTATCACAGCTGACACCCGGCACTATGTGCCAGCAGCGGTCACAGACTGCTCCCCGCACATTAACCCTGGCACACTGCGATCAAAGATGATTGCAGTGTTCTGGCGGTACAGGGAAGCATCGCGCAGGGAGGGGCTCCCTGCATGCTTCTCTGAGACCCTCAGCACAGTGCAATGTATCATACTGTTCCGAGGGACCCTTCTCCCTGCGGGACCCCGGATCCAAGATGGCCACGGGGTCCTTCCGGGTCCTGCAGGGAGGCAGCTTCCTCAGTGACTGCTGAGAGCAGGCGCTGAGAAAGACTGCTGGAGTGCCTGTGAGATCGCTGGTCTGAGGCCGGTTTCACACGTCCGTGTCTCCAGTACGTGTGGTGACAGTTGTCACACGTACTGGAGACTCGGACAGACATAGACACATTATAATCTATGTGTCTATGCACATGTGCCTGTTTTTACACAGACCATGTGTCCGCGTGCCAAACGCGTAGACATGTCCGTTTTGACACGGACACACGGACCGGAAAATGTCCCGCACACGTGCACACAGAAAACTGTTCACACAGTCCTCCGTGTGCATGGACGGCCGCTGGGGAACTCGCTGCTACTGTAAGCCACTGTCCCCTGCAGCTGGTGTTGAAGCCGGCTTTAATTCCACCTGCTCTGCCTGCGAGCAGAGGAGAATTAAGAGCGGTGTATTAATATACCGCTCATCATTCTCCTCTGCTCGCAGGCAGAGCAGGTGGAATTACAGCCGGCTTCAGCACCAGCCGCAGGGGGACAGCGGCTTACTGTAGCCGCTACTTCCCCAGCGGCCGTCCGTGTGTCCATGTGGTACTGAAACGGCACACGGGTAGCACATAGTTGCCACATGTGTGCCGCACATAGTACAC
Source organism: Oophaga sylvatica (assembly GCA_033576555.1). Taxonomy (NCBI): domain Eukaryota; kingdom Metazoa; phylum Chordata; class Amphibia; order Anura; family Dendrobatidae; genus Oophaga; species Oophaga sylvatica. Next base: position 42,129,665 of record JARQOD010000006.1, read on the forward strand.
ACACGGACACACGGACACTGATATCTCCTGTACCGTTTTTTCCGGTACCGGAAATATCAGGACGTGTGAAACCGGCCTGACAGAGTGCTGTGCAAACTTCTTAACTGATTTTATACAGTGATGTCCCCCTCTGGGACAAAGTAAAAAGTTTAAAAAATAAAAATAAAGTGTAAAAAAAAATTCCTAAATAAAGAAAAAAAAATATTCCCCAATAAATTCATTTCTTCATGTAAATAAAAAAAAACAATAAAAGTACACATATTTGGTATCACCGGGTCTGTCACGACCCTCCCTATAAACCTGTCCCACTAGTTAACCCCTTCAGTGAACCCCTTTAAAAAAAAAACAAGGCAAAAAAACAATGATTTATCATCATACCGCCAAACAAAAAGTGGAATAACACGCAATCAAAAAGACAGATATAAATAAACATGGTACCGCTGAAAACATCATCTTGTCCCGCAAAAAACGAGCTGCCATACAGCAGCATCAGCAAAAAAATAAAAAAGTTATAGGTCGCAGAATAAAGCGATGCAAAAATAATTATTTTTTATATATAAACGTTTTTATTGTATAAAAGCCCCAAAACGTTAAAAAATGATAGAAATGAGGTATCGCTGTAATCGTACTAACCTGAAGAATAAAACTGCTTTATCAATTTTACCACACGCAGAACGGTATAAACGCCCCCCAAAAGAAATTCATGAATTGCTGATTTTTGTTCATTCTGCCACCCAAAAATCGTAATAAAAAGCGATCAAAAAATGTCATGTGCCCAAAAATGGTACCAATAAAAACGTCAACTCGACCTGCAAAAAATAAGACCTCAACTGACTCTGTGGGCCAAAATATGGAAAAATTATAGCTCTCAAAATGTGGTGATGCAAAAACTATTTTTTGCAATAAAAAGTGTCTTTTAGCGTGTGACAGCTGCCAATCATAAAAACCCGCTATAAATAGTTATAGCTATAAACCCCCCTTTATCACCCCTTAGTTAGGGAAAAATAATAAAATTTAAAAAATGTATTTATTTCCATTTTCCCATTAGGGCTAGGGTTGGGGCTAAATTTAGGGTTAGAGTTGGGTCTAAAGTTAGGGTTGGGGTTAGGGTTAGGGGTGTGTTAGGGTTAGGTTTGTGGTTAGGGTTATGATTAGGGTTGGGATTAAGGTTAGGAGTGTGTTGGGGTTAGGGTTGGAGATAGGATTGGGGGGTTTTCACTGTTTAGGCACATCAGGTGCTCTCCAAACGTGACATGGCAACTGATCTCAATTTCAGCCAATTAGGCGTTGAAAAAGTCAAACTGTGCTCTTTCCCTTCTGAGCTCTGCCATGCGCCCAAACAGTAGTTTACCCCCACATATGGGGTATTTGCGTACTAAGGAAAAATTGCACAATAACTCTTGAGGTGCAATTTCTTCTGTTACCCTTGGGAAAATAAAAAAATTGGGGTGAAAATATCATTTTTGTGGAAAAAAAATATGATTTTTTATTTTTATGGCTCTACGTTATAAACTTCTGTGAAGCACTTGGGGGTTCAAAGTTCTCACCACACATCTAGATAAGCTTCTCTGAGGGTCTAGTTTCCAAAATGGGGTCACTTTTGGGGGATTCCACTGTTTAGGCACATAAGGGGCTCTCCAAACGCGACATGACGCCCGCAGACTATTCCATCAAAGTCTGCAATGCAAAACATCACTACTTCCCTTCCGAGCCCTGACATGTGCCCATACAGTAGTTTTCTCCCACATATAGGGTATCAGCGTACTTAGAACAAATTGAACAACAACTCTTGGGTCCAATTTCTCCTGTTACCCTTGGGAAAATAAAAAACTGGGACTAAAAGATCATGTTTGTGGAAAAAATATGATTTTTTTTTTTCACGCCCGGGCATTATAAACTTCTGAGAAGCACTTGGGAGTTCAAAGTGCTCACCAAACATCTAGATAAGTTCCTTTGGGGGTCTAGGTTCCAAAATGGGGTCACTTGTGGAGGGTTTCCACTGTTTAGGCATAGCAGGGGCTCTCCAAACGCGACATGACACCTGCAGACCATTCCATCAAAGTCTGCATTACTAAACGTCAATACTTCTATTCCGAGCCCCGACTTGTGCCCATACAGTAGTTTTCTCCCACATGTAGGGTATCAGCGTACTCAGGAAAAATTGGAGAACAACTTTTGTGGTCCAATTTCTCTCGTTACCCTTGGGAAAATAAAAAATTGGTGACTAAAAGATCATTTTTGTGAGAAAAGAATAGGCTTTTTTATTTTCATGCCTGGCCATTATAAACTTGTGTGAAGCACTTGGGGGTTCAAAGTGCTCACCACAGATCTAGATAAGTTCCTTAGGGGTTATAGTTTCCAAAATGAGGTCACTTGTGGGGCGTTTCCACTGTTTAGGCACATCAGTGGCTCTGTAAACGCAACATGACACCCATCAAAGTCTGCATTCCAAAATGTCATTACTTCTTTTCTGAGCCGTGCTGTGCTCCCAAACAGTATTTCCCCCCACATATTGGGTATCAGCGTACTCAGGACAAATTGGACAACAACTTTTGGGGTCCAATTTCCTTGGGAAAAATCAAAAATTGGGGACTAAAAAATAATTTTTGTGGAATTTTTTTTTTCACACCCAGACATTGTAAACTTTAGTGAAACTCTTGGGGGTTGAACATGCTCACAATAGATTTAGATAAGTTCCTTAGGGGGTCTAGTTTCCAAAATGGTGTCACTTGTGGGGTGTTTCCACTGTTTAGGCACATCAGGTGCTCTCCAAACATGACATGGCGTCCAGCCAATTCTGCGTTGAAAAAGTCAAACTGCGCTCCTTCCCTTCTGAGCTCTGCCATGCAACCAAACAGTGGTTTTCCCCCACATATTGGGTATCAGCGTACTCAGGAAAAATTGCACAATCACTTTTGAGGTCTTGTTACCCTTGGGAAAATAAAAATTGGGGTGAAAAGATCATTTTTGTGGAAAAAGTATGATTTTTTAATTTTACGGCTCTACGTTATAAACTTGTGTGAAGCACTTGGGGGTTCAAAGTGTTCACCACAGATCTAGATAAGTTCCTTAGGGGGTCTAGTTTCCAAAATAGTGTCACTTGTGGGGGGTTTCCACTGTTTAGGCACATCAGCGGGTCTCCAAACGCGACACGGTGTCCAATTACAATTCCAGACAATTTTGGTTTGAAGAAGTCAAACAGCGCTCCTTCCCTTCCAAGCCCTGCTGTGCGCCCAGACAGTGGTTTTCCCCCACATATGGGGTATCGGCGTACTCAGGAGAAATTTCACAAAAACTTTTTCTGTCCATTTTCTCCTTTCACCCTTGTTAAAATAAAAAAAATGTTTGTAAAAGATCAATTGTGCGACTAAAAAGTTAAATGTTCATTTATTCCTTCCAAGTTGCTTCAGCTCCTGTGAAGCACCTGAAGGGTTAATAAACTTCTTGAATGTGGTTTGGAGTACCTTGAGGGGTGCAGTTTTTAGAATGGTGTCACTTTTGGGTATTTTCTGCCACATAGACCCCTCAAAGTGACTTCAAATGTGAGGTGGTCCCTTAAAAAAATGGTTTTGCATAATTTGTTGTAAAAATGAGAAATTGCTGGTCAACTTTTAACTCTTAAAACTTCGTAACAAAAAAAAATTTGGTTCCAAAATTGTGCTGATGTAACTATTTTGTGTGACATATTTCTCTGTTTTAAGGGAATAAAAATTCAAAGTTTGAAAATTGCAAAATTTTCCAAATTTTCGCCATATTTCCATTTTTTCATAAGTAACCGCAAGCTATATCGAAGAAATTTTACCACTATCATGAAGTACAATATGTAACGAGAAAACAATCTCAGAATCACTAAAATCCGTTGAAGCGTTCCAGAGTTATAGCTTCATAAAGAGACAGTGGTCAGAATTGTAAAAATTGGCCCGATCATTAACGGGCAAACCACCCTTGGGGGTTAAGGGGTTAAGAGTAAAAAAAATATACAAAATACCCCCAAATTTAAAAGTTTAAAAGTTTTAATCATCCCTCTTCTCCTCCATTTTAAATAAAAAGTCATAGAGTATCGTCACATCCATTAGGGCCTCTTTCACACATCAGGTTTTTGGCGTGAGGCACAATCCATCCAAAAACGGAAAGGACGGATCCGGCGCTGATTTTGAAAAAACTGATTCAATGGATCAGGCTTTTTGCTGGATCCGTCCTGAACTTTTGAACCTGAAAATGCTTGGTACGCATGTCCGGACCGAGGAGAGAGAGAAACCTTGGTTTCCAGAATCCGGCTCAGTCTTTTGCCAGATTGCACAAAAGACTGATCCGGCACCATAGACTTGTATTGTTTGCGGCCGCCTGATGCACCGCTTCAGGCGCTATTAGGCGAGTGCAGCAGAAAAAAAAGAGTTGCAGTGACCGTTTGGTGTGGCCGCCGGAATGTACATTTCCACTAGATCCGGCAAAAAACGGACGCAATGCAAGGACATCCGGCGCGATCCGGCGCTAATGATACTCAATGACAAAAAAACTGATCCAGCGGATAAAAAAACGGATCTGTTTTTTTATAAAAGGGCCGGATCGCGCCTGACGTCAAAAAACTGATGTGTGAAAGAGGTCTAAGTCTGAACTAGTAAAATGATACAATATTTATTCATCATTGGCTTGAAACAAAAATAACGAAAGTGCCAGAGTTGCTGCTTTTTGGTAATCTTGTCTTCCATGAAAATGCAATGAAAAGCCATCGAAAAAGCCCAAAAAAATGACTGAAGCTATATCTTCATGAACAGAGACAATTTGTAACCATGACATTAAAGTGATTTATACAGTATATCAAAAGAATTTTAGTTGCATTATCTTTAAAATGACATTTTATACAGGATCCTGATGTGCTTCTTTAGTTTATATCTAACCTCTACCATTACACACATTTATATTCACATAATTATGTACTTTCATACATTTATTGGAATATTTACATCAAATAAAGGTCATGCTAACTTTACATATATTTACATTTAAAAAGCATTTAAACTTTAGAGCTATGGACAAATGCATAGAAAGGGAAAGCATATAAGCTGTAATTCAATTACTCTTTCAACCTTTGAGATGATGTGAAAAAGCATAGAATATAATTAAATGCCTTAAAAAAACACCAGTAGCATTTTTTTCTTCTCAACCATGTGCTTGTTTTTTTTTTTGTTTCTTATAGAATTTGGAAAATAATAGAAAGCAAATAACTCCACTGTCTTCCTTTTTTTTGTAGCAGAAGAATGCTGAACAAGAAGATGTGTCTTGGTTTAAATTGAAAATAGAAAATGTATGATAGAGGCTGAAAATGCCCAGCTAATGAAGATATAGCTACTAGAGATGAACGGATCGATCTGCAGAGAATAGAATTTGAGCCGAGTTTCATGAAATCTGCAGTTGCAGACGAACTAGAACAATCTGCAATTCAATTTTGGAGGATCAACAAAAAAATGCCTGGCATCATTTCACCTATGCTGTACACTCAATGAGCTGGCTAATTGCATCAAGCAGGACAGCATACGCAGCCCATAATGCCTTGCAGCAATCCGGTCACATGGTGTAACTAAGCCAATCAAGGGGGCTATCACAGGCCGTATAAACATAGGATGTCATTTTAAGCCTGTACTGTGTAGGGTTCGGAGCGCTCAGAGCACACAGGATAGGGATACAAAAAGACTGCTGATGTACCATATTGAAAACAGCAATAATAGTCTCAGTCTGTTAATAGAAATCCAAGATTCAAGTAATATACAGTGAATTGTTTTAGCATCTCATCATCCTCACTCAGTTTGTGACTGTGATTTAATACTTTTGTTTTATACAGCAGCAACAGAACCACTATTGCTACTTTTTCTTTTGTTTTGTTTTCATGTAGTGACAGCAAAAAAGGGTAATATTATACCACTCAATGCAGATTTTACAACTAAATCCAAATTCTGAATTCAAGGCTTGTTTTGGCTGTGATCCCTGTGTTTTGAGATGCAACTTTTAAACACAAAAAATGTTTTAACCCCTTAGTGACAGAGCCATTTTGCAGCTTAATGACCGGGCCAATTTTTACAATTCTGACCACTGTCACTTTATGAGGTTATAACTCTGGAACGCTTTAACGAATCCCGCTGATTCTGAGATTGTTTTTTCGTGACATATTGTACTTCACGTTAGTGGTAAAATTTCTTTGATATGACTTGTGTTTATTTATGAAAAAAAACGAAAATATGGCGAAAATTTAGAAAATTTAGCAATTTTCAAATTTTAAATTTTTATGCCCTTAAATCAGAGAGATATGTCACACAAATTTTTTGATAAATAACATTTCCCACATGTCTACTTTACATCAGCACAATTTTGGGAACAACATTTTTTTTTGTTACGAAGTTATAAGGGTTAAAAGTTGACCAGCGATTTCTCATTTTTACAACACCATTTTTTTTTAGGGACCACATCACATTTGAAGTCACTTTGAGGGGTCTATATGATAGAAAATACCCAAAAGTGACACCATTCTAAAAACTGCACCCCTCAAGGTGCTCAAAACCACATTCAAGAAGTTTATTAACCCTTCAGGTGCTTCACAGGAGCTGAAGCAATGTGGAAGGAAAAAATTGACATTTAACTTTTTTTGCAAAAGCTTTACTTCGGAACCAATTTTTTTTATTTTCACAAGTGTTAAAAGAAAAAATGAACCACAAAATTTGTTGTGCAATTTCTTCTGAATACGCCAATACCCCATATGTGGGGGTAAACCACTTTTTGGGTGCACGGCAGAGGTCGCAAGGGAAGTAGCGACATTTGACTCTTTGAACCTCCAAGTGCTTCACACAAGTTTATAACGTAGAGCCATGAAAATAAAAATCATATTTTTTCCACAAAAATGATCTTTTCACCCCAATTTTTATTTTCCCAAGGGTAACAAGACCCCAAAAGTTTTTGTGCAATTTGTCCTGAGCATGCCGATACACCATATGTTGGGGTAAACCACTTTTTGGGCGCACGGCAGAGGTTGCAAGGGAAGGAGCTCCGTTTGACTTTTTCAACGCGGAATTGGCTGGACGCCATGTCGCATTTGTAGAGGCCCTGATGTGTCTAAACAGTGGAAACCCCCACAAGTGACCCCATTTTGGAAACTAGACCCCCTAAGGAACTTATCTAGATGTGTGGTGAGCACTTTGAACACCCAAGTGCTTCACAGAAGTTTATAACGCCCGGGCGTGAAAATAAAAAATCATATTTTTTCCACAAACCTGATCGTTTAGTCCCCAATTTTTATTTTCCCAAGGATAACAGAAGAAATTAGACCACAAAAGTTGTTGTCCAATTTGTCCTGAGTATGCTGATACCCCATATATGGGGGGGACCACTGTTTGGGCGCACGGCAGGGCTTGGAATGGAAGCAGCGCCGTTTGACTTTTTCAAACCAAAATTGGCTGGAATTGAGATTGGACACCATGTCGCGTTTGGAGAGCCCTGATGCGCCTAAACAGTGGAAACCCCCACAAGTAACACCATTTTGGAAACTAGACCCCCTATGGAACTTATCTAGATCTGTTGTGAGCACTTTGAACCCCCAAGTGTTTCACAAAAGTTTATAATGCCTGGGTGTGAAAAAAAAACAAAAACAATTTTCCACAAAAATGATTTTTTAGTCCCAAATTTTTTATTTTTCACAAGGAAATTGGACCCTAAAAGTTGTTGTCCAATTTGTCCTGAGTACGCTGATACCAAATATGTGGGGGGAAACTGTTTGGGCGCACGGCAGGGCTTGGAAAGGAAGTAATAAAGTTTTGGAATACAGACGTTGATGTGGGTCATGTTCCGTTTGCAGTGCCCCAGATGAGCCTAAACAGTGGAAAACCCCCACAAGTGACCACATTTTGGAAACTAGACCCCCTAAGTAACTTATCTAGATCTGTGGTGAGCACTTTGAACCCCCAAGTGTTTCACAAAAGTTTATAATGCCTGGGTGTGAAAAAAAAACAATTTTCCACAAAAATTATTTTTTAGTCCCAATTTTTTTATTTTTCACAAGGAAATTGGACCCTAAAAGTTGTTGTCCAATTTGTCCTGAGTACGCTGATACCAAATATGTGGGGGGGGAAACTGTTTGGGCGCACGGCAGGGCTTGGAAAGGAAGTAATAAAGTTTTGGAATACAGACGTTGATGGGGGTCATGTTCCGTTTGCAGTGCCCCAGATGAGCCTAAACAGTGGAAAACCCCTACAAGTGACCCCATTTTGGAAACTAGACCCCCTAAGTAACTTATCTAGATCTGTGGTGAGCACTTTGAACCCCCAAGTGTTTCACAAAAGTTTATAATGCCTGGGTGTGAAAAAAAAATCAATTTTCCACAAACATGATTTTTTAGTCCCAAATTTTTGATTTTTCACAAGGAAATTGGACCCCAAAAGTTGTTGTCCAATTTGTCCTGAGTACGCTGATACCAAATATGTGTGGGAGGGAACTGTTTGGGCGCACAGCAGGGCTTGGAAAGGAAGTAATAACGTTTTGGAATGCAGACGTTGATGGGTGTCATGTTCCGTTTGCAGTGCCCCAGATGTGCCTAAACAGTGGAAAACCCCCACAAATGACACCATTTTGGAAACTAGACCCCCCTAAGGAACTTATCTAGATGTGTGGTGAGCACTTTGAACCCCAAAGTGCTTCACAGAAATTTATAAATGCAGAGCCGTGAAAATAAAAATTTTTTTTCCTTAAAAATGATTTTTTTAGCCAGCTATTTTTTATTTTCCCAAGGGTAACAAGAGAAATTAGAACCCCAAAATTGGTGGGAAATTTGTCCTGAGTGCGCTGATACCCTATATGTTGGGGTAAACCACTGTTTGGGTGCACGGCAGGGCTCGGAATCGAGGGAGCGCCATCTGACTTTTTGAACGCCACGTCATGTTTGGAGACCCCCTGATGTGCCTAAATAGTGGAAACCCCTCAATTCTAGCTCCAACCCTAACCCCAATCCTAACCTTAATCCCAACCCTAATTCCAACCCTAATTGTAACCCTAACCCTAATTGTAACCCTAACCCTAATTGTAGCCCTAACCCTAATTGTTACCCTAAACCTAATTGTAACCCTAACCCTAATTATAACCCTAACCCTAAGGCTGGGTTCATTTTGCGTTTTACCAACCCGTTCAACACATACCGTTGACGGGCTGGTAACGGTATAGCATAACGCGATCGCGTTATGCTATACCCGCTAGCGCAGAGAAATCAGCAGATGATTCATCTGCGCTAGCGGTGACGGAGCCCAGGCGCTGCAGCCCGCCTCCGAGGCTTCGTCACTGAATGATGGCACGTCGCGAACGCATGCCGCTTTACGGCATTCGTCGCGATGCGCCCTCAAATGGGGGTGAATGGCAGCGTTAACGGGCTGCGTTACACCGCGTTATACTGGTGTGTAATGCAGTCCGTCTAACGGACTGCCATAACGCAGTATGAACCCAGCCTAACCCTAATTATAACCCTAACCCTAATTATAACCCTAACCCTAATTATAACCCTAACCCTAACAGAAAAATGAAAAAAAATATAATTTCTATATTTTATTATATGTCCCTAACTAAGGGGGTGATAAAGGGGGGGGTTATTTTTTTTATTTTGATCACTGTGATAGTTTATCACAGTGATCAAAATGTACTTTTGTGAGAATGAATGAAACTTTTTTTGAATCTGCCGCCAAGCAGATCGGCGGGCGCACGGCGCATGCGCCCGCCATTTTTTTTTGCAGGAAGAAGACGCCGGGATCCTGGGCCTTGAGGAGGACGGAGGACACCGGGAGGTATAGGGGGAGGCGATCGGGGGACCTGGGGACCCTCATTCTCTCCCCTCTGATGTGCGATCACATCAGAGGGGAGAGAAATAATTTTTTTTTTTTTTTGCGGTCGCCGTTATACTTGTATAACGGCGATCGTGACACCGGGGTCGGTAACTACCGACCCGGATAATGTTCTCTGGGGTCTCGGCTACCCTCGGCAGCCGAGACCCCAGAGAAAATTGCCCAGCCCCCCCGGCAGAACACGGCAGGTGGGCCCGCGGGCCACAAGGGGAACATTGGGGGACACAAGGGGGGTCCCGGGGACCCTTTATCTCTGTCCTCTGATGTCCGATGACATCAGAGGACAGAGAAATGAAATGACACATCAGATTTTTTTTTTGTTGTTGCGATCGCTGTTATAGGGTTAATAACGGCGATCACAACATCGGGTCGGTAAAAACCGACCCGATTCATGTTCTCTGGGTCTCGGCTACCCCCGGTAGCCGAGACCCCGGAGAAAATGCGCCTCTGGGGGGCGCTATAGGCTTTTTCCACAGCGCCGTTAATTAACGGCGCTGTGGTTTAAGTACCCTTAATGACCGCCGTTAAAAGGCGTATCGGCGGTCGTTAAGGGGTTAAGGGAAATCTTAGTAATTCTGAAACTTGAACACTAGTGTTCACCTACTACAGTGTGAACATTGTTTAAGATCATTTTTGGGACCCACTACATTGATCCAATACTGTAGTATTAGAAATGTACACACACCACCTGAATACAGCGGCCAGATACAAGACCTTGCTATTTGGACGTGATTCTACCTACATTTCCTGATCCCATTCTATATGATAAAAGCTCATGGACTTTTTTTATTTTGACTATATAATCCTGAAACTTAAAAACAAGCGTTTACCTACTAAAGTGTGCACATGGTTTTCATACAGGAAAGATGTATATCTTAGTACCATGTTAGCCAGTAGATAGAAAAATATTTAGAATTTAGAGTCCTCAGTGGTTGATACTTTTTAATGGCTAACTGAAAAGATGGTAACAAATTGCAAACTTTCGAGACTACTCAGGTCTCTTCATCAGGCTAGACTAATACAAAATCTGAAGAATCACATATTTATACACAACACAGCACAGAAATAATGCAATAGGTAAGACAAGTGACGTGAAGCAGAATAGTCATTATGGTAGAGGGATGAACATAAATATTGGAAAAGTTCATAGATAAGGAGTGTGAAAGTTTTATTGCCCTCTGATTGGAGTCTGGTAATGTTTTGTGATGCTCTCACAGGGTCTTTGGAGTAAATTCCTTAATTGATGTAAAACATCATAAATCCATGTGACAGGTTCATTCCAGCATTAAGAGTGTCAAAGGTCACCATCAATTTGTATTCGCAAACTCTTCTGTGTCTCTGAGATGTGAAACTACCTTTTAGTACAAGCAATTTCATGTCCAACATGCTTTGACCAGGGGAACAAAAGTGTTTTGCCACAGGTAGATCCATTCTTTTTTCTCTTATTGTGTGGCGATGAGAATTCATCCTTGTTCTCAGTTTTTGCCCGGTCTCTCCCACATACAGACCCCCAGTTGGACATTTAGTACATATAATTAGGTACACCACATTAGATGTGATGCAGCTGAAAGTACCTCGTTTCTTGTAGTCCTGATGGGAGTTGGGGATCTTTATCTTGTCCGTGGTCATTATAAATGGACAGGTTTTGCATTTCTTCTGGTTGCAAGGAAAGGTTCCTGCAGCTGTTGGGGAGGACAGGGAACTTCTGACAATGATGCTTCTTAGGTTTGGGGGCTGCCTAAAACACAGTAGTGGGGGGTCTGGAAATATGGATTGTAATCGGGCATCTTTTTGTAGTAAAGGTTGTAGTTTCCATGCAGCTCCCCTTAGCATCTCCAGATTTGGATTGTAGGTGACCACTAGAGGCACCCGGTTATTTTCTTCTTTAGTTTTGTAATGTAGCAGGTGATTCCTTGATATTCTGGTGGCTCTTGTAATTTGGTTTTCAATTGTTCTTGGATGGTAGCCCTGATTTAAAAAGGTCTTTCTAAGGCGACCAAGGTGTTCATCTCTATCCATGGGGTTGGAACATATACGGTTGTATCTGATGGCTGTAGACAATAGAGTTTTTTATGTGTTTTGGATGGAAACTGTCCCATTTAAGGTATGTTGGACGGTCGATTGGCTTCTGATACAGGGATGTCTCTATTTCATTGTTCTTTAGCTTAATGATGGTGTCCAAAAAGTTAATTTCAGTGCTGGAGTAGTTGAGTGTTAAATTGATGGTGGGATGAAATTGATTGAACTGTTCATGGAACGTCTTTAGCAGTTGCTCAGACTCCGTCCAGATGATTAAAATGTCATCAATGTAGCGGTAGTAGGCCCGAGGCCTGATGGGACATGAGGACAAAACATCGCTTTCAAGCTTGGCCATGAAAAGATTTGCATACTGTGGAGCCATTTTACTTCCCATCGCTGTGCCAGTCTCCTGAAGATAGATCTTGTCATCAAATTCAAAGTAATTGTGGGTGAGGATGAATTTTGTGAGTTTCACCACAGAATCAGCATCATTCTCTGTGTTTTCCATGAAGACTTTTCAGGCATTTAATCCATCCTGGTGTGGGATATTAGAGTACAAAGATTCCACATCCATGGTGGCCATGATGGTTCCTTCTGGTAGGGGACCTATTGCCGCTAGCTTATTCAGTAGGTCAGTTGTGTCCTGAATGTAGCTGGGTGTATCCTTTACCAGGGGTTTAAGAATGCCCTCTACCCATCCAGATACCTGCTTAGTAAGGGTGTCCACACATGAAATAATCGGCCTCCCTGGATTCCCAGCTTAGTGGATTTTGGGAAGCATGTAGAATGTCCCTGTTCTTGGACTCTCTGGTATCAGGTCATCGGCTCTTATGGATTTGTCAGACAGACAAGATACCAACTTGCTTAGTTCCTTGTAATAGTCCTGTGTAGGGTCCGACTCCAGTTTTCTGTAGTAGCGTGTGTCCGTAAGTTGTCTGTTTGCTTCCTTCATATAGTCTGATGTGTTCATCATGACTATTGCACCTCCCTTGTCAGCAGGTTTAATGATGATTTCTTTGTTGGTTTTCAGAGACTGTATGGCCTTTCTCTCCTGGGCACTGATGTTGGATGCTTGTCTCCTGCTGGTGTCTATGATGGTGGATTTTATCAAATATCTGAATGAGTCTATATATTTATCCAAATGAGGGTTGCGTCCAGGAGGAGGTGTCCAGTCTGACCTCTTCTTGGTTGTTGGGATCCCTTTTCCTTCAGTCCGAGTGTTATCTAAATCTTCTGTATCATTGAAGTATTCTCTCAGGCGCAGTCTCCTGAAAAAATGTTCCATATCACTGCAGAGTTCAGTTTTATCCAGGGCCTTAGTGGGACAAAATAAGAGTCCTCTAGAAAGCACAGCCAGCTCCACCTTGTTGGGTTTATAATCTAAAAGATTGATGACACAGTTAGATGCTTTTGTGTCTGGAATGGAGTGGTTGTCCAGGTTGTCAGGTTTTGGCTTTGTTTTGTATCTGTTTGTATAGAGTCCTGAATTGAGGCGCAATCTGTGTAGTTTATTTTCCGTGTTATGAATCAGAGAGGTCCGTAGTTTGTTGTAGTATTGTTGTAATTTTTGCTCTGTGCTTTCTGTAAGTGTTTTCCGCAGACTTTCAAATTGCCCTTGGATGTTACTCCTTATGCTGTAGCAGACATGCAAAAGATGGTTCCTTAATCTCTCAGACGTCCTGTGACAAAGGTTTTGTGCATAATGGGTATTGTAGGTGTGAAGAATTGGGTTTGTAATCCAGAGGCCATTGGGAATTAAATTCTCCTTTTTACATTTATAATGACCACGGACAAGATAAAGATCCCCAACTCCCATCAGGACTACAAGATACCAGGTACTTTCAGCTGCATCACATCTAATGTGGTGTACCTAATTATATGCACTAAATGTCCAACTGGGGTCTATATGTGGGAGAGACCGGGCAAAAACTGAGAACAAGGATGATTTCTCATCGCCACACAATAAGAGAAAAGAGAATGGATCTACCTGTGGCAAAACACTTTTGTTCCCCTGGTCATAGCATGTTGGACATGAAATTACTTGTACTGAAAGGTAGTTTCACATCTCAGAGACACAGAAGAGTTTGCGAATACAAATTAATGGTGACCTTTGACACTCTTAATGCTGGAATGAACCTGTCACATGGATTTATGACGTTTTACATCAATTAAGGAATTTACTCCAAAGACCCTGTGAGAGCATCACAAATCATTACCAGACCCCAATCAGAGGGCAATAAAACTTTCACCATCCTTATCTATGAACTGTTCCAATATTTATGTTCATCCCTCTGCCATAATGACTATTCTGCTTCACGTCACTTGTCTTACCTATTGCATTATTTCTGTGCTGTGTTGTGTATAAATATGTGATTCTTCAGATTTTGTATTAGTCTAGCCTGATGAAGAGACCTGAGTAGTCTTGAAAGCTTTCAATTTGTTACCATCTTTTCAGTTAGCCATTAAAAGGTATCAACCACTGAGGACTCTCAATTCTATATATTTTTCCACATGGTTTTCAATAATTTTTTAAACACTTTTCATTGCTCCAATAGTGTAAAATTAGACGTGTACACATGCTACCTGAATACAACACCCAGTGGAAACATGCTTGCTTGTGGGAAGTGTTTCGACCTACATTTTCTATCCCCATCCGATTTTGTACAGGAAAGTGGCCTTCTTTTTTTTATCTTTAAAATATTGGTCTCCTTTTATTTTTGGAATACCTTTTTTAATTTTCTACTCTAGATACCGTACACCACACGACTGTACTGTCATTGTTGACGCAAGTTTTTCATCGGTCGTGAACCTACGTGTAGCAATTTTGCAATCTAGTTTCATTAAATGACTTTTAATTTTGGTTTAACTTTTATTATTAAAAAAAAATAAATAAGAACATTAAGATGTCAAAGTTTCGCAACTATTTGACTAGTCTCATTTAATAATTGTAGGCACCACAACATACATGTACTTAGGAACTGACATCTTTATTTAGGGTTAAAGGACTTGCACAGAGTTGCACTTAATCAATAGATCTTGGAAAACAAATAATTTCTACAATTGGATGTGTTTAAAAAAAATGTTCCTGCGCTGAGATAATCTTATAAATCTGCCCCTGCTATGTGCTGTGTAATTGCTGTGTCTCACCATGCTGGAACATTTTTTTTAACACATCCAATTGTGGAAGTTATTTTTATTCCAAGATCTAGTATTTAAAATGTACTTTGCTCGTGGGACAGCCTATTTAAGCTTTTCTGGTCAAGGGTGGGGAAAACTGAAAATTGATTGTTTGTTAGCAAAGTTTAGAAACAAATTAAATGCTAGATTTTGTCCAAAATATATGCTAAACCCAAACATGGCACAGATAAAGGATGTAGTAGCGCAATAAAAAAACCCTAATATCATGGATAAGAATGTGGCTGATGCTGGCAGCTGCTGTAACACCACGGGTAGTGCTGGCAGCAACCATTCCAGCAGTATTAGTATCAAATGTAAGTCACATTTGGCCTTCTTTGCAAACTCTGGCAAGTGCATTAGTGGAGAGAAAGTGGAAGGCGTAATGAACCATTTGTCCCATCGCAAATCTTAATCACAAATAGATGATGTATAATCTGATAGCGACACCATCAGCATTCTGCTCAGTCCACATCTTATGCTATCATAAGGGTTAATGTTAGGCAGAGCGAAATTTCCAATCTGTCAATGACACCTGTTTCTATTCTGCCCCTTCAGTCCTTTCATCCACAGCATTCTTGGGGCTAAGGAACATGCAACTTCTTCCAGTTGATATTTTGGAAGACACATCAAGTCATCCATTGTTATCGAAGAAATGGTGCCGTAGAAGATGGACAACCCGATTTTAATGGTAATCCATGTTGCAGTCTCTGCGAGATTAAGTGTTTGGGAGGGACTGTTCGAGGTAGTAGCATTTGGAGCCATGGTAAACCTCATGGGAGCCGGTGCAGGGGCAAGGAGAGCTGGCTATTCCACAGACAGAGGCAACTATCAGCCGAATCATGGATGACAATGGCGGCCATTTTGCTGAATTTGCACAGAGTGAATTACATATATTCTATATTATAGAGAAAGTGGAATTTTGTAAAATTAGAGTATAAATCAAAACCACTTGAACAAATGTGCCTATCTCTACCTACTAAGTGTTACTTATACCAAATGGACAATACCAGATTTTAGTACCCCCCAAAAAAATACTTTTTTCACAAGTCACCAAGTGTTTTGCTTGATAAATTAGAAATAAAAAACAATCTGTTCATGAGCATGATGAGCATATTCTTAAGGATCACATTTGATTTTTTTGATATACATTAAATAAACTATGTTACATATTTGTGGCTATAACAGCTCCAAAAGAATGTATAAAAGAAAGCATTTGTGAACAAAAATGTAATTCAAGAACAAAAATTCAAGTTATACTTATAGCACATAATTACATATAGATTTTAGTGACAAATACACAATCTGAAAGATCATAGCTACTTAGCTACGCTCTGTCCAACTCATCTGTCTACACTGTAGATATCAGATATATTCAGATAGGGAAAATAATAAACAGTCAAATATGAGCGAAAATAGTTTTACATTGTGCTCTGGCTGCTCCTTACCTCTAAACTCTTGTCTGTTGTCATAGATGTAGTTAAAAAATGGTCATGGGTTTCTTCTTTTAAAACCTTACCTTTAAATGATTTCATTGTAGCAAGAAGCCTATCAGGTCAGATAGATAGCTTCAGCGCTTTCTTTCATGATTTGCTTTTACAGAATGCTCCACCAAGAAAAAATAAATTTAAAGGATTTTTAACTGGCATCTTCACAATTTTTAGGTTAAAGGGTTGTCTGGGAAAAGCAAGTTATCACCTATCCGAAGGATGAGTGACAACTTACTGATCGGTGGAGGCCTTATTTTTTATTTTTAACCTATAGTTCCAAAACATAGTCAAAACATACACTTTTTTTATATACTTGTTAATTTTTCTGGGAATCATTTAGCAGTAGGGCTCATTCAGACATCCTTGTAAATGAGTTTGAGAAGAATGCATGGACTGGTCTTTTCTGATCACAGCATGACAGCTTGTGCATGTCTTTGAGGCTGTCAGCCTCGGGTGTGTGCTACATGTATCTAATATGTGAGTGGTGTGTGTGTGCTACAAGTGTCTGATATGTGAGTAGTGCCTGTGCTACAAGTGTCTGATATGTGAGTAGTGCCTGTGACACAAGTGTCTGATATGTGAGTAGTGCCTGGGATACAAGTGTCTGATATGTGAGTAGTGCCTGTGACACAAGTGTCTGATATGTGAGTAGTGCCTGTGATACAAGTGTTTGATATGCGAGCGGTGTGTGTGCTACATGTATCTGATATGTGAGCGGTGTGTGTGCTACATGTATCTAATATGTGAGTGGTGTGTGTGCTACAAGTGTCTGATATGTGAGCGGTGTGTGTGCTACATGTATCTGATATGTGAGCGGTGTGTTCTGTATGTGTCTGATATGTGAGTGGTGTGTGTGCAACATGTATCTGATATAAATCCAAATACATTTCAAGGAAAAGTGCATGAAGATATAAAAAATATACAAAAATAATAAAGATGATATCAATTCAAAATCCTAAATGCACAAATGGACAATACAAACAGACAAATCGGTAAATCGATTAATTACAACGAAGAAGAAACCGAACAGATGCCCAATATTAGATATAAAAATAAAGTTTATTGGTGACAAAACAAAAACCATGAGGAGGGGTGGGAACAGTATACCAGAGAAAGGGCAACAGCACAGGAGACAAAAAATTGCACAGTTGTCACGCGGTCTTATGATATGTGTACGATGTCAGTAAACTATTCTTAAAAGAACAACACTCTATACAACATATAGATTAGCAACATCAGCATGTAAATATAGAATAGATTTACCTGACACGATATCCGTTGAACTCAGGTTAATCTTGAGGACTTGATACACTGTCACAGGAAAGAGGAGGACCGGGGGTCTAACCTAACCCTAAACTGGGGTCCTAACTAATCCCTCACCTTGGAGGTACTGATAATGGTTCAGAGGTCCAAGTCTCCAGCCTAACCCTGTCTCCTATCAGTCCCTGAACCCTGTAATCAGTCCTAAGAAGGATTCTGATTACCACCAAAGGGATATGGGCTGATCTCTGCTAAATACGCAGATTAGACATATAAGACAGACTGGAGAAAACACAGACTTGCATACACACTCAAACACAGAAGGAACATAAATGATCTGGGATATTAAACTCTAAGCAAGGTGAGCTTAAAACAACTAAGGAGCTCTTTAACTTAAGTCTATACAGATACAATCCTATCTGTGGTCTGCATGAAGAATTTCACTGGCAACTCCCAACACAGACAACCAGAGATTTAAAGGAAACCAATCAACAAATAATTAATTGCAGCCGGAGAAACTGCACCCAGTCCCAGAACTGAGCACAGACAGAATTAACTCCCTAACTGCCAAACACAAAGAAACAGCAACTCAGCTGTGAGAAGTCAGAATGTGCAACCGCGACGATCTTCGTGGCGATGCACACATGACAGTACCCCCCTTCTACGAGGGGCCTCCGGACCCTCAGGGCCAGGTTTGCCCGGGTGAGTTCTGTGGAAGGTCCGCACCAAACGATCTGCGTTAATGTCAGACGCAGGAACCCACGTCCTCTCCTCTGGACCATACCCTTCCAATGCACCAAGTACTGAAGGGACCGGCGATTCAGACGTGAGTCAATGATCTTTGACACTTGAAACTCCAAGTTACCATTGACCACCACTGGAGGAGGAGGTAGAGGTGATGGTATGACTGGTGCCACGTACCTCTTAAGTAATGACTTGTGGAACACATTGTGGATTTTAAACGTAGGAGGGAGGTCCAGACGAAATGCCACAGGATTAATTATGGAACTGATCCTGTACGGCCCGATGAATCTGGGGCCCAGCTTCCAGGAGGGAACTTTAAGTTTTATATTCCTGGTAGACAACCATACCAGATCGTTCACATTAAGATCTGGACCAGAAACTCTCCTCCTATCAGCCATACGTTTATAACGGTTCCCCATAGCACTCAGATTATTCAATACACCTCTCCACACTGAAGCAAGTGACGACGAGAAACGCTCCTCCTCAGGAACCCCAGAAGGGCCCCCCCCATTGAATGTACAAAACTGGGGATGAAAACCATATGCCCCAAAAAACGGGGACTTACCAGTGGACTCGCTCCGCCTGTTGTTAAGAGCGAACTCTGCCAGAGGCAAGAAAGAAGACCAGTCCTCCTGGTTCTCTGAGACAAAACACCGAAGATAAGTCTCTAGGCTTTGATTCAGACGCTCTGTCTGACCATTGGTCTGCGGATGAAAAGCCGAGGAAAATGACAATTGCATCCCCCGACGTAAACAAAATGCCCTCCAAAACTTGGACACAAACTGAGACCCCCTATCTGACACCACATCAGAAGGCAACCCATGAAGTCTCACAATCTCCCCAATGAACACCTGCGCCAGAGTTTTAGCATTAGGGAGGGCAGGAAGAGCAATGAAATGTGCCATCTTACTGAACCTGTCAACAACCACCAGTATGACAGTCTTCCCTGACGACTGAGGAAGGTCCGTGATGAAGTCCATAGACAAATGAGTCCATGGACGCTCCGGAAGTTTCAAGGGTAAGAGGGTCCCAGACGGACGGGTATGAGGGGTCTTAGAGCGAGCACAAACCCCACAGGACGCGACAAAAGTTAAAACATCTTTATTAACGTTAGGCCACCAAAACCGGCGAGAAAGGAGATCTAAAGTAGCCTTACTCCCTGGATGTCCTGCTAGAGCAGAATTATGATGTGCCTCAATAACCTTTTGTCTCAACTGATTTGGGACAAACAGTCTCCCTGGAGGTCCTGCAGGGGCGTCCCCCTGAGCCTCTAACACCTCCTCCTCAAGCTCAGAACATACAGCCGACACTACCACCCCTCCTGAAGGATAGGAATCGGGTCATCCATTTTCCCGGCCCCTGGGAAACTGCGAGACAAGGCATCCGCCTTAACATTCTTAGATCCAGGGCGATAAGTGACAACAAAATTAAACCTGGTAAAAAACAACGACCATCGAGCTTGTCTGGAATTCAGACGCTTAGCAGATTCCAAATACAGCAGGTTCTTGTGATCAGTAATGACGGTGACCGGGTGGACTGCCCCCTCCAAAAAGTGACGCCATTCTTCAAAAGCCAACTTAATGGCCAAAAGTTCCCTATTGCCGATATCATAATTCCTTTCGGCGGACGACAATTTTTTAGAAAAGAAAGCGCACGGATGCCATTTACCAGGGGACGGACCCTGGGACAATATTGCACCCACCCCTACGTCAGACGCGTCCACCTCCACAACGAACGGCTGTGATGCATCTGGTTGGGTGAGAACGGGTGCCGAAGCAAAACATTTTTTCAAAGAGGAAAAAGCTTGGCAAGCTTTGTCCGACCATTTAGAAAAATCCGTCCCTTTTCTTGTCATGTCAGTGAGAGGTTTGACAACAGATGAGAAATTACAAATAAATTTCCGGTAGTAGTTAGCAAACCCCAGAAAACGCTGCAGAGCCTTAAGATCCTCTGGCTGATCCCATTCAAGCACTGCTCTCACCTTTTCAGGGTCCATACGGAAACCGGAGGCTGACACCAAGAAACCCAAAAACTGAAGTTCCTGTACGGCGAATACACACTTTTCCAGTTTGGCGTATAGTTTATTGTCTCGCAAGATCTGCAACACCTGTCTCACATGCTCCTGGTGAGACACAAGATCAGGTGAGTAAATTAAAATGTCATCCAAATATACGACCACAAACAGCCCCACCAGATGACGAAAAATGTCATTAACAAAATGTTGGAATACTGCTGGTGCAGTAGTCAGACCAAAAGGCATGACAAGGTTCTCATAATGTCCCTCCGGCGTGTTAAACGCCGTTTTCCACTCATCCCCCTCTTTTATCCTAATCAGATTATACGCCCCCCTGAGATCCAATTTAGAGAACCATTTGGCGCCAACAATTTGATTGAAGAGATCAGGAATCAGAGGGAGTGGATACGGATCTCGAACAGTAATCCGATTAAGTTCGCGGAAATCCAAGCAAGGGCGTAGGCCTCCATCTTTTTTCTTCACAAAGAAGAACCCCGCGGCCACTGGGAAGATGAAGGTCTAATATGCCCTTTGGCCAGACTTTCCGAAATATAATCTTTCATAGCCTGCCTCTCAGGACCAGAAAGGTTATATAACCTAGCTTTAGGTAACTTAGCATCAGGAAGTAAATTAATAGAGCAGTCATACACGCGATGAGGAGGCAACTCCTGACACCCCTCCTCAGAGAACACATCCCCAAAGTCCTCCAAAAAAGGAGGCAATGTACTAGGCACGACCGCACTGATGACTGTGTTCATGCAGTTACTTTTGCAAAACTCACCCCATTGGCTTATATCTCTGGACTGCCAATTAATCACAGGGTTATGTTTAACCAACCAAGGAAGTCCCAACACAATAGGAGTAGGTAGACCCTCCAACACATAACAAGATAATAGTTCCCTATGTATTGCCCCTACCCGAAGGTCAATGTTATGAACCTCATGAACAAAGCTACCTTGGCCGAGAGGCCTGGCGTCAATGGAGAATATAGGGATCGGTTTGACCAATACACTCAGATGCATACCTTGAGCCTGAGCAAACTGAGCGTCAACCAGATTAGCCCCGGACCCACTATCAAGAAGAACAGAAAATCTCTCCACTCTCGTACCAACCACCACCTCCACTGGTACAAGGAACTGAGAAGAACTAGCGGACGAAATACATACTCCCAGGTTGTCGTCCACCACACAACCTGGGATTAACAGTTTTCCGGCGACTTTTTGCTCAACAAGGCACGGGATGGACATCCCCCAACAAAATGTCCCTCTTTCCCGCAGAAGAAACACCTTCTAGTCCTGCGGCGTACCGCCAATCCCTCCTACGAAATGATGTCCCTCCCAACTGCATAGGCTCCTCCGAACAGACAAGGGGAACCTCAACATAAGGGACTTTAGTAGTAGGTGGAGTAACAACAGGGGGCGGAGTTACCTCGCACCTCTCCCGGAGCTGTCTATCAGTACGGATAGCTAGGGCCATAGCAGCCTCCAGTGATGGAGGAGAATCATACTGAGCCAAAACGTCCTTTAATTTGTCAGAAAGCCCATGACAAAACTGGCTTCTAAGAGCTGGGTCATTCCACTGAGTATCAGTGGCCCATCTACGGAACTCAGAAGCAAATTCCTCCGCCGGACGATCTCCCTGCTGTATCTTACGTAATTTTGTCTCAGCAAGAGAGACCCGATCTGGGTCATCATATACCAAACCCAGGGCAGTAAAAAATCGATCTACTGACTGTAGAGCCGGGGATCCCGGAGGAAGGGAGAAGGCCCAGGATTGAGGGTCCCCTTGTAGGAGCGAGATAACAATTCCCACTCTCTGCTCTTCACTCCCTGATGATCGAGGCCGAAGCCGAAAATACAATTTACATGCTTCCCTGAAGGTAAAAAATTTGTCTCGCCCACCAGTGAACCTGTCCGGGAGAGCTACTTTAGGTTCAAATCTGGTTTGCTCCGAGGGAGACAAAACTTTGGACTTCATGTCCGTCAGCTCCATGGATAATCCCTGCAACTGCAGAGCCAGCTGGGCTACTGGATCCATGGCAACTGGGAATAATTTTATGGGCCAGTGAAAATGTCACGCGGTCTTATGATATGTGTACGATGTCAGTAAACTATTCTTAAAAGAACAACACTCTATACAACATATAGATTAGCAACATCAGCATGTAAATATAGAATAGATTTACCTGACACGATATCCGTTGAACTCAGGGTTAATCTTGAGGACTTGATACACTGTCACAGGAAAGAGGAGGACCGGGGGTCTAACCTAACCCTAAACTGGGGTCCTAACTAATCCCTCACCTTGGAGGTACTGATAATGGTTCAGAGGTCCAAGTCTCCAGCCTAACCCTGTCTCCTATCAGTCCCTGAACCCTGTAATCAGTCCTAAGAAGGATTCTGATTACCACCAAAGGGATATGGGCTGATCTCTGCTAAATACGCAGATTAGACATATAAGACAGACTGGAGAAAACACAGACTTGCATACACACTCAAACACAGAAGGAACATAAATGATCTGGGATATTAAACTCTAAGCAAGGTGAGCTTAAAACAACTAAGGAGCTCTTTAACTTAAGTCTATACAGATACAATCCTATCTGTGGTCTGCATGAAGAATTTCACTGGCAACTCCCAACACAGACAACCAGAGATTTAAAGGAAACCAATCAACAAATAATTAATTGCAGCCGGGAGAAACTGCACCCAGTCCCAGAACTGAGCACAGACAGAATTAACTCCCTAACTGCCAAACACAAAGAACAGCAACTCAGCTGTGAGAAGTCAGAATGTGCAACCGCGACGATCTTCGTGGCGATGCACACATGACAACAGTATATTGTATTACCGGTATATTGCACTTATCTATATAATTTAAATATGGCCATATAAAACGTTATAAGGCATCACGTGGCCCAGGTATCACATAGCCTCTTCGCATATAGATATTAAGAAGCCAAGAAGAAGCATATTTAAGGTGCTAATGTGCAAAAGATGTAGAAAAAGCAAAAAAAGTCACATATTGTTAGGGCTGGCGGAACGCACAAAATAAATATAAATAATAAGTGCGTTCGCAGCCCGGGTTCCACCGTGCAGGCAGAGCCTGCTGCTAGTAGGATGGCGGTTATGGCGAACTCTGTTACTTCACAGAGTCGCAACTATGGACACTGTGGCCCTATATGGCGGTATAAGCGAACTCTGTTACGCCACAGAGTCGCTAAGGTAGAAACGCAGAAATATGGACTGTGTCCTGTTAACAGGTATGCACAGACATAACGCAATCAGCAACGCAATCAGACAATCTCCTCACCGGAGAAGCCGGTATTCTAGGGGCTTATTTCAGCCAAGCCCTAAACACGTGCATACAATCTCCTCACCGGAGGTGCCGGTATTCTAGGGGCTTATTTCAGCCGAGCCCTAACACATGCGTGCAAGATCACACTGGCGCAAAGCACATAATGAAGTTGATACTAGCGCATGGCGGCACGACCATGCCACCCTTTTATAGTAGCAACTACAGGGCCTGCCAGATAAGGACCAATAAGAAACTGCTCCAGAACACAAGTGGTTTCAGGACCTTCCTGGCGGACCAATAGGAGCTGCTGCAGTACTTGAGCATGTGACCCCTGACCTCCAATGAGAGATCTTACTCTGGGCATGCTCAGAAGGGGAAAGCAAGGACTTTGTCCTAAAGACGTCTGCTCGCCACTAACCAGTACTGGCCACAATAGCAGAGCCCGAGGAGCAGCAGTAATCCTCTGCACAATGTTAGACTGGGCGAGATGCTGGGACTGACATCTAAGCTGAACAGAGTCCACTGCAGCCGGAGACGGATGGGAGACCGCAGCAGGGACGGCTCGAGATTCCCCCTGTGAAGAAGCGGGAACTTGACCCCTAACACATATAAAGCGCAAGTGCATATATATAACTTGAGTTGACTCATGTACACACATGTTGTGAATCATGTTTATATCTCACATTCTAGCCGTCCTGTGAGCTTATATTATGCACTTGCACTTTATATGTGACTTTTTTTGCTTTGTCTACATCTTTTGCACATTAGCACCTTAAATATACTTCTTCTTGGCTTCTTAATATCTATATGCGAAGAGGCTATGTGATACCTGGGCCACGTGATGCCTTATAACGTTTTATATGGCCATATTTAAATTATATAGATAAGTGCAATATAATACGATATACTGTGCAATTTTTTGTCTCCTGTGTTGTTGCCCTTTCTCTGGTATACTGTTCCCACCCTCCTCATGGTTTTTGTTTTGTCACCAATAAACTTTATTTTTATATCTAATATTGGGCATCTGTTCGGTTTCTTCTTCGTTGTAATGTATCTGATATGTGAGCGGTGTGTGCTGTGTATGTCTGATATGTGAGTGGTGTGTGTGTTGCAAATGTCTGATATGTGAGTGGTGTGTGTGCTACATGTGTTTAATATGTCAGCAGTGTGTGCTGTATGTGTCACTGATAAGTGAGCGGTATGTGTGCTACATATGTCTGATATGTGAGTGGTATGTGTGCCACATACTGTATGTCTGATATATGGGCCATGTATATGCTGTATATGTCTGATATGTGTCTGATATGTGATTGGTGCGTCTGCTACATGTGCTGAATATTTAAGTGATATGTATAACACTACATAAAATAGGATCTGTAGGATCTGAGCAGCAGCATCCAGAGAATAATGAGTAATTGTAAGGCAATGTTCACACGTCATTATTTGTAAGCCAAAACCAGGAGTGGGTGAACAACGCAGAAATGGTGCATATGTTTCTATTATACTTTTCTTCTGATTGTTCCACTCCTAGTTTAGGCTTACAAATACTGATGTGAAATACTGACCAAATACCAAACATGTAAACATGGCCTAAATGTGAG
The DNA here is from genome assembly GCA_033576555.1 of Oophaga sylvatica. Lineage (NCBI taxonomy): Eukaryota > Metazoa > Chordata > Amphibia > Anura > Dendrobatidae > Oophaga > Oophaga sylvatica. Next base: position 42,155,130 of record JARQOD010000006.1, read on the forward strand.
TATACATGAGGATTTCATTATTTAGCCATCACTTGAGTACAAATGCCATATTAGTACAACACAAAGGTTTTGCACCCTGCCTTACAAGATATGGTGTTATTTTATGTGTTCATTTCATTTTTTTTTTTTTTACTCTCTTAGTCTTATTTTTTTTTTTGCAAAAAAGAACATTAAGCATTGTTATCTTATATAAATGTTTTTAACACTTTACGTTTCAACTGTACAGTAACTGGGGTGGTAAACATATACATTAGTGTGGTTTAAAGTACGGGACTGCGTGCTGGAAAGGGACAGTCTTTAACATATTAAATAAGTTACACATTTACATAATTTCACAAAAGGCAGAACATTTTCACTGTTTGTACTTGCAAATTGTGCTGAAACTTTTCAGTAAACTGTACCCTTTACACAGGGCCGGCTCCAGGTTTTTATGGGCCCCGGGCGAAAGAGCCTCAGTGGACCCCTTTAACACAGACCATGATTCATGATGCACAGATACTGCAGAGAAATATGGGTACAGTACAATGCCAAATACTTCACTTCTTCCATTACATGAGTGATATCTATTGTAAATTCTACAATAGCTCAAAAACCGCCAAATCCTCACAGCGCACAGTACAGACTGGACAGTACAGTCCTCCATACAATATTATGGGCACCACAGTCTCCCTCTCATCACCCTATAATACCCATGCAGGATGTCACCCCCCATATAATGCTCCATACAGAATACTGGACCCAAAATAATGCTCCATACAGAATACTGGACCCAATATAATGCTCCATACAGGATACTGGTCCCCATATAATGCTCCATACAAAATATGGACCTCTCCTCTGCGCTGTACTGCATTCTGCACTGTTAAGGATCAGGAAAGGGCGCTGTGGAAAGACTCCCC
>JARQOD010000006.1:42156128-42199163 GCA_033576555.1 Oophaga sylvatica
TGGAAAATAAAGAAAGGGAAAGCATATAAGCTGTAATTCAATTTTTCTTTCAAACCTTTTTAGTGATGTGAAAAAGCATAGAATATAATTAAATGCCTTAAAAAAACCAGTAGCATTTTTTTTTTCTCAACCATGTCTTGTTTTTTTTTTGTTCTTTAGATTTGGAAAATATAAAGCAATAATCCTCTTCCTTTTTTTTGTAGGCAGAAGAAATCTAACAAGAAGATGTGTCTTGGTTTAAATTGAAATAGAAAATGTATGATAGAGGCGAAAATCCCCAGTAATGAAGATTTAGTACTAGAGATGAAGGATGATCTGCAGAGAATGAATTTGAGCCGGTTTCATGAAATTGCAGTTGAGACGAACTAGAACATCTGCAATTCAATTTTGGAGGATCAAAAAAAATTTGCCTGGCATCATTTCACCTTGTGTTCCTCATTGAGCGGTTTGAATGCAGGACGCATACGCAGCCCATAACCCTTGCGAATCCGGTCCTGGGTAATAAGCCTCAAGGGGGTTCCGGCGTTAATTAGGATGTCATTTTAAGCCTGTACGTGTGGGTTCGGGCGCTAGGACCAGGATAGGGATACAAAAAATGCTGTGTTCCATATTGAAAACAGCAATAATAGTCTCAGTCTTTTAAATTTAGAAACCAAGATTCAAGTAATATACAGTGAATTGTTTTAGCACTCACATCCTATCGTTTGTGACTGTGTTTTAATCTTTTGTTTTATACAGCAGCAACAGAACCACTTTGCTACTTTTTCTTTTTTTGTTTTCATGTAGTGACAGCAAAAAAGGGTAATATTATACCACTCAAGCAGATTTTACAACTAAATCCAATTTGAATTCAAGGCTTGTTTTGGCTGTGACCCCCTGTGTTTTGAGATGCAACTTTTAAACACAAAAAATGTTTTTTACCCCTTGTGCAGAGCCATTTTGGTTTAATGACCGGGCCAATTTTTACATTTGACCACTGTCACTTTTGAGGTTATAACTCTGGAACGCTTTAACGAATCCGCTGATTCTGAGATTGTTTTTTTGTGACATATTGTACTTCACGTTAGTGGTAAAATTTCTTTGATATGACTTGTGTTTATTTATGAAAAAAAACGAAATATGGCGAAATTTAGAAAAATTTAGCCAATTTTCAAATTTTAAATTTTTATGCCCTTAAATCAGAGAGATATGTCACACAAATTTTTTTGATAAATAACATTTCCACATGTTACTTTATCAGCACAATTTTGGGAACAACATTTTTTTTTGTTACGAAGTTATAAGGGTTAAAAGTTGACCAGCGATTTCTCATTTTTACACCCATTTTTTTTTAGGGACCACATCACATTTTGAAGTCACTTTGAGGGGTCTATATGATTAGAAAATACCCAAAAGTGACACATTCTAAAAACTGCACCCTCAAGGTGCTAAAACCACATTCAAGAAGTTTATTAACCCTTCAGGTGCTTCACAGGAGTGAAGCAATGTGGAAGGAAAAAATTGACATTTAAACTTTTTTTTGCAAAAGCTTTACTTGGAACCAATTTTTTTTATTTTCACAAGTGTTTAAAAGAAAAAATGAACACAAAATTTGTTGTGCAATTTCTTCTGAATACGCCAATACCCCATATGTGGGGGTAAACCACTTTTGGGTGCACGGCAGAGGTCGCAGGGAAGTAGCGCATTTGACTCTTTGAACCTCCAAGTGCTTCACACATAGTTTATAACGTAGAGCCATGAAAATAAAAATCATATTTTTTCCACAAAATGATCTTTTCCCCCAATTTTTATTTTCCCAAGGGTAACAAGACCCCAAAAGTTTTTGTGCATTTTGTCCTGAGCATGCCGATTACACATATGTTGGGGTAAACCAACTTTTTGGGCGCACGGCGAGGTTGCAAGGGAAGAGCTCGTTTGACTTTTTCAACGCGGAATTTGGTGGACGCCATGTCGCATTTGTAGAGGCCTGATGTGTCTAAACAGTGGAAACCCCCACAAGTGACCCCATTTTGGAAACTAGACCCCCTAAGGAACTTATCTAGATGTGTGGTGAGCACTTTGAACACCCAAGTGCTTCACAGAAGTTTATAAGCCGGGCGTGAAAATAAAAAATCATATTTTTTCACAAACCTGATCGTTTTAGTCCCAATTTTTTATTTTCCAAAGGATAACAGAAGAAATTAGACCACAAAAGTTGTTGTCCAATTTGTCCTGAGTATGCGATACCCCATATATGGGGGGGACACTGTTTGGGCGCACGGCAGGGCTTGGAATGGAAGCAGCGCCGTTTGACTTTTTCAAACCAAAAATTGGCCTGGAATTGGATGGACCCATGTCGCGTTTGGAGAGCCCTGATGCGCCTTAAACAGTGGAAAACCCCCACAAGTAACACATTTTGGAAACTAGACCCCCTATGGAACTTATCTAGATCTGTTGTGAGCATTTGAACCCCAAGTGTTTCACAAAGTTTATAATGCCTGGGTGTGAAAAAAAAAAAAAACAATTTTCCAAAAAATGATTTTTTTAGTCCCATTTTTTATTTTTCACAAGGAAAAATTGGACCTAAAAGTTGTTGTCCAATTTGTCCTGAGTACGTGATACCAAATATGTGGGGGGGAAACTGTTTGGGCGCACGGCAGGGCTTGGAAAGGAAGTAATAAAGTTTTGGAATACAGACGTTGATGTGGGTCATGTTCCGTTTGCAGTCGCCCCAGATGAGCCTAAACAGTGGAAAACCCCCACAAGTGACCACATTTTGGAAACTAGACCCCTAAGTAACTTTCTAGATCTGTGGTGAGCACTTTGAACCCCAAGTGTTTCACAAAAGTTTATAATGCCTGGGTGTGAAAAAAAAACAATTTTCCCAAAAATTATTTTTTAGTCCCAATTTTTTTATTTTTCACAAGGAAATTGGACCCTAAAAGTTGTTGTCCAATTTGTCCTGAGTACGCTGATACCAAATATGTGGGGGGGGAAATGTTTGGGCGCACGGCAGGGCTTGGAAAGGAGTTAATAAAGTTTTGGAATACAGACGTTGATGGGGGTCATGTTCGTTTGCGTGCCCCAGATGAGCCTAAACAGTGGGAAAACCCCTCACAAGTGACCCCATTTTGGAAACTAGACCCCCTAAGTAACTTATCTAGATCTGTGGTGAGCACTTTGAACCCCCAAGTGTTTCACAAAAGTTTATAATGCTGGGTGTGAAAAAAAAATCAATTTTCCACAAACTGATTTTTTAGTCCAAAATTTTTTGATTTTTCACAAGGAAATTGGACCCAAAAGTTGTTGTCCAATTTGTCCTGAGTACGCTGATACCAAATATGTGTGGGAGGGAACTGTTTGGGCGCACAGCAGGGCTTGGAAAGGAAGTAATAACGTTTTGGAATGCAGCGTTGATGGGTGTCATGTTCCGTTTGCAGTGCCCAGATGTGCCTAAACAGTGGAAAACCCCCACAAATGACACCATTTTGGAAACTAGACCCCCCTAAGGAACTTATCTAGATGTGTGGTGAGCACTTTGAACCCCAAAGTGTTCACAGAAATTTATAAATGCAGAGCCGTGAAAATAAAAATTTTTTTTCCTTAAAAATGATTTTTTTAGCCAGCTATTTTTTATTTTCCAAGGGTAACAAGAGAAATTAGAACCCCAAAATTGGTGGGAATTTGTCCTGAGTGCGCTGATACCCTATATGTTGGGTAAACCATGTTTGGGTGCACGGCAGGGCTCGGAATCGAGGGAGCGCATCTGACTTTTTGAAGCCACGTCATGTTTGGAGACCCCTGATGTGCTAAATAGTGGAAACCCCTCAATTCTAGCTCCAACCCTACCCCAATCCTAACCTTAATCCCATACCCTAATTCCAACCTAATTGTAACCCTAACCTAATTGTACCCTACCTAATTGTAGCCCTACCCTAATTGTTACCCTAAACCTAAATTGTAACCCTAAACCCTAATTATAACCCTAACCCTAAGGCTGGGTTCATTTTGCGTTTTACAACCCGTTCAACACATTACCGTTGACGGGTGGTAACGGTTATAGCATACGCGATCGCGTTATGCTATACCCGCTAGGCAGAGAAATCAGCAGATGATTCATCTGCGCTAGCGGTGCGGAGCCAGGCGCTGCAGCCCGCCTCCGAGGCTTCGTCAACTGAATGATGGCACGTCGCGAACGCATGCCGCTTTACGGCATTCGTCGCGATGCGCCCTCAAATGGGGGTGAATGGCAGCGTTAACGGGCTGCGTTACACCGCGTTATACTGGTGTGTAATGCAGTCCGTCTAACGGACTGCCATAACGCAGTATGAACCCGCCTAACCCTAATTATAACCCTAACCTAATTATAACCTAACCCTAATTATAACCCTAACCCTAACAGAAAATGAAAAAAAATATAATTTTATATTTTATTATATGTCCCTAACTAAGGGGGTGATAAAGGGGGGGGGTTATTTTTTTTATTTTGATCACTGTGTAGTTTATCACAGTGATCAAAATGTACTTTTGTTGAGAATGAATGAAACTTTTTTGATCTGCCGCCAAGCAGATCGGCGGGGCGCACGGCGCATGCGCCCGCCATTTTTTTTTTGCAGGAAGAAGACGCCGGGATCCTGGGCCTTGAGGAGGACGGAGGACACCGGGAGGTATAGGGGGGAGGCGATGGGGGACCTGGGACCTCATTCTCTCCCCTTGATGTGCGATCACATCAGAGGGGAGAGAAATAATTTTTTTTTTTTTTTTGCGGTCGCCGTTATACTTGTTATAACGGCGATCGTGACACCGGGGTCGGTAACTACCGACCCGGATAATGTTCTCTGGGGTCTCGGCTACCTCGGCAGCCGAGACCCCAGAGAAAATTGCCAGCCCCCGGCAGAAACACGGCAGGTGGGCCCGCGGGCCACAAGGGGAAATTTGGGGGACACAGGGGGTCGGGGACCTTTATCTTGTCCTCTGATGTCCGATGACATCGGAGGAAGAGAAATGAATTTTCACATCAGATTTTTTTTTTTGTTGTTGCGATCGTGTTATAGGGTTATAACGGCGATCACAACATCGGGGGGTAAAAAACCGACCGATTCATGTTCTCTGGGGTCTCGGCTACCCCGGTAGCCGAGACCCCGGAGAAAATGCGCCTCTGGGGGGCGCTTATAGGCTTTTTCCACAGCGCCGTTAATTAACGGCGCTGTGGTTTAGTACCTTAATGACCGCCGTTAAAAGGCGTATCGGCGGTCGTTAGGGGTTAAGGGAAATCTTAGTAATTCTGAAACTTGAACACTAGTGTTCACCTACTACAGTGTGAACATTGTTAAGATCATTTTTGGGACCCACTACATTGATCCAATACTGTAGTATTAGAAATGTACACAACCACCTGAATACAGCGGCCAGATATCAAGACTTGCTATTTTGGACGTGATTCTACCTACTATTTCCTGATCCCATTCTATATGATAAAAGCTCATGGACTTTTTTTATTTTGACTATATAATCCTGAAACTTAAAAAACAAGCGTTTCCTACTAAAAGTGTGACATGGTTTTCATACAGGAAAGATGTAATCTTTAGTACCATGTTTAGCCAGTAGATAGAAAAATATTTAGAATTTAGAGTCCTCAGTGGTGATACTTTTAATGGCTAACTGAAAAGATGGTAACAAATTGCAAACTTTCGAGACTACTCAGGTCTCTTCATCAGGCTAGATAATACAAAATTGAAGAATCACATATTTATACACAAACACAGCACAGAAATAATGCAATTAGGTAAGACAAGTGACGTGAAGCAGAATAGTCATTATGGTAGAGGGATGAACATAAATATTGGAAAAGTTCTAGATAAGGAGTGTGAAAGTTTTATTGCCCTTGATTGGTCTGGTATGTTTTGTGATGCTCTCACAGGGTCTTTGGAGTAAATTCCTTAATTGATGTAAAACATCATAAATCCATGTGACAGGTTCATTCCAGCATTAAGAGTGTCAAAGGTCACCATCAATTTGTATTCGCAAAACTCTTCTGTGTCTCTGAGTTGAAACTACCTTTTAGTACAAGCAATTTCATGTCCAACATGCTTTGACCAGGGGAACAAAAGTGTTTTGCCACAGGTAGATCCATTCTTTTTTCTCTTATTGTGTGGCGATGAGAATTCATCCTTGTTCTCGTTTTTGCCCGGTCTCTCCCACATACAGACCCCAGTTGGACATTTAGTACATATAATTAGGTACACCACATTAGATGTGATGCAGCTGAAAGTACCTCGTTTCTTGTAGTCCTGTGGGAGTTGGGGAATCTTTATCTTGTCCGTGGTCATTATAAATGGACAGGTTTTGCATTTCTTCTGGTTGCAAGGAAGGTTCCTGCGCTGTTGGGGAGGACAGGGAACTTCTGACAATGTGCTTCTTAGGTTTGGGGGCTGCCTAAAACACAGTGTGGGGGTCTGGAATTATGGATTGTAATCGGGCATCTTTTTGTAGTAAAGGTTGTAGTTTCCATGCAGCTCCCTTAGCATCTCCAGATTGGATTGTAGGTGGACCACTAGAGGCACCCGGTTATTTTCTTCTTTAGTTTTGTAATGTAGCAGGTGATTCCTTGATATTCTGGTGGCTCTTGTAATTTGGTTTTCAATTGTTCTTGGATGGTAGCCCTGATTTAAAAGGTCTTTCTAAGGCGACCAAGGTGTTATCTCTATCCATGGGGTTGGAAATATACGGTTGTATCTGATGGCTGTAGGACAATAGAGTTTTTTATGTGTTTTGGATGGAAAACTGTCCCATTTAAGGTATGTTGGCGGTCGATTGGCTTCTGATACAGGGATGTCTCTATTTCATTGTTCTTTAGCTTAATGATGGTGTCCAAAAAGTTAATTTCAGTGCTGGGTGGTTGAGTGTTAAATTGATGGTGGGATGAAATTGATTGAACTGTTCATGGAACGTCTTTAGCAGTTGCTCAGACTCCGTCCAGATGATTAAAATGTCATCAATGTAGCGGTAGTAGGCCGAGGCCTGATGGGACATGAGGACAAAACATCGCTTTCAAGCTTGGCCTGAAAAGATTTGCATACTGTGGAGCCATTTTACTTCCATCGCTGTGCCAGTCTCCTGAAGATAGATCTTGTCATCAAATTCAAAGTAATTGTGGGTGAGGATGAATTTTGTGAGTTTCACCACAGAATCAGCATCATTCTCTGTGTTTTCCATGAAGATTTTCAGGCATTTAATCCTCCTGGTGTGGGATATTAGAGTACAAAGATTCCACATCCATGGTGGCCATGATGGTTCCTTCTGGTAGGGGACCTATTGCCGCTAGCTTATTCAGTAGGTCAGTTGTGTCCTGAATGTAGCTGGGTGTATCCTTTACCAGGGGTTTAAGAATGCCCTTACCCATCCAGATACCTGCTTAGTAAGGGTGTCCACACATGAAATAATCGGCCTCCCTGGATTCCCAGCTTAGTGGATTTTGGGAAGCATGTAGATGTCCCTGTTCTTGGACTCTCTGGTATCAGGTCACGGCTCTTATGGATTTGTCAGACAGACAAGATACCAACTTGCTTAGTTCCTTGTATAGTCCTGTGTAGGTCCGACTCAGTTTTCTGTAGTAGCGTGTGTCCGTAAGTTGTCTGTTTGCTTCCTTCATATAGTCTGATGTGTTCATCATGACTATTGCACCTCCCTTGTCAGCAGGTTTAAGATGATTTCTTTGTTGGTTTTCAGAGACTGTATGGCCTTTCTCTCCTGGGCACTGTGTTGGATGCTTGTCTCCTGCTGGTGTCTATGATGGTGGATTTTATCAAATATCTGAATGAGTCTATATATTTATCCAATGAGGGTTGCGTCCAGGAGGAGGTGTCCAGTCTGACCTCTTCTTGGTTGTTGGGATCCCTTTTCCTTCAGTCCGAGTGTTTATCTAAATCTTCTGTATCATTGAAGTATTCTCTCAGGCGCAGTCTCCTGAAAAAATGTTCCATATCACTGCAGAGTTCAGTTTTATCAGGGCCTTAGTGGGACAAAATAGAGTCTCTAGAAAGCACAGCAGCTCACCTTGTTGGGTTTATAATCTAAAGAGTTTGATGACCACAGTTAGATGCTTTTGTGTCTGGAATGGAGTGGTTGTCCAGGTTGTCAGGTTTTGGTTTGTTTGTATCTGTTTGTATAGAGTCCTGAATGAGGCGCAATTGTGTAGTTTATTTTCCGTGTTATTGAATCAGAGAGGTCCGTAGTTTGTTGTGTATTGTTGTAATTTTTGCTCTGTGCTTTCTGTAAGTGTTTTCCGCAGACTTTCAAATTGCCCTTGGATGTTATCCTTATGCTGTAGCAGACATGCAAAAGATGGTTCCTTAATCTCTCAGACGTCCTGTGACAAAGGTTTTGTGCATAATGGGTATTGTAGGTGTGAAGAATTGGGTTTGTAATCCAGAGGCCATTGGGAATTAAATTCTCCTTTTTACATTTAAAATGACCACGGACAAGATAAAGACCCCCAACTCCCATCAGGACTACAAGATACCAGGTACTTTCAGCTGCATCACATCTAATGTGGTGTACCTAATTATATGCACTAAATGTCCAACTGGGGGTCTATATGTGGGAGAGACGGGCCAAAAACTGAGAACAAGGATGATTTCTCATCGCCACACAATAAGAGAAAAGAGAATGGATCTACCTGTGGCAAAACACTTTTGTTCCCTGGTCATAGCATGTTGGACATGAAATTACTTGTACTGAAAGGTATTTTCAATCTCAGAGACACAGAAGAGTTTGCGAATAAAAAATTAATGGTGACCTTTGACACTCTTAATGCTGGAATGAACCTGTCACATGGATTTATGACGTTTTACATCAATTAAGGAATTTACTCCAAAGACCCTGTGAGAGCATCACAAATCATTACCAGACCCCATTCAGAGGGCAATAAAACTTTCACCATCCTTATCTATGAACTGTTCCAATATTTATGTTCATCCCTCTGCCATAATGACTATTCTGCTTCACGTCACTTGTCTTACCTATTGCATTTTTCTGTGCTGTGTTGTGTATAAATATGTGATTCTTCAGATTTTTGTATTAGTCTAGCCTGATGAAGAGACCTGAGTAGTCTTGAAAGCTTTCAATTTGTTACCATCTTTTCAGTTAGCCATTTAAAAGGTATCAACCACTGAGGACTCTCAATTCTATATATTTTTCACATGGTTTTCATAATTTTTTTAAACACTTTTCATTGCTCCAATAGTGTAAAATTAGACGTGTACACATGCTACCTGAATACAACACCCAGTGGAAACATGCTTGCTTGTGGGAGTGTTTCGACCTACATTTTTATCCCCATCCGATTTTGTACAGGAAAGTGGCCTTCTTTTTTTTATCTTTAAAATATTGGTCTCCTTTTATTTTTGGAATACCTTTTTTAATTTTTCTACTCTAGATACCGTACACCACACGACTGTACTGTCATTGTTGACGCAAGTTTTTCATCGGTCGTGAACCTACGTGTAGCAATTTTGCAATCTAGTTTCATTAAATGACTTTTAATTTTGGTTTAACTTTTATTATTAAAAAAAAATAAATAAGAACATTAAGATGTCAAAGTTTCGCAACTATTTGACTAGTCTCATTTAATAATTGTAGGCACCACAAACATACATGTACTTAGGAACTGACATCTTTATTTAGGGTTAAAGGACTTGCACAGAGTTGCACTTAATCAATAGATCTTGGAAAACAAATAATTTCTACAATTGGATGTGTTTAAAAAAAATGTTCCTGCGCTGAGATAATCTTATAAATCTGCCCTGCTATGTGCTGTGTAATTGCTGTGTCTCACCATGCTGGAACATTTTTTTTAACACATCCAATTGTGGAAGTTATTTTTATTCCAAGATCTAGTATTTAAAATGTACTTTGCTCGTGGGACAGCCTATTTAAGCTTTTTGGTCAAGGGTGGGGAAAACTGAAAATTGTTGTTTGTTAGCAAAGTTTAGAAACAAATTAAATGCTAGATTTTGTCCAAAATATATGCTAAACCCAAACATGGCACAGATAAAGGATGTAGTAGCGCAATAAAAAAACCCTAATATCATGGATAAGAATGTGGCTGATGCTGGCAGCTGCTGTAACACCAGGGTAGTGCTGGCAGCAACCATTCCAGCAGTATTAGTATCAAATGTAAGTCACATTTGGCCTTCTTTGCAAACTCTGGCAAGTGCATTAGTGGAGAGAAAGTGGAAGGCGTAATGAACCATTTGTCCATCGCAAATCTTAATCACAAATAGATGATGTATAATCTGATAGCGACACCATCAGCATTTGCTCAGTCCACATCTTATGCTGTCATAAGGGTTAATGTTAGGCAGAGCGAAATTTCCAATCTGTCAATGACACCTGTTTCTATTCTGCCCCTTCAGTCCTTTCATCCACAGCATTCTTGGGGCTAAGGAACATACAACTTCTTCCAGTTGATATTTTGGAAGACACATCAAGTCATCCATTGTTATCGAAGAAATGGTGCCGTAGAAGATGGACAACCCGATTTTAATGGTAATCCATGTTGCAGTCTCTGCGAGATTAAGTGTTTGGGAGGGACTGTTCGAGGTAGTAGCATTTGGAGCCATGGTAAACCTCATGGGAGCCGGTGCAGGGGCAAGGAGAGCTGGCTATTCCACAGACAGAGGCAACTATCAGCCGAATCATGGATGACAATGGCGGCCATTTTGCTGAATTTGCACAGAGTGAATTACATATTTCTATATTATAGAGAAAGTGGAATTTTGTAAAATTAGAGTATAAATCAAAACCACTTGAACAAATGTGCCTATCTCTACCTACTAAGTGTTACTTTACCAAATGGACAATACCAGATTTTAGTACCCCCAAAAAAAATACTTTTTTCACAAGTCACCAAGTGTTTTGCTTGATAAATTAGAAATAAAAAACAATCTGTTCATGAGCATGATGAGCATATTCTTAAGGATCACATTTGATTTTTTTGATATACATTAAATAAACTATGTTACATATTTGTGGCTATAACAGCTCCAAAAGAATGTATAAAAGAAAGCATTTGTGAACAAAAATGTAATTCAAGAACAAAAATTCAAGTTATACTTATAGCACATAATTACATATAGATTTTAGTGACAAATACACAATCTGAAAGATCATAGCTACTTAGCTACGCTCTGTCCAACTCATCTGTCTACACTGTAGATATCAGATATATTCAGATAGGGAAATAATAAACAGTCAAATATGAGCGAAAATAGTTTTACATTGTGCTCTGGTTGCTCCTTACCTCTAAACTCTTGTCTGTTGTCATAGATGTAGTTAAAAAATGGTCATGGGTTTCTTCTTTTAAAACCTTACCTTTAAATGATTTCATTGTAGCAAGAAGCCTATCAGGTCAGATAGATAGCTTCAGCGCTTTCTTTCATGATTTGCTTTTACAGAATGCTCCACAAGAAAAAATAAATTTAAAGGATTTTTAACTGGCATCTTCACAATTTTTAGGTTAAAGGGGTTGTCTGGGAAAAGCAAGTTATCACCTATCCGAAGGATGAGTGACAACTTACTGATCGGTGGAGGCCTTATTTTTTATTTTTAACCTATAGTTCCAAAACATAGTCAAAACATACACTTTTTTTATATACTTGTTAATTTTTCTGGGAATCATTTAGCAGTAGGGCTCATTCAGACATCCTTGTAAATGAGTTTGAGAAGAATGCATGGACTGGTCTTTTCTGATCACAGCATGACAGCTTGTGCATGTCTTTGAGGCTGTCAGCCTCGGGTGTGTGCTACATGTATCTAATATGTGAGTGGTGTGTGTGCTACAAGTGTCTGATATGTGAGTAGTGCCTGTGCTACAAGTGTCTGATATGTGAGTAGTGCCTGTGACACAAGTGTCTGATATGTGAGTAGTGCCTGGGATACAAGTGTCTGATATGTGAGTAGTGCCTGTGACACAAGTGTCTGATATGTGAGTAGTGCCTGTGATACAAGTGTTTGATATGCGAGCGGTGTGTGTGCTACATGTATCTGATATGTGAGCGGTGTGTGTGCTACATGTATCTAATATGTGAGTGGTGTGTGTGCTACAAGTGTCTGATATGTGAGCGGTGTGTGTGCTACATGTATCTGATATGTGAGCGGTGTGTTCTGTATGTGTCTGATATGTGAGTGGTGTGTGTGCAACATGTATCTGATATAAATCCAAATACATTTCAAGGAAAAGTGCATGAAGATATAAAAAATATACAAAAATAATAAAGATGATATCAATTCAAAATCTAAATGCACAAATGGACAATACAAACAGACAAATCGGTAAATCGATTAATTACAACGAAGAAGAAACCGAACAGATGCCCAATATTAGATATAAAAATAAAGTTTATTGGTGACAAAACAAAAACCATGAGGAGGGGTGGGAACAGTATACCAGAGAAAGGGCAACAGCACAGGAGACAAAAAATTGCACAGTATATTGTATTACGGTATATTGCACTTATCTATATAATTTAAATATGGCCATATAAAACGTTATAAGGCATCACGTGGCCCAGGTATCACATAGCCTCTTCGCATATAGATATTAAGAAGCCAAGAAGAAGCATATTTAAGGTGCTAATGTGCAAAAGATGTAGAAAAAGCAAAAAAAGTCACATATTGTTAGGGCTGGCGGAACGCACAAATATAAATATAAATAATAAGTGCGTTCGCAGCCCGGGTTCCACCGTGCAGGCAGAGCCTGCTGCTAGTAGGATGGCGGTATGGCGAACTCTGTTACTTCACAGAGTCGCAACTATGGACACTGTGGCCCTATATGGCGGTATAAGCGAACTCTGTTACGCCACAGAGTCGCTAAGGTAGAAACGCAGAAATATGGACTGTGTCCTGTTAACAGGTATGCACAGACATAACGCAATCAGCAACGCAATCAGACAATCTCCTCACCGGAGAAGCCGGTATTCTAGGGGCTTATTTCAGCCAAGCCCTAAACACGTGCATACAATCTCCTCACCGGAGGTGCCGGTATTCTAGGGGCTTATTTCAGCCGAGCCCTAACACATGCGTGCAAGATCACACTGGCGCAAAGCACATAATGAAGTTGATACTAGCGCATGGCGGCACGACCATGCCACCCTTTTATAGTAGCAACTACAGGGCCTGCCAGATAAGGACCAATAAGAAACGCTCCAGAACACAAGTGGTTTCAGGACCTTCCTGGCGGACCAATAGGAGCTGCTGCAGTACTTGAGCATGTGACCCCTGACCTCCAATGAGAGATCTTACTCTGGGCATGCTCAGAAGGGGAAAGCAAGGACTTTGTCCTAAAGACGTCTGCTCGCCACTAACCAGTACTGGCCACAATAGCAGAGCCCGGAGGAGCAGCAGTAATCCTCTGCACAATGTTAGACTGGGCGAGATGCTGGGACTGACATCTAAGCTGAAACAGAGTCCACTGCAGCCGGAGACGGATGGGAGACCGCAGCAGGGACGGCTCGAGATTCCCCTGTGAAGAAGCGGGAACTTGACCCCTAACACATATAAAGCGCAAGTGCATAATATAACTTGAGTTGACTCATGTACACACATGTTGTGAATCATGTTTATATCTCACATTCTAGCCGTCCTGTGAGCTTATATTATGCACTTGCACTTTATATGTGACTTTTTTTGCTTTGTCTACATCTTTTGCACATTAGCACCTTAAATATACTTCTTCTTGGCTTCTTAATATCTATATGCGAAGAGGCTATGTGATACCTGGGCCACGTGATGCCTTATAACGTTTTATATGGCCATATTTAAATTATATAGATAAGTGCAATATAATACGATATACTGTGCAATTTTTTGTCTCCTGTGTTGTTGCCCTTTCTCTGGTATACTGTTCCCACCCCTCCTCATGGTTTTTGTTTTGTCACCAATAAACTTTATTTTTATATCTAATATTGGGCATCTGTTCGGTTTCTTCTTCGTTGTAATGTATCTGATATGTGAGCGGTGTGTGCTGTGTATGTCTGATATGTGAGTGGTGTGTGTGTTGCAAATGTCTGATATGTGAGTGGTGTGTGTGTACATGTGTTTAATATGTCAGCAGTGTGTGCTGTATGTGTCACTGATAAGTGAGCGGTATGTGTGCTACATATGTCTGATATGTGAGTGGTATGTGTGCCACATACTGTATGTCTGATATATGGGCCATGTATATGCTGTATATGTCTGATATGTGTCTGATATGTGATTGGTGCGTCTGCTACATGTGCTGAATATTTAAGTGATATGTATAACACTACATAAAATAGGATCTGTAGGATCTGAGCAGCAGCATCCAGAGAATAATGAGTAATTGTAAGGCAATGTTCACACGTCATTATTTGTAAGCCAAAACCAGGAGTGGGTGAACAACGCAGAAATGGTGCATATGTTTCTATTATACTTTTCTTCTGATTGTTCCACTCCTAGTTTAGGCTTACAAATACTGATGTGAAATACTGACCAAATACCAAACATGTAAACATGGCCTAAATGTGAGTATACATGAGGATTTCATTATTTAGCCATCACTTGAGTACAAATGCCATATTAGTACAACACAAAGGTTTTGCACCCCTGCCTTACAAGATATGGTGTTATTTTATGTGTTCATTTCATTTTTTTTTTTTTTACTCTCTTAGTCTTATTTTTTTTTTTTGCAAAAAAGAACATTAAGCATTGTTATCTTATATAAATGTTTTTAACACTTTACGTTTCAACTGTACAGTAACTGGGGTGGTAAACATATACATTAGTGTGGTTTAAAGTACGGGACTGCGTGCTGGAAAGGGACAGTCTTTAACATATTAAATAAGTTACACATTTACATAATTTCACAAAAGGCAGAACATTTTCACTGTTTGTACTTGCAAATTGTGCTGAAACTTTTCAGTAAACTGTACCCTTTACACAGGGCCGGCTCCAGGTTTTTATGGGCCCGGGCGAAAGAGCCTCAGTGGACCCCTTTAACACAGACCATGATTCATGATGCACAGATACTGCAGAGAAATATGGGTACAGTACAATGCCAAATACTTCACTTCTTCCATTACATGAGTGATATCTATTGTAAATTCTACAATAGCTCAAAAACCGCCAAATCCTCACAGCGCACAGTACAGACTGGACAGTACAGTCCTCCATACAATATTATGGGCACCACAGTCTCCCTCTCATCACCCATATAATACCCATGCAGGATGTCACCCCCCATATAATGCTCCATACAGAATACTGGACCCAAAATAATGCTCCATACAGAATACTGGACCCAATATAATGCTCCATACAGGATACTGGTCCCCATATAATGCTCCATACAAAATATGGACCTCTCCTCTGCGCTGTACTGCATTCTGCACTGTTAAGGATCAGGAAAGGGCGCTGTGGAAAGACTCCCCATTATCATCATGATTGCCTCCCCATCATCATCATGGCCTCCTTATCATCATCATTGCCTCCCCATCATCATCATGGCCTCCCCATTATCATCAATGCCTGCCCATCATCATCATCTCCTCCCCATCATCATCAATGCCTGCCCATCATCATTTTCTCCCCATCATCAATGCCTGCCCATTATCATCAATGCCTGCCCATTATCATCATCTTCTCCCCATCATCATCAATGCCTCCCCATTATCAGCAATGCCTGCCCATCATCATCTCCTCCCCATCATCATCAATGCCTGCCCATCATCATCTTCTCCCCATCATCAATGCCTGCCCATTATCATCAATGCCTGCCCATTATCATCATCTTCTCCCCATCATCATCAATGCCTCCCCATTATCATCAATGCCTGCCCATTATCATCATCTTCTCCCCATCATCATCATCAATGCCTCCCCATTATCATCAATGCCTGCCCATTATCATCATCTTCTCCCCATCATCATCATCAATGCCTCCCCATTATCAGCAATGCCTGCCCATCATCACACACAGACAGCACCACAGCACACAAGCATTCTCTCACATACATACACACACACATACACACACACACAAAGCACTGCACTACATACACACAGACACACACAGAGACACACACACAAACACGTCTTACCTGTCCAGCGTCCGCGCTCTCTGCCACAGCCGGCCGCTGAATGATGACGTCATTCAGCGGCGCTGCTGTGAGAGGAAGCGCCGGCGCCCTCTGGAGCCCGGAGCTGCGGCAGCGGAGGCACGGGAGAGGTAAGTATTGTGCCAGCTGATGCCGGGGCCCAGAGCAAGCGGGGGGGGCCCAGTGGCGGCGCTGACACTGCTCTCCTCCGCTAACGGGCGCGGGGGTGCCAGACGGCGAGTGGGCCCCTCCGTCTGCTCAGGGCCCCGGCACTTGCCCGGGTGTGCCGGGTGCTGACGCCGGCCCTGCCTTTACATTACAAATAGTAAAGTCAGCAAGAAATCCGGAATACATAGAATATGTTAAGGATGGGCAATGCAGGTGAATGGGATTCAGTGACACCCTATTCCCTTGCATTTTACTGAAGACTCCAAAGCTCTGCAAATATCAGCAACATATGAGCCAAATCTAAACGGGGCCACAGTATTCACACTGCATTGGAAATCTACATCTGTTTTTTTTTGCTGCATATTTTCCATATTAAATCTAATCTCATCTGTACTACTTCTTTTACTGGCTTTTAATAGAACCCTTGAACAAACAACAGATATTCTAACAAAGGAAAAACATATATGACCACATATCACTTATAATATTAACTGATCACAAAATAATTAGAGTAGGTAGAGACTGAGACATACAGTATCAAAAATGTGAAACTAGGATTTGTGGGTTAGCACTAAAGATGAGCAGATTGAGCCACGAGGGACTGAGTTTGAATCAAATTTCCTGAAATTCTCAGTTTTATGCAAATTTGAACATTTTGAGATTTGGTTTCTGGTATGTAAAAAAAGAAAGTTGCCAGGCACAATTTCTCACAGTGCTGAAGCATTAGAAAGTGGGCTAATGTCTTTTACTGCAGTTGCATCTGCCTCCCCATAATGCTCTGCAGCTATATGATGTCTTATGAATTATCACACTGTATAGTGGTGGTCACTAGTATCTGGGCCATCACAGATAAGCAGTTTCCGTTGGAGCACAGTTTGTGCAGTAGAGTTGTTTTCCATCTCCAGCGTCACTGGGTAAATCTCTCTCTCTTGTAGTTTGTACACTCTTATGGTCAGCGGAGTCCCCTTTTTCACTCTCTCTTCTACAGAATGTAAGTTCTTATGGTATTTTCCAAGTAATTACATGCTTTTGAGTGTTGAGAATTGTGCGAATTTATTTGATGGAAATAGAGATCTATTTGGTAAAATTTGGCAAAGGCCACTAATTGAAGTTTCAAAAGATCCACTCATCTCTAGGAAGCACAGAACTGTGAAAGAGGAATCATACAGCTGCTTGTTACGGTATGATGTTGAAGCTTTTTGTATGTCCCTGCTCTGTGTTTTCTTAGAACAGAGAGTTGTGTAAGTGAAATTTGTTCAATGCAACAAAAAAAGCACGTCACCAGTATCTGGGAACAAGATGCCAGGTACATTGTGTATCCAAAAAAACATATATCCACTAATTATGTGTTTGTACTTGGAGCTGCTATTAATAACTTCTCCTTTACTAACACTAAGGTGAGCCTAAAGGTAAAAGTAAGCTAAGAAAATTACATATCCAATACAAAAAGAGATGGACAGGCACATCCAATAATAAAAAATCTTCCAGCTTTATTCCAAATACATATCTTTAAAAATCCATACAAGGATGATGTGGTACAGGAACCACTTTGGAATAAAGCTTTAAGATATTTTATTATTGGATGTTCCTGTCCACCTCTATTTTGCATTTGGATATTTTTGATTGGTCAGCAGGATTGGAATGGCACTCAGGAAAATAAAGACAGGTATTTCCTAAAATGTGAGTACGATGGAAATTTTCTCTTCCCTTGTAAGAAAATTCCATAATTAATTACATAGATTGAAAAAAAAACCTCAAGTCCATTAAATTCAACCTTTCTTCACCAATTGCACATTCTTTGTCACTAAGTTATCTATATCCCACTTTTTTAAAAATTAGAAAAAGAGCTCTATTAATTTAAAAATGTAATCTAAAAAATGCTGCAGGGAAGAGATATTTATAAAATATAGAATAAATTAATAAATGATACTACTGAGTGCAGGGTTTTGGCTGCAGGATCAGATCAGATGACTGATGGATGAGATCACTAAAGGTATGGCCATTCTTGGTTGGATTATTCCCATGTCCATAGTCCCTAAAATCACTCATCAGCAGAAAGTCTGTAATCTTGAAAAACAAATTCAGAGGTTGTATTGGTGTAGCAGGTAGGATGAAACAAGCCAGGATAATATAACTGAAGACAAGAAACAGTACAAGAGTCAATATCAGGAGTAGAAAGTCTGCACTTACAATTTTTGATGCTTTCAGTTTTATTGGCATTGGCAGTCCAAACACAAGAGTGTGATATTTCATGCAATATAGAGATTGATCAAGCGAGATTGCTGCAGTTAGATACAGTGCCTACAAGTAGTATTCAACCCCCTGCAGATTTAGCTGGTTGACACATGCGGAATTAACTTGGCATTGTGACATTTGTACTGTAGATCAGCCTGGAAGTGGGAAATGCACTGCAGCAAAAAAATTTTTTTTATTTTTTTATTTTTTTTTTTAAAACGTTAAAAGTTAATTCAGAGTGTCATTTATTATTCAACCCCTCAAACCACAAGAATTCTGTTTGGTCCCCCTAAAGTATTAAGGAGTAGTTCAGGCACCAAGAATAATGAGCTTCACATGTGTGGATTAATGATCTCTTTTGCCAACCTTTTCTGACTATTTAAGACCCTCCCCAAACTTTTGAACAGCACTCATACATGGTCAACATGGGAAAGACAAAGGAGCATTCCAAGGCCATCAGAGACAAGATCGTGGAGGGTCACAAGGCTAGCAAGGGGTACAAAACCCTTTCCAAGGAGTTGGCCCTACCTGTCTTCACTGTTGGGAGCATCATCCGTAAGTGGAAGGCTTATGGAACTACTGTTAGCCTTCCACGACCTGGACAGCCTTTGAAAGTTTCCTCCCGTGCCGAGGCCAGGCTTGTCCGAAGAGTCAAGGCTAACCCAAGGACAACAAGGAAGGAGCTCGGGAAGATCTCATGGCAGTGGGGACATTGGTTTCAGTCAATACCATAAGTAACGTACTCCACGCAATGGTCTCCGTTCCAGACGAGCCCGTAAGGTACCTTTACTTTCAAAGCGTCATGTCAAGGCTCGTCTACAGTTTGCTCATGATCACTTGGAGGACTCTGAGACAGACTGGTTCAAGGTTCTATGGTCTGATGAGACAAAGATCGAGATCTTTGGTGCCAACCCACACACGTGACGTTTGGAGACTGGATGGCACTGCATACGACCCCAAGAATACCATCCCTACAGTCAAGCATGGTGGTGGCAGCATCATGCTGTGGGGCTGTTTCTCAGCCAAGGGGCCTGGCCATCTGGTCCACATCCATGGGAGGATGGATAGCACGGCCTACCTGGAGATTTTGGCCAAGAACCTCCGCTCCTCCATCAAGGATCTTAAGATGGGTCGTAATTTCATCTTCCAACAAGACAACGACCCAAAGCACACAGCCAAGACAACCAAGGCTGGATCAAGAGGGAAAAAGTCAAGGTGTTGGAGTGGCCTAGTCAGTCTCCTGACCTTAACCCAATTGAAAACTTGTGGAAGGAGCTCAAGATTAAAGTCCACATGAGATACCCAAAGAACCTAGATAACTTGGAGAAGATCTGCATGGAGGAGTGGGCCAAGATAACTCCACAGACCTGTGCCGGCCTGATAAAGACGATTATTAGCTGTAATTGCAAACAAGGGTTATTCCACGAAATATTAAACATAGGGGTTGTATAATAATTGACCCACACTTTTATGTTTAAAATTTATTAAAATTCAACTGAGCAACATAACTTTTTGTTTTGTAAGATTTATGCTTCTGTTAATAAATCCTACTCTCGTTTGCAGTTTGAAGGCTCTAACTTATTTGCATCTTATCAAACCAGCTAAATCTGCAGGGGGTTGAATACTACTTGTAGGCACTGTATATTTCAACACATGCAATAGAAAAAGTAGATATTCTTGACTGCTGGGAGCAGCTGAAATTTAGAAAGCATGTTCAGATGGCAGAAGGCCTCAACTGCAGAGTCAGACGAGTCTGGGTTTAATCAGTCACTGTGTGGTTATAGAAAAAGTAAAAGTATCGTCAGGATGGTTTTATCCCAAACCATTCAACAGGGACATAAAAATTGCATAGATAGTAGAAATATAGTAACCACTTGAACACTTAGTACATTTACTTAATTATGATGTCACACATTTTTAACCTATCTCAACCCATAGGTTAAAAATGTGTTTTATTACCTATCCGTCCTCAATTTTTGATCTAGTTATGCTCCTGAATTACAGCATACTCATGAACTGTATTTTCGTTTGACCAAGATTTATTACTATTGTTGTACATACTTTGTTTCCCTTTTGTAAAATCTTTTATTTTACTTTATTTTACTTTTTCTATAACCACACAGTGACTGATGAAGGTCCAAGTTCAGGACCGAAACGTTTCTGTTATTACTGTGGACACGATTAAAAATCTTTGAGTCTGGGTTTAAGTCACCTTTCCGGTTAGTCCAGGGAATCGAGAGACCACCTGAGATAAATACTGAATGAGTTTGTTATAATAGTTTATGAAACCCAGGAATCTCTGAAGGACCTTGACATGTGGGTTGAGGCCAATTTTCAATAAAACAATCTTTGACAGAATCCAAACAAAGGCCCTCAGTAAAGATTAAATAGTACAAAAAAGTTCCAATTTTTCAAACAGACTCAGCATATAGAGAACTGTGTTTTTTGTAACCAGAGATGTAGATACCCTAATGGCATCTGGGGAATCCTCATTTTACACCCCATCTCCCATTCTGAGTCCCCATAAGGAGATATAGTGTTTCCTGTATCAGATCCCAGAATGGGTACTGATTGGTAGTGGATGAATGATAGGAAACCACTTACAGAAAAATTAGAAAAAGTAGGGGGTTAAAGGGGTTTAAAGGCGAAGGACCCTGGAAAGTCATGTATAAATTGCATCAAATATTTTTGTATTATCATTCTGTTGTCTTTGCTTGGAAAAAAAGCAAGTAAGTTGGACTGATAGTTTTCATCCACCCATTATGCAAATTTTCTCCTCAGAGACGAAGAGTACTAGAACTCTAGTGCCACCTATGGGAAGTAGCAATCCTAGAAGTCAATGTCGACCCTTTAACGAGCCTTGTCACATGACTTAGGATAAAATCCAAACCAGAATCTCAGTATGCAGACACTGTGTTTCAGGGTACTGTCCCTCGTCAGTGCAAAGTGTGCGATCTAGTTTGGCTAGGTGAGAGGCTAGGTTTTACAATGGCCCTCACAGTCTCCTGATCTAAACATCATTGAAAATCTGTGGCTAGACCTCAAAATAGCAGTGCATGGAAGACAACACAGGAATGTCACAGATCTGGAAGAATTTTCCAAAGAAAAATGGATGAAAATCCCTCAAACAAGAAGTTAAAGACTGTTATCTTGCTACAAAAAGTGTTTACAAGCTGTGATACTTTCAAAATGGGGTGCAACTTGGTACTAGCCATTCAAGGTACCCAAACCTTTGCATCGGCAAATTTTACTTTTTGTAATTTTTAAAATGTAAAAGATGAAAACATATACAGTATATTATTTTGCCTAAAATACAAAGGAAATCTGTCATCTTTAACTTTAGGCCTTTTAGGCCTTAAATCTTCAACTCGCTTAACTATTCACAATAAAAATATTTAGAATTGAGAGTCCTCAGTGGTTGATACCTTTTAATGGCTAACTGAAAAGATGGTAACAAATTGCAAGCTTTCGAGACTACTCAGGGCTCTTCATCAGGCAAAGACTAATACAAAATTGAAGAATCACATATTTATACACAATACAGCACAGAAACAATGCAATCGATAAGACAAGTGACATAAAGCAGAAACTGTCAATATGGGAGATAGAGATGAACATAAATATTGGAACAGTTCATAGATAAGGAGTGTGAAAGTTTTATTGCCCTCTGATTGGGGTCTGGTAATGTTTTGTGATGTTCTCACAGGGTCTTGGGAGCAAATTCCTTATTGATGTAATAGGCTATAAATCCATGTGATAGGTTCATTCCAGCATTGAGAGTGTCAAAGGTCATCATCAGTTTGTATTCACAAACTCTCCTGTGTCTTTGAGATGTGAAATTACCTTTCAGTACAAGTAATTTCATGTCAATGGTGCTGTGATCGGGCATACAAAAATGTCTGGCCACAGGTAGATCCATTCTCTTTTCTCTTATTGTGTGGCGATGAGAATTCATCCTTGTCAGTTTTTGCCCTGTCTCTCCCACATACAGACCCCCAGTTGGACATTTAGTACATATAATTAGGTACACCACATTAGATGTGATGCAGCTGAAAGTACCTGGGATCTTGTAGTCCTGATGGGAGTTGGGGATCTTCATCTTGTCCGTGTTCATTATAGATGGACAGGTTTTACA
The DNA here is from genome assembly GCA_033576555.1 of Oophaga sylvatica. Classification (NCBI taxonomy): domain Eukaryota; kingdom Metazoa; phylum Chordata; class Amphibia; order Anura; family Dendrobatidae; genus Oophaga; species Oophaga sylvatica. The sequence continues at coordinate 42,178,761 of JARQOD010000006.1, forward strand.
TTTTTTCTTGTTGCAAGGAAAGGTTCCTGCAGCTGTTGAGGATAACAGGGAGCTTCTAACAATGATGCTTCTTAGATTTGGGGGCTGCCTAAAACACAGTAGTGGGGGGTATGGAAATATGGATTGTAATCGGGCATCTTTCTGTAGTAAAGGTTGTAGTTTCCGTGCAGCTCCCCTTAGCACCTCCAGATTTGGAATGTAGGTGACCACTAGAGGCACCCGGTTATTTTCATCTTTAGCTTTGTAATGTAGCAGGTGATTCCTTGATATTCTAGTGGCTCTTGTAATTTGGTTTTCAATTGTTCTTGGATGGTAGCCTTGATTTAAAAAGGTCTTTCTGAGGCGACCAAGGTGTTCATCTCTATCCATGGGGTTGGAACATGTACGGTTGTATCTGATGGCTTGGCTGTTGACAATAGAGTTTTTTATGTGTTTTGGATGGAAACTGTCCCATTTAAGGTATGTTGGACGGTCGATTGGCTTCTGATACAGGGATGTCTCTATTTCATTGTTCTTTAGCTTAATGATGGTGTTCAAAAAGTTAATTTCAGTGCTGGAGTAGTTGAGTGTTAAGTTGATGGTGGGATGAAATTGGCTGAACTGTTCATGGAACGTCTTTAGCAGTTGCTCAGACTCCGTCCAGATGATTAGAATGTCATCAATGTAGCGGTGGTAGGCTCGAGGCCTGATGGGTACGAGGACAAAAAGTCGCTTTCAAGCTTGGCCATGAAAAGATTTGCATACTGTGGAGCCATTTTACTTCCCATCGCTGTGCCAGTCTCCTGTAGATAGATCTCATTGTCAAATTCAAAGTAATTATGGGTGAGGATGAATTTTGTGAGTTTCACCACAGAATCAGCATCATTCCCAGTGTTTTCCATGAAGACTTTGCAGGCATTTAATCCATCCTGGTGTGGGATATTAGAGTACAAAGATTCCACATCCATGGTGGCCAGGATGGTTCCTTCTGGTAGAGGACCTATTGCCGCTAGTTTATTCAGTAAGTCAGTTGTGTCCTGAATGTAGCTGGGTGTATCCTTTACCAGGGGTTTAAGAACACCCTCTACCCATCCAGATACTTGTTCAGTAAGGGTGTCCACACATGAAATAATCGGCCTCCCTGGATTTCCAGATTTGTGGATTTTGGGAAGCATGTAGAATGTCCCTGTTCTTGGACTCTCTGGTATCAGGTCATCGGCTCTTATGGATTTGTCAGGCAGACAAGATACCAACTTGTTTAGTTCCTTGTAATAGTCCTGTGTAGGGTCCGACTCGAGTTTTCTGTAGTAGCGTGTGTCCGTAAGTTGTCTGTTTGCTTCCTTCATATAGTCTGATGTGTTCATCATGACTATTGCACCTCCCTTGTCAGCAGGTTTAATGAAGATTTCTTTGTTGGTTTTCAGAGACTGTATGGCCTTTCTCTCCTGGGCACTGATGTTGGATGCTTGTCTCCTGTTGGTGTCTATGATGGTGGATTTTATCAAATGTCTGAATAAGAGAAAAGAGAATGGATCTACCTGTGGCCAAACATTTTTGTATGCCTGATCACAGCACCATGGACATGAAATTACTTGTACTGAAAGGTAATTTCACATCTCAAAGACACAGGAGATGAATACAAATTGATGATGACCTTTGACACTCTCAATGCTGGAATGAACCTGTCACATGGATTTATGGCCTATTACATCAATTAAGGAATTTGCTCCCAAGACCCTGTGAGAACATCACAAAACATTACCAGACCCAATCAGAGGGCAATAAAACTTTCACACTCCTTATCTATGAACTGTTCCAATATTTATGTTCATCTCTATCTCCCATATTGACAGTTCTGCTTTACGTCACTTGTCTTATCGATTGCATTGTTTCTGTGCTGTGTTGTGTATAAATATGTGATTCTTCATATTTTGTATTAGTCTTTGCCTGATGAAGAGACCTGAGTAGTCTCGAAAGCCATTAAAAGGTATCAACCACTGAGGACTCTCAATTCTAAATATTTTTCTATCTACTGGCTAACACGGTACTAAGATATACATCTTTCCTATTCACAATAAGTAATTTTGACATTAGGTGCCCAAACTTCTACATGGCATTGTAACAGAAAATGTTTTAATTTCTCTTACACCCTTTATGATAACACCACATCCTCATTCCCCTTTTTCTTCTGCAGATTTAACTCACATAATGTTATTCTTTACTGTGTTTTTTCTTCTGAGTATCTTTCTAATAAAACAATCTTACTAGGCAAAAACAAAGCACAAGAAGAAAAATGACTTATTTTGACCTTATGCTCAGGTACGGTTCATACATTTATGCCATTTCTGGCTATTTCCTTGCAGCACTCTTATATTTCTATACAAACATCTAATTAAACTGCTATATAGAGATGTTTGCTCGCTGAGAGCCATGAACATTATTGTAAAGCACTGTGCGTTCCAGCATCGATCAATCAATTCATGTGCAAGCGAAATGCAATACTAATGATCAGTCTGCATTGTGAGCAAGAAAAGGAAAACTTTTCTAGTTTATAATGGATTGAAACATCTCAAATTGCTTTTCAGAACAATTACAATCAAGCAGTGAATCATTAAACTTAACATCTGACATGATAAGCAATTCAATTTTCATCTCTTTATGATTTTAGAAAATCTCATTCTTTAGGACCTAGACCATTGAATTTGTATAATTTTCTTCACATCGTAATCTAAATATGTTGTGAAATGAGCAGCACTGAAATTTTCCGAGCTTGGCAACGCAGTCTCAGATTTAACAATAAAAAGGCATTTTGTTGTTGTAGTTTATCCAAGTGGATGTTAATTTGGCAGAGAAGAGACAAATTCCTGTGTGGACCATTAAGTGATCTCTCCAGGCAAAAATGAAAATATCATAAATGTTTCAGTTACAATTCTGAACATTTAAGGTTATCAGGAATTTGTTGTATGATATCTCAGTTTGGTGTTCATTCCATCAGTGTAAGGTGTAGTGTTAGTCCATTCTGCTTCACTTTGTCAAATCAATTAACAAGTAGGAAAATTCTGATAAGGTCAGGGCTATCCACAGAACTTGGGTTGCATGACAGGAATACATACGGTATGAGTACATTAAATTGCTTAAAGCAACCCTCAAGCCTCCACCTTACTATGCATCATGTGCTCCAATATATATGTTTTCTCAGTAGCAGTTTAGTAATCTTCTGTACAATCATTCTGTTCTTACCATAATAAGAATCCATTTTCCAGACAATCTCTTTCTGGTAAAGCTGTGATAAACGTGTATTTATACACAGCAACCAATCAAATTAGGCAAAGCTGCTGGGAAACCGGAGTGAGTAAAAATCTGGACCAATGACTGGGTAGAAGGTGTGTCTCTGACTCCTCCCTGTAGACAATGTAGACATGCTGTAGTCACAAATCACAGATTGGCCCTTGTGAAGCTGAGTTAAAACACAGTCAAGCAGCAAAATCTGAGAAAAAAAGTAAAGTATCTTCTACAGATACTGACTTACATAATATTTTTGAGCTTCTGACTGATCAATCACTTTAAATGTCACATGTACCGTACATGCAACTTTTATACGATTTTCTAGGATGCTTGAGAACTATGAGATTTCAAAATAAATATTGGCCACCATTGTAATATCAATAATTGTCAAACATTTCCAGGATCAACATTTCTTTGTAGCAAATGGGATTATAATTTACCATTTATAAATACAACGAACAGAGAAATAGATAGCAGGTGGAGACTCAGATGGAGGGGATCCCTAGCAAATAGGCAAGCTAGAGAATCCACTACCTGGCAAGTAAAGCACTCTATACTTCTTTATGTTCGTTGTCATCTCTTTCTCTGAATTATTGTGCATTTGTAAAGGGTTGGCCAAGGGGTGAACTTACCGCCGACTGCTGCATTCTTTACTCCAGTTACTTCTATATACCTGGGGCATTCTTCCCACGTTTCAGAGTATATGGAATAATTAGAATCAGAGTCCAGTATCACATCAAACAGTTCTGCTTTATTTTCTTCCGGGCACAGAACATCCAAGACACCATTAGCACGTCTTATACGGTACCAGCAATACATTTTCCACAACTCCGCTTCTTCTCTTCTACTACACCAGAATGGACCACAAAGTATGATTGGGACGAGGAGCCCGGTGAAAACGGCACTTCGATCTCTTTCCCTGGAGACACTTCAATCCAGTCACGGAAATACACGTCTACTAGGTCGTCCACCCCTTCTGGTTATCCTGCCCGTATACTCGCTGGTGGCCCACTCGCTACTACGCTCATGCATGCACACTTCTGCTGAGTATTCCCACAGTGAATCTTCCACTGGCACTTCTGCTACGTCAGCCCACAGACTCTGGCCAACGTTCCCACTGTGAATCCTTCACCGGCTGCACTGAGGTTGCTGGTACCTTTCACACTTCTTGTCTCTGCTACAGGGCCCAGTAACGTGGACTTCTTTACTCTAGCAAGGTCCACCCCCGACTGACTTCTGCTACGATGAAATCTTTCCCTGAAAAAGTCCCTAACCATTTGTCCCTACTGTACTTGCTGTGCTCAATGCCCCACCTAAAGTCCTACCAAGGTACTGCATTGACTTATTTTCTAACTCCATAACTGGATCCCTAACATGCCCCCAACTAGTGATCCCTCGCAAAGCAATATGTACCCCAAATATATATACTACACTACAAGTGCCCTCCTCTTATGTCCCAAGGATGCACTGTCTATCAATATCTATATACACCACTAGTCAGACATAACACTGAAAGATGACATAGCACAATACATAAAATGCATACATTTACACACATCAAAGAATGAAAACATTTCAAGGGTTAATACCATTGACCTCCTTACACATGCACATATATAACAAAGACCATCCACAGCTCAGGGCCCGGCTTCTCAGTATTACAACTCAGGGTAACCTATTATCTTTTAGCCTCATGCTGCCTGAGACTGCATGAACACTTCACACAGTGCAGTGCACCAACAATTGCTTTTCCATGGATCTGGGAAGTGATCAAGATGAATTAAATAATACCTTTTTGCTGATAAAAAGTTTAATGGGGTTTTCTACTGCTCTTTTTTTTTCAATTTCTTTATTTTACAAACAGACCAACCATAGCAGGAAAACAAATTGAAAAATATATGTATTCCTGTACTGATCCTTTGATCCCTTTCAGATGGCGAGAGACATAGATAGGAAGTTGTATGAAAGAGTAGTATGAGATTGGTGGCACTGATAAATATTTTAATTTTTTTTAATTTTGCAATACGCTGAGCTCCTTTTAACAAGTGAAAAAAGAGGTGAACAACTCATCTATGGTTGGGTCTAAAAAGAAAATGTGACCATTAGACTATTATTGCCTGGCCGAAGATCTTAGTATGCCATTGCTGCATCATAACATATTGAACTTGAATGTGGTTGCAAAGTGACCAGGATACACAAGTGGAAAAACTATAGCAGGTTTGGAATTTCTAATTAAAAGGGTTTTATGGGGTTTTGCTTATTTTTTGCTATGAAGCTAACGTTTTATTGGCAGAGAAAGATGGCCGCCGGACAAGTCCTTGAGGGGAGGTATGTGTCATTATGGCTGTTAGCTTCGGTGATGTGAGCTCGGAAGTATGCTCCAGCACCTATAGTGCTGATAGAGTTATTTGGGCCATTCCAGGGCCAGGTTTTACGAGCGGTCATAAGAGATGGGTGGGAATGGCCGCTCTCATATCCCAACCCCAGGGGCATTGTTTGGCTAATAAAATGGAGGCCAGATGTCTCATTCAGGGCCTGTGGCTGGAGGTGTGGCTGGACGTTGGCTCACAAAGCAGTGGAAGAAGCTGGCTCACACAGGAGTGGAAGAAGTCTCACACATGACTGGAAGATGTAGTCACACACAGGAGTGGAAGAAGTTGTCTCACACAGGAGTGGAAGAAGCTGGCTCACAGAGGAGATGAAGAATCTCAAATAGAAGTGGAAGTTGTCTCACACATGAGAAGAAGAAGCTGTCTCACACAGGAGTGGAAGAAGTCTCACACATGACTGGAAGATGTAGTCACACACAGGAGTGGAAGAAGTTGTCTCACACAGGAGTGGAAGAAGCTGGCTCACAGAGGAGACGAAGTATCTCACACAGAAGTGGAAGTTGTCTCACACATGAGAAGAAGAAGCTGTCTCACACAGGAGTGGAAGAAGCTGGCTCACAGAGGAGATGAAGTATCTCACACAGAAGTGGAAGTTGTCTCACACATGAGAAGAAGAAGCTGTCTCACACAGGAGTGGAAGAAGCTGGCTCACACAGGATTGGAAGAAGCTCACACAGAAGTGGAAGTTGTCTCACACATGAGTGGAAGAAGATGGCTCATTCAGGAGTTGAATCAGCTGGCTCAGACAGGAGCAGAAGAAGCTGGCTCAGACAGAATGTGAAGGCTGCTACAGGGCCGAGAATGCCTGGCAAGAACAAAGAGACTTGTGCAGTTAAAATACCACTTGGGTCTCTCTCTTCCAGCCCAATATTGATCAGTGCAGGAGGGTAAGCTGAACAGTATCTGCAACTGTCTGTCACATTCCTGCAAGGAACTTAAAACTGAGGGGATACAAGAAGACAACTTTACACCAAGTACTAACCTATTCAGGGGCGGACATATCTTTGGCCCCATCTATGCAGCAGCACAAGGGCCCAAGAGGTGAGGGGGGGCCCATTTATACCTCCAAAGGAGGTGCAATTTAGCATTTTTAGGAGATCTTGGGCTGCAAAGGGCCCATGTATTGTTCTTGCACAGGGTCCCTTTTCTGTTTGCGTCCGCCAGTGAACCTATTGGTAAATAAAGATGTGTGTGTAGTGAAGTAGGAGTGTGTTTATATGTGCAATAAAGCTTTGTGAGAGTGTGTACATGCAGCAGAGCTGTGTGAGTGCATATACATGCAGCAAGCTGTGTGTGTGTGTGTATGGAGCATAGCTGTGCTATGCGTGTCTGGGCAGTAGAGCTATGTATGTGCATGTACAGGTCCTTCTCAAAAAATTAGCATATAGTGCTAAATTTCATTATTTTCCATAATGTAATGATTAAAATTAAACTTTCATATATTTTAGATTCATTACACACCAACTGAAATTTTTCAGGTCTTTTATTGTTTTAATACTGATGATTTTGGCATACAGCTCATGAAAACCCAAAAATCCTGTCTCAAAAAATTAGCATATTTCATCCGTCCAATAAAATAAAAGTGTTTAAAACAAAATAAAAAAAAACCCATCAAATAATAATGTTCAGTTATGCACTCAATACTTGGTCGGGAATCCTTTTGCAGAAATGACTGCTTCAATGCGGCGTGGCATGGAGGCAATCAGCCTGTGGCACTGCTGAGGTGTTATGGAGGCCAGGATGCTTCGATAGCGGCCTTAAGCTCATCCAGAGTGTTGGGTCTTGCGTCTCTCAACTTTCTCTTCACAATATCCCACAGATTCTCTATGGGGTTCAGGTCAGGAGAGTTGGCAGGCCAATTGAGCACAGTAATACCATGGTCAGTAAACCATTTACCAGTGGTTTTGGCACTGTGAGCAGGTGCCAGGTCGTGCTGAAAAATGAAATCTTCATCTCCATAAAGCATTTCAGCCGATGGAAGCATGAAGTTCTCCAAAATCTCCTGATAGCTAGCTGCATTGACCCTGCCCTTGATGAAACACAGTGGACCAACACCAGCAGCTGACATGGCACCCCACACTATCACTGACTGTGGGTACTTGACACTGGATTTCAGGCATTTTGGCATTTCCTTCTCCCCAGTCTTCCTCCAGACTCTGGCACCTTGATTTCCGAATGACATGCAAAATTTGCTTTCATCAGAAAAAAGTACTTGGGACCACTTAGCAACAGTCCAGTGCTGCTTCTCTGTAGCCCAGTGCTGCTTCTCTGTTTCTGGTTCAAAAGTGGCTTTACCTGGGGAATGCGGCACCTGTAGCCCATTTCCTGCACACGCCTGTGCACGGTGGCTCTGGATGTTTCTACTCCAGACTCAGTCCACTGCTTCCGCAGGTCCCCCAAGGTCTGGAATCGGTCCTTCTCCACAATCTTCCTCAGGGTCCGGTCACCTCTTCTCGTTGTACAGCGTTTTCTGCCACATTGTTTCCTTCCAACAGACTTCCCATTGAGGTGCCTTGATACAGCACTCTGGGAACAGCCTATTTGTTGAGAAATTTCTTTCTGGGTCTTACCCTCTTGCTTGAGGGTGTCAATGATGGCCTTCTGGACATCATTCAGGTCGGCAGTCTTACCCATGATGGCAGTTTTGAGTAATGAACCAGGCAGGGAGTTTTTAAAAGCCTCAGGAATCTTTTGCATGTGTTTAGAGTTAATTAGTTGATTCAGAAGATTAGGGTAATAGCTCGTTTAGAGAACCTTTTCTTGATATGCTAATTTTTTGAGACAGGATTTTTGGGTTTTCATGAGCTGTATGCCAAAATCATCAGTATTAAAACAATAAAAGACCTGAAAAATTTCAGTTGGTGTGTAATGAATCTAAAATATATGAAAGTTTAATTTAAATCATTACATTATGGAAAATAATGAAATTTAGCACTATATGCTAATTTTTTGAGAAGGACCTGTATGTGCAGAGCAGTATGTGCAAAAGTTCTCTGCTTGTATGTAATCTTTGGCCAGCAGAACTGTGTGTCTGCATCTAATATGAACGCAAAAGTTTTATATACATTTGTAGATTGCAGAGTTGTTTGCGTACAATGATGTGGGTGCTGCAGAACTATGTATGTAATGCACATGCTGCATAGAAATAATAGCAGAGCTAACATTTGAATTTTTTGATGGAAGAAAACAGTGTTTTGCCATGATTTAAAACAAAAGAAAAAAAATCATCACATCTGCAATGTGTTAATCCAGTCATATAGTATAAAAATTAGTGGTTTGACCCATCCACATCTTCATTCAGGACTGGACCAAGGGAATGCAGTGGACGTGGTGTTCATGGACTTCTCAAAAGCTTTTGATACAGTGCCACACAAAAGGTTGATACATAAAATGAGAACAATGAGGATAGGGGAAAATATGTGTAAGTGGGTTAAGAACTGGCTCATGGATAGAAAACAAAGGGTGGTTATTAATGGAGCACAATCGGACTGGGTCACGGTTAGCAGTGGGGTACCACAGGGGTCAGTATTGGGGCCGCTTCTCTTTAACATATTTATTAATGACCTTGTAGGGGGCATACAGAGTAGTATTTCAATATTTGCAGATGACACTAAACTCTGCAGGGTAATAAATACAGAGGAGGATAATTTTATATTACAGGAGGATTTATGTAAACTAGAAGCTTGGGCTGATAAATGGCAAATGAGCTTTAATGGGGATAAATGTAAGGTCATGCACTTGGGTAGAACAAATAAGATGTATAATTATGTGCTTAATTGTAAAACACTGGGCAAAACTGTCACTGAAAAAGACCTGGGTGTATGGGTGGACGACAAACTCACATTTAGTGGCCAATGTCAGGCAGCTGCTGCCAAGACAAATAAAATAATGGGATGCATTAAAAGAGGCATAGATGCTCATGAGGAGAACATAATTTTACCTCTATACAAGTCACTGGTGCGACCACACTTAGAATACTGTGTGCAGTTCTGGTCTCCGGGGTATAAGAAAGATATAGCTGAACTGGAGCGGGTGCAGAGAAGAGCGACCAAGGTTATTAGAGAACTGGGGGGTCTGCAATACCAAGAAAGGTTATTACACTTGGGGTTATTTAGTTTGGAAAAACGAAGGCTTAGGGGTGATCTTATTACAATGTATAAATATATAAGGGGACAGTACAAAGACCTTTCTAATGATCTTTTTACTCTTAGACCTGTGACGGGGACAAGGGGGCATCCTCTACGTCTGGAGGAAAGAAGGTTTAGCCATAATCACAGACGCAGATTCTTTACTGTAAGAGCAGTGAGACTATGGAGCTCTCTGCCGTCTAATGTTGTAATGAGTGATTCCCTACTAAAATTTAAGAAGGGACTGGATGCCTTTCTTGAAAAGTATAATATTACAGGCTATATTCACTAGTTTCCTAGATACAGCGTTGATCCAGGGAGCTAGTCTGATTGCCGTATGTGGAGTCGGGAAGGAATTTTTTTCCCCAATGTGAAGCTTACTGTTTGCCACTTGGGTTTTTTTTGCCTTCCTCTGGATCAACATGTTAGGGCAGGTTAGGATAGGATATGGGTTGAACTAGATGGACTTAAAGTCTTCCTTCAACCTTAATAACTATGTTACTATGTTACTATGTTCATTAGTAGCAAACATGTTTTTCCTATATTCTGATAGCTAAACCATGGGGACATGTTATAGTAGCGTGAGTCCTATGATCTGAAAAATACGGTGAATTACATTCTGTAATGTCTTTTTTGGGAATTCTCTTGAGGTTTTTTATATTTGAAGCTGCTCTTTGGCCATATTCAATACAGATCCTTAGGATTTGTAGACTCCTAAAGGTCTCCAACATGCTTTGTGCTGCGATAGTCCACGTCAAGATGGGGTGTGGGAGGTGGGCTTACACAAGTTTACAATGGGGCCCTCTTTTTCTAGTTGTGCTCCTGGACAGAGCAATGAGGCTTCTGTTTTAGCAAGTTAGGAGGAGGAGGATGTGAGTACTACTCTTCTGAAACTCATTTTAGATGTTCCATTTATCCATTGTATATGAGACAAAATAAGAGCAAAGCAAAAAAGGAGGCTAATGTAAGAATTGCGAAGAAATCTGTTTTGGGCTTTAATGATTAATTTTCTTTTGAAGAAATCCATAGGACATTATCTGTCAATTGAAGAATGATTACACTGAAAAACACTGCTCTGAACTGATTCCTAGTCTTCCATAAATTCACAACAACCTTTGGTGACCTTATAAAAGCTTATAAAATTGGTTCCCTTGCCTAAATGTCAAGCGGTGTGCTAGTACTGCTGGATGAATCAGTAAATCCTTTTAAAGATGGCACAGCAACTGAGATTAATATGTAAAGTAATCAATTGTTCCAGAGACAAAGTAATCACTTATTGAGACTGGCTACGGAGCAATAAATACCATTTCCCAAGGTACAATGTTCAAATTAATATTCATATATCACAAATCTTCATGCCTAAATGCTGCAAAGAAGAACTCTGTGTTTTACCTACCATCTGTGCAAGGGTAATTTTATATATTTGTTGCAGAAATTACTGCAACTAAAAATCTGTTCCACTGAACTGATTGTAGTTTTATTGGCTCATCTGGAGAGATGGATCTCAAACTGCATTCCTGGAGGGCCGCAAGCCGTGTGTGTTTTCAAGACTTCTTTAGTATGAATCATTATCTGTGCAGGTGATTAAATTATCACCTGTGCAATACAAGGAAACCCTGAAAACATGACCTGTTTGCGGCCCTTGAGGAATGAAGTTTGAGACCTCAACTCTAAGCCATAGGTCAGTGTAAAGCCTGAGTCTCACATAGTGATACACCAGCGATCCCGACAACGATATGCACTTGTCAGGATCGCTGGTGTATCGCTACATGTTCGCTGCTGAGCTGCCAAACAGGCAGCTCAGGGCAGCGATTAGCACAGCGACACTGCGGGTAACGTCGCTTAGTTACCCGCAGTGTACGTTGGATACCAGCGCCCTGATGCAGGGAGCTGGTAACCAAGGTACACATCGGGTTTCCAGGCGCTGAGCGGTGCCTGGAAACCCGCTGTGTACCTTGGTTACCAGCTCCCTGCATCAGGGCACTGGTGTCCAAGGTACACAGCGGGTTTCCAGGCACAGCCCCGCGCCTGGAAACCCGCTGTGTACCTTGGTTACCAGCGGATCGCTGGTCTCCCGCCTGTCACACGCAGCGATGCGTGCCTGTCAGCGGGAGACCAGCGATCAAAAAAATGTCCAGGACATTCAGCGACGATCAGCAATACCCAGCAGGGGGGCTGATCGTCGCTGAATGTCACACACAGCGATCTCGCTGGGGAGATCGCTGCTGCGTCACAAAACTGTGTGAGAGGGGGGCTTAAGAAGCATAGACTGTAGGCAATGGTGTAGCAGAGAAACGTTTGCTTGCTGGTCATCAATGGTGGATCAGCGAGGACCAGGGCAGTGGGGTATGTAGGATGGCTGACAGGCAGCAGGACGCTCCATATGAAGCAGAGCAAGATGCATGGACACAGGGGAACAGTAGATGTAAATGCAATCTGGTTTCTTGCCTGCTAAGATTCCATTGCATTAAGTAATATTTGATTTATAGACAATATAATAACTTGCTTGCAGAGATGCAGCTACACACAGGAATAGTAGATGCTTAGACAATTAGTTGATTTATAGTTGAGATGTGATTACTCACAGGAACAGAAGAGCTGAGAGTGTGGGCAGCATAGTTATAGCAGATATGAATAATCAGTTATTTTGCAAAGACAGCTGTGTGAATAACATCAGTATTAGCTAAGATAAATCTGTTATTAGGTACCTTGTTGAATCAGTGTTGACAGTGCAGTGGCACTGGGATTCACATGGCTGAGCTAGGAAGTAGTTGCAGATGGTTGGATAAGAGACAGAAATTTGCTAGGAAATGATTGGACAACTGACAGGAGCTGAGTAAAAGTGGATGATGAGGCAAACTCCTGTAAAGTATGTGGTAGCTAGGAATTATGCTTCCTGAATACTCAGGCAGCTGGCATGTGCCTGAGGTAGTCTTAAAAGGTCTAAGGTGAAGCTGTCATAAATGTTTGCCAGGTTAGTAAAGTACCCAACAAGTCTAGAAGCAATCAGCCATACAGCAAGGCGTGTTGGAGCTGGGAAACATGAGTAATCATGTGATTTTCAGAAATCTATGTTGAGGCTCCAGAAAAGCTCCATTCAGATAAATTAATCTTTTCAGTTACAGATATTTTGGTAACATGTCTGCCAAATGTGTTCCCTTACTCATTGTCATATTCTATGTAAAGATGCAGCAGGTAGCATCATTACGGATGCCACTAACACTGTATTCAGGGGAGAAAGGTAGCCTTATCCTTTCAAGTTTTCTATTTAATTTAAAGAGGTTCTCTAATTTAAAAAAAATTGCCTGGTAAGTATAATGAATAAAAAACTATACAATTTACTTTGTATATTTTCTCATTATTTAAAAGTTAGCTAGATATATGGTCAGCTTCCATCAAGATTTGTTCCATCTTTCTTACCTTCACCTGTGGGCTCTTAAGTGTGCATTGCGCTTAATTCAGTAGCTTGACAAAAGGTTTTTCATTTGCCACCCACCAACAAAAATATTGCTGTCTTTGCCTACTTCCGCATGCGTCCTGCGTACCTATCTTTAACATTGGGTACGCAGGGACATTCGTCGTATGCGGATGCGTCCACATGCGTCATTTTGATGTGCCCTCCGAATGCAACATGTTGCATTTTCTTGCGTTTGGCGGGCACGTCAAAGCGCCGCATGCGGACGTATCTGCACACAACGAATGTCCCTGCGTACCCAATGTTAAAGATAGGTACGCAGGACGCATGCGGAAGTAAGCAGAGCCATGCGAAAGTAGGCGGAACTTTAAGGAAAGAAGTCCGCAGCACCACGCTGCGAACTCGAACGCTAATGTGAACCCAGCCTTAGAGAAAGCCTTTACAGTAATTCATCTTACATTGTCTATATGGTGATATGTCATTGGGGACTGTTGTATATTGGAAAAACAGTGCAAATAATGTAGGATCTATTTGCACACATCCAATCTTTGCATTAAACAGAATGAATATGCTGTAATGTGACCCTATTCAAAATGGCCATGCACAAGCCAGATTCATTTTTTTAGTAACTAACTATTCACTTCTTTGGGGAAGGTGGTGGTTATAGACATACATTATATAGTACTATACGTCACTCCATTAAGCTTACCTCCAAAATTGGTACATATTAATATACCCAAAAAAAAGGGAGCAGATATATTGTGTGCAATTAAATATACTTTATTGATTACAATACAATCAACTCTAATCAGCATAGAATATGTTTTTATCAAAAAAGGTGCAAGATAAAAAAGGGACAAATTAGCATCCTAATAATACTTAAAAAAGTGTCATGAATCTGTCCTGACCTGTTAAATTGAACACCAATAGCACTGGGTGGACACCCACATTCTGTGTATTAAAACAGACAGGAAGAAACTAACAAAACTACATGAGGACGGCCGAAGCCATTACCTGTATCACAGCAATCGAAGGATTGGTTGGAGCTCCTGACCCTCAGCCCCTCAGAATGTGGGTGTCCACCCAGTGCTATTGGTGTTCAATTTAACAGGTCAGGACAGATTCATGACACTTTTTTAAGTAGTTAATGCATTAACCCGACAACGGTCTGGTTGCTTAATCCAATTCACTATAGACATGAGGGGCCATTAACCCATTATCAACCAGCCTCATACCATTATTAGGATGCTAATTTGTCCCTTTTTTATCTTGCACCTTTTTTGATAAAAACATATTCTATGCTGATTAGAGTTGATTGTATTGTAATCAATAAAGTATATTTAATTGCACACAATTTATCTGCTCTCTTTTTTTGGGTATATTAATATGTACCAATTTTGGAGGTAAGCTATCATGGTCGGGAGCAGTAATGTTTTTCATGATTATAGGCGAATTTTGAATTTAGTCACTCCATTAAGGTAGTGGTGTCTGAGCAGGGATCTAGTCTATAAACATGAATAGAAGACATGCGACTGTAGTCGCAATTCCTTTGTGCTTCTTCTCCTGAAACTGCCCCATCCATGGTAATCCATTGCTTTCTAATGATGGTCCAGAATCTAGGATCAAAAAATCAAATATACATTGCAATTGGTTATAGAAATACATTATCTAAACAAGCATATTGGGACACCTCCACATTACACTTACAGAAGCTGTTATAATCTCTCATTCACCTCATTTATGAGGTCAAAAATTGAAATTGAGTGAGAGGACTTCCATCGCAATCACCATTTTAGTTCATCTCAAAAATTTTCAGTGGGGTTGAACTCAATGCTCTGTGTGGCCAGTCAAGTTCTTCCACACTAAATTCACCCAACCATAGAACTTGCTTTGTGCACTGGGTCTCTGTCATGCTGCAACAGAAAAAAGAACTTCCCCAAACTAATCTCAGAAAGTTGAATGTGAATAACTTTCCAAAATGTGGTGTACTGAAGCTTTAAGATTTCCCTTCAATGGAACTAAATGGCCTAGGCCAAACCCTGAAAAACTGCTCCATAGTATTACCTCTCCTCCACTAAACTTTACAGTTGGCACAATACAGTCAGGCAGGTAACATTTTCCCGGCATTTGTCAAACCCAGACTCATTCATCAGACTGCCAGATAGAAAAGTGTTATTACTCAATCCACAGAAAACATTTCCACTGCTCCACAGTTCATTGGTGGTGTACTTTACACAACTCCATCCAACAGTTGGTGATGTGGTTTGTGATATATAGAGATGAGCAAACCTTTCAAGGTCTCGTTTGGTTCCGTGAATGTCTCGATGTTCTCCCGACATTTTCGCCGAACAGTTCGTCGAACGTACCCAAACCCCATTAAATTAGATGAGAGACAAACCCAATCGTATACACAACACCTTAAGGGGTAACA
Organism: Oophaga sylvatica; assembly: GCA_033576555.1. NCBI lineage: Eukaryota > Metazoa > Chordata > Amphibia > Anura > Dendrobatidae > Oophaga > Oophaga sylvatica. The sequence goes on from JARQOD010000006.1 coordinate 42,194,388, forward strand.
AAAAGCTTCCCAAAGAGCTCAAATTATGAGGAGAGACTATGAAACGTGGCATCAATTGACCCACAGTAGAAATTTGATAATGGAACAGCAGCAGTCAGCTATGGTCCATGCATGAGGTACTAGTGTCTGGGCTAACATTTAGAGTTTTGAATTAAAGTTTCAATTAAGACCTGGTGGGTAAGGGAGCAGTGTAGGCCTGCTTTGCTGGGAGCCCTGATACCTCATGCAACAGTTCATTTTTTTTTTCACAGCCACACTCAAATATTGGTTTGCTACAGAGTAGAAACAGCATAATGGGCCTCTGACACATCTTCCACTACAGGCAAAACAACAGATGGAGACCCAACTTGGAGTCTACACATTTCAAAAAATTGCTTGTAACATCAGCAGCAGTAGCAACATTAGGCACAGAATCCATGACAAAGGTGTCACAGACTGCGATAGCGCAAGATCAATGCATGACACTAAAAACAACACCATCGCCTAGTCTGCCTAGTCTGTGACTGGGGTGCAAAAGTCATTGGAGATCCATGACTTGTTTATTTTGATGAAAGTTAGGCAGTCTACTCTTTCAGAGGACATCCAGATCTGCTTATTCATCAGGACACCACCAGAAGCGCTAAAGACATGTTCTGAGAGAACTCTTGCTGCTGGGCATTACAAAACCTCAGTGACAGGTGTGACAGGCAAGCTCAGGCCACTCTTCCATTTTGAAGGCCAAAATGCAAAAGGGTACAAATTAACCCTGATGGCATTGATATTGAGCTCGAGATACATCTGCACCATCCTCTCCAGTCATTCACAACGTGTCAGTACTCTGTTCTGCTGGTGCATGGGCTGGTTTAAAAATGTGTGACTCACAGAAAATGCTTATGCCACTTACACTGCTGCTGCTGCTAATGTTTTTGCTGTGACGCCTTGACATTCCCGGGGTTAGAAGTCTAGAACTGCGATGCACAATGGGTGCTTCACTGCTGTCTTGGGGAAAACCACCCTTAAGATTGTCTACAAGCGTGTTTCAATACTCCCGCATGCGCGCAACTCTTTCCGGTGGAAAAGAATCTGGCAAAATTTACTCTTGTACCGTGGATCTAACAGAGTTGCAACCCAGAAGTTAGCACTATTTCTAACCCTAAGATTACGGGAATCATGTTAAAGATAGTGCAGCAAGAAGGCGCTCATGTGTCAGGTGCTTCCATAAGGTTCAAGTCCATGGTGTGTTGTTGGCGGGGGAACCCTCAAGCTTTCTTCCTCTGTCCCCTCCCACCAACCACGGACAACAGAGAGGGGAACATTATAGTCTTCATCTCCTGACTGGTTGCGCGTCCATCACCTTTTCCTCATCTTCTTCAATTTGGTCTTCGGCTCCTGCACCTTCACTAACAGTTTGTCTTGTACCGTGAGCCCTCCTTTGATCGCTGTAATCCACCCTCCCATGGCATCCACCTGTGAGACTACAGTCTGGCACTTAGAGATACTGTTATCCTTTCCTCATCCTCCCCTGCTTCCTCCTCTTCCTCTGGGACCCCACCTCCTCCCGCAGACTATTCAAAGTGTGCTCTAGCATGTAGATGACTGGAATTGTAATGCTGATGACAGCATCATCAATGCTAACCATCTTAGTAGCCATTTTGAATCTGTGCAGAAGGATGCAGAGGTCATTTTTCTGTGCCCACTCTGCAAGTGTGATTTGAATCACTTTCATACTGCCCAGGCTATGCAAAAGGACATACTGCACCAGGGCTTGTTGCTGCTACACAATTACTGCAACATGTGCAGAGTGGAATTCCACCATGTCAGCACATCGCAAATGTGAAAAACCTATGTAGTGATGCAAGTTGATAACTTGCGGGGTGCGATTGGCAGAAGTGAGCACACAACGACCATGCTTTCTGCAGCAGCACATCCAAGCTTGGATAGAGGTGGAGAAATTGCAGTGCCATCAGGTTGAGAACGTAAGTCATGCAAGGCACGTGTGAGGTTGCCCCGGAGCAGGGTCGGCAACAGGTTTGCACCGTTATTGCACACAACCTTCCCTGGCTTCAAGCTTAGCGGAGACAGCCATTGCTCTAACTCAGTCTGGACAGCTGTACAACAACTCTTCAGCTGTGTAATTGCGATCTCTAAGGTATATTAATTTAAACACTGCCTGATTGCGGTGAGCCCTGGCAGCACAGTACGGAGGTGTGGGGATTCTCTCTGCACTGTTGGAACGTGTGTCTCATTAAAGGAAGGGGTTGAGGGCGCAGGTGGAGGCCATAGAGGAGGTGGATGAGCCAGAAGCAGTGGAGGACGTGACAGATACAGAAGTTTGTCCCGCAAACCTTAGGGATTCCAAGACTTTTGGAACAGCCCCTTGCATGCCTGCCCCCCAGCCACCAAAGTCACCCAGTGCCCAGTTAGCAATGTGTAACTCCTCTGTCCAAGTTTGCTTGTCCAGGCGTCAGTGGTGCAATGCACCATGGCAGGCATAGATTCTTTCACGGAATGGGTGATGTTGTCAGTGAAACATGAATCCAAATGTGCTACATTTGTGTCGAATTTGAGATCAGCGAACATTTTCCGAACAATTTTGCTCATCTCTAGTTACATACAGCTTGCATGCTGTTGTTCGTCCATGAAAACCTGTGGTCATGAAGCAATTTTTCTGTTGATGTTAATGGCAGACAAGGCTTGGTGACTTTTATGCTATTTATGCATCAACATTTGGAGACCACATTTTGTAACATTATGTGGTTCTGTAACACTTCTACTGTTCAATAATACCACTCACAGTTGATCTTAGAATATTTGAGGGGGAAAACATTTCTTTAATAGACTTCTTAGTTACACCAGTGGCATCTTATTACAGTATCACCTTAGTATTAGTGAGCTCTTTAGAAGGAGATTAGAAGGAGAACTGGATACTGGCACACTGTCCTTCTAAAAGAATTGTGCGCTTGAGGAAGGGACTCGTGGTCCAGACTAAGAAAGGTAGGAATCTCAGCACCACAAAAGAAAATGAGACTGTAGGTCTTGCTGCAGTGTAAATTTATTTTGATCTGGCAAGGAGTCAAAAATAGAAGTGGTCCAATGTTTAGACTGGGAGCAGTCTTTAGCAAGGACAAAATCCAGTAGAGCAATAACGTAAATCGCAATATTTCTTTCAGGTCAAGGAGGACCTGTGTGGAGCAGAAGCCAGGGATCAGGAATGCAGCAAGCAGGTTTGCCGCATAAAAATAAATTTACACTGCATCAAGACCTACAGTCTCATTTTCTTTTGTGGTGCCAAGGTTCCTACCTCTATATGTTTTTAGAAGGAGCCATTCTTTCAATATGTCCGTAAATGATTATTATTATTATTATACATTTATATAGCCCCATTTATTCCATGGCGCTTTACATGTGAAAAGGGGAAATATAGACAAGTACAATAAACATGTGCGAGACAAGGGACTTACAAGTACAGAAGGAGAGAGGACTGCATGGCGAGGGGCTGAATTTAATACAATACAGGCAATGGTACTAAATGAAAAACCTAACTTCAGTGATTTGTTTTCTTTGTATCATATTCAATTACATTTTTCAGTTTTTTACATCGTATGACATCTAATGAAACTGCTGTAACAGTTTTGCCATTATACGTATATGACATTGTTTTATACTAAAGCAAAATATAACTTTGTTTGACAGTTAATACACCTTAATTTGCATACACTGTGCATTTTAACAATTAACCATTGTTTTAATTTTTTTTCATATAAATCAATATTACACATGAAAATGATAAATGTTGTAGCACACTCCTCAACAGTGAAATTGCAACACTAACAATGAAAAGTTGGGGAATTATTTAAATTAAAGATAGACATGTTAATTATGTGCAATAGATAAAAAAATTGAAGCTAAATTTTCAAAACATCTTGACTTATTTTGTATCAAGTATGAGTGCCGTGTACAGAAATTCCAGCAATTACACACCCTGGGTGCTATGAGTAAGTGGTTGTCTGAGGAATGTTCCGCTACACTGAATGCACTTGGGTTAATCATCAAGATCCACTACTGGCTGCTAACTTTACAGTTGCCGACCAATGTTGTCCCAGATGTATTCGATGGGAGACAAGTCTATGATTGCACATTTAGGCCACACAGGCTGCTCACAGTAGCACAAATAACATGCGGCCTAGCATTGTCGTGTTGAAAAACCGCTCCTGGGACAGCTTGTAGACATGGTCTTACCACTGCTTCCACAACCAAATCAATGTAATGACACGCTGAAAGGGAACCTAGAATGAAGACTAGAGGGCTAAGTATGTTGCATATTTGTTATGATTTGGTAGCTGAGGAGAGCAAGCAAAAAAGGAAATACACCAGAGAGGTTGGAATCTATGGGATTGCAGTACCCTGACTAACCACCACAACTAAAGGCAGCTGTGGAGCGTACCTACGTTGGTCCTAGACGCTTCGTCACAGCCTGAGAAGCTAACTACACCTAAAGACAGAAAGAGGAAAACTATCTGCCCCGGAGCAGATCCCCAAAGAACATAGAAAGCCCCCAAACATGTAATGGTGGTTAGACAAGAGGAAATACAGACACAGATAGAAAATAGTATGAGCAAACGCTGGGGCCCAAACTTCCTAAATAGAAAAGGATAGGAAGGACACTTACTGCAACCCCAAAAAACCCTGAAAAGTACCAACTCTACTAATTACAAAAACACCTGAGATCACACGACCTCTACCACCTAAATTAGTTCTCTGGTGTAACAAAAAACTAAACAGCAGCCACTGAAAAAA
>JARQOD010000006.1:42199263-42259267 GCA_033576555.1 Oophaga sylvatica
TTTGCTAACCGGCATAGGACTGATGGTCCTCAGTTTAAAGTGGGGGACTTGGTCTGGTTGTCCTCAAAGAATATTCCTATGAGAGTAGCATCTCCTAAATTTAAGCCTAGGTTCATTGGACCTTATAAGATCATGGAGATTATTAATCCTGTTTCTTTTCGTTTGCTTCTTCCAGGGACATTTAAGATCCATAACGTGTTCCACAAGTCCTTGTTGAAGAGGTTTGTTGAGCCAGTGGTTCCTGCTGCTGTGCCTCCTGACCCTGTTTTGGTTGAGGGCAATCTGGAGTATGTGGTTGAGAAAATATTGGATTCTCGTTTTTCTAGACGAAGACTCCAGTATTTGGTTAAATGGAGAGGTTATGGTCAGGAAGATAATTCTTTGGTGTTTGCTTCGGACATCCATGCTAGGAGACTTATCCGTGCGTATCATAGAACTCATCCTGACCGACCTGGTTGCTCAAATGAGGGTTCGGTGACCCCTCCTCAAGGGGGGGGTACTGTTGTGAATGGGTTTGAGATGAGTTTTGAGCAGAGGCTCCCTCTGGTGGTTACAAGCGGTACTAGTGAGGATTGGGAATCAGGTGTTACTGATTGGTCTTATTTAAGGGAATCATTTTCCCATCAGGGTTGCCGGTGATCAATTGTTCTGGTCTGAATCCTTCTTTCCAGTTTCCCTTGTAGCCTGCTGTGTCGTGTCTGCATCTCCTGCTATCAGATAAGACAATTTCTTATTTTGTGTTTTTGCTATATTTTTGCATTTTGTCCTGCACTTCTGTGGGGGCCTTCAGGGTCCCCTCCGGGGGCTTTTGCCCTCTCAGTTTAGTCCAGCCACTGTGTTTTGTACTTTTGCTTTTTCCAGTTTTTTCAGTGGCTGCTGTTTTGTTTTTGTTACACCAGAGAACTAATTTAGGTGGTAGAGGTCGTGTGATCTCAGGTGATTTTGAAATTAGTAGAGTTGGTGTTTTTTCAGTGTTTTCTGGGATTGCAGTAAGTACCCTTCCTATCCTTTTCTATTTAGATAGTTTGGGCCCCAGCGTTTGCTCATACTATTTTCTTTCTGTGTCAGTATTTCCTCTTGTCTAACCGCCATTACATGTTTGGGGGCTTTCTATTATCTTTGGGGTTCTGCTCCGGGGCAGATAGCTTTCCTATTTCTATCTTTAGGTGTAGTTAGTTTCTCAGGCTGTGACGAGGCGTCTAGGACCAACGTAGGAACGCTCCACGGCTGCCTCTAGTTGTGGTGGTTAGTCAGGGTACTGCAATCCCATAGATTCCAACTGCTCTGGTGTATTTCCTTTTTTACCTGCACTCCTCAGCTACCGAAACATAACAAATCTCCATGATCTTATAAGGTCCAATGAACCTAGGCTTAAACTTAGGAGATGCAACTCTCATAGGGATATTTCTTGAGGACAACCAGACCAAGTCCCCCACTTCAAACCGAGGACCATCAGTCCTATGCCGGTTGGCAAACCACTGGGCCCTCTCCTGAGAGAGGGACAACCTCTCCACTACCTGGTCCCAAATCTGCTGCATACGCTCCACAACAGAGTCAACACCTGGACAGACAGAAGCCTCCGTCTGTCCTGAAGAAAATCGAGGGTGAAACCCAAAATTGCAGAAAAATGGAAACATCAAAGTGGCAGAGCTAGCCCTATTATTAAGAGCAAACTCAGCCAAAGGCAAAAAAGAGACCCAGTCATCCTGATCAGCAGACACAAAGCATCTCAGATAAGTCTCCAATGTCTGGTTTGTTCTCTCAGTTTGTCCATTGGTCTGAGGATGAAAAGCCGAGGAGAAAGACAATTGAACACCAAGTTTAGAACAAAAAGTCCTCCAAAATCTGGAAACAAACTGGACTCCTCTGTCAGACACAATGTTCTCAGGAATGCCGTGTAACCGAACCACGTGCTGAAGGAACAAAGGCACCAATTCAGAGGAGGAAGGCAACCTAGGTAATGGCACAAGATGTATCATTTTGGAAAACCTATCACAAATCACCCAGATAACGGTCATTCTCTGAGAAACAGGGAGGTCGGAAATGAAATCCATAGAGATATGGGTCCATGGTCTCCTGGGCACAGGCAATGGCATCAACAAACCACTAGAGCGAGAGCAAGGCTTGGAGCGAGAGCAAGTCCCGCAGGACTGCACAAATTCCCTGACGTCACGAGACAAAGTAGGCCACCAAAAGGACCGACAAACCAAGTCTCTGGTACCAAAAATTCCGGGATGACCGGCCAACGCGGAATAATGAATCTCAGACATCACACTCTTTTTCCATCGGTCTGGGACAAACAATTTCCCAATAGGGCAGCGCTCGGGATTATCCTCCTGACACCCTTCCAGAGCCAGTCTCAAATTGGGCGAGATGGCGGAAAGAACTACACCCTCTTTCAAAATAACAGCAGGATCAGATAACTCAGGAGAGTCCGCAAGGAATCTCCTCGAGAGGGCATCCGACTTAACATTCTTAGTGCCAGGAAGAAAGGAAACCACAAAATTAAAACGTGTGAAAAACAAGGACCACCTGGCCTGTCTAGGATTAAGTCGCTTGGCTGATTCCAGATAAACCAGATTCTTATGGTCCGTGAGGACCACCACCTGATGTTTGGCTCCCTCCAGCCAATGTCTCCACTCTTCAAAAGCCCACTTCATGGCCAATAACTCCCGATTACCCACGTCATAATTACGTTCAGTTGGAGAAAATTTTCGAGAGAAAAAGGCACAAGGGTTACTTTTAGAGGTCTCTGGATCTCTTTGGGACAAAACGGCACCTGCCCCAATTTCAGAGGCATCAACCTCCACCTGAAATGGCAGAGAAACATCAGGCTGCCGTAGAACAGGAGCAGAAGTGAATCTCTGCTTAAGTTCCTGAAACGCAGAGACTGCCTCAGGAGGCCAATTCACCACATCAGAACCCTTTTTGGTCAAATCAGTCAATGGTTTAACAATAACAGAGAAATTACCAATAAATTTACGATAAAAATTGGCAAAACCCAAGAATCTTTGAAGAGCCTTTAATGAAGTAGGTTGGACCCAATCACAGATGGCCTGAACCTTGACCGGGTCCATTTCAATAACAGATGGGGACAAAATGAATCCCAGAAATGAGATCCTCTGTACGCCAAAAAGACACTTTGATCCCTTCACATACAGAGCATTCTCTCTCAAAATCTGGAACACAGTCCGAACATGTTTCACATGAGAGTCCCAGTCATTGGAAAAAATCAAGATATCATCCAAATAAACAATCAGAAATTTATCCACAAAATCCCTGAAAATGTCATTCATGAAGGACTGGAAGACAGAAGGAGCATTAGTGAGCCTAAAGGGCATCACTAGGTACTCAAAATGCCCCTCTGGGGTATTAAATGCCGTCTTCCATTCATCCCCGTGCTTAATGCGAATAAGGTTATATGCCCCCCTGAGGTCAAGCTTGGTAAACCAAGTAGCACTTTTCACCCTGGAAAACAGGTCAGAAATTAAGGGTAACGGATATTGATATTTCACAGTGATATTGTTCAAGAGACGATAATCAATACACGGCCTTAATGAACCATCCTTTTTGGCCACAAAGAAAAAACCGGCACCCAAGGGTGAAGAGGATGGTCTGATATGACCCTTCTCCAATGACTCCTTGATATAAGACCGCATAGCGTCATGTTCAGGTACAGACAAGTTAAAAAGGCGACCTTTAGGGAATTTACTACCAGGCACTAATTCAATAGCGCAGTCATAGCTCCTATGGGGGGGCAAGGATGCAGATTTACTTTCGCTAAACACATCAGAAAAATCAGTCAAAAAGTCAGGAACATCCTGAGCCTGGGGGGAGGCAGAAAAAATAGGAGTGTTGGTATTAACACATTGGCAGCCCCAACTGGTTACAGACACAGATTTCCAATCCAAAACAGGATTATGAGACTGTAACCAAGGGAAACCCAGTACGATAATGTCATGCAGATTATACAGCACCAAAAATTTGCAACTCTCCTGATGATCAGGTTCAACCCTCATTATCACCTGAGTAGAGAACTGAGGTTTATTCTCAGCCAAAGGGGTAGAATCGATCCCCAGTAGGGGAATAGACTTCCGTAGGGGTATCAAGGGAAACCCACAACGTTTAGCAAAATCAAAATCCATCAGGTTAATAGCTGCTCCCGAATCAACGAAAGCCTGAGCAGAAAATGTGGACAGGGAGCAAATTAGGGTAACAGTCAACAAAAATTTAGTCTGAACACTACCCAAGACAACTGAGCGTGCAAAACGTCTTCCCCGCTTAGGGCAGACTGAAATAGCATGAGAGGCATCACCACAGTAGAAACATAACCCATTGCGTTTTCGAAACTCATGACGCTGTGCCCCAGAAGCCACTCTATCACACTGCATGGGTTCAGAAGCTGGTTCACAAGGCAACACTATTCCACGCATACCTCTACGCTCACGCAAACGTCTGTCAATTTGAATCGCTAATGACATAGAATCATTGAGACCAGAGGGGACAGGGAATCCCACCATAACATCCTTTACATTCTCTGACAGACCCTTCCGAAAAAGGGCTGCCAAAGCATCGTCATTCCATTTGGTCAGGACTGCCCACCTTCGGAATCTCTGACAGTATAACTCAGCATCCTCAAGCCCCTGATTTAATGTCAACAAGTCTTTTTCAGCTTGATCAGTGACATTAGGCTCATCGTACAATAACCCCAGAGCCTGAAAAAATGCATCAACATTACTCAAAACAGGATCCCCAGGTGTCAGGGAAAAAGCCCAATCCTGAGGATCTCCGCGCAGGAGAGAGATGACAATTTGAACCTGCTGTGCTGCGTTCCCTGAGGACTTAGATTTTAAGGCAAAAAACAACTTACAGTTATTTTTGAAATTCAGAAATTTAGCTCGATCCCCTAAAGACAAATCTGGCATGGGGATCCTAGGTTCCACAACAGGCAACCCAGCAAGATAGGTAGCAATACTCCGAACTTCAGTGGCAAGCTGATCCACACGGCCAGACAACTGTGCAAAATCCATTGAGAGAAAAAAAATCCTCCTCAGCACCCAGAGATACAGAGGGAAAAAAAAAAAAAATCTCTGACAACTCTGACAATCTTCTTTCTTTAACACTTTTTTTCCCTTCTGTGAGTACCATACAAATATCAGTTTTTAGGCCGGTGATACTGTTATGATTTGGTAGCTGAGGAGAGCAAGCAAAAAAAGAAATACACCAGAGAGGTTGGAATCTATGGGATTGCAGTACCCTGACTAACCACCACAACTAAAGGCAGCCGTGGAGCGTACCTACGTTGGTCCTAGACGCCTCATCACAGCCTGAGAAGCTAACTACACCTAAAGACAGAAAGAGGAAAACTATCTGCCCCGGAGCAGATCCCCAAAGAACATAGAAAGCCCCCAAACATGTAATGGCGGTTAGATAAGAGGAAATACAGACACAAATAGAAAATAGTATGAGCAAACGCTGGGGCCCAAACTTCCTAAATAGAAAAGGATAGGAAGGACACTTACTGCAACCCCAAAAAACCCTGAAAAGTACCAACTCTACTAATTACAAAAACACCTGAGATCACACGACCTCTACCACCTAAATTAGTTCTCTGGTGTAACAAAAAACTAAACAGCAGCCACTGAAAAAACTGGAAAAGGCAAATGAACAAACAACAGTGGCTGAACTAAACTGAGAGGAGCACAAGCCCCCGGAGGGGACCCGGCAGACCCCCACAGAAGTGCAGGACAAAATGCAAAAAGCAAGCACAAAAAACAAAAAGAAGAAAATGTCTTATCTGTTAGCAGAAGATGCAGGCACGAAACAGCAGGCTACAAAGTGAACAGGAATCAAAGATGAGACCAGAACAATTGATCACCGGCAACCCTGATGGGAGGGAACCTCCCTTATATAAGACCAGTCAGTAACACCTGATCGCCAATCTTCACAATCTTCATTGGATAGTTCAGTACTGTTTGTAACCACCAGAGGGAGCTTCTGCTCAGAATTCATTTCTAGCACATTCACAACACATATTACACACTTCTCATTTTGAGAAAAAGATACAGTAAAGTCATTCTATGTTGGGCTAAATGTCCAAAAACTAGAGTAGGCTCTGTAACGTGTTACTTACTTATATAGTTGGATTAAGTACTGATATCTATTTAGTACCAGAAAGTCCTGATTAAAGCAAAAGGGACTGCTAACACTGTCACGCTGGTAATTAACACTCTTTTTCCTACCACAAAATTCCACTGCAGCATTCCCCTATTGATGGAGAGTCTCAACCTGGCTATAGAGAGGCATGACCACACTCTGCAGGAATTTGCTTTGTCTTTCAGCGTTTTCCTCCCTAGCCTATTTCCTGCCAGCAGGGAATATATTTAGTAGCTCCTCCCTCCACACCTTGCCTGAACTTAGGTTCTGTTGCAGTTAGTCTCCAGTTTCCTGTCTAGGCACATTCTTGTTTTGTCTCTCCTGTTGCTGACTCAGTTTGTTCACCCGTTTTTTTCTGATCTCTCTCCTCCTGACCCCGCATTCGTATTCTGAACCTGTACTGCCTGCCTTGACCTAGGAGTCTCTGACCACCTCTCTGTCTTCGTCTTTTGTGCCTCGCAGGTCAGCTGCTGCAGATCTGGGTACTGCCCTGGAGTGGCACCTGGTGACTACCCTAATGCCCCAAGCCTTCCTCACCATCAGACGTTTTAGGGAAGACCAGGTAGCTACTTAGTCATGCTCCTCAAGGGTAAGCGTGGTCAGTGTCTCAGTGGGTCCATACCCATATCCTGTAACCCATTGCCATCACAAACATGATGAGGTGTCATGTCACACAACATATTATACTCTATGGAAAGGGCAGAAGTGAAGAGTGACGAGCACTCAGGCATTTAAGACACACATAGTCACTAGCTGTAGGTTAAATTATTTTACCTCAGTACAATGCTGCATTCACAGCCACAGAGATCAGTAATGCTGTTTATTCACTTCAATACTGTTGATGCATCTGAACACATGTTTCACAGAGAAAGAAAAGCAAGAATCCCTCATGTCTGTGTGTCTAGCCACTTGTTCAAGAGATAACTGAAATTTAGAGTTAGAGCCCACAGAGGGGAAAACTGGTGAAACATGCAGGAAACAAGTCATATAATGATCTGAAGTATATTTTTTCATATACACTCATATGACTGGTTATTTTCAAAAGTTACCTGAAATGATAGGTTCTAGGTAGTCTTTAAAATCTCTGCTAGCTCACATCTTTCCCGCAATTGACAGCTGATTTATTCAGAGGTCATGTGCCTTTAACAACTGCGGGTGGCTCCAACTGTAGCTGTTAACCAGTTAAATGCTGTGAATCACAAAGACATATTGCCTAGTATTAGAATTACTTCCAAAATATCAACAAATTCAAAAAGAGAGATAGGAAGCCTTTTTACATTTATAAAATACAAAATTTTATTCATATAAAATGCATATAATAAGGATAAAAAATCCAAATAGGGACAATAGATGCAGCAAAAATAGGGCCAATAACAGCAGGTAGAAAACACAATATAAGGAGTATATCAAAAGTGCATGTATCTATATTTCATATAAAGCCACATTGGCTAGTAGTGGGCTAAAAAAAATAGCTCCTATATAGTATATATTTATGCACAAAAAGACCTGAATGAGGAAGATTGGGCTGCTATGAAACCGATACCCAAGCATTTCAAAAGATACCATGATTGTGATGCAAATTTGCTGAAAGTCACGGGCATTGACAGAGTGCACATTGATTTGCGGGGAGGGAACTGGAGGAAAAAACTTGCGCAAATGGAGGCCCGCTGGATTTCCAAGGTACATTCAGTACAGCCGGCGGGTCTTAACGAAATTTTGAGCTATGCCCCATTCTTGTAGTTTTTTTGTTCTTTGTTTGTTTGCTTTGATTTTAACCTTTTTTTGTCTATACATTATTTTAGATTTTATACATACCTGTTGATCTGTTTCTTTTTGGACTCGGCGGATCCGTGTGGGAGAATGTCTGTGATGGCGGTCCTGCTTTGTTGTCCACTATTTATCAGCTGCGACATCTTTGAGAGACCTGAAAAGAAAAATATATAAAAATATGGACTTTGAATTGCACCTTATTTTAATCACTTCATATAATGCACTTCATATATTTATTTATTTCACCATTATCATTTTATTTTTTATTTTTATATGATATATTATACATGAATAATTTAATGTTGGTCTATATATAAGGCACTTTGTCTGATGTACTTTATATATTTACTTATGTATCTCATTATTATACTATTCTTTTATATTATGTTGTTTTATTTATTTTTATATTATGTTAGGATATGACATATTATATATGCACATTTTTTTCACATAACACCCATGGTATTGAATTTATCTCTGTATGTATATAAGTAGGCAATTTGGGATTTTATGTATTTTCCCGTTCTCTCATCACTTCTCCTATATGTTTTTTTATATAGTTTATATTATCCCTGTTGAAGTATGAATCTTCTAATTTTAATGATATACTCCATTGGATACTGGACCGCGCGGATAATATATTCTATTATCTACTATCTAATGCTTTATCCCCCACTAGTATTGAAAATGCCTCCTTGTGAAGGCTTATGATAGTCACTGCCAGCATGTAATATGCAGACACGCAGCTTCACAATGCAGTAGCGGTGCCTAGCGCTTCGGTTTACTTCCTGCTCAGCTGGTCACCATGATGACGCGTTCTTCCTGCCGCCCGTGCTCTCCCCTGCTCTGACGCGTCGAGCGAGGGGTTGGGCCGGGCATCATGTGACGCCAGTTCGTGCTGACAGAGCGGTGAGTCAGCGGAAGCGCTGCAATTAGGAAACGCCGGGTCCTATAAATATGCCCAGCAAAGAACATAGATACACGCACGCTCCCTTGTGGACAAGTTAACGCGAAACGCGCGTCAGGGGTGCCAGGACCACATCAGGTATGATCTTTCACTAAGCAGCCTCACATTTTCAGCATTTTGATTTGCCCCATTTTTTGATGTGCAGATTGTATTTTTTTTGCATTCATTTGTAGCACTTGCTGCGGGCTCTGCATTTATATACTGACATAAATAGCTAGCATTTATGGTGGGAGGACACGTTTTTTCTATTCTGATCACTATATGTCTTTTTGTGCATAAATATATACTATATAGGAGCTATTTTTTTTAGCCCACTACTAGCCAATGTGGCTTTATATGAAATATAGATACATGCACTTTTGATATACTCCTTATATTGTGTTTTGTACCTGCTGTTATTGGCCCTGTTTTTGCTGCATCTATTGTCCCTATTTGGATTTTTTATCCTTATTATATGCATTTTATATGAATAAAATTTTGTATTTTATAAATGTAAAAAGGCTTCCTATCTCTCTTTTTGAATCAGTTAAATGCTGTGTATAGCAAAATCACGATCTCTTATGAACGCAAGCCGGCGTTCACAGGGGTATCGTAATAACAGGCTCAGGGGTCTTCTGCGGTACCTCCAGCTGTCACGATAACCTATCGGCACTCCGCAATCACATGACTGGGGTTTGTGACCCCCTTCCAGCTAACATGTGTTAAATCCCACTGTCAAAAGTCAGAAGTGTGTCACAAATTCTGCCGATCAGTGCCCCGCTGCGTGGCTTTCATAGATGGTGATTTTTGCTATACCTAGCAGAACTAAAGCAGAAACATTTAATCTTCTCTGATGAAGAAAATATTATTCTGACTGCACTCCTTTTATTCTTTTTCTTTAACCAGGATGAAATATTCAATTTCAGGAATTTTTCTTAATTGTTTATGAGTCTGACAAGGTATTTTACAAAAAGTAAAGCGTGCATTTAAATCATTTAGATTTCACAAAAATCATGTGTCTTAAAATATAAAAGTTGCAAATAGTTTAAATTATTGACTGTATGAATCTTGCAAATGCTTGTTCTCTTTGTCTTGTATTTTTTTTTCAGTGTTGAAAATCTTTTATATTTTGGAGTACTCACCTGGTAGAAAATGTTTCCTTATGTGTTTTTATAGAAGGTAATAGAGTAATAGAGAGAAAATGACAAAGGTAGTTCACACCTAATAGAAAGCTGAACTAAAGAAATATCCTGTAACTTAATACAAGAAGCAATAGGAAATATTGTTAGAACCAAAACCCGAAGTGTGTTAAAAAGAACTGGGATATATAAAGAGAGGAGTTATATATTTTCTGCTCTCCTATTTTTCTGGCATCAGCTTAAAAATAATGCTTCAAAAATGTAATATGTGTTTTTGGCCAGAAGCTCCATAGCCCAACACATCACCACTAATTTAATCAAATGTTTTGGACTGGTGTGGAAATAATGCTGCAGAGGAAAATAGTTTAAAAAATATACGTGTTCATTTATCAATTAACAAAATGTGAAGTGAATGAATGAACAAGTGAATGAACAAAAAAGAAATCTAAATCAAAATCGGTAGTTGGTGTGACGGCACTTTTCCTTCAGAAGAGCACAAAAACATCAATTCTTCTAGCTACATTTGCACACAGTTTTTAAAAATCTCTCCAGGGAGGTTGTTTCAAACATCTGGGAGAACTAATGACTGATTTTCTATTCTTGTAAATTGCTCAAATCCTTCTAACTCTTCGTGTAATCTTTGATCTGGGCACTGTGGGCGCCAAATCATCACTTCAAGGATTCTTTCTTCTTTTTTATTCTGAGCACAGTTCTTAATGACATTGACTGTATGTTTGGGGCTATTATCTTGCGGCAGAATAAATTTGTAGCCAATCAGATGACTCCCTGATGTTATTGTATAATGAATAAGAATTTGACTGCATTTCACAGCATTGAGAACACCATTAATCTTGACCGAAACTCCAAGTCAATACAGCCAAAAACTTGCAAGAATCCTCCACCATGCTTCACTTTAGGTGTCAGATACTCATAATTGTACCACTCTCCAGGCTTTTGGTAAAAAAACTGCTTTCTGTTACAGCAAAATATTTAACATTTTGATTCATTAGTCCAGAGCACCCGCTGCTATATTTTGCAGTCCAGTTCATCTGTTTTCACAAGAGCCGTGAAATCCGTTGTCTAGAGTTGACTCATTGGTTGTTAAAAAAAAAAGTGGTAGACACTGTCATTGTGCAGGGAAACATCCCATCAACTACATAAACAAGAGTTAGGCTGTATATAGAAATCCTTCTGTCCACAACAACACTCCTTCAGTTGTGCTAACTAGGGGCTCTTATCAGATATGGTAGGTCCTGGATCCTCCACAGCGTCAATGATGACGTGACGATCATGAATTTGCCAGGGTAAAGATTATGCTATTACACTCCCTAATAAGGGATTGGGGTTTGATTCAGGATTCTGCCAGGATTGCTTGTTTGCTTTTTATTCTCTACATTTTGCTGCTTCAAGTCTGTCATTATGAACCCATATTAAACTAGCATTTTGAAATTCATGTAAAAAAAATTCCATTGTAAAATAATCACTATGTATAAGTTTGTTTGAAAGCATATTCAGCTCATTTGCTGTCCATGTGCGCAACAAAGCACACACAGACTGCACATGGATCATTATCAGTCTATTTGCTAGTGCACGTAGACTATTTTCCCCATGGACGTTAGGTCCGTGTAGAGAAAAATTCCATCAAGTGCTATTCTGGTCTGACCCCACTAGTGCATGTCAGTAATGGCAGCTCCGGTCGGCTATGTAGGCAGGCACACAGAGCAGTACATAGAAGCAGCCCGCCTACAATTTGTGGATGTGACTTTTCTGCAAAGTTCAGCATTCATTTAAAAAAAATATTCAGCTCACTATCCAAATATTATTTGTATAAATTATAAAAATAATTCAGCATACATATCAAAATATTTATAATAAAAATTATAAATGTTAGTAAATTGCAATTTATATGAATTAATATGTATTACTACGTAAAGCTAATTGAGATTTGTTTGCAAAATGCAATAGTAATTTAATTAATTAGGATTGGACTCCCATAGTAAAAAAAACACAAGGGGGATACAGTTTTAATCTCCCCATTATGTTAGTTCTTTGCTTTTGTTTTCACTGCTCAAACCATATGCTTAAATATTGAAAGATCACCTTTCTAACCTCACACCAGATGTGATCATCAGAAATTCTACAGTTAATATATAATTTGTTGGCGCTCTTTCAATATGTTCTGCCAACCCAGCAGGACAAAAAGGTTGTAAAGCCTGACAGCTTCTGGAGAGTTTTATCAGATAATTTCATTATGGGCAGTAGCAGCATTTTCGCAGAGCGGATTACATCATTGCATCTTGATATTCTAGTGACTATAAGAAGATCCTAACAATAAAATGAATGAGATCAGAGTAACGTTTCTAAATAAAAATATCTTACAAAATGTGAAGTCTTACATTTTGACGGGCGGATTAACCCTTGAGGTGATCGTCTCACAAACAAAAGGGTGTGGTTTGTAATTCATGAAATGTAAACATTCAAATGTAAATAAAGGTTCTCTTATGGCCCATAGACATCATAAAGAGTCTCATTCTATAAGCTGATCATTTGGATTGAAGAAGGGACACATGGCGCATGACCTTAAAGCTTTAACACTTAAAGGGAATCTGTCAGTAAGCTCAACACCCCTAAATCACAATATGGGCATCCAGGTCTGTGAAAAGTAAATCTGCAAAACCTTTATTTGTTTTATCTGCTGTTGCATTCCCAACAAATCAGGGTTTTAATTCACATGCAAATGAGGCATTAAGTGCAATTTTTGTTTTGTGTTTTTCTGCCTAGAAAGTAACTTGCTAAAATAAGTCTGCACCTGCCCCCAACAGTGACTGACAGCTCGCTCATCATTAGACCCGGCTGTCGGTCAGTGCCTGGGGTGCGGGTACAGCCTTTGCTCTCTATACACAGAGCAGTTTCTAAAACTGTGGCGGTGCCACCTATTTGACTGAAAGCCAAACATTACTGGGGGGGAATAAAGTTAATTTCCTGCCAGCAGCGTGCCTCTCAGTGCCGTGCCGCACGGTGTCAGAATGCTATTAACTTGCAGATTTACCCAATGTCTGCAGGTAAATAGTGTTATTTTACATGACAAGTTGCCTTTAACCTGGCCCTTAATGACTAGGTGTATTTTCCATTTTTGCGCTTTCGTTTTTTGCTCTCCTTCTTCCCAGAGCTATAACTTTTTTATTTTTCCATCAATATGGCCATGTGATGACTAGTTTTTTATGTGACAATCTTAGTTTAGAATGACACCATTGCTTTTACCATATCATGTGCTAGAAAATGGTGAAAAAATTCTAAGTGCGTTGAAATTGCAAAAAAAGGGCAATTCCTCAATTTTTTTTTTTTTAACCATGTTCACTAAATGCTAAAAGTGACCTGCCATAATGATTCCCCAGGTCATTATACGAGTTGATAGATACTAAACATGTATAGGTTCTTTATTATTTAACCCCTTCACCCCAAGGGTGGTTTGCACGTTAATGACCGGGCCAATTTTTACAATTCTGACCACTGTCTCTTTATGAGGTTATAACTCTGGAACGCTTCAACGGATCTTCGCGATTCTGAGATTGTTTTCTCGTGACATATTGTACTTCACGTTAGAAGTAAAATTTCTTCGATATAACTTGCGCTTATTTTTGAAAAAAACGCAAATATGGCGAAAATTTTTAAAATTTTGCAATTTTCAAACTTTGAATTTTTATTCCCTTAAAACAGAGAAATATGTCGCACAAAATAGTTAATAAATAACATTTCCCACATGTCTACTTTACATCAGCACAATTTTGGAACCAAAATTTTTTTTTGTTAGGAAGTTATAAGGGTTAAAAGTTGACCAGCGATTTCTCATTTTTACAACAAAATTTACAAAGCCATTTTTTTTAGGGACCACCTCTCATTTGAAGTCACTTTGAGGGGTCTATATGGCAGAAAATACCCAAAAGTGACACCATTCTAAAAACTGCACCCCTCAAGGTACTCAAAACCACATTCAAGAAGGTTATTAACCCTTCAGGTGCTTCACAGGAACTAAAGCAACGTGGAAGGAAAAAATGAATATTTAACTTTTTAGCCACAAAAATGATCTTTTACAAACTTTTTTTTTATTTTCACAAGGGTAAAAGGAGAAAATGGGCAGATAAGGTTGTTATGCAATTTTCCTGAGTACGCCAATACCCAATATGTGGGGGAAAACCACTGTTTGGGCACACGGCAGAGCTCGTAAGGGAAGGAGCGCCGTTTGACTTTTTCAAACTAAAATTGGCTGGAATTGAGATTGGACGCCATGTCGTGTTTGGAGAGCCCCTGATGCGCCTAAACAGTGGAAACCCCCACAAGTGACACCATTTTGGAAACTAGACCCCCTAAGGTACTTATCTAGATCTGTTGTGAGCACTTTGAACTCCCAAGTGTTTCACAAAAGCTTATAATGCCTGGGTGTGAAAAAAAAAAAAAACAATTTCCACAAAAATGATTTTTAGTCCCAAATATTTGAATTTTCCCAAGGAAATTGGACCCCAAAAGTTGTTGTCCAATTTGTCCTGAGTACGCTGATACCCCATATGTGGGGGGGGAACTGTTTGGGTGCACGGCAGGGCTTGGAAAGGAAATAGTAACGTTTTGGAATGCAGACGTTGATGGGGGTCATGTTCCGTTTGCAGTGCCCCAGATGAGCCTAAACAGTGGAAACCCCCACAAGTGACCCCATTTTGGAAACTATACCCCCTAAGGAACTTATCTAGATCTTTGGTGAGCACTTTGAATCCCCAAGTGCTTCACACAAGTTTATAATGCCCGGGCATGAAAATAAAAAATCCTATTTTTTTCCCACAAAAATTATATTTTAGTCACTAATTTTTTATTTTCTCAAGGTAACAGGAAAATTGGACCACATAAGTTGTTGTCCAATTTGTCCTGAGTACGCTGATACCCCATATGTGGGTGGGAACCACTGTTTGGGCGCACGGCAGAGCTCGGAATGGAAGGAGCACCATTTGACTTTTTCCAACCAAAATTGGCTGGAATTGAGATTGGATGCCATGTTGCATTTGGAGAGCCCCTGATGTGCCTAAACAGTGGAAACCCCCACAAATGACCCCATTTTGGAAACTAGACCCCCTAAGGAACTTTTCTAGATCTTTGGTGAGCAATTTTAACCCCCAAGTGCTTCACACAAGTTTAAAACGTAGAGCCGTAAAATTTAAAAATCATATTTTTTCCACA
Source organism: Oophaga sylvatica (assembly GCA_033576555.1). Classification (NCBI taxonomy): domain Eukaryota; kingdom Metazoa; phylum Chordata; class Amphibia; order Anura; family Dendrobatidae; genus Oophaga; species Oophaga sylvatica. Next base: position 42,214,498 of record JARQOD010000006.1, read on the forward strand.
AAAATGATCTTTTCACCCCAATTTTTATTTTTCCAAGGGTAACAAGACTCCAAAAGTTATTGTGCAATTTGTCCTGAGTGTGCTGATACCCCATATGTGGGGGTAAACCACTGTTTGGGTGCATGGCAGAGTTTGGAAGGGAAGGAGCGCCGTCTGACTTTTTCAACGCAGAATTGGCTGGACGCCATGTCGTGTTTGGAGAGCTCCTGATCTGCCTAAACAGTGGAAACCCCCATAAATGACGCCATTTTGGAAACTAGACCCCTCAAGGAACTTATCTAGATGTGTGGTGAGAACTTTTAACCCCCAGGTGTTTCACTAAAGTTTATAACGTACAGCCGTAAAATAAAAAATCCTTTTTTTTTTTACAAAAATGATTTTTTCGTCCCCAATATTTTATTTTCGCAAGGGTAACAGAAGAAATTGGAACCCAAAAGTTGTTGTCCAATTTGTCCTGAGTACGCTGATACCCAATATGTGGGAGAAAACTACTGTGTGGGCGCACGTCAGGGCTCGGAAGGGAAGTAGTGACGTTTTGGATTGCAGACTTTGATGGAATGGTCTGGGGGCGTCATGTCACATTTGGAGAGCCCCTGATGCACCTATACAGTGGAAACCCCCCACAAGTGACCCAATTTTGGCAAATAGACCCCACAAGGAACTTATCTAGATGTGTGGTGAGCACTTTGAACCCCGAAGTGCTTCACAGAAGTTTATAACGTACAGCCGTAAAAATAAAAAATCTTTTTTTTTTTTACAAAAATGATTTTTTCGCCCCCAATATTTTATTTTCACAAGGGTAACAGAAGAAATTGGAACCCAAAAGTTGTTGTCCAATTTGTCCTGAGTACGCTGATACCCAATATGTGGGAGAAAACTACTGTATGGGCGCACGTCAGGGCTCGGAAGGGAAGTAGTGACGTTTTGGATTGCAGACTTTGATGGAATGGTCTGGGGGCGTCATGTCGCATTTGGAGAGCCCCTGATGCGCCTAAACAGTGGAAACCCCCCACAAGTGACCCCATTTTGGAAAATAGACCCCACAAGGAACTTGTCTAGATGTGTGGTGAGCACTTTGAACCCCGAAGTGCTTCACAGAAGTTTATAACGCACAGCCGTAAAAATAAAAAATCCTTTTTTTTTTTGCAAAAATGATTTTTTTGCCCCAATATTTTATTTTTACAAGGGTAACAGGAGAAATTGGACCCCAAAAGTTGTTGTCCAATTTGTCCTGAGTACGCTGATATCCAATATGTGGGAGAAAACTACTGTATGGGTATACGTCGGGGCTCGGAAGGGAAGTAGTGACGTTTTGGATTGCAGACTTTGATGGAATGGTCTGGGGGCGTCATGTCGCATTTGGAGAGCCCCTGATGCGCCTAAACAGTGGAAATCCCCAACAAGTGACCCCATTTTGGAAAATAGACCCCACAAGGAACTTATCTAGATGTGTGGTGAGCGCTATGAAGCCCCAAGTGCTTCACAGAAGTTTATAATGTACAGCCGTAAAAACAAAAAAATATTTTTTTTTGTACAAAAATGATATTTTCGCCCCCAGTTTTTTATTTTCCCAAGGGTAGCAGAAGAAATAGGACAAATTGCACAATAACTCTTGGGGTCCAGAGTACGCTGATACCCCATATGTGGGGATAAACTACTGTTTGGACGCATGGCAGAGCTGAGAAGTGAAGGAGCACCGTTTGACTTTTTCAACGCAGAATTGGCTGGAATTGAGATCAGACGCCATGTCACATTTGGAGAGCCCCTGATGTGCCTAAACAGCTGAAACCCCCAATTCTAACTCCAACCCTAACCCCAACACCCCTAACCCTAGTCCCAACCCTAACCACAAACCTAACCCTAACACACCCCTAATCCCAACCCTAACCCTAATCCTAACTTTAGCGCCAACACTAACCCTAACTTTAGCCGCAACCCTAACCCTAACCCTAATGGGAAAATGGAAATAAATACTTTTTTTTAATTTTATTATTTTTCCCTTACTAAGGGGGTGATAAAGGGGGTTTGATTTACTATTTATAGCGGGTTTTTATGATTGGCAGCTGTCACGCTAAAAGACGCTTTTTATTGCAAAAATAGTTTTTGCATCATCACATTTTGAGAGCTATAATTTTTGCATATTTTGGCCCACAGAGTCATGTGAGGTCTTATTTTTTGCGGGACGAGTTGACGTTTTTATTGGTACCATTTTTGAGCACGTGACGTTTTTTGATCGCTTTTTATTTAGATTTTTGGGAGGTTAGAATGAACAAAAATCTGCAATTCATGAATTTCTTTTGGGGAAGGCGTTTATACCGTTCCGCGTGTGGTAAAATTGATAAAGCAGTTTTATTCTTCGGGTTAGTACGATTATGGCGATACCTCATTTATATCATTTTTTCATGTTTTGGCGCTTTTATAGAATAAAAACAATTTTATATAAAAAATAATTATTTTTGCATCGCTTTATTCTGCGAGCTATAACTTTTTTATTTTTTCGCTGATGATGCTTTATGTGGCTCGTTTTTTGCGGGACAAGATGACGTTTTCAGCGGTACCATGTTTTTTTATATCGGTCTTTTTGGTCGCGCGTTATTCCACTTTTTGTTCGGCGGTATGATGATAAAGCATTGATTTTTTTGCTTCGTTTTTTTTTTTTTTTTTTTAAGGGGTTCACTAAAGGGGTTAACCAGTGGGACAATTTTATAGGGGGGGTCGTTACGGACGCGGCGATACCAAATATGTGTACTTTTATTGTTTTTTTTTTTTTTATTTACAGGAAGAAGTGAATTTATTGGGGAATATTTTTTTTTTTTTAATTTATTTTGGATTTTTTTTTTACACATGTTTATTTTTACTTTTTTAACTTTTTTACTTTGTCCCAGGGTGGGACATCACAGTATTTTATCAGATCGCTGGTGTGACAGTGTGCACAGCACTCTGTCACACCAGCGATCGCACAGGCATAGATGCAGGCTTCTCAGTGCCTGCTCTCGGCAGGCACTGAGGTAGCCGCCTCCCTCCAGGACCCCGGCGCCATCTTGGATCCGGGTCCTGGGAGGGAGGAAGCCCTCAGAACAGCGCGATCACATCGCGCTGCTCTGAGGGTCTCAGGGGGGCGCGCAGGGAGCCCCCACCCTGCGCGATCCTCCCCTGTGCCCCCAGTACACCGCGATCATGTTTGATCGCGGTGTGCAAGGGGTTAATGTGCCGGGAGCGGTCCGTGACCGCTCCTGACACACAGTCATGGGTGTCAGCTGTGATAATCAGCTGACACCCGGTGGCGATTAGCTGCGCTCCCCTCAGGAGCGCAGCTGATCGCCTATGACGTACTATCCTGTCCCCGGTCATACGGGCCCAGGTACCATGGACGGGATAGTACGTCCGATGGCAGTAAGGGGTTAAGTGGTGAAAAACAAATTCAAAGTTTATAGAAAAAAACGCTATTTTCCGAGACCTGTAGTGTTTCCATTTTCCTTGATTTGGAGCTGGGTGAGGGTTTATTTTTTTCACGCTAAGCTGACGTTTATATTTATACCATCTTACTATAGATACAATGTTTTGATTGCCCGTTATTGCAATATTGCAGTAACCAAAAAAAATTTAATTCTGGCATTTTAATTTTTCTCTCGTTATGCCGTTTACTAATCAGATTAATTCTGTTTATATCTTGATTAGTGTTGAGCGATACGATACCGCAAGTATCGGGTATCGGCCGATATTAGCTCTATTGGCCTTTCAATACTTAGTTTCGATATTTTCCATATATCGTATACCGGAATCGGAAGTTCCCATAATTCTTTGAGAGGCAATGTGATTTTAGTCAGCCAATGAGGAATCCTAAGAAGTGTGGGCACATCCTGTACTGCTGCGGTCATGTTAACTAATGGCATGGCTGTGATTGGATGCTGAAATGATGTCAGAATGCACTATAAAAGGCGCCGCCGCCATTTTAGCGTCACTGTGCTGTGAATTCAGTAAGGGACAGAACGCTGCTCTGCTGACTCTGAGGGACAGTTAGAGATTGCGATTTAGTGTACTGTGCTGTAGGCAGGCTAGCACCAACCGCTGTGTAAAGCTTCCTTTTGCCTGCAGTGTTGTTTTAACAGCTCTGCAAGGTGTGTGTGTGAGTGTAAGTGACGCTGCAGTTTGCTCTGCATGCAACGCTGTCTGTAGGCATCTGCACGTGTCACTCACAGACTCTTTTTTTTTTCTTCAGTGTAATTCTTGCAGCTCCATGCAATTTAACTATTAGTGTGACGCGCTTCCATCCGTATCCAATACATTGGTTGCAAACACTATAGAAGTAGACAAAGGAGTAGCCTTTCACAGATTGGAACAGTTGTGTTTCAGTGTTCACTTCAGTCTGTGTTTTTTATTTTTTGAGTGCACATCACGCTCCAGTTACTTGTTCAAGCACTGCTGCTTGTACTCTGCTGAGCGTGTCTCAGTGCCTCATCCTTTTCATTTATCTCCAATTGGTTCTGCTCCATTCCATTTAAAATATAATCTATTAGTGTGACGCGCTTCCATCCGTATCCAATACATTGGTTGCAAACACTATAGAAGTAGACAAAGGAGTAGCCTTTCACAGATTGTGAACAGTTGTGTTTCAGTGTTCACTTCAGTCGTGTTTTTTATTTTTTGAGTGCACATCACGCTCCAGTTACTTGTTCAAGCACTGCTGCTTGTACTCTGCTGAGCGTGTCTCAGTGCCTCATCCTTTTCATTTATCTCCAATTGGTTCTGCTCCATTCCATTTAAAATATAATCTATTAGTGTGACGCGCTTCCATCCGTATCCAATACATTGGTTGCAAACACTAAAGAAGTAGACAAAGGAGTAGCCTTTCACAGATTGTGAACAGTTGTGTTTCAGTGTTCACTTCAGTCTGTGTTTTTTATTTTTTGAGTGCACATCACGCTCCAGTTACTTGTTCAAGCACTGCTGCTTGTACTCTGCTGAGCGTGTCTCAGTGCCTCATCCTTTTCATTTATCTCCAATTGGTTCTGCTCCATTCCATTTAAAATATAATCTATTAGTGTGACGCGCTTCCATCGTATCCAATACATTGGTTGCAAACACTATAGAAGTAGACAAAGGAGTAGCCTTTCACAGATTGTGAACAGTTGTGTTTCAGTGTTCACTTCAGTCTGTGTTTTTTATTTTTTGAGTGCACATCACGCTCCAGTTACTTGTTCAAGCACTGCTGCTTGTACTCTGCTGAGCGTGTCTCAGTGCCTCATCCTTTTCATTTATCTCCAATTGGTTCTGCTCCATTCCATTTAAAATATAATCTATTAGTGTGACGCGCTTCCATCCGTATCCAATACATTGGTTGCAAACACTATAGAAGTAGACAAAGGAGTAGCCTTTCACAGATTGTGAACAGTTGTGTTTCAGTGTTCACTTCAGTCTGTGTTTTTTATTTTTTGAGTGCACATCACGCTCCAGTTACTTGTTCAAGCACTGCTGCTTGTACTCTGCTGAGCGTGTCTCAGTGCCTCATCCTTTTCATTTATCTCCAATTGGTTCTGCTCCATTCCATTTAAAATATAATCTATTAGTGTGACGCGCTTCCATCCGTATCCAATACATTGGTTGCAAACACTATAGAAGTAGACAAAGGAGTAGCCTTTCACAGATTGTGAACAGTTGTGTTTCAGTGTTCACTTCAGTCTGTGTTTTTTATTTTTTGAGTGCACATCACGCTCCAGTTACTTGTTCAAGCACTGCTGCTTGTACTCTGCTGAGCGTGTCTCAGTGCCTCATCCTTTTCATTTATCTCCAATTGGTTCTGCTCCACTCCATTTAAAATATAATCTATTAGTGTGACGCGCTTCCATCCGTATCCAATACATTGGTTGCAAACACTATAGAAGTAGACAAAGGAGTAACCTTTCACAGATTGTGAACAGTTGTGTTTCAGTGTTCACTTCAGTCTGTGTTTTTTATTTTTTGAGTGCACATCACGCTCCAGTTACTTGTTCAAGCACTGCTGCTTGTACTCTGCTGAGCGTGTCTCAGTGCCTCATCCTTTTCTTTTTATCTCCAATTGGTTCTGCTCTATTCCATTTAAAATATAATCTATTAGTGTGACGCGCTTCCATCCGTATCCAATACATTGGTTGCAAACACTATAGAAGTAGACAAAGGAGTAGCCTTTCACAGATTGTGAACAGTTGTGTTTCAGTGTTCACTTCAGTCTGTGTTTTTTATTTTTTGAGTGCACATCACGCTCCAGTTACTTGTTCAAGCACTGCTACTTGTACTCTGCTGAGCGTGTCTCAGTGCCTCATCCTTTTCATTTCTCTCCAATTGGTTCTGCTCCATTCCATTTAAAATATAATCTATTAGTGTGACGCGCTTCCATCCGTATCCAATACATTGGTTGCAAACACTATAGAAGTAGACAAAAGAGTAGCCTTTCACAGATTGTGAACAGTTGTGTTTCAGTGTTCACTTCAGTCTGTGTTTTTTATTGTTTGAGTGCACATCACGCTCCAGTTACTTGTTCAAGCACTGCTGCTTGTACTCTGCTGAGCGTGTCTCAGTGCCTCATCCTTTTCATTTATCTCCAATTGGTTCTGCTCCATTCCATTTAAAATATAATCTATTAGTGTGACGCGCTTCCATCCGTATCCAATACATTGGTTGCAAACACTATAGAAGTAGACAAAGGAGTAGCCTTTCACAGATTGTGAACAGTTGTGTTTCAGTGTTCACTTCAGTCTGTGTTTTTTATTTTTTGAGTCACATCACGCTCCAGTTACTTGTTCAAGCACTGCTGCTTGTACTCTGCTGAGCGTGTCTCAGTGCCTCATCCTTTTCATTTATCTCCAATTGGTTCTGCTCCATTCCATTTAAAATATAATCTATTAGTGTGACGCGCTTCCATCCGTATCCAATACATTGGTTGCAAACACTATAGAAGTAGACAAAGGAATAGCCTTTCACAGATTGTGAACAGTTGTGTTTCAGTGTTCACTTCAGTCTGTGTTTTTTATTTTTTGAGTGCACATCACGCTCCAGTTACTTGTTCAAGCACTGCTGCTTGTACTCTGCTGAGCGTGTCTCAGTGCCTCATCCTTTTCATTTATCTCCAATTGGTTCTGCTCCATTCCATTTAAAATATAATCTATTAGTGTGACGCGCTTCCATCCGTATCCAATGCATTGGTTGCAAACACTATAGAAGTAGACAAAGGAGTAGCCTTTCACAGATTGTGAACAGTTGTGTTTCAGTGTTCACTTCAGTCTGTGTTTTTTATTTTTTGAGTGCACATCACGCTCCAGTTACTTGTTCAAGCACTGCTGCTTGTACTCTGCTGAGCGTGTCTCAGTGCCTCATCCTTTTCATTTATCTCCAATTGGTTCTGCTCCATTCCATTTAAAATATAATCTATTAGTGTGACGCGCTTCCATCCGTATCCAATACATTGGTTGCAAACACTATAGAAGTAGACAAAGGAGTAGCCTTTCACAGATTGTGAACAGTTGTGTTTCAGTGTTCACTTCAGTCTGTGTTTTTTATTTTTTGAGTGCACATCACGCTCCAGTTACTTGTTCAAGCACTGCTGCTTGTACTCTGCTGAGCGTGTCTCAGTGCCTCATCCTTTTCATTTATCTCCAATTGGTTCTGCTCCATTCCATTTAAAATATAATCTATTAGTGTGACGCGCTTCCATCCGTATCCAATACATTGGTTGCAAACACTATAGAAGTAGACAAAGGAGTAGCCTTTCACAGATTGTGAACAGTTGTGTTTCAGTGTTCACTTCAGTCTGTGTTTTTTATTTTTTGAGTGCACATCACGCTCCAGTTACTTGTTCAAGCACTGCTGCTTGTACTCTGCTGAGCGTGTCTCAGTGCCTCATTCTTTTCATTTATCTCCAATTGGTTCTGCTCCATTCCATTTAAAATATAATCTATTAGTGTGACGCGCTTCCATCCGTATCCAATACATTGGTTGCAAACACTATAGAAGTAGACAAAGGAGTAACCTTTCACAGATTGTGAACAGTTGTGTTTCAGTGTTTACTTCAGTCTCTGCGTAATAACCACACTTAGGCCTTATAACTTTTCTGACTTTCTTTATCAATCTATCAAGATGAAGAAGTCAGTGAGTAAGGCACGTGGTCGTGGCCGTGGAGTTTCAGCAGGGAGAGGACGTGGGGATTCTGTGGCTGCTGCCGCCCTCAGTGACACAGCATCCACCAGTTTTACCCATGAGCGTTCCTTTATGCGCACTTTGGTAGGAGCTCGGCGTGCCCCCCTGCTGCGGGAAGAACAAATTGAAGCCGTTGTTGGTTGGATGGCAGCCAATGCATCGACTTCAATTCCTTCCACCTCCTCTCAGGAACACAACACTGTTGAGCAACCATCTGTCTGTTCATCGCCTGTCAAATTGCCCAGGCAGTCAGAGAGTTCTGTACAGGAGCCAGCTGAGTCTCTGCTTCTGTTCTCAGAATCTGTTGGCTCGCAAACACGGGCACAGGCAAGCAGCATTCTGCAATTTGAAGAAGAGGGAGTATGCAGTGATGCGCAACAGCTGTGTCTCTCTCAATCTGAAGAGGCGGGTGAGCCAGTGCCGATGGACAGCACACCGCAGAACGCATCTTATGATGATGATGAGACTCAGGTGCCAGGTTTTGTGGAGCATGGTGCTGCCCAGACCATCCAACAGCAGCAGGTGTTGGAAGAGGGTAGTGGAGATGATGAAGTCCGAGACCCAACATGGCGTGAGCAACAGGAAGGTGGTGGGAGCAGCTCTGAGGAAGAGATTGTCCCAACGGTACAAAGAGGAGGGAGAGGTAGGCTGCAGACTCGCTTGCCTGTAGCCTCCAGTTTGGCACCTGTTGGGAGCAGTTCTCTTAGAAATGTCAAAATTGGCGCTCCCATGACTTGCACTGCGTGGTCCTTTTTTGACAGACTTGTAGATGATATTTGCTATGTTCAATGCAAGCTGTGCAAGCAAAAAGTTAAAAGAGGTAAAAATATCAGTAACTTGAATACCACAAATATGTGGAAACATGTACGGACAAAGCACGTAGCTGAGTTACAAAGACACACTGGAGATGTAGGCCAACCTACAGCAGCACCTACATCTTCAGGTCGTGTTCGAGCCTCTACCTCCAGCTCACACACACCTGGTTCGGCTTCCTCACAGGATCTCCATGGAAGAACCTCGGTCACTGTTGTCCATAGACAAACTGTTATTCCACCCACAGCAGCAAGTTCACAGTCATCGTCACACTCCCAGAACAAAAAACAGCCATCGGTACCACAGGCATGGGATAAAAGACGGCCATACTCGGCAAACCATCCACGAGCACAGGCTCTGAATGCTGGCATTGCAAAACTCCTGTCCCTTGAAATGCTGTCATTCAGGCTGGTGGAGACTGACAGTTTCAGGAACTTTATGGCATTGGCAGTCCCACAATATAATGTGCCAAGCCGATTTTATTTCAGCAGGCAAGCTGTCCCTGCTCTGCAAAAACATGTCGAGGGAAACATTAAACATGCGCTACTAAACGCCGTCAGTAGCAGGGTCCACCTGACCACCGATGCGTGGACCAGTACCCATGGCCAGGGACGATACTTTTCCCTCACTGCCCATTGGGTCAATGTTGTGGAGCCGGGTACAGATCTTGCCAGTGGCGCTGTACGTGTTCTGCCAACTCCAAGGATTGCAGGAATCCAGTCTGTACACATTGATTCCTCCTCCTACTCCAGTTCCTCAGAATCATCGCTGCACGAGCCGTCACGGTATACCTCCACATGGACCCGTGAACGCTTACCTGTTGCGACCGATATGAGCACAGCCGTGGCCAAACGTCAACAGGCCGTCCTGAAATTAATTTCCATGGGGAATCGAAGCCACACAGCGCAGGAGCTCTGGGATGCCATCAAGCAGGAGAGCGACGTGTGGTTTTTGTCAGCTAATCTCCAGCCAGGCTTGGTAGTGTGTGACAATGGCCGAAATCTGGTGGCAGCTCTGGGCCTTGGCAACCTCACTCACATACCATGTCTGGCACATGTGCTCAACTTGGTCGTGCAGAGTTTTTTGAGGGACTATCCGGATCTTGATGCACTGCTGCACAAGGTCCGCCTAGAGTGCGCTCACTTGCGACGTTCCAGCATGGCCAGATCGCGCATTGCAGCTCTGCAAGTCAGATTTCGCCTTCCTGAACATCGCATCATATGTGACGTACCCACCAGGTGGAATTCCACGTTACATATGTTGGAGCGGTTGTGTGAGCAGCAGCCAGCAGTAATGGAGTATCAGCTGCAACAGGCGCAATCAACTCGCAATTTGCGCCGTTCACACTTCACCACTACTGAGTGGGCCTCTATGAAGGACATCTGCCACGTTTTGCGTGCGTTTGATGTCTCAACGCGGATGGCGAGTGCAGATGATGCACTAGTCAGCATGACTGTCCCCCTTATCTGCCTGCTTCAGAAATCACTGAAAGCACTAAAGGAAGAGGTTTTGGAAGAGGTGGAGGATGAGGAGTCACAAATTCAATTACCTTCAGGACAGTCAGCGCAACGTGGTTCCTCACAAAGGGCTGGGCAGGGCTCACTTTGTGAGGAGGATGAGGAGGAGGAGGAGTCAATGGAGGAGGAAGAAATCCCTACAGAGGGAGGTACACAACGCTCTAGTCAGTATGTAGAGCGAGGGTGGGGTGATGCAGAGGAGGCAGAGATGACGCCTCTTCCAGAGGACAGCCTTTGTTGGCCAGTTGGGAGTCTGCAGCACATGGTTGATTTCATGCTTCAGTGCCTGAGAAACGACCGCCGCATCGCCCACATTCTCACCACGTCAGATTATTGGGTGTACACCCTCCTAGACCCTCGCTACCGGGACAACTTACAAACCCTCATCACACCGGTGAACCGGGACCGTAAAATGCAGGAGTACCAAGACACACTGGTGCAATCCATACTGTTGTACATTCCAGCCGAGAGAGCTGCTGCTGCTACTGCTTTACAAAGCAGCTCTGTGCGTCGAGGCAGTGTAGACACCTCTACAACAAGAGGGAGCACAAGCAGCGCCTCTGCACAGGGCAAGAGCTGTATGTTACAAATGTGGAAAAGTTTTGTGACAGCGCCAGCAAGGTCTACACCATCCGAGACGGCTCCAGTCACCAGGAAGAAACGTTTCCGTAAGATGGTGACAGACTACTTGGCTTTCCCTCTAAGTGTACTCCCAGATGCCTCTTCCCCTTTCAAATTTTGGGTCTCTAAGTTGGATACATGGCCAGAGCTTAGCCAGTATGCATTGGAGGTGCTGGCTTGCCCTGCTGCCAGTGTATTATCTGAGCGTGTCTTTAGTGCTGCAGGTGGTGTAGTAACAGACCGTCGCATGCGACTATCCTCAGAGAATGTAGACCGGCTTACTTTTCTGAAAATGAACAAAGCATGGATCTCACCTGAATTTGCCTGTCCGTTTTCAGATTAAATAACTGTTTGGCAACGTTTTCCATGTCTCCTGTTATGTTCATCTTTCTACCACCTGAACTCTACTCCCTGGGCTACAACACCGCCATTTGTTGCTCGTAAGTAATTGGCAGGGGTACTGACTCATGGCCAGCCTGGTTACAGCACGACAGCTGTTTCCTGGCAGTGTGAACGTCAATTATCCTCCAATAAGTTGTGCTGTCGTGTTGCATTCGGGTTAGCCGACTCTATGGTGCCTGCAGTTTAGGTGATTCCTATGTGTGCTGTGGGATATGTAAATAAAGGCGGTTTCCATTGTGTCAATAGGACAAGCACCCACTGTAGGACTGTGTGATTCGGTAACTGCGGACGGCTTGCGTCCTGTCAACTTACATTTTCGTGGGTGCGTTCTTCTACCCGTCCGGGGTCCAGTACCGTCAACTGGTTCTCCCCAGTGCCTTTGGCCTAGGTGCCTCCATCTCCGTATCCGAGTTCCAGCAACGTCTGCTGGTCCTTGGTAGTGCTTTGGAGCACAGGTACCTCCTGCTTAGTAACCGTGTCACAGTAACGTCAGCTGGTACTCGGTTGTGACATTGCCTCTTTTCCTTCTGCTACCCGTCCGGGGTCCAGTACCGTCAACTGGTTCTCCCCAGTGCCTTTGGCCTAGGTGCCTCCATCTCCGTATCCGAGTTCCACCAACGTCTGCTGGTCCTTGGTAGTGCTTTGGAGCACAGGTACCTCCTGCTTAGTAACCGTGTCACAGTAACGTCAGCTGGTACTCGGTTGTGACATTGCCTCTTTTCCTTCTGCTACCCGTCCGGGGTCCAGTACCGTCAACTGGTTCTCCCCAGTGCCTTTGGCCTAGGTGCCTCCATCTCCGTATCCGAGTTCCACCAAGTCTGCTGGTCCTTGGTAGTGCTTTGGAGCACAGGTACCTCCTGCTTAGTAACCGTGTCACAGTAACGTCAGCTGGTACTCGGTTGTGACATTGCCTCTTTTCCTTCTGCTACCCGTCCGGGGTCCAGTACCGTCAACTGGTTCTCCCACGTGCCTTTGGCCTAGGTGCCTCCATCTCGTATCCGAGTTCCACCAACGTCTGCTGGTCCTTGGTAGTGCTTTGGAGCACAGGTACCTCCTGCTTAGTAACCGTGTCACAGTAACGTCAGCTGGTACTCGGTTGTGACATTGCCTCTTTTCCTTCTGCTACCCGTCCGGGGTCCAGTACCGTCAACTGGTTCTCCCCAGTGCCTTTGGCCTAGGTGCCTCCATCTCCGTATCCGAGTTCCACCAACGTCTGCTGGTCCTTGGTAGTGCTTTGGAGCACAGGTACCTCCTGCTTAGTAACCGTGTCACAGTAACGTCAGCTGGTACTCGGTTGTGACATTGCCTCTTTTCCTTCTGCTGCCCCTCCGGGTTCCAGCACAGTCAGCTGGTTCTCGTTACTTCCATTGTCTCTTGCTCCATCTGATACCCGTCAGGGTTCCAGTAACGTCAGCTGGTTCTCGGAAATTAGATGACCTTAAAGACCCCCCAGAAGAAGATGACGACAACAAGGACGACGAGCATGAAGCCAACCAGCCTGAACACCATCACAAAGAAAAAATAAAAGATTACCCAGAAGAAGATCACCAACAGGACAAAGAAGGTTAAGACAAACTACAAGATACAGAACAAGAGACAGAAGAACAATAAGCAGAAGATCAAAAAGCAGAAGAACATGAAGTATAAGACCAAAATGAAGAGCAAAATATATGCTCTAAATTCTAAGCAGAAGAAGACTAAGCAGTGTATTGGGGTGAGTCCGTTCCTCCTCGTGGTGCCCCTGGAAAATGCCTGCTGCTGCAGGCTAAACTGAACACGGACAAATACTGTTGTAATTTAAATCTTTTGTGACAGCAAGAACGGAAGGATGAACAATTCATACTTTTACAGATTACAAGTACAGGAATCTCTGTCACAAATAAGAATATGATGAAGAAGATGAAGAGGAAGAAGATGAAGAATTTGAATATGAGGAAGATTAATTAGTTTAATAATAACAATATGAGTAATGTAAACAAAAATATGAATAGCAAGAAGTTTAAGAAGAAGATTAAGAAGGTGAAGATGAAGAATAATTTGATGAGAAATATGATGCTGCTGCTGAAGATTATGAAGGAGAAAGTGTGGCACTGGCAAAAGTTAAAAAGGTGAAGAGCATGGAAGTTGTGAAACATACATATTTGCCAAAATAGAAAAAAGGTTAACAACATTGTCAATTTGTTAGTCAATCCAAACGTATTTCCAAAAAAAAATATATTAATGCTATTCCAATGCATTGGGTTTAAACATGTATGCCTTTATTATCTCCTCAACCTCCCCCAATACATTCTACATTAGTCTTTGTTGTTTTCCTTCATGTACAATTAACCAACAAGGCAAGAATGGTTTTTTTAATGTCGATATTTGGTTCCCATAGACTTACATTGGACTTCCGGTATCGGAATCGGATATCGACGATATTTAGTGATATCGGCGATACCATTCCGATCCGATATTTTTAGATATCGAGCAGTATCGCTCAACACTAATCTTGATAGATCGGGCGATTTGAGCGCGGCGATACCAAATATGCATTGTTTTTTTTTAAATTGTTTTATCTTGAATGAAGCAACAGGGGGGTGATTTGAACTTTTAAATTTTTTCAGATTTTTTTTAAAACTTTTTTTTAAACTTTTTACTTGCTGCAATGATCTCATCGCTTGTGTTACACCTAGCATGGCTGCAGCCCTGATATGTGCAACAAAAAAGCTCATCTGCTATTGGCACCAACCACTGGGCGGTGCTCATAGCAATGACAACCACAGTGGTCTCCTGCAGACTCCGGGTTGTCATGCCAACCCATCGGTGCTCCGCAATCATGTTTCAGGGACGCAGATGGGCAGAGGTAAGACGCTCATCTGGTTTGCGCAAGTTAAATGCAGCTGTCAGAGATTGACAATGGCATTTAACTAGTTATAGCCGCGGATGGAGCGCGATTCCAATCTTGGCTGTTAGGGGCACATGTCAGCTGATCAGAATCTTATCTACTGGAGACAGTGGGAGGGAGGAGCTTTGCTTCTAGCTCCTCCCACCTCCCATCTACATAGAATTTTATCAGCAGCTGCCATCTCCTATCTCAGTAATGTAATAATCTGTCTTCACTGAATACAAATTTTACCTCAGAATTGAGAATTTTGATAATGTCTGATAAATTCTGGCAGAGAAAGAAGCAAATTGCTCTGATAAGATATATTACAAAGTTGCTTATTTTGTTGTGTATTATTGAATTATGTAATAAAAATTAAAACAAGTAACAGGCCAGCCTTTTCACTATGCACATTTTTCTCTTTATCTCTTTTCTTTAGCTATCCTCTTTTAATTGTAACTCTCAATCTAAATAAATGTCTTTATTATTCAACCGGATCTTTGCTTGCAGCATGCATTTTCATATCAGATCCTCACTGATAACTCTTGCTGAAAGGACAAAAAAGTTTGAGTCAAAAAAGCCCTAGAAGTCTTTCTTGTGAAGTTTGCAAGAGTACTAATTCTGTTTCTTTAATCAAAAATCATGATATAAAAAATAATTGCTCCCGAAAACACACATAATACATAAAAACAGATTTAAACAATAGGTCATTTTCTGATGATGATTTACCTTTAATCTGTTCTTATGGAAAAAAAAACTAATAACTTATTTCCAGTGCAGCTGATGCAAAAATATTCAGCTCCCATCTCAGTATTCCAATCACTAGCTTCAGTCCCAAAATCCTGAGTGTCAATGACTAAGTGGAAAACAGAGCTGATTGTAAGGAGGTGACCTCCTACAACACCTTTGCTGAAGTAAATTGTTAGAACTTTATGAAACAAAGGCCTGAAAATAGACATCTAGACAGAAGCAATTATCTCAGCTCTTTAAGGTGTGTGTGCACATGATGAAGATGTGCAGGGTTGTAACAGGGTCAAATCTCATCTCTTCACCCTTCAGTCATTGCTGGTCTATGCAACAGCATGGCAACCATGACTAGAAGGACTATATATATATATATATATATAATATATATATATATACAGTACAGACAAAAAGTTTGGACGCACCGTCTCATTTAAAGATTTTTCTGAATTTTCATGACTATGAAAATTGCACATTCACACTGAAGGCATCAAAACTATGAATTAACACATGTGGAATTATATACTTAACAAAAGAGTGTGAAACAACTGAAAATATGTCTTATATTCTAGGTTCTTCAAAGTAGCCACCTTTTGCTTTGATGACTGCTTTG
The DNA here is from genome assembly GCA_033576555.1 of Oophaga sylvatica. Classification (NCBI taxonomy): domain Eukaryota; kingdom Metazoa; phylum Chordata; class Amphibia; order Anura; family Dendrobatidae; genus Oophaga; species Oophaga sylvatica. Next base: position 42,230,243 of record JARQOD010000006.1, read on the forward strand.
CACACTCTTGGCATTCTCTTGATGAGCTTCAAGAGATAGTCACCGGAAATGGTCTTCCAACAATCTTGAAGGAGTTCCCAGAGATGCTTAGCACTTGTTGGCCCTTTTGTCTTCACTCTGCGGTCCAGCTCACCCCAAACCATCTCGATTGGGTTCAGATCTGGTGACTGTGAAGGCCAGGTCATCTGGCGTAGCACCCATCACTCTCCTTCTTGGTCAAATAGCCCTTACACAGCCTGGAGGTGTGTTTGGGGTCATTGTCCTGTTGAAAAATAAATGATGGTCCAACTAAACGCAAACCGGATGGAATAGCATGCCGATGCAAGATGCTGTGGTAGCCATGCTGGTTCAGTATGCCTTCAGTTTTGAATAAATCCCCAACAGTGTCACCAGCAAAGCACTCCCACACCATCACACCTCCTCCTCCATGCGTCACGGTGGGAACCAGGTATGTAGAGTCCATCCGTTCACCTTTTCTGCGTCGCACAAAGACACGGTGGTTGGAACCAAAGTTCTCAAATTTTAACTCATCAGACCAAAGCACAGATTTCCACTGGTCTAATGTCCATTCCTTGTGTTCTTTAGCCCAAACAAGTCTCTTCTGCTTGTTGCCTGTCCTTAGCAGTGGATTCCTAGCAGCTATTTTACCATGAAAGCCTGCTGCACAAAGTCTCCTCTTAACAGTTTTTGTAGAGATGTGTCTGCTGCTAGAACTCTGTGTGGCATTGACCTGGGCTCTAATCTGAGCTGCTGTAAAACTGCGATTTCTGAGGCTGGTGACTCGGATAAACTTTTCCCCAGAAGCAGAGGTGACTCTTGGTTTTCCTTTCCTGGGGCGGTCCTCATGTGAGCCACTTTCTTTGTAGCGCTTGATGGTTTTTGCAACTGCACTTGGGGACACTTTCAAAGTTTTCCCAATTTTTCAGACTGACTGACCTTCATTTCTTAAAGTAATCATGGCCACTCGTTTTTCTTTATTTAGCTGCTTTTTTCTTTCCATAATACAAATTCTAACATTCTATTCAGTAGGACTATCAGTTGTGTATGTACCAGACTTCTGGACAACACAATTGATGGTCCCAACCCCATTTATAAGGCCAGAAATCCCACTTATTAAACCTGACAGGGCACACCTGTGAAGTGAAAACCATTTCCGGTGACTACCTCTTGAAGCTCATCAAGAGAATGCCAAGAGTGTGCAAAGCAGTCATCAAAGCAAAAGGTGGCTACTTTGAAGAACCTAAATATAAGACATAATTTCAGTTGTTACACACTTTTTTGTTAAGTCTATAATTCCACATGTGTTAATTCATAGTTTTGATGCCTTCAATGTGAATTTACAATTTTCATAGTCATGGAAATACAGAAAAATCTTTAAATGAGAAGGTGTGTCCAAACTTTTGGTCTGTACTGTATATATATATATATATACTGTATATATATTCATACATTTCCCATTTGAATAAATGTATAAAAATTTGTACAGATTTTTTTTAATCAAAGGAACCTATTATCTGATTCATGCTACCCAAACTGTGAGCAGCATGAATCAGATCCTGGCGTCACAAGTGCAGCCAGGTATATTTTACTCTGAAATTTTCCAGTGTTTCTGGAAAAATATTCATAATATAAAATATATATAAATATATATATATATATATATATATATATATATCCAGTTAGGGACCATAGCCTGAGACCAGACTGGTCTAGCGCCGCTCCTGGCCAGTTGTCTCCAGAGCTACTGCAGTTTATTGACAGGTCCCTCCCTTGTATGCACATAGGGAGAATCCTGTTAATCATCATCAGCAGCGCTGGGTAGAGCCGGTCAGGGGTGCTGCTGAAGTAGTCTGGTCTCCGGCTGTGGTCTCTGTCTGGCTCTTTAAAGTATTGTTGTCACGACTCTGTTGTCGAGTGACTCAGGACCAGGGGCTCCTTCCCTGTCCCTAACGCTAGGGGCGTTCTAGCTTGCCCTGTTCCCCGGATTGCTTTTGATAGTGAAGATACCAGGGCCATGTACCTTGCCTTAGCTCCTGAATCCGCCCTCAGTCTGTACCCATGCCCCACCCAGGGAAGAGGGGAATAATACACCAACCAGACTAACAAGGTAATATAACAGGGATAAAAGAAAATACCAATCATATAAATATACTCATACATATAACAGAGGTAAACACAGGGGAGTGGAGGATGGGGTTAAACCAAAGTAGGTGAAAAAAGGGAATTATCACACACACAAAACCTAGCAACAGTCACAGATAAATCCACCAAATGCCTTCTCCAACAACAACCACCAACAACCTCCAGCCATGTAGCATAAGCTATCTCTGACAATGAGTGTTAGTCAGAACCCAGATTATATAAGAGATGGAGAGAGCTAACAATGCACAGCTGAGAGCCTTAATGCAGGAAAGCTTCCAGGAGCTCTCAACTGAGCAGATTAACCCCCGCACTGACAAAAAAAAATTACAATGTTTAATATGAAGGTGAAGTCCTTCTAATCAGTGCAGGAGTAGGAGAAATCAGATGCCGCGATGTTCTGGCTCCTCTCTGTTGCGGTAAACCCATTATAATAGTAACACTGAAACACTAGAAAATTTCAGAGTAAAATATATTTGACTGCAATCTTGCAGCCAGGATCTGATTCATGTTGTCCACGGCTTGTGTAGCATGAATCTGATGATAGGTTATATTTAACATTAATTATTAGTTAGAGGTAAATTATATATTTTCTCTTGTATTCTTCAATTTAGGAAGCCCTTCTTTTCACTCCTGATTATATATATATATATGCAGTATATACACACACAGTGTGTTCTGAACTATGTTCAGTTCGGCATTGTGCAATTTTATTTCTTGCTATGAAAATCAGTAACATTGAGCATTTCATTTCAGCTTCTAACAATTTGGCTCCAATGATCTTCTTATTGAATTTCACCAACTTGAAAAAAGAAGAAGAAAAAAATCTTTTATTCTGTATGAGCTGCCTGGTCTTGGCCTCAGTAAATTATTAAAAAATACCATGTAGGAATCCAGTTCAAGTTCATGATCCAAACTGCAGGCAGATACATTTTTAAAGCCAGTTAATGAAAAGCACATTATTAACAGTTTTGATGTGCCGAGCTTTTCTGTCCACAGTCTACATTGTACGCACAAGATTCACCATAAAGTATCCTTACAGATGAATATACATTTTTTTACTCATCTCATTTTTATTTTGTTTTAAAGCAGAAGATTCTAAAACTTTAATATCACAATTCAAGAACTCTCAGAATTATGTCTATCTCATGTGAAAACTAGCTATTCTTCATTTTGTCGAAAGTTTCTATCTTGTGTATATGGACATATCATCCTGTTACAGTATAACACAATGATTTAAAATTCAATCTATGAAAGTTATAAAACAGAATCTGTGGACTTGTTCTGTAACTGCCATCTACACAATTATACAACAGATTTGATTTTTTATGTTTTCAATGTACTAATTTAAAGTGAACCTGTAATTTCAGATGACTTTTCAGAATAATTTGTGATGTATGTACTTGATTTGTAGCCTGTATTTTTTACAAAACCTACTAGAAGCAAAATGATCATATACCCTGCTGTAACCAAATAAGTAAAAAAGGAAAAATGCATATAAATAACAGGGTTATTAGAGATGAGCGAACCTTTCAAGGTTCAGTTCGGTTCAGGCCAAAACCCAAATAACTTCAATGTAAGGCAAAACCAAATGCATAAACAGCACCTTTATGGGGGCAAAAAAGCTGCCTAAACAGCTAAAATTAGGGGCAGACACCAGGAAAAGTGGCATCAATGGACACATCAATTGTGCTATCAATAAATAATTTTAAAAAAATTGATGTGGGTTCCCCTGTATTTTTGATAACCAGCCAGGCAAAACTGACAGCTGCAGGCTACAACCCTCAGCTGTCAGCTTTAGCAGGGCTGGTTATCAAGAATAGAGGAGTCCCCTTTTTAAATTATTTAAATGAATAATTTTAAAACACAGCTTGGGGTCCCCCCTATTTTTGAACACCAGCCAAGCTAATGCAGACAGGGGTTGGTATTCCCTGGCTGGTAAGGGGCCATGGATATTGCCCCCACAGCTTAAAAATAGCAGCCCGCAGCCACCGCAGAAAAGCTGCATTTATTAGATATGTCAATTCTGGTGCGTTGCCCAGCTCTTCCCACTTGCCCTGTAGTTATATTTAAAACAATAATCATATAGCACAATGTAACACTGTGGCCGAGAGCAGAAAAATATTTCTCTCCCAAAATGAACAACCAAAATAAATAAATAAATAAAGCGGAATATTCCCAGAGATATTACAAACAAAAAAATGGAGTATATACAACATCCCACAAGTCATAAAAAACAAAATAGTTTTTATTCAGTTATCACATACAAGTTCATTGTCTAGCAAACAATATAATAAAGACATAGAGGAAAATATGGAGGAGACATGAAGGTAAGCTAGGAAGAGAGTGGGAAACAAAATATAACCAAAGGAGGCAGGACCAGATACCAGTGCATACTTGATAGCCACCGAAGAGATAAAGCAGTACAGAAATCAGAGCGTGCATGGGCACCATCGACGGCCATTTTATTGAAGACCATGGACACATCCATTTTGGAAGGTATTGGTAAAAGTCTTTCAATTCACCCCGTTATAAAAGTGCACATATTATCCATGATGTGAAATAGAAATATTGTGAAGGAAAGTGAATTATCAAGGAATAACAAATGAGAGTAACAATATGTTCCACAATAATGAGACTAAGAAAATGCTGAAAATAGCATAAAGTGCAGAAGTGCATAGTGCTAAGATCAAAGCTAGTAGACGGAAAGAATAGAATTATCCTAAAGAATAAAGTGTCAATAGTGCAAATACAAAAATATAAAGCTACAAAATGCAAAATACAATATTACATACAAAACCAGTGATACAGCAGCAGTATATTATGTGAAAAATGAATAAAGAAAAAAATAAAAAGTAAAAAACAGAGGCAGAGTGACATAGTAGAAAAATGATTTTTATATATATATGCAAATCAATCTCAAATATTCAAAGTCAGAAATGCAACAAGAGTAATGTCCTTCTCTTCATACAGGCAAAGGGGAAAAAAGAGGAGACGAATCAAGAGCAAACATGATGCTCTTGGGAGGCATAAACCGGTCAATATGTAAATGGAATTTATAAACAGATGAAGTGGAAGAGACAGACAATACAATTATAAAATAATAAAAACAATGTGGAAAAGACTCTCTCAAGGAGACTAAGGAGACTAAAGGAGCAAATATAAATGAGTGGTGGAGGGCGTAAATTAAGCCGGGCCTTGGAGGGAGCAGATCACAGGAAGGGGACGAAGCTCAATTTCTCATTGAGTCCCTTAGAAGTCATGGTGTCAAGGGTGACAAGCCACCTACATTCACGTTGTGCTAGCAGTTGGGTCAGATTGCCCTGATGCCACCATGAATCCTGTCAATGCCCCTCACCTTCAAACCTCTGGGATTGGACCCCTGAAAGTCCTTAAAATGTCTAGGCAATGTTTTTAATAATGTGCATCCGATACCTCCCTTACAGCCAAAATGTCTCACACGTGTTCGCGTGTGAGGGAGCAGTGACACGTGGCATAGTAAATCACATGTGTGATATTACATGAGTTGAAGTCCGAATCACATATTCCCTGCTCCCATCAGATGAAGTAAAGGTCCCACATCTGAGAACATTTGGGCACGCGACACATGAACCACACAGAAAGCAACCTCGTTTTGGCCACTTTTTTTGTTTGGCCACATAGTGGCTCTTTGCTAGGTGGTCCTTCATATTCCTCCCTATCCGATGTATCATACATGGAGATGGGGACAAATGGGCTGCCAGGACCCTGTCGGTAAGCAACTCTGGACAAAGCTTGTTCAAAATCTCACAGATCTGATCCCAGTGGCAATTGGAGGTGGAAATGAACCTTACATCAGTGTTGTCTTGCTTTCTATTTTTCTTAGGCTGCATGAGCAAGTCCTTCCTACTTGTTGATCTGGCCCATCCATAGCCCACCCTTATGCACCGGCGACTGTAACCCCATGCTTTAAATCGGTCAGCAAGAGCGACGGACTGTCTCTCGAAGAGGGCCTCAGTGGAACAGACCTGCCTGTTCCTGAGAAACTGGCCAACTGGGATGTGTCATGATCCCAGTGCAGGGTTGACCTGCACGCTAGGGGTTAAGGTTTTGATCCCAGTGCAAGCTTTTACCTGCACACCTGGGGCTTATTATTGTGGCCTCTCCTTGGTTTGGGGAGAGCTTCTTATAGCCCTAGGAAGCTCCAATCCCTGTCAGTTATACTTTCGCCCTTGGCAGAGTGTGTTGACCCCTGAGTGTGTTTGTGCTGTGTTCTGGTTTGCCTGATACTTTGGTTTTGACTCGGTCTGATCTCTGGATACTGCTTGTTGGATTCTGTTTCTGTACCTTCGCTGTCTGTTTGGTTTTGACCTCTGCCTGGCCCCGACTATCCGTTCTGTCTCATCCTTGGTACTATACTGTCTTCTCGTGCTTTGACCTTGGCTTGTTCAGATTTACGTCTCTGTCTGTGCCCCTGGGTAACTTTGTCCCGTAGTTACCTTTCTAGGAGTTTTCCCTCAGCTTCTAGCTCCCTGGAGCTGAAGCCACGCCCTCAACTGTCAGGTGATTCAGGCCCTGAAACCATCTCTCTCCTGCCTTGCTCACCCTGCATTCCTAGGAGCCTGAAGCTTTCTTCTGTACCCATCTTCCGGGAGATTGCACTGGTGAGTTCTCTTGCAATCATCACCGTGATAGGATGGCTTTAATTACTGAATGGTTGCGTGCCAAGGAGGCATGTAGCAGAGAATTGACAGACGTCTCCTTTTTGTACAATCTGTCTTGATGGATCCATCCTTTGCGACACACAAACTTATATCAAGAAAATCAATCCTACTTTGATGCCAACTGTAAGTAAATTTCAAATTAAAAGAATTGTTGAGTTGCCACATAAATTTACATACATTTAGATAGGCTGGCCTTGTCACCATTCCAAATCATGAAGACATCATCGATGTAATGAAACCAGCCTAAAACTGGGTCCGAGGCATGTGCTCCATCACCCTGGAAAATCTGTCTCTCCCAAAAACCAAGAAACAGATCCTGCACTAATCTTGTAGTTATATTGTAAATAAACACACAGCCAGAATAAAGTCATTTAACTGAAAGAATGACACAGACTCCTTTAATAAATCTAAATTAACCCATACTCACGTCATAGCCCAGTCTACCCAAGCAATAGTCTCCTGTAATAGAATTAAAATAATTTACCACAATATTCCTTACCTGTCCGCCAAGAAGATAATCCATTTGTCAAGCGACAGGTCCAGCTCTGTTACATCTAGATGGCAGGCTGCATTGTTGCATGATGTGACTTTACTGCCATGGATTAATAATGGTACAGGAGACATTGGCTTCTTGGACTGGGCGATGACGTAAGTATGGTTTAACTTAGATTCATTAAAGTAGTCTGTATCATTCTTTCAATTAAAGAATTTTATTCTGGCTGTGTGCTTTTTTATACAATACGATAATGGGGTTAGTAATGGGTGTGTCTTATAGACGCCTCTTCAATGCTAACCTCTGGGCTTGATGTCACCTGACAGTAGAAAAGGTGACATCAACCCCTCAACTATCATCCCATTTACCACCGCACCAGGGCAAGTGGGAAGAGCAAGGCTAAGTGCCAGATTTGACGCATCTTATGGATGCGCCATTTCTGGGGCAGCTGAGAGCTAATGTTTTTTGTCTGGGAGGGGCCAATATCCATGGCCCCTTACTAGTCTATTAATATCAACCCACAGCTGTCTGTTGATATTGTGGTCCCTCATTTTAATAACCCGGAAAGGCTAATCGCCTGGGAACCTTTATGAATATTCTCTCTTTCCCAGAATATTAACATCAGCCCTCAGCCATTGGCTTTCCCTCTTTTGATTATGAAAATTACAGGGAACGCGTTTTTTTAAATTAATTTTTAATTGACAGCAAGAACAGCAAGGTCACCTGAGTTCAAAGCAGCTGCTTTGCAAGTCCCAGTGTCGGACTGATGAACAGCCGTGAGTCAGGCACTCAACAGTCCGGCACTGCAGCTACTGTGAGACCTGGTGGCTTGATCTCAGTTAACCTTTCAGGGTACCAGAATTCACAGCCACCAGATCTCCTGGCAGCTGCGAGGCCCGGAAACCTCATGTGAAAGTTTGAAGGTCATTTTAAGGTTGCTGAAGTTTCCAACTGCTGGAACACCTGAAGTATGTAAACTAAGGTTACCTTGGGTGTGTATTTTACTGTAGTAGTAAATAAACACAAAAAAATTATTTGAAGAAAATGGAGTGAGATCCCCTGTAATTTTCAGAAACAGCTCAGGGAAAGCCGACAGCTGGGGTATGATATTAATATTCTGGGAAAGAAACAATATTCATAAAGGTTCCAGGCTATTAATATCAGCTCATAGCTGTATACTTAGGCTTTCTTAGTTATTAAAATGGGGGACCCCAAAAAATTACTTGTGGTTCCCCTGTAGTTTTGATAACCAGCCAGGGAAAACTGACAGCCATCATGTGTGGGGAAACATGTGGGCTCATTGTGTGAGCCCACATTAAAGAGACACAGCCGATGACATAAATATACATCAACAGTCATGAAGGTGTTAAAGGGAAGGGGAAATTTTATTGCAAATTGAAAGTATTGAAAGTATGTGCTATTAGTCTATAAATAGGTGATGATTCCATTTATAGGGTGCCACCTATCAGGAAGATAGAGGTACCTATCTCATGAGTTTGCAGTCCAGAAAAGAAGAGACTATGTATTCATCTCTCTAAATTGTAGTTTTTGTTAGATGCTGAAATTGTCTAGTGTTTGTCTTCTCCCATAAAATATAATGAATATAACAGCACTCACATGGCCAATTCTTCACCTCATCTACTGCTTTCTGTGCTACAGGAGTCAGGACTTACTCATTCTGACAAAATATGTCTATTCCAGAAATGGCCACACAGCACACCATACATAATTACCCATGCCTACATTGCTACGCAACTACTGGTCTTCTCCTTGACATGGAAAATTCAAGTGACCAGACACTATGCAGATGAGTCAGCGCCATACATAGGAGTAGCAAAGGCCGCATGTGGCTATAGGTCTTAGGTTGTGCACCTGCACCCCTGCCCTACATTGTCCACAATCAACGATTTTATTACACTCCTTAAGCATATTGAAATTTATTTTCTGTACACTTGAATTCTTTGTGTTTTTTACTGCGAGTAACAGTATGTATGATTTTATAGATGTCTTGAGATCAAGTATCAAAGAAGCTACAACAATGAATTATCTGGTTTCTTCACATTCAACAAAATCTGTCTTGGATTATGAATGACTCAATGATAAGCTTTTGGGAGTGGTTTCCTTTCTCTGAACCTACATTAGAGATCTTGACTTTCACGTTTAAAATCAGCATCAATAGAACAATTACTGTCTGCAAGTAATGACCATTATTAGTATTATTAATTGATAATAAGCCCCAAAAATAATAAGATGAATATAATAAGAAAAATATTTTAAGAGATTAGCATGCGATGGGCACAAACTGTTCCCATCATTGCCCCCCTAAGCTGGTAGAAGAAGCTATTTTCCTGGAGAAACGGTGGTGGTTTTGTGCATTTTTAGGAGCACACAACATGCTGCTACCATTAGTTGATTGTTATATGCATATATTGTGTTACATGTATTTCTGTTCCTCCAAACTAATAATCCCTTTTATTCTCTCTTCTTTCAAAAAAGTTTTCTACTAAAAATAACAGTTGGGTCTCATTCTAGCCTACCATATGTGGAGCTATTCAACAAGAAGCTTTGAACCCTTTTCATATAGAATTTCTTATCCATAATGATGATGTTCTGACATTTTATTGAGTTTTATAATTTTTCATTATATGGCTATAATTTAATAATCTTAAATATTACCTCCTCCATTATGTCATCTGAAAAAAATGTGAATAATAGTCTAAATTTTCAAGATCTTTTTCCATGGCAAAGAAGGAGATATTAATCTATGCAGAGAAAAACAATGTTGTGCTAACTTTGGGTTTAATTTGAGTGAATTACTATGACCACATATGTGTCACCACTTAATTTTCAACTATAATGTCATTGAAACATGCAATTGTCTATTTCTCACTGTTGATACGATGCTTTTTTTCATTATCCCTTTGTTCATGTAATTTATTAAAATAGGTTAATGCCTTTGACGTAATGGAACAGATCAATTTTAGGAGTAAAGGATGAGCCTTTCTAAAAGATTTGTTCTTTCAATACGGATAACACCATTGGGGATAAACCATATACAGTATCTGTACATTTTCTTGAGCAGATATTACTATAGCGATGTTGACATTCACTCCTTTATTCAGAAAATTTAGGATTTTGCGGATTTTTTCCAAAAGGTCATTTTTGTATGTTACTAGATTTATAGCCCATGACATACTTGTGGATTTGTGCTGAGAAAACTGCTGATATTTCTGTTAAAAGATTAAGATTATTCTGATTTGGATTGTCCAGTTTGTTAGCTTTAACTCGTAATAAACGTGATTTCTCTATTTGGTTATTTGGCATATAATTTTTGATACATACTATTTGATTGAAAATCATTTAAATTCTTATTAACTGTCTGATGTTCATAGTCATTTATTGAGTTTCAGAAAATCTCTCCATTCTTTAGAAAAACACTTAACTGCCTTCTAGGATATATTATCATTCTACAGAAGTAGAAAACTGTGACTTGTTGGCACACTCTCAGTCAATAACCCAGACTTATGACTGATGAATATACCCAATGGCTCACGCAGTGAGACACTTACACAACCGATCAGAAGAGTCTTAAAGGGTTGGCCACTTCCTCTGATAGTGCAGATTTCCTTACAAACTGACCAACACATCTCTTAATACAATGCTGCCTTGGAGGAGAATGTGACCGACTGTCCACAACCTCCTCAAATGCAAAGCAGCTTTCCCATTGAGTGTTTACAATTGTGGAGGCTGATGGACTGTTCTGGTCATGTGCTCGTCATCAGCAACCATGTTTATGAATAGACATGCTGGTTAATTGTTGAGGAAAACTGCACTGCAAAGGGAAGTGAACAACCCCTTTAAGTAATGATCAACATGGCATATTGCTATGGATTCGATATATTCCTATCAGTGAAACAGTTCATCAGATGAATGGAATAGATTTCAATCACAGATCGTTCTGCCACAAACTGCAGTGATAATTCACCTTTGATTATATAAACTGATAAGATTCATTAACATGCACTGATTTTCAGTTTCATGAGGTACATTGTAACAGTATCTCTGAGTTAAGGAAGCATCATCAGAAAACAACCTATTGTATAAATTAGGTTTTTGTTACATGTCATTAAAACTATAGTTTCCATGCCTACTTGCATTTTCCACAAGGAGAAATGATCCCCTTAGATCTCCAATCAGATGCCTCTCACATAGTAAAATCAGATTACCTGCTTTGCATGACAAGGCACAAACACCTGGAACACGTTTCTAAAAATGAAGTATCTGATGTGGCTTCTTATCCAAAGTCAAGAGGCCAGGCTAATTAAAGGGTCGATATGACTTTAAGATTGCTAAACCAGTAGGTGCATTTAACTTTACTTAAGGCACAGTCACCTTAGCGATCGTACCAGCGATCACGACAAGGACACGACCTGCGAGATCGCTGGTGCGATCTCTATGTGATCGTAGTTAGATCCAAACACAAAGACTCATCAGAGATCAGTGATCTGTCTAACGACCTTGTGGTCATTGGAAACCTAGTCCCACCGGCTCCGCTGTAAGTCGTTCATAAAGGGTGTCACACTCAGCGATTCAGGCTCACCAGCGGACACCAACAACCAAAAATGCTCAGAACGTTCATAAGCGATCAACGACATCTCACAGGGGCCACATCGCCTCTACATGTCACACAGCTGCGTCGCTAACAGATCACTACTGCATCATAAATCGGTGAAGCAGTTAGCGATCGTAGCGAATCTCGCTTAGTGTGACAGTACCTTTACTCTCTGTAAGGTTTTTGCATATGTTATTAAAAATAATTGTATAATCTCTACACAGAAAATGCTTCTCATTGCAAAAATGTCTTAATGATCTGATCGCTAAGATTTATCATGCTTATGTTCTATCTTGATATAAGTTGGTGATATAAGGCTTAATGAAATTCATGCTGTGAAGCTTTCAGCACACATTTTTTATGTCATGTTGCACAGCTAGCATCTGCCTAACGCAATGAACAGAACTAGCTCTGATCGCTGCTATCAATGCCACTATCAATCACACTAAGTGGCATTTTAGCATGTTACCACCCAAGCATCGTTCGGGAAACCATTGACCTCCCATCACTGCCATGATAGTAATCCTGTGAAGGCAGTTGTCTGATTAAACCAATACTTTAACATTGAAACATATGCAGCATCCGGCCCGTACCTGCCCCCTTGTTTTACTTCGCTAAGAGCCTCACATCTTTGTCCTATTTAATACCTGGCCTTTTATGCTGCTCAGTCAAGGAGCCATGAGGTTATTCCTGGTTCTTTCAGTGAGCCCTGGATAGGCTGTCATTTATTTAAACCCTGAACTTCTGACACGCACTGGCAGTAAAGTTCTTCTCTGGCTCTATCTGGTGATATCTTCAACAATGTGACTTGTTGAATTCCTGTGGTCTGATCATTCACGACCTGTTTCCTGACCATTTTTTGTCTACTGATTTTGTACCTTTCTGCCCTTCTGGCTTTTACCTGGCTGCTTATGACTTCTCTTGCATTTGGTTCGCTCTTCCGGCAAGTAGCTCTTCTATGGAAGCAATCCAGTGGATCCTGTTAAAAGATCAGATCCCAGTCCAGTACAAGGGCTAAAGGAATCTGTCCAAGGTAGATTTTATGAGCCTATGGCCACGGAAATACGTTACATATATAGAAGAAAAATCAAACAATAGCAACTTCAAGTCCCTTATGTGGTCTAAAAATTAAAGTATAAATTAAAAAAAGTATTATAATTATTAAATTAATGAAAAACAACACAAAAGTTAAAAATATTCATATTTGGTACTGCCAGTTCCATAAAAGCCAGATCAATAAAAATATAAAATTGTTAAAGCCAAATGGTAAAGATAGGAAAGAAATCTAAAATCAAAATGCAAAAACAGCCATTTTTGTATTAACAAATTTTTCACAAAAATACAATCAAAATTGTCAAACCATTGTACACACGTCTAAAATGTACATTAAAACCTACTGCTCAGCAATGCTCAGCACACAAAAAAGAAAAGGCAAAACATCCATGTTTTTTTCACTTTTTTTTTTGAGCAAAAATCTGAATTCTTTTTAAGCCGCCAAAATTAATAAAAAAACTGATGCAATTCTGGTAACGCAGCTATTATAATTACCTGGAACATCATGTTGCCAGCTCATTTTTACCACACAATGAACACCATAAGAATGAAATGAAAGAACAAAATCTGTGTGGCTACCCTGATGAGAAAGTCAGAGCAATTTGAAATGCATCAAGAATAAATCATACTGTTATCCTCTTACGCTGTTTATTGGATTTCTTTCTATACGCAAGCAGCAAGCAGCAGCGCAAGATTCACATTTTTTTACTTATGTTACCTCACAAGGAATTTTTTTCCCCTTTTTTTTCAGCAAAGTGATTGGAGTCTTTCATAACTAAAACTCATCGGACAAAAAAAGAAACCCTCGTATGGTTATATTGATGGGCAAATAAAAAAATATATGGTTCTTGTAAGAAGGGGAGGAAAAAATAAAAATGCAAAAACAAAATTGCCTATGTTCTTAAGGGGTTAAATACATATCACTTTGACCCTTCAATCTAAACATTCAGATTTTAGTAACCTGATGAAGGGCTGAGGTACCAGTGGTGCTATTTTCCCAATGTAATAAGACAAGATATTTGGGATTTTTTTTAAAAAATATTGTTGGGTCATAATTAGGTAACTTACCAATTACACATTCACAATATCTCTCATTTGAGACCCAATTGCTATCTCAGCATGTGTACTGCAATGTCACTGAGAGCCTAAATCCTCTTTTGCTGTGGAAATCATGGATGCAAGTGTAGTCATCGTACACAGCTCTACAGTCCATTGCTGTAAAATATATATCAAGGATGGCTGAAAGGTTCCTCTTAGGAATTATCTGCATACATTTTCCATAATCTTGCTGTGTACTTTCCTACTTTACATTCAAGTATAAACATGAAACAGCCTTTGCTATATTTTCATACATATTAATATTGGTGGTTTTGTGAAGAACTCATAGGTCATGTCTGGTATAAAACTGATCAACACTATGTTTTATAACTTTAATAATAATATGCGTGTCAGTGCAGTCAAATTCTTCCATATTTAGTTGGTAATATGTTTTAGAATAATTCATAATTGCTGTTTAAAGAGGTTGTGTGCCACTGTTCATATATAATAAAGTGCTTTCCAAACCCAGAAAGAAGTAGTATCATTCTTTCAACCCTACCCAATGTTGGAGTATATAAAAATATTCGCCCATGCTCATTATGGTCAACAAAAGTTTAGGACCCAAGCTTGTTAGGTTTGTGTCATCTTCTGTCCAACTGCCTGGGAGGAGTAATACTTAAAGGGGAGCTACTTTTCTTTTTAATGTGCCATCCTTAGGATAGGCCATCAATATCTAATAGATGGGGGTGCGACACTTGGCTGTTCCCAGCACTGGCTCAAAGTTTTCCGATGTTGCCAGAACACAGCAGCTCTGTCATTTCTATAATTCCCAGGGCCGGGTACTACAGATACCTCACCTATATAGGGGGTGATTCTACAGTACTGATCTGCTGCCAATGTAGTTTTGATTAAACTGTTATGCTCTGGCAGCATCCAAGAACTTCTGTCTATCACTGCTAACAGGGTGTTGAGTGTTGCACCCCTGTAAGGTTTTGTTTGGCCAAGTGTGATTTGGAAACACCAATGAAACATGTTATGCTGTGACTATATCTTCCCTCATACTATTGGTACTACTCTCTTCGAGACCAGTGGCAACGGCCTGTGATGTAGTGTGATGGAGGGGATGAGCAAGGAAGCTGGAGATGCCTATACGTATAGCTAACAACACAAAATCTTTTACTGAAGTAGAAGTTGAAAAGACACAATATATAAGTGGCGTCAGAATGCTATTCATTTGAATTTGACAGCGTTTCCATATACAGTAGATGGTTATCAATGGCAGTAGTTTACATTTCATCATCAACACAACCTCACAATCATACAATTCCATATTAGCAGAATCCATCTGTGCTATTTCCTGCACACCGGCTGCAGCAACTATCTTTACAGATTGTGTGAAGAAAAAAAAGGAAGGGGATCCTCCAACGATGAAACCAGTGAGGCTGATATAAAAAGGAAAAAACTTTATTGGAACTATACAAGCACATAAAAAATGGACATCACCCGACACCTGGGCGGGCAAACCGACGTGTTATAGCAAACAGCCTTAATCATGGTACCATCATAATACCATGAGTAAGGCTGTTTGCTTTAATGCGTCGGTTTGCCCAACCAGGTGTGGGGTGATGTCCAGTTTTTATGTCCTTTTATAGTTTTAATAAAGCTTTTTCATTTTAATATCGGCTTCACTGGTTTCATTGCTGGAGGATCCCCTTCCTTTTTTTTTCCTTCACACCTGGCTGACGTCTGAGACTGAGACGACTCTGTGCGAGTTGCCTGCTGAACAAGGTGCATCTACTACGGGTGTGCTAACAATTTCCTTCCACTTTTTCCCTTTTACCTTTACAAATTCTCCCATGAGACAAGACATAGAATTCCTTCTCTAATTCCTCCACAGTAGGTCTGCAATTTGCAACCCACCATTGTATCATGGTGACCATGTCCAGCACACAGCAGTGTTAACACTACCAATAGCTCAGCTCCACCATTGTTCCCAACTTTGCTCATGTTCAGGCTTCTTGCAGCGTCCCACTAAGCTGTGCTCACTTCCAGGATATTGCTTCTGCCACTTTTGCTGTATTCCTGTCCTGATAGGATCTGCTTTCTCTCTAACTGATGCTCCCCGTGCTGTAACTATGGGCACTCTGATGTACTATGCCTCTACAGCCCCTTGTATCGTTCCACCCCAAGCTACCCGCTAATTGCTAACCCTTTGTTACCCAAAACTCCTGCAGCCAGTAATAGTTTTCACAGTGCACTTATTAATCAAAAGTTTTTTAGAACTGTTTGTATATGTCTGTTATTTCTTCATTTATGTGAATATTAAACACTGTATATTTATATTTAAACTGTATTAGTTTTGCCTGTTTGACCTTATACATATTAACTGTCTACTGTAAAAACACAGTATGTTGTGTGAGACATTGAAATCGATCATGGATTTTACAGAAAGTTATTGGGGACACTATTCTGCGGTGGAGAACTAGAAAAACTTGTTAGTATTTGCGCAGCAAAGTTTATGCAACTTTTTAATTAGCAAACAGTAATTAGAATCTGCATCATCATTATCGGTTAGTGAGTTAATTTGCAGTAACTTCTGAGCCTCGTGCTCAGGAACTCCCACGTGTCTGTAAGGCTTATTTGTTTCTTGCTTGTATTGCTGCATACATAATCATACTGAAAGGCTTGTGAAGTTTCAGGCACAACTTACAACCTGCTCTTCAGAGGCTTTTTCATTCTGCACACACAGTTGATGGAAATCCATATTTATTAAGCTTCAGCTTCTAAGCCAAAATGATTATGGGACAAATAATAATGTTCAGACAAGTTAAGCAATAGATCACAAGCATATATATCCAATAGAATTTGCTAAATTTTATTTTCTGAAAAGCCATTATCCCCAGTTTACAACACGAGAGTAGTTTGTGCTACCGACTTCTTAAAGGGAATGCATCAATGACATTTTAAACTTTAAAGACCAGATATTTATTAATATCTTTTTGTAACGTTTTTTATTTTAGTATAGTAGATTTTTATATACTTTTTTTTGTACATGATTAAGGGAATGGTCATCTTGCCTGAGATTTTGCGAAGATCATATTGAGAAAGACAAAAAAATCAGAATAATCAAAATATTATAGAAAGAGAAACCAATTACAAACTAAGATGTTTCTATGCAAATGCACAAAGCATGGGCAACGAACAAGGAGAATTGGAACTATTAAATCAGAAAAAGAAATATGATGTCATTGGCATCACTGAATCTTGGTGGGATGATACACATGATTGGAATACAAGGCTAGAAGGATACAACTTATTTGCAAAAAGCAGACTTAATAAATGAGGAGGAGGTATCTCATTGTATGTTACAACAACATATATCTCCACAGAGATTGACGCTTCAGAGACTGGGAGTTCTGTGGAAACTGATTGGGTAAGAATACAAGGAGAGAAAAACGGAAAGGACACCATTGTAGGCATTTACTACAGGCCGCTTGTGCAAGCTGAAGATATGGATGAACTCTCTATGTATCAAATGGCCAAGTTCTCCAAAAAATATGATGTAGTGGTCATGGGAGATTTTGACTAGCCAGACATTTGTTGGGAATCTCTCTCAGGCAAAAGTAACAGGTCCAGCAAATTCTTATCCTCTCTTGCTGACAACTTTATCTTCCAAAAGGTAGGGGAGAAAACAAGGAGATCTGCTACCTTGGATCTAATCCTTATAAACAGGGAAGAAATGGTTGAGGAGGTAAGGGTGGCTGGGACACTAGGAGGCAGTGATCATGCTATCATAGAATTTTGGATACCTAGAGGAGGAAGACCTGTGAAAACTCAGATTTCAAGGTTGGAGTTCAGAAAGGCAGATTTTAAGGGACAGAACTTAAGCACATGTTAAAAAGGAAGAAATAAATCTTTATCAAAAGGAAAGAGGGAAACATTTAATAAATGATGTTATGCTGTCTGCTGAATCTGCAGGGCATGCATCAGATTATCTAAAGCTTATCATGATAAAGGCTTGCAAGAGATGTCAAAAGCAATAAGAAAGGGTTTTGGGGGTATGTCAAAAGTAAAAGAAAAGTCAAAGATGCTTTAGGATTTTTACAGGATGAAAATGGTGAAATGGTAAAAAATGATGTTGAGATGACCAAACTTTTAAATTCCTATTTTGCATTTGTTTTCTCTCAGAAAGGAAATGTAGCATCAACTGATCTTCACTGTACTATTGAAGGAATAGAAGAATTCACACTGTCGATAAACAGAGACATAGTGAGGAAACATTTATCTAACATAAATGCATTCAAGTCTCCAAGTCCAGGTGAATTACATCCTATTGTATTGAACGAGATAGCAGAAGAAATTATTGAACCACTCTCTATAATCTTTGAAAATTCTTGGAGAACTAGAGAAGTCCCAGAACATTTGAAAAGAGCAAATGTTGTCCCTATCTTCAAAAAGGGGAAGAAAGTGGACCGAGTGAGTTATAGGCCTGTGAAGATGACTTCTATACCAGAAAAGATCTTCTAACAAGCTATTAGACAGCATGTATTTAAGTACCTGGATGACAATGAAGCTATTAACCAGAGCCAGTGTGTGTTTGTAACTAGTATGTCATGTCAGACTAACTTAATTTCCTTCTATGACAGAATCACTGACTGGATGGATAAGTGTTGTGAATGGGCTTGAGATGAGTTCTGAGCAGAGGCTCCCTCTGGTGGTTACAAGCGGTACTGGTCTGTCCAGTGAAGATTGTGAAGATTGTGAGGATTGGGAATCAGGTGTTACTGACTGGTCTTATATAAGGGAGTCACCTTCCCATCAGGGTTGCCGGTGATCAATTGTTCTGGTCTCTATCCTTGATTCCTGTTTCCCTTGTAGCCTGCTGTGTCGTGTCTGCATCTCCTGCTAACAGATAAGACATTTTCTTCTTTTTGTTTTTGTGCTTGATTTTTGCATTTTGTCCTGCACTTCTGTGGGGGCCTTCAGGGTCCCCTCCGGGGGCTTTTGCCCTCTCAGTTTAGTTCAGCCACTGATGTTTGTACTTTTGCTTTTTCCAGTTTTTTCAGTGGCTGCTGTTTTGATTTTGTTACACCAGAGAACTAATTTAGGTGGTGGAGGTCGTGTGATCTCAGGTGTTTTTGAAATTAGTAGAGTTGGTGCTTTTCAGGGTTTTCTGGGATTGCAGTAAGTACCCTTCCTATACTTTTCTATTTAGTTAGTTTGGGCCCCAACGTTTGCTCATACTATTTTCTGTCTGTGTCAGTATTTCTTCTTGTCTAACCGCCATTACATGTTTAGGGGCTTTCTATTATCTTTGGGGTTCTGCTCCGGGGCAGATAGCTTTCCTATATCTATCTTTAGGTGTAGTTAGTTTCTCAGGCTATGACGAGGCGTCTAGGACCAACGTAGGAATGCTCCACGGCTGCCTCTAGTTGTTGTGGTTAGTCAGGGTACTGCAATCTCATAGTTTCCAACTGCTCTGGTGTATTGCCTTTTTTGCCTGCACTCCTCAGCTACCGAAACATAACAGTATCACCGGCCCAAAATTTAAAATTGTATGGTACTCACAGAAGGGAAAAAATTTGTGAAAGAAAAAACGATTGTCAGAGTTGTCAGAGATATTTTTCGGTTTGTTGCATTTTTTTTTTTTTTTTTCCCTCTGTATCTCTGGGTGCTGGGGAGGATTTTTTCTCTCAATGGAGTTTGCACAGTTGTCTGGCCGTGTGGATCAGCTTGCCACTGAGGTTCAGAGTATTGCTGCATATCTTGCTAGGTTGCCTGTTGTGGAACCTAGGATTCCCATGCCAGATTTGTTTTTAGGGGATCGAGCTAAGTTTCAGAATTTCAAAAATAATTGTAAATTGTTTTTTGCCTTAAAATCTAAGTCCTCAGGGAACGCAGCGCAGCAGGTTCAAATTGTCATCTCTCTCCTGTGCGGCGATCCTCAGGATTGGGCTTTTTCCCTAACACCTGGGGATCCTGTTTTGAGTGATGTTGATGCATTTTTTCAGGCTTTGGGGTTATTGTACGATGAGCCTAATGTCACTGATCAAGCTGAAAAAGCCTTGTTGGCATTAAATCAGGGGCTTGATGACGCTGAGTTATACTGTCAGAGATTCCGTAGGTGGGCAGTCCTGACCAAGTGGAATGACGACGCTTTGGCGGCCCTTTTTCGGAAGGGTCTGTCAGATAATGTAAAGGATGTTATGGTGGGATTCCCTGTCCCCTCTGGTCTCAATGATTCTATGTCATTAGCGATTCAAATTGACAGACGTTTGCGTGAGTGGAGAAGTATGCGTGATATAGTGTTGCCTTGTGAACCTGCTTCTAAATCCATGCAGTGTGATAGAGTGGTGTCTGGGGCACAGCGTCATGAGTTTCGAAAGCGCAATGGGTTATGTTTCTACTGTGGTGATGCCTCTCATGCTATTTCAGTCTGCCCTAAGCGGGGAAGACGTTTTGCACGCTCAGTTGTCTTGGGTAGTGTTCAGACTAAGTTTTTATTAACTGTCACTCTGATATGCTCTCTGTCCTCATTTTCTGCTCAGGCTTTCGTTGATTCTGGAGCAGCTATTAACCTGATGGATTATGATTTTGCTAAACGTTGTGGGTTTCCCTTGATACCTCTACAGAAGTCTATTCCCCTACTGGGGATCGATTCTACCCCTTTGGCTGAGAATAAACCTCTACTCAGGTGATAATGAGGGTTGAACCTGATCATCAAGAGTGCTGCAAATTTTTGGTTCTGTATAATCTGCATGATATTATCGTACTGGGTATCCCTTGGTTACAGTCTCATAATCCTGTTTTGGATTGGAAATCTGTGTCTGTAACCAGTTGGGGCTGCCAATGTGTTAATACCAACACTCCTGTTTTTTCTGCCTCCCCCCAGGCTCAGGATGTTCCTGACTTTTTGATTGATTTTTCTGATGTATTTAGCGAAAGTAAATCTGCATCCTTGCCTCCCCATAGGAGCTATGACTGCGCTATTGAATTAGTGCCTGGTAGTAAATTCCCTAAAGGTCTCCTTTTTAACTTGTCTGTACCTGAACATGACGCTAAACGTTGTGGGTTTCCCTTGATACCTCTACAGAAGTCTATTCCCCTACTGGGGATCGATTCTACCCCTTTGGCTGAGAATAAACCTCTACTCAGGTGATAATGAGGGTTGAACCTGATCATCAAGAGTGCTGCAAATTTTTGGTTCTGTATAATCTGCATGATATTATCGTACTGGGTTTCCCTTGGTTACAGTCTCATAATCCTGTTTTGGATTGGAAATCTGTGTCTGTAACCAGTTGGGGCTGCCAATGTGTTAATACCAACACTCCTGTTTTTTCTGCCTCCCCCCAGGCTCAGGATGTTCCTGACTTTTTGATTGATTTTTCTGATGTATTTAGCGAAAGTAAATCTGCATCCTTGCCTCCCCATAGGAGCTATGACTGCGCTATTGAATTAGTGCCTGGTAGTAAATTCCCTAAAGGTCTCCTTTTTAACTTGTCTGTACCTGAACATGACGCTAAACGTTGTGGGTTTCCCTTGATACCTCTACAGAAGTCTATTCCCCTACTGGGGATCGATTCTACCCCTTTGGCTGAGAATAAACCTCTACTCAGGTGATAATGAGGGTTGAACCTGATCATCAAGAGTGCTGCAAATTTTTGGTTCTGTATAATCTGCATGATATTATCGTACTGGGTTTCCCTTGGTTACAGTCTCATAATCCTGTTTTGGATTGGAAATCTGTGTCTGTAACCAGTTGGGGCTGCCAATGTGTTAATACCAACGCTCCTGTTTTTTCTGCCTCCCCCCAGGCTCAGGATGTTCCTGACTTTTTGATTGATTTTTCTGATGTATTTAGCGAAAGTAAATCTGCATCCTTGCCTCCCCATAGGAGCTATGACTGCGCTATTGAATTAGTGCCTGGTAGTAAATTCCCTAAAGGTCTCCTTTTTAACTTGTCTGTACCTGAACATGACGCTATGCGGTCTTATATCAAGGAGTCATTGGAGAAGGGTCATATCAGACCATCCTCTTCACCCTTAGGTGCCGTTTTTTTCTTTGTGGCCAAAAAGGATGGTTCATTAAGGCCGTGTATTGATTATCGTCTTTTGAACAATATTACTGTGAAATATCAATACCCGTTACCCTTGATTTCTGACCTGTTTTCCAGGGTGAAAAACGCTACTTGGTTTACCAAGCTTGACCTCAGGGGGGCATATAACCTTATTCGCATTAAGCACGGGGATGAATGGAAGACGGCATTCAATACCCCGGAGGGGCATTTTGAGTACCTTGTGATGCCCTTTGGGCTCACTAATGCTCCTTCTGTCTTCCAGTCCTTCATGAATGACATTTTCAGGGATTTTGTGGATAAATTTCTGATTGTTTATTTGGATGATATCTTGATTTTTTCTAATGACTGGGACTCTCATGTGAAACATGTTCGAACTGTATTCCAGATTTTGAGAGAGAATGCTCTGTATGTGAAGGGATCAAAGTGTCTTTTTGGCGTACAGAGGATCTCATTTCTGGGATTCATTTTGTCCCCATCTGTTATTGAAATGGACCCGGTCAAGGTTCAGGCCATCTGTGATTGGGTCCAACCTACTTCATTAAAGGCTCTTCAAAGATTTTTGGGTTTTGCCAATTTTTATCGTAAATTTATTGGTAATTTCTCGGTTTATGTTAAACCATTAACTGATTTGACCAAAAAGGGTTCTGATGTGGTGAATTGGCCTCCTGAGGCAGTCTCTGCATTTCAGGAACTTAAGCAGAGATTCACTTCTGCTCCTGTTCTACGGCAGCCTGATGTTTCTCTGCCATTTCAGGTGGAGGTTGATGCCTCTGAAATTGGGGCAGGTGCCGTTTTGTCCCAAAAAGATCCAGAGACCTCTAAAAGTAACCCTTGTGCCTTTTTCTCTCGAAAATCTTCTCCTACTGAACGTAATTATGACGTGGGTAATCGGGAGTTATTGGCCATGAAGTGGGCTTTTGAAGAGTGGAGACATTGGCTGGAGGGAGCCAAACATCAGGTGGTGGTCCTTACTGACCATAAGAATCTGGTTTATCTGGAATCTGCCAAGCGACTCAATCCTAGACAGGCCAGGTGGGCCTTGTTTTTCACACGTTTTAATTTTGTGGTTTCCTTTCTTCCTGGCACTTAGCGGATGCCCTCTCGAGGAGCTTCCTTGCGGACTCTCCTGAGTTATCTGATCCTTCTGTTATTTTGAAAGAGGGTGTAGTTCTTTCCGCCATCTCACCTAATTTGAGACTTGCTCTGGAGGGGTGTCAGGAGGATAGGCCCGAGCGCTGCCCTGTTGGAAAATTGTTTGTCCCGGACCAGTGGAAAAAGAGTGTGATGTCTGAGATTCATTGTTCCGCGTTGGCTGGGCATCCCGGAATTTTTGGTACCAGAGACTTGGTTAGTCGGTCCTTTTGGTGGCCTACCTTGTCTCGTGATGTCAGGGAATTTGTGCAGTCCTGCGGGACTTGCTCTCGCTCCAAGCCTTGCTCTCGCTCTAGTGGTTTGTTGATGCCATTGCCTGTGCCCAAGAGACCATGGACCCATATCTCTATGGATTTCATTTCCGACCTTCCTGTTTCTCAGGGAATGACCGCCATCTGGGTGATTTGTGATAGGTTTTCCAAGATGATACATCTTGTGCCATTACCTAAGTTGCCTTCCTCCTCTGAATTGGTGCCGTTGTTCCTTCAGCACGTGGTTCGTTTACACGGCATTCCTGAGAACATAGTGTCTGACAGAGGAGTCCAGTTTGTTTCCAGATTTTGGAGGACTTTTTGTTCTAAACTGGGTGTTCAATTGTCTTTCTCCTCGGCATTTCATCCTCAGACCAATGGTCAAACTGAGAGAACAAACCAGACATTGGAGACTTATCTAAGATGCTTTGTGTCTGCTGATCAGGATGACTGGGTCTCTTTTTTGCCTTTGGCTGAGTTTGCTCTTAATAATAGGGCTAGCTCTGCCACTTTGATGTCTCCGTTTTTCTGTAATTCTGGTTTCACCCTCGATTTTCTTCAGGACAGACGGAGGCTTCTGTCTGTCCAGGTGTTGACTCTGTTGTGGAGCGTATGCAACAGATTTGGGACCAGGTAGTGGAGAGGTTGTCCCTCTCTCAGGAGAGGGCCCAGCGGTTTGCTAACCGGCATAGGACTGATGGTCCTCGGTTTAAAGTAGGGGACTTGGTCTGGTTGTCCTCAAAAAATATTCCTATGAGAGTAGCATCTCCTAAATTTAAGCCTAGGTTCATTGGACCTTATAAGATCATGGAGATTCTTAATCCTGTTTCTTTTCGTTTGCTTCTTCCAGGGACATTTAAGATCCATAACGTGTTCCACAAGTCCTTGTTGAAGAGGTTTGTTGAGCCAGTGGTTCCTGCTGCTGTGCCTCCTAACCCTGTTTTGGTTGAGGGCAATCTGGAGTATGTGGTTGAGAAAATATTAGATTCTCGTTTTTCTAGACGGAAACTCCAGTATTTGGTTAAGTGGAGAGGTTATGGTCAGGAAGACAATTCTTGGGTGTTTGCTTCGGACATCCATGCTAGGAGACTCATCCGTGCGTACCATAGAACTCATCCTGACCGACCTGGTTGCTCAAATGAGGGTTCGGTGACCCCTCCTCAAGGGGGGGTACTGTTGTGAATGGGCTTGAGATAAGTTCTGAGCAGAGGCTCCCTCTGGTGGTTACAAGCGGTACTGGTCTGTCCAGTGAAGATTGTGAAGATTGTGAGGATTGGGAATCAGGTGTTACTGACTGGTCTTATATAAGGGAGTCACCTTCCCATCAGGGTTGCCGGTGATCAATTGTTCTGGTCTCTATCCTTGATTCCTGTTTCCCTTGTAGCCTGCTGTGTCGTGTCTGCATCTCCTGCTAACAGATAAGACATTTTCTTCTTTTTGTTTTTGTGCTTGATTTTTGCATTTTGTCCTGCACTTCTGTGGGGGCCTTCAGGGTCCCCTCCGGGGGCTTTTGCCCTCTCAGTTTAGTTCGGCCACTGATGTTTGTACTTTTGCTTTTTCCAGTTTTTTCAGTGGCTGCTGTTTTGATTTTGTTACACCAGAGAACTAATTTAGGTGGTAGAGGTCGTGTGATCTCAGGTGCTTTTGAAATTAGTAGAGTTGGTGCTTTTCAGGTTTTCTGGGATTGCAGTAAGTACCCTTCCTATCCTTTTCTATTTAGTTAGTTTGGGCCCCAACATTTGCTCATACTATTTTCTGTCTGTGTCAGTATTTCTTCTTGTCTAACCGCCATTACATGTTTGGGGGCTTTCTATTATCTTTGGGGTTCTGCTCCGGGGCAGATAGCTTTCCTATATCTATCTTTAGGTGTAGTTAGTTTCTCAGGCTGTGACGAGGCGTCTAGGACCAACGTAGGAACGCTCCACGGCTGCCTCTAGTTGTTGTGGTTAGTCAGGGTACTGCAATCTCATAGTTTCCAACTGCTCTGGTGTATTGCCTTTTTTGCCTGCACTCCTCAGCTACCGAAACATAACAGATAAGAGAAACGCAGTAGACATAGTATATATTGACTCCAGGAAAGCATTTAACAAAGTATCTCATGTCATCCTTATTAAAAAAAATGACCAAATATGGAATGGACAAGGCAACTGTTAGGTGGATTTATATCTGGCTTAGAGATCGGACTGAAAGGGTGGTCATAAATGGCTGCACATCCAGTTGGAAGAATGTCTCAAGTTGGGTACCACAAGACTCTGTCCTGGGTCCTGTATTGTTCACCATCTTTAACAGTTATTTAGATGAAGGAATTGAGGGTACACTGATTAAATTTGCTGATGACGTAAAGCTAGGAGAGAGAATTAATGCTAGAGAAGAAAAATATTTAGACTTGAGAGTCCTCAGTGGTTGATACCTTTTAATACCACTTCTGCTAGAGAAGAGAAAGATGATTTAAAAAACTCTAAATAAAATGGAGCAGTGGGAAGCAACTAACAGAATGATTTTTAAAAGGGAGAAATGTAAAGTTCTACATCTGGGCAAGAAAAATGAAAAAAGCATATACAGAATGGGAAGAATATGGCTAAGCAACAACATGTGTGAAATTGAATTGGATATACTAAAAGATCACAGACTGAACAAAAGTCAACAGTGTGATGCAGCAGCAAAACAGGCAGATGCAATTCTGGGTTGGATTAACAGAAGCATACAGTTCAGATCATGTGAAGCAATTATCCCCCTTTACTCTTCTTTGGTCAGAGCTCATCTGCAATGCTGTGTATAGTTCTGGGCACCATATTTAAAAAAAGACATGAACAAATTGGAGCAAGTTCAGAGAAGAGCGACCAGAATGGTGACCGGTCTGCAAATAATGTCCTATGAGAAACTGAGTATTTGGGAATGTTTAGCTTGCAAAACAGAAGCCTGAGAGAAGACTTAATAACTGTATACAAA
This sequence comes from Oophaga sylvatica, assembly GCA_033576555.1. Classification (NCBI taxonomy): domain Eukaryota; kingdom Metazoa; phylum Chordata; class Amphibia; order Anura; family Dendrobatidae; genus Oophaga; species Oophaga sylvatica. The sequence goes on from JARQOD010000006.1 coordinate 42,256,710, forward strand.
TGTCTCAAGGGCTGTGTCACACTGTAGAAGGATCAGCTTCATTCTTATTTGCACAAGGAAAGACTAGAAGCAATCGGATGAAACTGAATAGGAGGAGACAGTGAGGGTGATCAATGAGTGGAACAGGCTGCCACGAGTGGTGGTGATTTCTACTTTAATGGAAGTCTTCAAACAGAGGTTGGGCAGACATCTGTCTGAGATGGATTAGTTAATCCTGCATTGAGCAGATGGTTGGACCAGATGACCAAGGAGGTCCCTTCCAACTCTACCATTCTATGATTGTATGATTCTTTGAAATACTTTTACACTGCATTCCTGCCTGTGGTCATTATTTGGATGTTTGATGCAATGGCTCTGTGCTGCTTCCCTTCACAGATGCTTTGTAACATCTTTGTCAGCTCCTGTTCCTTTTGTTCTTGCTTCAGCTGCTAGGCAATGCCCCGCCTTTGTTGCGGGTGATGTGTGACAGCATGAGTCCTGTTTTATTCCTGGGGCTTGTGGTAGTGCTAGATCAGGGAGCTATAAGGTTAATAGTCTGTTTTATTATTTTTGCTTTTATTCTCTTCTGAGAGCCTTGGGTGTGGCTGCCCAATTTCCAGTGCCAATCAATTAGTTTTGCTACCTGGCTTGAGCGCTTGTACTTGCTTCTGTTGTTTTCTTCATTCCTCTTGTTTTCTGACCTCATCATAAATTTTGACCATCCTCTTTTATTATGATTCAGTTCCTGACGTCACCTCCTGGGTCTGACGTGGAAACCTGACTATCCTTTTTGCCAGCTTGCGCCACCAAACAGCAGCTGACTCTTTGGCACTAGCCCAGAGACTTCTAAATAAGTCCAGATCCCTGCACAGGGGTTAAGGATTGAAGGCCAGGGCAACCTTTGGGCTCTGGAACATGGAGAAGCTTGCACAAAGCCTTTTTGTGGTTGCTCTTTTAGAGCTACCAGGTGACTTAAACAGTGACTGAGTGACACATTTAAGGTATATAACTGGAGCAAATTCAGAGAATTTGACCTTATACCGGACGCTGATTGGCTCTACGCTGCCATTGGATCCCACCCTTCTCTTTTTTACTCCACATGTAGCGCACTATTATACCCAGGACTAGCGGTGGATACCGCGTCTGGTATGCTGCACTGTGCACCACTACCACACAGGTGAGTAATGGAGCTTCCCTTTCCTTCTAGACTGGCAGCCTTTTTAAAGTGTTCTATTTTTAATGTACCCCCATGTCTGCTTTCAGATCCGCCTCACTGATGCAGGCAGAATCACTCCTACCTGAAGTAACTAAACTTCACTGGCCACTACTCTGGTATGATAGTACCTATATACTCATTATACTCACCTTTTCTTGTGACCCTCACAGTGGCCATGATAGGAATCTGCGCTTCCTCTCATTATAGATTTATCTAACAACAAAGCTTACTCTCTTGTCCATTGGACAACATTGCAGCAAAGTGAACGGGTATGACTTCCATTTATTTTCTTCACAGTCTCACTAATCTCCTGTCATATTTTACGGTTCACTCTCCTTTAACAAGGGATATTATCCCTCACGGATGGCACTGGACTAAAAAATGTAGTTTTTCTACATTACCATTTTCTCTATGAATCTGATTGACCATTATTGTTGTAAATACTTTATTTTGCTACGGATTTTCTGTTGATAAATTTGATTTTTTATTTTTTTTGTGTTTATTTCTGTTGTAGTAACTGATGAAGGTCTGATTATTGACCAAAACATTTTCTGTTTTCTACGCTGTGGACAACATTAAATATTTTCATTGATCATTTAAGTTGAGTACTGAGTCTATGAAGATTGATGCCATATTTACACCTTTGCTTGTCACAGTATAGAGGGATCATCCTTATTCTCATTTGCATATGGAAACATGAGAAGCAATGGACTGAAACTGAAAGGGAGAAGATACAGATTAGATTTTAGAAAAAACATTATGACAGTGAGGACGATCAATGAGTGGAATAGGCTGCCATGAGACGTGATGATTTCTACTTTAATGGAAGTCTTCAAACAGAGGCTGGACAGACATCTGTCTGAGATGGTTTAGTGACTCCTGCATTGAGCAGGGGGTTGGACACGATGACCCTGGAGGTCCCTTCAAACTCTACCATTCTATGTTTCTATGATTCTACATTTACACAAAACCAATTGACAGCAAGAGGCAACCATGGATTGGACATTTACACAGGCAGACTAAAGTTAATGATGCACACTGAGCGATCTGTAATAGATCATTCACAGCATACAGGCTGCCATGATTCTGCACAAAATATCATTTCACTCGAACTTTTGATCATCAGCCTGTTTACACTAAAATATATTGTTCGCGATAAATTTTCAGTGTACATGCAGCATTGGTCTTGCAGAGAAACAGCTGCTTCACTTTCAAGACAATGCAGATGATTGTAGTTGCATCATGGCCTTCAGGGACAAAAATGTTAACCTGTGAGATAAAATGATTGTAAAAGAAAACAGTAAAAAGACCACAGCAGCACAGAGCTGATGTTGTGAAAAGCTGCAAAATGTCCCAACTTGGA
>JARQOD010000006.1:42259367-42299315 GCA_033576555.1 Oophaga sylvatica
TTTAAGGAAAGGGCCAAGGATGGGGGACATTAATACATAACAGGGAGGGTGGCAACACATATGTCCTTTTAGGGTTTAGAACGAACGCTACTAGGGCCCATACATCTGACCAACATGAGCGCAAGAGGGGGCCCCGGGCCCAAATTTTGTACTGGAGCCCATCGGACTCTAGTTATTCAACTGCGAGTGCAGTCAAATTTTTTCCATTGACTTGCAAGGCTGAGCGCGATCTGAATATTGGATGAAAAATTGTGCTGCAATTTTTTCCCCGGACATGTGCACGGCCCCATAGAATAACATTGGACTGAGGTTTTGTCGGATCACACTCCAACCGAAAATACTGCCTTCTGCATGACCCTTTTGGCTGTGCTATTAAATCCATGCCTATTCTCCACTAAATTACTGTGATGTTGCCGAGAAAAGAAACTTTGAAAAACTGGGACGATGTAAGATTATTCAGACATGTTCTTTTTACCTAAATTTAAGAAATAATTCAGTACTTATGTTATTATTAGCATTTATATTAAGATTAGAGAGAGCTTATCAGTAGTTTGCAGTCTGTTGTACATTACCTCAGCTCGCCTAGTAACCAACTGACTGGGTGACCACAAACTAAAACATCCCTCTGAGACTCTTTTACTAAGTCTTATTTGCCTCAGTGCAAGTGAAATAGAAAATGTTCCAGCCGATCCTTGATTAAAATATTTAAAAAACTTTTATTCGATGTGGTAAAAATTGGCACACACAATAAATCCAAGCATGGAAATGGCGTCATGCTTGGATTTATTTAGAATGACAATTTTTACCATATAGAATACAATTTTCTGAAATATTTTAATCAAGAATTGGCTGCAAAATTTTCTATTTATGATGCAGTCTTTGGCCCCAAGGGGCAGGAGTGACATTTCCGTGCTGAGAATCACTGAAAGTCTCAACAAATGTGATCAGGATTACACCTGTTTGTACTGTGCAACAAGTACCTAACCCTTTAATAACCGTCAATATCCATTTTTCTTGACTTGAGATAAGAGACAATAGCATCTTATCGGCTGATGAAAATGCAGGGGGAGTCAACCGTGTAATACAGCTGACATTCTGCTGGATCGGCAACGATCAGAGTTGGCACCAGTCATGGTCATTTAACTCCTAAGATGCTGCAGTCAGTACCAAATGTGGCATCTAGATGATTAAAAGAGGGAGAGAGCACTCTCTTTAACCCAATCAGCACTGCAATATCGTCATTGTGTGATTCCGATGGTTGCCATGGCAATCCAAGGTCAAGTGATGGACTTGGGGTCTGCCTGCTTTGGTGGCTTGTTAAGATATTAGCAAAGTTTTGATGGGATTAAAAACAATAAAATATCATGTTCACTTCACCCATTACCTATCTCCGCTGAAGCTCCACATCAGACCTCCTCTCGCTTCATCTGCTCCCTCTCTAGGCTTCTCTTCACTCTTCGCCAGTATTACTAATGCCAACCAGTCCTTCATGCACTTTATGATGTTATCATGTCATAACATGTGTCACCCTATGACGTAAATCCTGATACCGCAATATTCACCTGCACCCGACAAGTCATGTACATGTACTTCACACACGGGAAGGATAAAACATGTCCATAGTCCTCCATTGTCCCAGTGTATGCCACAGTGTCTTTTAGGCATACACATGGACAATATGTTCTGTATCTGAAAATGTAATTTGTCTCACTTTCCTTTGCAGAGGCCACATACAGTATAAATGTATATTGCACAGTATCATTTTTTGGTACAAGAGGACTGGAGTCCAAAGCCAACAGGGAATACTCTTGACTTGTATCTCTAACAGAAGCAATAGGGATATCATAACAGAGTCTAATGTACAGTACAAGCCTCAAAAGATTTACCCCTTTCCCTTGGTTATTATGATATATATTTTTTACTCCTTGAAATGAGAATGATCTTTTCACTAAATCAATGGAATTGACAAAACACTGGCCATACTGCCTACGACAACCCATCAGAGCTCGGACTTCATGTCTTAAATTGCTCCCAAAACGCTATATTGTGATTAGTTGCTATGAGTAACGAGGACAATTTTTATAAACGAGGCCAAAAGTTCACTTTTTCTATCCATCAATCAATACTAAGAACATGAACTACAGTATTGGAAATTACAGAACGTTATCCTTGCTTGCTTGTATTGTGGACAATTCATTTTTCTGTTTGACCGTCATGTACCAGGCGACCAGAATATATTCTGTATGTTACCACCATTTCATGAGTCTGGAAAATAATCAATCTCTCCAGAGGGTTACAGAACAATAAAAAGTGATGAATTCTTTTCAAGCAAACTTGGAAAAATCGAGCATAAAACATAGTGAAAACAGCTTAGCATTACAAGAAACCTACACTTCCATAGAGGAAGAATCTGAATGCAAAATTGTGGTGCTTTAACTTCTATTGATTTTGTTGGAGTATACAGCAGCTGCAGGCTTATGTTGCTGGGATTATGTTAAGCAGACAGCAAATGATTGGTTGTCAGTTTCTCCATGTTGTGGAGAAAAAAAAATGGCTGCTGTATGTCCTGAGTCCCAAATAAAACAAGTCATTCTCCCATAATATGTTGTTGAATGATTCTGCTTAAAGCTGGATACTGAAACGCGTTTAACAGCTTAAGTAGCTTCCAACAAGGATTCCCTCTTCAGGATGACACAGCCACAACAAGAAGACTTAGATTTTTTTTTTAGGTAAGCACAATTGTTATAGCCTCCCAAAAAGGACACGAGCTTGGTGCTTGCACACTGGATAGTGGTACAGAGTTTAGTGGTTTCACAACAATGATGACACCGGTTCACTCCATAGTCTTTCTTGCTGTCTCAGGACACTACAATGCTGTCGGTACTGGTCACAGACACTGCCATTGCCTAAAGCTGCAACACTATTTAACGTTATGACACAAAGTAATCTTCAATGTCTAATTTTCAACGTCATTTTTCAATTTCTATGTCCATCATAATGGGGTGGATGAGCACCGCCACCATCAATAGCTGCAATTCACTTGAGAAGATATCTATACATGCCCAGGAGTCATCATTTCAGTCATTTTTTCTTTCTCTCCTTACCACACTATACATGTCCCATACAAACTACAGTGCTTTGCATAAATGAGCACACCTCAACAGATTGGTCAGAAAACCTTCAGCTTTCTTTCAGAATCAGATTTTCTGTGCGATACCATATCATGCAAAAAACTCCTACAAACGTGGGCCAGTAAAGCTACAAATGTAAAGAAATGGTGGTCATCATCGGCGCATGATACGAAGTGTAAAAGAGTGACCACACATGTATAAAAGTAACAATTTTATTGGATGAAGACATAAAATATACATACAAGATCAAAAGTGGGTGATAACATCACAGACAAAAAAAGAAGTACAGCAAAGCACCTTACATCCAAAAACAATAGAAAAGCGATATAGTTATTATTTTTTCAGGATCATTTTACAATGATTAAGGAAACTATTTAGAGTACCATTATTAAAAAAACATATAGTAGTTATAATTCAAGCAAAAATAGAACAGAGAACGATAGCTGTCCCGAACTTATAAGCAGTGCAAACTGCTAGTTAATAGGGATCAATATTAGAAAACCTCTAAAATTTGATAATTATGGGCTTCTAGTGATACAGATCCTAGTTACACTCAAATACATTTGTAAAAAAAAACAATTATATGATGTTAGGGTTGGTGGAACGCACTAAATAAATATAAATAATAACTGCTGTGCGGATAGCAGTCCGTGGTCATGCATTCTGCAACGCAAAAAAGCAACTCCTCACCGGAGAAGCCGGTATTCTAGGGGCTTATTTCAGCCAGGCCCTGAACACGTGCATACAAATCTCCTCACCGGAGGTGCCGGTATTCTAGGGGCTTATTTCAGCCGAGCCCTAACCACATGCGTGCATGATCACACTGGCGCAAAGCACATAACACAATTGATGCTAGCGCACGGCCGAGCGGCCATGCACGCCTTTTATAGCAGCAGCTACAGGACCTTCCAGAAAAGGACCAATGAGAAACTGATCCAGAACACAAGCCATTTCAGGACCTTCCTGGCGGACCAATGGGAGTCGCTGCTGTAACCGAGCATGTGACTCCTGATCTCCAATGGGAGATCTTGCCCTGGGCATGCTCAGATGGAGAAACGCAGGACTTAGTCCCAAAGACGTCTGCTCGCCGCTGACCAGTACTGGCTACAATAGCAGAACCTGGAAAATCAGCAGTATTCCTCTGCACAATGTTAGACTGGGCGAGACGCTGGGACCGACGTCTCTGCTGAGCAGAGACCACTGCGGCCGGAGACGGATGGAGACCGCAGCAGGGATGGTTCGAGATTCCCCTTGTGCAGAAGTGGGAACTCGACCCCTAACATATGGTGCAAGTACAGTATGTTGTTATGATTTGGTAGCTGAGAAGAGCAGGCAAAAAAGGAAATACACCAGAGAAGTTGGAATCTATGGGATTGCAGTACCCTGACTAACCACCACAACTAAAGGCAGCCGTGGAGCGTACCTACTGGATCTCTTTGGAACAAAACAGCACCTGCCCCAATTTCAGAGGCATCAACCTCCACCTGAAATGGCAGAGAAACATCAGGCTGCCATAGAACAGGAGCAGAAGTGAATCTCTGCTTAAGTTCCTGAAACGCAAAGACTGCCTCAGGAGGCCAATTCACCACATCAGAACCCTTTTTGGTCAAATCAGTCAATGGTTTAACAATAACAGAGAAATTACTAATAAATTTACGATAAAAATTGGCAAAACCCAAGAATCTTTGAAGAGCCTTTAATGAAGTAGGTTGGACCCAATCACAGATGGCCTGAACCTTGACCGGGTCCATTTCAATAACAGATGGGGACAAAATGAATCCCAGAAATGAGATCCTCTGTACGCCAAAAAGACACTTTGATCCCTTCACATACAGAGCATTCTCTCTCAAAATCTGGAACACAGTCCGAACATGTTTCACATGAGAGTCCCAGTGATTGGAAAAAATCAAGATATCATCCAAATAAACAATCAGAAATTTATCCACAAAATCCCTGAAAATGTCATTCATGAAGGACTGGAAGACAGAAGGAGCATTAGTGAGCCCAAAGGGCATCACTAGGTACTCAAAATGCCCCTCTGGGGTATTAAATGCCGTCTTCCATTCATCCCCGTGCTTAATGCGAATAAGGTTATATGCCCCCCTGAGGTCAAGCTTGGTAAACCAAGTAGCACTTTTCACCCTGGAAAACAGGTCAGAAATCAAGGGTAACGGATATTGATATTTCACAGTGATATTGTTCAAGAGACGATAATCAATACACGGCCTTAATGAACCATCCTTTTTGGCCACAAAGAAAAAACCGGCACCCAAGGGTGAAGAGGATGGTCTGATATGACCCTTCTCCAATGACTCCTTGATATAAGACCGCATAGCGTCATGTTCAGGTACAGACAAGTTAAAAAGGCGACCTTTAGGGAATTTACTACCAGGCACTAATTCAATAACGCAGTCATAGCTCCTATGGGGGGCAAGGATGCAGATTTACTTTCGCTAAACACATCAGAAAAATCAGTCAAAAAGTCAGGAACATCCTGAGCCTGGGGGGAGGCAGAAAAAACAGGAGTGTTGGTATTAACACATTGGCAGCCCCAACTGGTTACAGACACAGATTTCCAATCCAAAACAGAATTATGAGACTGTAACCAAGGGAAACCCAGTACGATAATGTCATGCAGATTATACAGCACCAAAAATTTGCAACTCTCCTGATGATCAGGTTCAACCCTCATTATCACCTGAGTAGAGAACTGAGGTTTATTCTCAGCCAAAGGGTAGAATCGATCCCCAGTAGGGGAATAGACTTCCGTAGGGGTATCAAGGGAAACCCACAACGTTTAGCAAAATCAAAATCCATCAGGTTAATAGCTGCTCCCGAATCAACAAAAGCCTGAGCAGAAAATGTGGACAGGGAGCAAATCAGGGTAACAGTCAACAAAAATTTAGTCTGAACACTACCCAAGACAACTGAACGTGCAAAACGTCTTCCCCGCTTAGGGCAGACTGAAATAGCATGAGAGGCATCACCACAGTAGAAACATAACCCATTGCGTTTACGAAACTCATGACGCTGTGCCCCAGAAGCCACTCTATCACACTGCATGGGTTCAGAAGCTGGTTCACAAGGCAACACTGTTCCACGCATACCTCTACGCTCACGCAAACGTCTGTCAATTTGAATCGCTAATGACATAGAATCATTGAGACCAGAGGGACAGGGAATCCCACCATAACATCCTTTACATTCTCTGACAGACCCTTCCGAAAAAGGGCTGCCAAAGCATCGTCATTCCATTTGGTCAGGACTGCCCACCTTCGGAATCTCTGACAGTATAACTCAGCGTCCTCAAGCCCCTGATTTAATGCCAACAAGGCTTTTTCAGCTTGATCAGTGACATTAGGCTCATCGTACAATAACCCCAGAGCCTGAAAAAATGCATCAACATTACTCAAAACAGGATCCCCAGGTGTCAGGGAAAAAGCCCAATCCTGAGGATCGCCGCGCAGGAGAGAGATGACAATTTGAACCTGCTGTGCTGCGATCCCTGAGGACTTAGATTTCAAGGCAAAAAACAACTTACAGTTATTTTTGAAATTCAGAATTTAGCTCGATCCCCTAAAAAAAAATCTGGCATGGGAATCCTAGTTCCACAACAGGCAACCCTGCAAGATAGGTAGCAATACTCCGAACTTCAGTGGCAAGCTGATCCACACGGCCAGACAACTGTGCAAACTCCATTGAGAGAAAAAAAAAATCCTCCTCAGCATTCAGAGAAACAGAGGGAAAAAAAAATAAAAATCTCTGACAACTCTGACAATCTTCTTTCTTTAACACTATTTTTCCCTTCTGTGAGTACCATACAAATATCAGTTTTTGGGCCGGTGATACTGTTATGATTTGGTAGCTGAGGAGAGCAGGCAAAAAAGGAAATACACCAGAGAGGTTGGAATCTATGGGATTGCAGTACCCTGACTAACCACCACAACTAAAGGCAGCCGTGGAGCGTACCTACGTTGGTCCTAGACGCCTCGTCACAGCCTGAGAAGCTAACTACACCTAAAGACAGAAAGAGGAAAACTATCTGCCCCGGAGCAGATCCCCAAAGAACATAGAAAGCCCCCAAACATGTAATGGCGGTTAGACAAGAGGAAAATACAGACACAGACAGAAAATAGTATGAGCAAACGTTGGGGCCCAAACTTCCTAAATAGAAAAGGATAGGAAGGACACTTACTGCAATCCCAAAAAACCCTGAAAAGTACCAACTCAACTAATTACAAAAACACCTGAGATCACACGACCTCTACCACCTAAATTAGTTCTCTGGTGTAACAAAACTAAACAGCAGCCACTGAAAAATCTGGAAAAGGCAAATGAACAAACAACAGTGGCAGAACTAAACTGAGAGGAGCACAAGCCCCCAGAGGGGACCCGGCAGACCCCCACAGAAGTGCAGGACAAAATGCAAAAAGCAAGCACAAAAAACTAAAAGAAGAAAATGTCTTATCTGTTAGCAGAAAATGCAGGCACAAAACAGCAAGCTACAAAGTGAACAGGAATCAAAGATGAGACCAGAACAATTGATCACCGGCAACCCTGATGGGAGGGAACCTCCCTTATATAAGACCAGTCAGTAACACCTGATCGCCAATCTTCACAATCTTCATTGGATAGTTCAGTATTGTTTGTAACCACCAGAGGGAGCTTCTGCTCAGAATTCATTTCTAGCACATTCACAACAGTATGTATTACCTATTGACAACACAGCTCTCACCACGTTTTTTCTACCCCATCTGATAGCAGCAAGATAAATGTCAGAAACCCTGATTGTAGAGATGTATAACTTACTGGGCTGCATGTTGTGGTCTTAAAGAAGTTCTTCCATCAAAATTATATTGCCGTCAGCACTGTGTACTTACAATTGCTCATTTTGCCTTTCCACCCAGCTAATTCTTCTCTTTTCCATTAGGTCTATGACATCACATGATTTAAAAAAGAATAGATGCATCCTTCTAAGCTATTTTCTCTGCATGATTCATCACTGCAAAGACCTTGACAGGATGGAAGAGCAGAGCAGCTGGGTCAGGAGTTGAAGAGGGAGATGACTCATGCAAGGAAAAGAGACTTCTTGATTCTATATAGAGCAGAGAATATAATTAACTGGGTAGAAAGGCAAAATGAGCAATTGTAAGTACACAGTGCTATATAATATGATGACTGCAATATATTAAAATGATAAAAGCGTTGATAAGAGTGCTTCTTTAAAAAAAACTGTTTTATCAGCTGCATGTCTACCATTTCTCTGAAAGCTGAGCTCTATGTTACGTTGCCCACACCACTGATTTTCAACTTTCTTTTCCAATGCATAGGCAGAAAGCTACCAATCATGGTGGGGAGGAGTTGCATGTAGTTCATGAATATGGAGGACTACATGGCAGCAGATTTACCAGTCCTGTAGTGATAATCTCCTACTTATAAAACAGTGATTTTATCAAAACTACAGCAAGCAGCTCAGTAAGTAACACATCGCTGCAATCAACGTCTCTGTCTCTGCATTATGCTGCTTTCAGACTATTGCCAGATTTCCTTTAAGTGTGATAACTATACTGTATTCACCAACTCTTACTCCACTATATACTTACGTGAACACTTTATGGAATTATCAAATGTTCTGGTTGATTATTACTTCTCAACTATAGAAAATCTTGCAGAAGTAATTTATAGGGTAACAGTTCATTTCTATGCGCCCATAACAGTATTCCCATCCACTAAATCTTTATAATTAATACCACCAGAACTATAACTTTATTATAGAGCGTCAATCTAACTTCTCACTAGTTCTTCTCTCAGTGTAAATCCCCGATGTCATCTCTGGGTAACATACGTAATGACTGGAGCATATGCACAAAAGACTATTTCAAAATTAACTCTACTCGAGGGTAATATAGAAAGGCTATTATGCCTATGAACATTAATAAGAGTAAATCACATCTAGATTTATTTCATACATTTCTATTAGTTACCAAGGTACAGTTCATGGAATAAATTTCCCAAATGTGTCTATTATCTACGGTTATGCATAGGCGTACTTCACTGCAGAGCCCAACTGATAGCTGGTGTGCTGAAATTGAAGTTGGCTAGAACTGATGAATTCCAATGCATTTTAACTGTTTAGTAATTCATTCTATCACTAAAAAGTGATGTGAAAGCTAAAGACTGTCTTTAGGTAGTGGATATTAAATATTAAAATGTAGGTTCATATTTGAAAAACAATATTACAAGATATTTGATACAGAAATGGGAATCCAGCATCAGAATATAGTCTGGGATTTTATCCAGCCTGGTTATCCAAATGCTATTCTTGAACTAAAAATTTCCAAGGTGGCCAAATTTATTAAGAATCATTTATAAATTAGACGCATCTTTGAGGTGTCTGTGCATTAAAAATTTAAATCTATGTCATCTATACGTGGTTGATGTCTCATTTTTGCTTTGACCCACTCACTCCTTCAGTCAAATTTTGACAATTTTTGACACCATGATGTCAATTCAATAAAATTATACCTTACCCAGTATGTTTAAAGATAATAAATAAATAATAAATAAAGATTATTATTAATTATTATATATGTTTTAAAACATTTTATGGAGACAGATAGCAGGTGGATTACTGGTGGATGGCATCTATGAGTCAGTGCAATCTAGTAGAATCTTTTCTGACAGATGGTCAATAGTGATGGGCGAACGTGCTCAGACAATATCTTATCCAAGCATGCTCGGATGTTATCCAAGTATCTGAGAGTGTTCGTATATTATGTTTGCGTCCCCGTGGCTGCATGATTTGCACTTGTTAGACAGCCTCAACACATGTGGGGATTCCCTAACAAACAGCCAATCCCTGCATGTGTCCAGGCTGTCTAACAACCGCAATTATGCAGCCACAGGTGGGGACACAAGCATAATATTTGAGCACGTCCAGATGCTCGGATAACATCCAAGCTTTCTCAGATAAGACTTTATCCAAGCTCGTTCACCCATCATTAATGGTCAACAGATGCCGTCCATCAGACACATCCATCACAGTCACTCAATTTAAAAAAAAAGTATATGTTAACCCATTCCAGATCAGAACTATTTTTTCATTTTGATCTTTCTTTTTTCTCCTTCAAAGACCCTTGAGATTTTTATGTTTATGAGGCTTGCTTATTGTAAATTTTTTCACTGTATTTTTAGTACCCCAGAGGTATTTGAACCTGTGATCTGCTTCTAGTTCGGCTTCAAAGGAGTACCAGGGATGATGTAGCATTGGTTCCTTAAAAGAGTTTTTCTGTCCAAATCAATAAGTCTGCAGTCACTCTGTGACTGCAGACTTATGGATCCCCCAGCACACACACTCTTTGCTACGAGGAATCGTAGGTTTCTGAGCTGGGACCGGAATAAAGTATGTGTTAAACATACTCCCGGCCACAGCCCTTCCACTGGGCGCAGCCTCACTCCATAGACTTGTTTGAAGCGAGGCCTGGCCCTTTAGTCAGCCATGCCCACTGGATGACCTCTTCACTAGTTGGGGTGGGACTTCGCTTAATACAAGTGTATGGAATGAGGCTGCGCCTACCAGTCAGGCTCTGGTCGGAGTGTGTATAAATCATACATACCCTCAGGTCCTGGCTCAGAAACCGGCGAATCCTCGCAACGCACACTGTGTGTTCTGGGGGATTCATATATCTGCAGTCACACAGTGTGAATGCAAACTTATCGATTTAAACTGGACATCCCCTTTAAGAAAACCTTGGCTAATATGGCAAATCGTCAGCACACGATCACAGTCAAAGATAAAAGGGTGGTGATAGGCACCCAAATGGACACCTCATTGGGTTAACGTCACTTACATCTTGTAGCCACTGAGCCCCACTCAATACATCTCCCCAAGAATGGACAAATTAGTACGTCTGTTTGATTTGATATGCAAATTGCCTCTTCAGAAAAAAAGAGGACTTGAACTCTATATCGCCACCTGTTGGAAGTAGCACGGCGAATAAGCCTCCTTACCTTGACACGCCAGAGCTGGTATGTCACTCTCCACGAGGAGAAACCTTACCCCATTTGATTTGATTCTTTTTTAATATAGGAGTCTGCGAGTGACATATGGACGAGGGATGTCATTCATGGGAGATAAGTTCAAGAAGTTACAAGTTTGTGCCCTTTTATACATATTTGAATACTATTTACATGTACTATTACTATTTATTTGTTTAATTGCTGTAGGATATTTGCTCATTTTGTACTTTGTTTTTTTTTTGTGTTTTGACTACATAATAAATTGTGGTAGGTGGCATTATACACTTTGTAAAAAAAATCAAGCTCAATGACCCAAAATACTTTAAGAACAGATACTGAAAACCTTGTTCATGCTTAAGATTTTTTTTGCAAACTTTTCATCTTTTCTAAGTCATTGCAGTAAAAATAGTGATTTTTCTAAACCTTCTATATGCATCTCTAGGCAGAAAATAATGATGGCTGAAAGAAATATACGGATTATACCATACAAAATTCTTTAAACTAGTCTCTGTGACTTGAGGGCATAGAATGTAGATAATTGTTATATATATGATTGACATGGGGTACACACATTTATTAGAGGCTAGATCATGGAATATCTAAGCTAGGAAGATAATCTGTGTACAGAGAGACATATTTACTTAATATAACCATTGTGCCCATTTGCTGAATTGAAGTATCGCTACAATTTCTCAGCAAGATAATGGAGGCAATTTGCTCTTGGAGAAATTGTTCTCAGGGTACATAATAATAGTCACTGTTAAATATGTCTGATATTATTTTGAAAATGATTGGAATATTTATTTTTTATATCACTAGTAAAAAAGCAATCGAACCTCATATAACCCATATCCTTTGGGCTTTAAGCCATATCCAAGTCTCAGTGCCAGCCACAAGTGGATGGGGCTATTAAAACAGTTTAAAGTGCTGTGCTGTGTTATTTCTGTAAATCCCATGGAAATAAAGAGGAGGCAGAGAACCAGCATAGTATATAGAGCTATAGTGACTCTGTAATTCCCCTTCACCTGTATGGGGAACTATGGAAACAATTTTGTGCATCCCACTCAGCTGTTTCCAAAATCCACACTCAGACCAGCTATACAAAAATTTAGGACCACAATTTCATTATAATGACCCTGTGAATACTCCAACATTAATTCTGCTATCTTCATTCATGGTGAATACAAATGGTAGAAAAACACAAATGATGAATCACCACCCCTTCCCTTACCACACAGGATTGTCCAGTGACACAAACTATTTAGAGTAGGACTCCTCAACAATACTTTGCTATCCATGATTGACAGGTCACTCCCATGGTTCTACATAGGGAGAAAACTGTCAATCAACTGAAGTTGGATGGAGAGAAGCCGACCATGGATGTCATCAGACTAGTCAGGTTTCTCGCTATCAACCCCTACTGGCTCTTAAAAGTATGTTTTCTCTGAAATACAGTGCTATTTCAGAGTTAAACAAACTTGGCAGCCAATGCTTTGGGCAGAATAAATCTAATAACAGGTTCCCTTTAAAGAGGTTCTCCTTTTCTGGAGAAATATTCGGCAAGTATTGCTGTTTCCTAAATTCTAGCATTGAGTTAAAAGCACTGCTAAGATTTGGCTCCATTTGCCACTTTGAGCAGCCATCATTAGAGATGGGTGAGTTTATTCTAGTGAAACTGAATTTCACTCAAATTTCCAAAAATACGCATTCTGGCCAAAGTCAGCAAAATGGTGGTCAGGTACAAGTGCCATCTTGCTGAACAACAGGGGTCTTGCAAAAGGTTTAAAACAAAAAAAACAGACTCACCTGAACACTCAACTATCCTGCCAATCTTCCTGCTCCGTGCAGCTTTCTAGTCCTCTTTGCCTCTGTCAGGCAGCATTTCCAGTCTGATATTAACTCTGGGTGAGGGTTTCCACGCATGTACAGTACAGACAAAAGTTTGGACACACCTTCTCATTTAAAGATTTTTCTGTATTTTCATGACTATGAAAATTGTACATTCACACTGAAGGCATCAAAACTGAATTAACACATGTGGAGTTATATACTTAACAAAAAAGTGTGTAACAATTGAAATTATGTCTTATATTCTAGGTTCTTCAAAGTAGCCACCTTTTGCTTTGATGACTGCTTTGCACACTCTTGGCATTCTCTTGATGAGCTTTAAGAGGTAGTCACCGGAAATGGTTTTCACTTCACAGGTGTGCCCTGTCAGGTTTAATAAGTGGGATTTCTGGCCTTATAAATGGGGTTGGGACCATCAGTTGTGTTGTGCAGAAGTCTGGTGGATACACAGCTGATAGTCCTACTGAATAGACTGTTAGAATTTGTATTATGGCAAGAAAAAAGCAGCTAAGTAAAGAAAAACGAGTGGCCATCATTATGTTAAGAAATGAAGTTCAGTCAGTCCGAAAAATTGGGAAAACTTTAAAAGTGTCCCCAAGTGCAGTTGCAAAAACCATCAAGCGCTGCAAAGAACCTGGCTCACATGAGGACCGCCCCATGAAAGGAAGACCAAGAGTCTGCTTCAGAGGATAAGTTTAATCGAGTCACCAGCCTCAGAAATCGCAGGTTTACAGTAGCTCAGATTAGAGACCAGGTCAATGCCACACAGAGTTCTAGCAGCAGACACATCTCTACAACAACTGTTAAGAGGAGACTTTGTGCAGCAGGCCTTCATGGTAAAATAGCTGCTAGGAAACTACTGCTAAGGACAGGCAACAAGCAGAAGAGACTTGTTTGGGCTAAAGAACACAAGGAATGGACATTAGACCAGTGGAAATCTGTGCTTTGGTCTGATGAGTCCAAATTTGAGATCTTTGGTTCCAACCACCGTGTCTTTGTGCGACGCAGAAAAGGTGAACGGATGGACTCTACATGCCTGGTTTCCACCGTGAAGCATGGAGGAGTAGGTGTGATGGTGTGGGGATGCTTTTCTGGTGACACTGTTGGGGATTTATTCAAAATTGAAGGCACACTGAACCAGCATGGCTACCAGAGCATCTTGCAGCGGCATGCTATTCCATCTGGTTTGTGTTTAGTTGGACCATCATTTATTTTTCAACAGGACAATGACCCCAAAACACACCTCCAGGCTGTGTAAGGGCTATTTGACCAAGAAGGAGAGTGATGGAATGCTACGCCAGATGACCTGGCCTCCACAGTCATCCGACCTGAACCCAATCGAGATGGTTTTGGTGAGCTGGACCGCAGAGTGAAGGCAAAAGGGCCAACAAGTGCTAAGCATCTCTGGGAACTCCTTCAAGATTGTTGGAAGACCATTTCCGGTGACTACCTCTTGAAGCTCATCAAGAGAATGCCAAGAGTGTGCAAAGCAGTCATCAAAGCAAAAGGTGGCTACTTTGAAGAACCTAGAATATAAGACATATTTTCAGTTGTTTCACACTTTTTTGTTAAGTATATAATTCCACATGTGTTAATTCATAGTTTTGATGCCTTCAGTGTGAATGTACAATTTTCATAGTCATGAAAATACCGAAAAAATCTTTAAATGAGAAGGTGTGTCCAAACTTTTGGTCTGTACTGTATCTGTCACGGGTATGTCAGAAGTTGCAGACATTCGCAATACAACAAGCTGCAGAAGGTCTTTTTGTTTGGCTTTGCAGACACCTTCTTAACCCTTCTGAATCTTTGACGCAGTGGCAACCTTTCTCCGGCTCTAATGGACCCACCAGAACCTGGGTATTTATAGACTCCCAGACAGCTGCTGGGAGTTGCCGGTGATATTTCCATTTCTTGGCTTGGAGTTATAGCAGTCGGCTTTCTTCCTCTTTGGTGTTGCTGGAGGACGTCTGTGTTACATTTTTGAGTCTACTCAAGATAAGTGTCCCACACTGTGCATGACAGTTTCAAGACCTACTCGCATCCTGAATTCCTGGCCTAGAGTGAATACCGGGCAGGAGTTGTAGCGGAGGCTTAGATGACCAGATAGAGGGCAGGGAGCAAGGGGGAAGGTTAGGAATGAGGTAAATGTAATTATTATTTTTTATATCTTTTTACATTTTACATTTATTATCCTCTGGGATGTGTAAAGATTCCATGGGCTTAATAAGGAACATTTATTCCATGGAGAATATATATGCAGTAAATCAAATTTCTTAGAAAAATCCACACAGTTGGGCAAATTTGAATTTTGTTAAATCCGCTCATCTCTAGTTATCATGTGACCTCCAATGTATGATTTGCATAGTTGGGGTCACATGCTGACTAGTTGAACATTGAGAGAAGTTGATGAGAATCTAGTCAGCATGTGACTGCAAGCATGCAAGTTGAATATCAGCAGTCACTGCTTGAACGGAGAAACAGTGGAATCCTCACATTGTGTATTTTACACACTGCTAAAATTCGGTAAACCGCAGTGCTTGCCAAAAATATGCCCAAAGACTAACTAGTCCGTTTCCTGCTGTCAACAGACATTAGCTCAGATCCAAGAGGACTGAATAGAGGTGGGTATTGCAGTTTTCCTTCTTCTAGGAAAACCTGATATTTTTGCCAGGTTCCTCAACATTAAGACTGCTCCTCAGTATAGTATTTCCAGAAAACTTCCACATATGAAATTAGTTGCATCATTTGATACCAAACAATGTATTAACTATGTAAAATGCTAACAAAATAATAAACCTGCTGAAACCTCAGAGCCCTGTGGTCAATGATAAAGCCATAAAAATACCTGGAGGATATGAATGACTCTTACAAGACATTCAGTAGCGGAACTTTTGTTGGGAACTTACTAAACATTTGAGAAAGGATAACAAGGAAAACACGTCTATACCAAGGTCAAAATATTATTACTCAACAGATATAACTACAGTATAAAAGACGAAGTATACTGGAGTATATAGACAGGGACAGTCGGTATCAAATGAATGAAACAGGGGGAGAGAAAAGAAAAAAAACGACCTCAAATTCCCAGTATAATTGTAAATAGTATAATCTTTATTAAGTATACATAATAGTAAATTGTAACATTTAAAATATTTTATTATATGTGATTACAAAAATGAACAGGGACACTCACTGGAATATAAAAATAAAATAATGTATGAAAGCCACATACACACGATATATAAAAAGAGACCTAAAAAAATAAAAAAATGAAAGAAATTATAAAAATATACAAAAGTGCAGTGCACGAAAATATAGAGAATGAATATAGTGCAATATTAGGATACTGCCAAAAGAACAGTATATCAAAGTAATATACCGTGCAGCTGTATAATCACTGGAACAATAAAGTGCAAACAGTATCAAATAAATTAGTATTATAAATTTATAAAGTGCAAGGTGCAATATATATTCTCATACTAATAACCTTGTAGCATAAATCACTCCGACAAAATGAAATGACTAAATAGAATAGGTCATCACTTATTTATATGCCAGGATATTTATAAAAGGCAAAGTGTGTGTACACAAAAAAATAATCCTTGTGCCAGCATAGAAGCCATAACCAAAAGTAAATATATCATAAGGGCAAAAAGCTTACATATAAAGCAGCTCATCTATCCACGTGGCGTCCACCCGGACGCGCGTTTCGGCTTATTCGCCCTTGGCTACTTCTTTTTCTTATAATTTCTAAAATTTTAAGAAATTAGTTTTGAGCTTTTGTGACCTTTATTTATTCATGGTAGTGTATATTTTAGGATTCAAAAGTGAATTGTAATTTTTTCATGGGCCTAGATTTTACAATTCATACCTATAAGTACTGAAGGGGTTAAATTGACCCCATACAAAATAGTAGTATTGGCAATACATCTAAGATTACAGAGTACAGAAAATCACAGTGCTTTTCTCTAGTTGTAGAATATAATCATGTCATTGTATATCACGGATGATTCTGCATTTTGTTTTGTCTACAATTGTCTGAACATGTTTGATCCATGTATCTACTAGTGATTTTTGCCTGCCTTTCAGGTGCAAACATTGCAGTTGAAGTTACAACTCCGCATGTTTTTACAATTAAATTTTATTGCTTCTGCGATCTTACAGGTCACATTTTGCAGCGTATATTTGAAGCATGAGTAAGCAGAGGGGTCTGACAAATGACAAAATTTTGAAATGTCTTCCGAATTTGTCTGAAAATGAGTCAGAAGAAAAAAATCAGGAACAAATAGACTCATTGTCTGATGAAGAATATTTTCCTCATGATTAGTGTTGAGCGATACGATACTGCAAATATCAGGTATCGGCCGATATTAGCTGTATCGGGCTTTCGATTCCGAGTACCGATATTTTCGTCATATCGGATACCGGAATCGGGATTGTCACTGTCACTGTCAGTGTCCGTCGGTCGGGTCTGTCACTGTCAGTGTCCGTCGGTCGGGTCTGTCAGGAGTCAGCGGCACTTACCTGGCAGAAGATCTCCGGCGGTCACGGCCTGGACTGCTTCATGGCCGCCATCATCTTTCCCCGGCGGTCACATGCAGTTTCTCGCGATAACTGCAGTGACTGCTGGGTAATCCCGGCCGTAAAGCAGTCAGTCCGATGACGTCACCGCCGGGGAAGCAGGTAATCAGCTGTGCTGCGTCGCGATGACAGGCTCTGCCTGTCATTGCGATGTAGCAGAGCTGGATCATCGTGGGACACTCGTTACTATGGACTGCGTCGGACAGGTGGTATACTGTTGGTTTGTTTTTTTCTTTTTTTACAGGAGATCGATGGCGTCGCAGGAATGAGAGTACAATAAAAGAAATGAAAACTGTGTTGTCTCTTTTATTTCATTAAAAGACTTTTTTCTTGCTTTGTCTTTTTTTTTATGCATTTAATAACTTTGGGATTAATAATGGATCGGTGTCTTATTGACACCTCTCCATTATTAACCGGGCTTATTGTCACCGTGCAATCAACGGTGATATTAACCCCTTATTACCCCACTTGCCACCGCTACAGGGCAGTGGGAAGAGCCGGGTAAAGTGCCACAATTGGCACATCTTTTGATGCGACAAATGTGGGGCTGCTGTAGCCTGGTATTATCAGGCTGTTGAGGGCCAAAATCCATGGGCCTTGACAGTCTTTTAATACCAGGCCGCAGCAGTCTGCATTTTACTTGGCTGGTTAACAAAAATAGGGGGACCCCTACGCCGTTTTTTTTTCGAGGGGATCCCCTATTTTTGTTAACCAGCCAAGCTAAGCAGACTGCTGTGGCCTGGTATTATCAGGCTTGCAAGGTCCATGGATATTGGATCCTTACCAGCCTGAAAAACCAGGCCTCAGCGGTCTGCTTCATCTGGCTGGTTAACAAAAATAGGGGGGACCCCACGCCAATTTTTTTCGAGGGGATCCCCTATTTTTGTTAATCAGCCAAGATATGCAGACTGCTGTGGCCTGGTATTATCAGGCTGGCAAGGTCCATGGATCTTGGCTCCTTAACAGCCTGAAAATCCAGGCCTCAGCGGTCTGCTTCATCTGGCTGGTTAACAAAAATAGGGGGGACCCCACGCCAATTTTTTTCGAGGGGATCCCCTATTTTTGTTAATCAGCCAAGATATGCAGACTGCTGTGGCCTGGTATTATCAGGCTGGCAAGGTCCATGGATCTTGGCTCCTTAACAGCCTGAAAATCCAGGCCTCAGCGGTCTGCTTCATCTGGCTGGTTAACAAAAATAGGGGGGACCCCACGCCAATTTTTTTCGAGGGGATCCCCTATTTTTGTTAATCAGCCAAGATATGCAGACTGCTGTGGCCTGGTATTATCAGGCTGGCAAGGTCCATGGATCTTGGCTCCTTAACAGCCTGAAAATCCAGGCCTCAGCGGTCTGCTTCATCTGGCTGGTTAACAAAAATAGGGGGGACCCCACGCCAATTTTTTTCGAGGGGATCCCCTATTTTTGTTAATCAGCCAAGATATGCAGACTGCTGTGGCCTGGTATTATCAGGCTGGTAAGGTCCATGGATCTTGGCTCCTTAACAGCCTGAAAATCCAGGCCTCAGCGGTCTGCTTCATCTGGCTGGTTAACAAAAATAGGGGGGACCCGACGCCATTTTTTATTCGAAGGGAACCCCTATTTTTGTTAATCAGTTCCCTCTGACGTCACTGATTGTGTCCCTGGCTGACCTGAAGTGAAAGTGGAAAGCAATCAATTAAGCTTTCCACTTCCTCTCCTGTCAGCCAGGAGAGGAACTCATTCATTTGGGGGTTTACTGTGAGGCTGCAGCATTAGCTGCGGTCCCTGCAGTAAACATTAACCCTTTCTGAAGGATTACACCGTGGGACCTGACTGTGCATGGGATAGGTAAGAATAATTTTGCTTTTTTATTTTATTTTTATTACAGGAAATGGTTTTTGCAGTCAAATAAAAGATGGTCAAAAACATGTGTCTTTATTTCATTAAAATGATTTTTAATTAAAGTGTGTGTGTTTTATTTTTATTTCATGCAATAGGATTAATAATTGATAGTTGTCTAATTGACAGCTCTCAATTATTAACCTGGCTTAAGGTCACCTTTCAATTGCAATGTGGCTTTAACCCCATATTAACCCATTCGCCACCGCTACAGGGCAATGGGAATAGACGGGCAAAGTGCCAGAAAGGGCGAATCTAATTATAGATTTGTCTTTTCTGGGGTGTCTGGGGGCAGATGTTAGTAGCCAGGGGGGCCAAAAATAATGGTCCCTCTCTGGGCTATTATTATCTGCCCCCATTCGCTGGCTTTGTCTGTCTGGTTGCGAAAATAGGGCGGGAGCCCACGCATTTTTTTTAAACAATTTTACACCTCATATATATATATATATATATATATATACATGTCATTGAATTTGTGACACATATATATATATTTATATTTATAGTTCATACACTTCTACATAGTATAATAGCCGCTAATTCAATTGCAGGCTTTTGTGAAAATGCAGAACCCGACATGAAATGACACTTGGTGTACATAGGGTTAACCATGTCTTTTCATGTCCTTTGCTATCTGATTTGCACAAACAATTACATCAGTCTATGTGTGCAAAATTTCACACCTGTAGGGGTTAATTAAAGGTGTAAATTCGTAGCAAAAAAGTCCGTTTTTTTTACAACGAATTTACACCTTTAATTAACCCCTACAGGTGTGAAATTTTGCACACATAGACTGATGTAATTGTTTGTGCAAATCAGATAGCAAAGGACATGAAAAGACATGGTTAACCCTATGTACACCAAGTGTCATTTCATGTCGGGTGCTTCTGTCTTTTCACAGAAGCCGGCTTTACCCGGCAATTGAATCAGAGGATATTTTACTATGTAGAAGTGTATAAACTATACATATATGTATATATATATGTCACAATGACATGTATATATATATATATATATATATGTATTCTATGTGTGTATATTTAGTGTTTACAAGGAAATAAAGTTTTTTTTTAGTTGCGATATTTTGTTCCCATAGACTTACATTGGACTTCCGGTATCGGAATCGGATATCGACAATATTTAGTGATATCGGCGATACCATTCCGATCCGATATTTTTAGATATCGAGCAGTATCGCTCAACACTACTCATGATATTTCTGAAGAATCAGAGTTAAGCAGTAGCAGTGATATAATTGACAATACTGAATATTATGGATGATGGACATCCTACTACTGGCAACACCATAATTACGGAGAGATAGAGGAAGAGGGACCCAACCACAAGTTGTTGGATACGGAGGGAGAAAGAAAGGTACAGTGGACATTCCACCTGCTGTATGTCATAAAGAGACTTGTCACAATAAAACTGTGTGGGAAGTTGTCCAAAAAGCTTCTGCTTGTATCGGCCGACTGTCCCAACAAAACGTACTAGGACAAGCATCTGGACCCACCCCTTATGCTAAATGGGAGACCATCTATAAGAACGTATCAAGTGTGTTGAGGTTGCTAATTGATGAACCTATTCTTCACCACATAAAAAAGTTTACAGAAACGGAGGCTTGTCAGAAATTTGAAGATGATAAATGGACAGTTTCTCTAATTGAGCCTGATGCATTTATTGGATTATTAAATATGCAGGGCGCATATAATTAAAATGATCTTTCTGCTAAAACCTTGTGGTCAAGTACTTGGGGTCCTCGCTTCTTTCAGGACACTATGCGAGAAGTATTGAAGAATGACAAGTTTGCTTTATTTTCTGAATCACTTAATTTGGAAATTGCATCCTGTGTTACAAACCTTGACAAAACCTGGCAGTTGATGAACAGCTTTTTCCAACTAAATCAAGATGTCTTATCACGCAATATATAGCCAGTAAGCCGGACAAATTTGGAATAAAATTCTGGCTAGTAGCTGACATAAAATCCAAATACCTCTGAAACAGGTTTAAATTTTTGGGAAAAGATGAATAATGACCGTTGATCAGTCTCTTGCCGAACACGTTGTTCTCAAACTAAAGGATCCATTTTTGAACGAAGGACAATAAGTTACTACAGATACGTTTCTCACCTTGTCAATACACTGAAATCAATGAGAACAAGCATTATGAGATCAGTGGATCGTGCAAGGAAAGAAATTCCATCTTTGGCAAAAAAGCAAGAACAAATACATGCAACACTACTCTGATGAAGAATGGTGACATCACTCTTACTGCTTACCAAGGTAAGCCAAATAAAAATGTAATTTTGCTCCATAGCCTTCACATAGATGAACAAGTTGGAAACAACAAGAAAAAAAATGGAAACCATAACATTTTACAATAAAACAAAGGTTGGAGTGGACACAGTAGCCCAAATGGCTCAAAAGTACACCACAAAATCTGGAAGCCATCGATGGCCAGTTCAGCTGTTTTGTAATGTACTTGATTTAGCAGGTGTAAACAAAATAATAATACTCTATAGAACAGCATCTGGGAGGCAAATTAGCAGATGGGAGTTCATTCTTCAGCTGGCATTAGAGCTTCATAAGAATCACTTGGAATCAAGAAGTGGCCCATCATCCACAATGTCAGGACAACATACGAAAGGACAAGAAATCAGTACGCGTAGAAAATGTGGAGTTGGAAGATGCAACGAAAACAAAGTGATTGAAACTTGAGCAAGGTGTAGCAAACCAGTCTGTGGAAAATGCACTGGGAAAGTGGAAAAAAGTACTGTTTATGTTAACTGTTGCTTTTTTTCCATGTCTTAACATCTTGCAACACAAACAACACAAACATCTTGCATCTATAGGAATCATTGATTGCATTGCTGAGTGTAGAAAGTGAAAATGGTGTTTTTGACTGGTGATGCCTTATTTTACTTGGAACAACATGACTTTTAAGATTCATGTTCCTCCTACAGATATTTGGGTGTGAAGGAATGTTTCCCGATAATATTTCTTTAGTGAGTGTCCCTCAACACACCTCTTATCAGTTTGTAGGTGATTAAAGCAGCTGAAAGCGCTGCTCTTGTTGTTTTCTGGAAGCCCCAAAGAGAATGAATGGAGTTGCTGTCAGACATCCCGCCTGCCGCTCCATTTTAAAATGGGGATAAGTGTCCTGTCAGGGATATATTTTCCCCATTCTTCTGATTGGTTCGGTTTCCAATGGTCGGAACTAAAGGATCAATAAGTTATCATCTATCCTATTGAGCCCATGGATCGGTGATAACTTTTATTAATGAAAGAACCCCTTTAATGCAAACTACTGTAATTGAACATTCAGATATGGTTTGCACACAGTAGATGTGCAGGTGTCGCTTGTGTTTTACAGTCAATACTCCACTATAACGGGAATAACTGCTTACAGATATTTGCATATAGTTATATGGTGCGCCCCTGAAGTCAATTACCCCTGTGAGCCACAGACACCTGATTCCGATCCTGAATCTAGGCATCGAGAAGTAAACAAGAATATATAAAATCTCTCCAGAGAGGATTTTTTACAACAAATCAATTGTAAATTTGTTTGATTGTACAATAATTTTACAATTTTAGCCACTTGTGATTATAATAGTAGCTCATTAAAGGTGTTGTCCGGTCAAAACTGATAAGTCTGCAGTCACTCTGTGTAACTGCAGACTTATGAATTCCCCCAGTGCACGCACAGTGTGGTACGGAGTTTCGCTGGTTTCCGACCTGGAACCAAGGGTATTTATGAGTTATACACACCCCCAACCAGTGGGCGTCGCCTAGATTCCATACAATTGTATGAAGTGAGGCCTCCCCTTCTAGTCAGACACACCCACTGTATGGCCACGTCACTCAACGGGCATGGCCGCGCTCAATACAAGTGTTTGGAAGCAAGGCCGCCGCCACTGGTCGGGTCTGAAATCAGCAAATCCCTGCAGCACACAGTGGATGCACTGAGGGGATTCATAATTCTGCAGTCACACAGAGTGACTGCAGACTTATTGGTTTTGACAGGTCTTTTGAGTCCTGGCATTTTTCTCACTTAAACATATTTCTTTGGGGTGCTTACTGTTAGATCTTCCAGTAATGTAGTGTACACTGTGAGCTGTTTAAAATTCAATGATCTATATGCATTCCCCACCAGGCAAAAGACATCCCTGTTAAATATTGATGGCCCATCCTGGATAAGGTCATGAAACCATTTTTCATGGAATAGAATCGTTGTCCCATCTGCTGTATATACAGCTGCTGTTTGCTTCCATGCATTTAGAAATGCACCAAACGGAAAATGAAATCCGTCCCTTTATGATAGAAAGCATCGAAAACAAAGCAGTACATTTTAATGTAGGCTTTTTATAGCATCATAGATAGTAAAAAAAGGTCAGAGAGTTATTCACCAGAGATCCATGTCATAGGATTTGCTCCGCTGTCAAATTTATTGACCATATCTTCGAGGACAATCTATTACATCTTTGTATGACTTTGCAGAGCTCACATTACGAGTTTTGGCGTTTCATTTTCATCTCTTGGGTGGTCCAAGATCATTAAATAGCGGAACACGGGCAGTGAAACATATAAAATGATAAAATAATATATACTTCCATACTTTTACTTTCCCATCACTCCAACCCATCTCCCCAATGCTTGCCTTTGGTCTTCTATTTTCCTTGGCTGCAGTGGTGACATCCCGGATACCCCACCAATCAATGGCCTCAATGGTATATGGCAAAAGACTGATGAGGCCACTGATTGGTTATAACAGTTATGTGGAGTATACAGGATGTGACGACTGCAGCCAAAGTAATCAGAAGACCACCAGAGGGCACGGCAGTAGGACAATGGGGAGTAGAATGGAAAATATATCTTATTTGCTCATTTTAGATGTACATTTTTAAATATCTCAGTTACCCTTTTAAGTTCTTAGCTAAGTTCTCCATCAAAAGGTCATCCTTAAATGGTTATTCCCATCTTATAATATTATTGCATTGTAGAATATTGCTTTGGCCAAAAGTACAGATTCATCAGTATTATGTAGATTGCTTGTTCTGCAGACCTTTCTAAGTGTATGTTTACATGTTGCATTTTTGCTGTGTTTTTACCCTTTTTCATTGAAAAAAATGCAAGTTTTTATTGTTCCAGCAAAGTGAATGAGTTTTCTGACACACTGCTTATTTTTCCTTGCAGATTTGAAGCAGTTTCAAATCTAAGATGGAAAGAAAATGAGCACATACCCTGTTGTAGGCGAGTAAAAGGCAATTTCTTTGTGTTCATTTTTCTTTTATCTTAGGTTTTGACTGTTTAATGGGCAGTGTGAACATGCTCCTACATGTTGCACGTATACCAACTTCGTTTTTCCACCTATAATGAATGGGAAAAACACATAAAAAATGCAGTGTAGCAAAAAGCGCACTTATTTTATACAATGTTTTCCAGTGAACATTCCAGTATTTGCAGCAGGGGGGAACGTTGTAATCTGGCCTATATCCAAATATGAGCGTGAGGCGTTCCGTCAATTGCAGGATGAACAGACTTATTCTAAATTTACTCATCATAACCCATTAACCTCTTTCTCGGCTCAGCTCCAACTCATTCTTCAAAGGGCATATGACGAGAGAATAATTAATAAAAAGGTTTTGGAGGGTTTGACTGTCCAGTTTCCAAAGGTACCCATATTTTATTTTCTTCCTAAAATACACAAGGGCGAAGTCAACCCTCCTGGACGTCCGATCGTGTCTGGCGAGGGAGGTCTATGTGACCCGATATGCAAATTTATAGACTTTTATTTAAAACCAATAGTTGAAACTTTGCCATCTTATGTTAAGGACACGACAGACATCCTAACCAGGGTTGATGGCGTCTCTGTGGAAGCTGGAACCCTACTTGTAAGTGAGTGGTGAGTGCCATCCATTTTTTCCTTTGGTTGTTGTGGATTTTTTGCATGTTTTTTTTCATATGGATTGAGCACCTACAGCAGTATTTTTGGAGGCTGAATGGCGTTTATCATTTAGTGTAGTTAACCTCATATCAATGTTTTGAGGTAAAGGCAACGCAGTGGTGCCAAACACTTGTTTGCTGCCTACTTGTAACAGTAGATGTCAAAATGCTGTATACCTGCATTAATCATTCAGAAGGCTTGTGGGCGGTTCGCTTCTTCCTCGGGGCCCCCGACCTGGACAGCCCCCAGTGTGAGCTTATCCTCGAGCTCTGCAGTACGTTCTGACGCACAACTTATTTTACTTTTAAGAACCATCTCTTTCATCAAAAACGTGGCGCGGCCATGGGTGCGGCCTGCGCACCCGCGTATGCCAACCTCTTCCTTGGGTTTTGGGAGAGGTTGGTTTTTGGAGACGCGGGTGCGGGGGCCACTGACCAAGTGCTGTGCTGGTTACGTTATATAGATGATGTTTTATTTTTTTGGTGTGGAACGTTGCAGCAGCTCGGGGATTTTATGGCTGTGCTGAATACAAATCCCTACAATATAAAATTCACTTACTGGTATGATGTACATAAATTTGACTTTTTGGACGTCAGTCTGTAAGTGGATGTTCATTCATCCATCCAGACTGATGTGTTTCATAAATCTACAGTACATCTGTTAATGCTTTAATACACGGCAAATCAGCGCATTGCCAAGCCCCCGGTCGGACAGTTCCTGAGGATGAGGTGAATTTGCTCCACGGATAATAAATTTGAAACACAGGCTCAAGATCTTAAAACCCGGTTTGAACAGCGTGGGTATAGTAAGCGATGCATCCGATACGGATATAATGGAGCAAAATCTACCCCACGAAATAATTTATTGTATCAAATAAAAAGAAGGAAAAGGGAGATGAGGCAATTCGCTTTATATCTGTATTCAATCATGAATGGGATAATATGAGAGCCATTTTGACCAAACATTAACCTATACTAAGTACTGAGCCCTCCCTGGGACCCTATCTGGCTGATCGTCCTTTGATGACCCCACGGAGATGTAAAAATTAAAAAGACCTCTTGATTAGAAGTCATTATGTTGCACCTACAAGGGGACCGTTAAAGGGGTGCTACACCTGCGGTCACTGTCTTGCCTGCACTAATGTCCTTTGCAGTACTTCCTTTCACTCTGCTGACAGCAATAAACATTTTCAGATCAAGGAATACATTTCCTGTGGCAGCATGCATGTCATTTACTATGCCACTTTTAGTTGCCCACTTATTTATGTAGGGCTCACCTCTAGAGAATTGAGAGTAAGAGTGAGGGACCATGTGAGGGACATTGGCGCGGCCAATTGAATTGAAAACCATTCCGAGACATTTCAGAGCAGTGCATAGCTGCGATCCTAAAGGGTTTATCGGTTAGAGGAATAGACTTAGTCCATACTGGTATAAGAGGTGGAAATGTTAAGCAACTCTTGGCAAAATGAGAATTAAAATAGATTGTAACATTGGGAACAATAAAATCAGATGGTTTGAATGATGCCCTGAATTTTTCTCTTTTTTTTTATAAAAAGATCGCTTAACTAGTTCACTATGTTTTTAATGTGCATTTGGATTTTTTGTGCACAATTGTCATAATTGTATTTGTTATTTTTATTTTTCTCAGTTTCCATGTATAACTGGTTCCCATAATTATATTTCATGACCTTGGCTTTCATCTTATGTCAAATATGACTTTACCCACCATGATGAGACTATGAAGATTTTCTTTCTGAATATTATCTATTTGGGTTATACTTTTATGGATAAAGTGAAGGATGATGACAATATGGAAAAAAAATCTGAATTGAAGATGATGAAGCAATGTGACATTTGTATTCCTTCTTTATTATCCATTATATTGCTTTTGTAGTGTTAATTTATATATATATATATATATATATATATATATTATATATATATATATATACAGCGTCGGACTGGAGCACCTTGGGCCCACCAGAGAAAATCATTCTTGGGGCCCACTATGTAGCTACATAGAAATAAATACAAGATCACCAATTGTGCGGTAAAACGCGCTAATATCAGGGTATAATATAAGGTAATTATGTAGCAGGGGTTGGGGTAGCCCTCTCATAGAATATAAAGTAGCCCCCTCATATAGTATAATGTAGCCCCCTCATATAGTATAATATAGCCCTCTTCATAGAATATAATGTAGCCCTCCTCATAGAATATAATGTAGCTCCCCATAGAATATAATGCAGCAAGCATCATAGAGTATAATGCAGCCCCCCATAGAATATAATGCAGCCCCCTTCATATAGTATAATACAGCCCAACCACAGAATATAATGCAGCCCTCCTCATAGTTACATGCCCCCCCCTCATACAGGGTATCATGCAACCAGGATATATATATATATATTATATATATTATATATATATATAACACATACACTGTACAGACCAAAAGTTTGGACACACCTTCTCATTCAAAGATTTTTCTGTATTTTCATGACTATGAAAATTGTAGAATCGCATCAAAACTATGAATTAACACATGTGGAATTATACATTACACTTTACAAAAAAGTGTGAAACAACTGAAAATATGTCTAGGTTCTTCAAAGTAGCCACCTTTTGCTTTGATTACTGCTTTGCACACAGAAAAGGTGGAGGTGTGATGGTGTGGGGGTGCTCTGATGGTGACACTGTTGGGGATTTATTCAAAATTGAAGCGGTGAGCGGTCCAGCTCACCCCAAACCATCTCGATTGGGTTCAGGACTGGTGACTGTGGAGGCCAGGTCATCTGGCATAGCACCCAACACTCTCCTTCTTGGTCAAATAGCCCTTACACAGCCTGAGGTGTGTTTGGGGTCATTGTCCTGTTGAAAAATAAATGATGGTCCAACTAAACGCAAACCGGATGGAATAGCATGCGGCTGCAAGATGCTGTGGTAGCCATGCTGGTTCAGTATGCCTTCAATTTTGAATAAATCCCTAACAGTGTCACCATCAGAGCACCCCACACCATCACACCACCTCCTCCATGCTTCACGGTGGGAACCAGGCATGTAGAGTCCATCCGTTCACCTTCTGCGTGCAAAGCAGTAATCAAAGCAAAAGGTGGCTACTTTGAAGAACCTAGAATATAAGACATATTTTCAGTTGTTTCACACTTTTTTGTAAAGTGTAATGTATAGTGTTGAGCGATACGATACCGCAAGTATCGGGTATCGGCCGATATTAGCTCTATCGGACTTTCGATACTTAGTTCCGATATTTTCGTCTTATCGGATACCGGAATCGGAATTGTCACTGTCACTGTCAGTGTCCGTCGGTCGGGTCTGTCAGGAGTCAGCGGCACTTACCTGGCAGAAGATCTCCGGCGGTCACGGGCTGGACTGCTTGATGGCCGCCATCATCTTTCCCCGGCGGTCACATGCAGTTTCTCGCGATAACTGCAGTGACTGCTGGGTAATCCCGGCCGTAAAGCAGTCAGTCTGATGACGTCACCGCCGGGGAAGCAGGTAATCAGCTGTGCTGCGTCGAGATGACAGGCTCTGCCTGTCATTGCGATGTAGCAGAGCTGGATCGTCGTGGGACTGTCGTTACTATGGACTGCGTCGGACAGGTGGTATACTGTTGGTTTGTTTTTTTCTTTTTTTACAGGAGATTGATGGCGTCGCAGGAATGAGTATATAATAAAATTAATGAAAACTGTGTTGTCTCTTTTATTTCATTAAAATACTTTTTTCTTGCTGTGTCTTTTTTTTATACATTTAAAAACTTTGGGATTAATAATGGATCGGTGTCTTATTGACACCTCTCCATTATTAACCGGGCTTATTCTCACCGTGCAATCAACGGTGACATTAACCCCTTATTACCCACTTGCCACCGCTACAGGGCAGTGGGAAGAGCCGGGTAAAGTGCCACAATTGGCACATCTTTTGATGCGCTAAATGTGGGGCTGCTGTAGCCTGGTATTATCAGGCTGTTGAGGGCCAAAATCCATGGGCCTTGACAGTCTTTTAATACCAGGTCGCAGCAGTCTGCATTTTACTTGGCTGGTTAACAAAAATAGGGGGACCCTACGCCGTTTTTTTTTCGAGGGATCCCTATTTTTGTTAACCAGCCAAGCTAAGCAGACTGCTGTGGCCTGGTATTATCAGGCTGGCAAGGTCCATGGATATTGGATCCTTACCAGCCTGAAAAACCAGGCCTCAGCAGTCTGCTTCATCTGGCTGGTTAACAAAAATAGGGGGGACCCCACGCCAAATTTTTTTCGAGGGGATCCCCTATTTTTGTTAACCAGCCAAGATATGCAGACTGCTGTGGCCTGGTATTATCAGGCTGGCAAGCAGAGTCGGACTGAGGCACCGGGACACCGGAGAAACCTACGGTGGGCCCCAGCTCCTGCGTGGTGGGCCCTGATTTGAAAGTATAGGTCGCGGGGCAGAGGGGGCGGTGGCCCCGGGGCCCGCACTCTGAGGGGGCCCACCCAGAGCTACGATA
This sequence comes from Oophaga sylvatica, assembly GCA_033576555.1. NCBI lineage: Eukaryota > Metazoa > Chordata > Amphibia > Anura > Dendrobatidae > Oophaga > Oophaga sylvatica. The sequence continues at coordinate 42,289,272 of JARQOD010000006.1, forward strand.
CAGTTACATTCTGCGGCAGAGCAGGGAGAATCGCTCTCCCTGCTCTGCCGCCCGGAAGCTATGGGGCCTGAACAGGCGTTGGGGGGGCCCGGTGCCAGCAGTGGGCCCCCCACCCGTCATCGGAGGGTCAGCTGTATCGGCATCCAGCCGATAAAGCTGACCGCATGGAGAGAGAAGGAGCGAGCGCTCCTTCTCTCCCATAATCCCCCTCTCAGCGTATGACAGCGGGCGCAATAACATCACCTGCCGGCGCCCGCTGTCAGACGCTGAGAGGGAGAACAGTGAGCAGCACAGGAGCCGGGAGGTGAGTTTTTTTTTGATTTTTTTTTTAATGGGGGTGCAGTCGAGTCCTGGCTGGAGAAGTCGTCATGTCAGTGTGGGCCAGATGGAAAAGACATGAAAAGTGAACAATTCCATTAGAAACAACATCAGCGGTAAGTCATTATTTGTACCTGTGCTGTAATCTATTATATGTTCTGTAGGACTGGAATTATTTAACACAGACCATATGGCGGTAATATCAATATTGGTCTTTTTATATATAGATTATTTTGGCCAACAGCGCGGTCATTTGCTGAGGTTCTCTGATGATGGGCCCACTCAGAAGTTTTGCCCCCACTAAACCAAAACCCTAGCTACGCCTATGGCTCTCTCTCTAGTCTTTCTTTCTCGCTCTCTGTTCTTTCCTTCTCGCTCTCTGTTCTTTTTTCTCTCTGTTCTTTCTTTCTCTCTTTTCTTTCCTTCCTCTCTTTCTTTCTCTGTTTGTTCTTTCTCTCTCGCTGCTCTTTCTTTCTTTTCCTCAGTACCAGCCACTGTGCCCTCATTACCAGTCAGTGTGATCAGCAGTGCTAAATGGTTACGCTTGGGGCGAGGATATGGGTGTGATTAGCTGTGAAATGGGTGTTGTCGGGGCGTGGCCTAAAATTTTCAGCGGCGCGCAACACGCGCCGCAGCCTTTAATCCTCTTTCCTGTCTTCCAATTTTGGGAGGTATGCTGTATGACCTCCCTACAACTTCTGGCCATGCTCCTGATGAGCGCAACGGATGGTCTCGTGAGGGATCTCCTCCCACACCTGGACTAAAGCATCCACCAACTCTTGGACAGTCTGTGGTGCAACGTGGCATGGCCTAAAATTTTCTGCAGCATGCACAGCGTGCCACAGCCTTTGTCCCTCTTTCCCTTATTCAAAGGTTGGGAAGTATGATGTTGGGCCGCAAGAATATATTTTCTCTGGTGGGCCCAAGGTACTCCAGTCCGACGCTGCTGGCAAGGTCCATGTATGTTGGCTCCTTAACAGCCTTAAATACCATGCCTCAGCAGCAGGGGCGTACATATAAATCATGGGGCCCCATAGCAAAAGTCTGAATGTTCCCCACCCCCCAAAAAAAAAAACCCAGAGGCATTGTAAATGTAAAGTGCCAGCACAGTGAGGGAAGTTGAGTCGCACAGAGACAGGGGTTTTGGGGGTACTCGGCACCGATCACGTCGACTTCTATGGGGGATGTCACGAGTAGCACAGCTCGGTCCGTGACCTGGGCGATCACTGAAATGTGGGATATTTCCAGGGGATGATAGAATGTTCGTGTAGTTTGTCGTGACGCCACCTGTAGTACCTGGTCAGGGTGTCCAGCGCTGCTGTGCAGGTCCTCTGGAAGGGATGGTGTAGTGCAGGTAGGTGAAAAGTCTTCTACAGGTAACACGCTATCCTTCCAGGGCAGATAGATGTGAGATAGAGCAATGGTGCAAAGTGATGTAGCAGAGTGGACTATGCGACGTAGTAAGAAAGCAGGAAACACTTCAAGTTAAACGTTGCATAATAAAATTTTTAAATAACATTACAAAAGTGCAAATAGCATTAGTGCCGAAGTTCGTGGAGACTTCTTAGGACTACCCCCACCGGGGTAACTTCACAGTGTCCTTTACTTGTGCTTGTGGAGGACCCGCTCCAAACCTCCAACTGTGGTCTTGGGTGGGCTGCAAGACTTTCCTTGAGCAGACCTCACTTTCGGCCACACCAAACGGGTTTTTAGTTTCTGAGGTAGTTGAAAATAGTGCACAGTTAAGTTTTTTCTAAAACCAAGATGGAGCACCGAAGTGCCAACTATTTACAGAAAAGTTTGTGAGCCAGTACAGTTCATGGCTTCAAAGTTCAACATTTTGATTACAGTGAAACACCATTACCCAACCTGGGTATATTAAGGCAACAATAAACTTGTTCTTCTGAACATTCACCCGTCCGGGTACATCAAACCATTACCCAACCTGGGTATATTAAGGCAACAATAAACTTCTTTTTATGAACATTCACCCGTCCGGGTACATCAATAATTTAACTATTTACATACAGAGACCCTGTCCGGGTTATTAGACTTCTTTGGCTGGCCTCTTACAGGTACCACCTGGTACTGTTCTGGAGCTTGCCAAACATCCGTGACAGGAGGGTCCACCCAGACCTGATGACGTCGTGTGGCCTGTACAGTGACGTCGTGACCCCTATCTGGGTCTGTGTGGCCACCTCTTTCGTCTCCCTCCGGGTCTGGACCCCTATGTCCCGGACTGAACGAACCCCAGGGGGCCTAACAGGCGCGGGTACGGGACAGCTATCATTATCATGTCCATAGCTGGGGCTGCTGAGGAGACCACTGAGGGAGGCTGGGGAGATTTACGGCGTGGGGTGGGCACTTGTGCAGAGGCCTGGTTGGGGGAGGCTGAAGGCTCGTAGGGTCTGTCAGTTTCCTGACACTCTGGGGAGTAGGGGTCGCACCTGGTAACATTTAGGGCGTACCATCCATTGTAACCCCAGTGTCGGGTGTAAGTCACCAAGTCTCCTGGCAACAGGTCCCTCCCCAGGTGTCCTTCTGGGAGGTGAGCCTCCACGTCCCGCCGGGTTACAAAACTTCTAAATAAAGTCCAGGCTCCTGGATGAAGCCCCAACCACCTTTTAACTTAAAGTTCCGTACTGCACCCTTACGCCGCGGCTCCCTCACCGTACTTTTATCCTTTCTCATACGTGCCTTCTCTGCCAGGTCCTTCTCCAGGTGACTTTGCCGAAGCTTTTGGGATTCTCGCTGCTCCCTTTGTCGCTCTGCTTCCCGCTCCCGACGTCTCCACTCTTCCTCCTACGCCGGTTGTAATTCTCCTCCACCAGCAGCTCCATGTCTCCACCATCAAACGCCAGCTTACGATGTCCGGTTTGCGGCAGCTCTGCTGGCGCCGCCAGTCCTGGCGGCGCTCACCTGTGGCGGAAGCAGCCGGCTCTGGAACAGATGACGGTCGGGGCTCCGGTACAGGCAGGTAGAGCTCTGGTGCCTGCGCGGCCTCCTCCATGAGGACGGGTGTCGCTTCTTCTGCCTCAGCGACGGGGCAGACAGCGGGATCTGGTCTGGTGCGGCGTTTCTGCAGGAACGGTGCCTCACTGTGATATGCAACCGGTTCAGATTGCAAGGGCTGGGATGCCCGCACGGCCTCTGTACTGGAACGGGTGCCTCCACTGAGATACTGTCAACCGGTTCAGATTGCAAGGGCTGGGATGCCCGCACGGCCTCCTCTACTGGAACGGGTGCCTCCACTGAGATACTGTCAACCGGTTCAGATTGCAAGGGCTGGGATGCCCGCACGGCCTCCTCTACTGGAACGGGTGCCTCACCTTCCGGTACAGACACTTCAGGGGGTAAGAGGGATTGGCGCCGCTCCAATTGTAGTTTTAGGGCCCCCAGCTCGCTTCCATCCTGGCGACCTCCTCCCGGTGCCGGGCCAGGTCTCTCAGGGTATCCTCCGCTTCTTCCAGCGTAGGAGGGTTTCCAGGCCGGGTGCCAAACGGTGGCTCCGTGGCGATCGGGTCGCTTCCGTGGGGGGAGAGCTCTGACTCCTCCATCCCTTCCCACTTCTGCTCACGTCCATTCGCCATCTCTGCCAAGTCACATGTGTCATTAGCATCAGGAGAGGCGCCATCTTTTGTAGGGAGGCGGGACCTTCGCGTTCGTTTCCGCCCACTGAGGAGGATGAGGAGGCGGAACTCCAGAGCTGTGGGGCACGATCTTACATTGCAGTAACATTTAGAGTGTGCGGACATCGTTTTCGCGCCACGGAGTGAGTGTACGCCCACGAGAGCACGCCCTTATTCTTCACCTGTGCCTCATGGCGCAGATATGACGGAAAAATGGCAAATACAGTCTATGATGATTTTTGCAATTCTCAAGCAAAAAAACAGTTCAATTAGGCACACAATTAAGGCACACAGGACTCGCTTATAGCGAGCTTCTGAATCCTGTTCGTGACGCCAAAGTTGAGTCGCACAGAGCCACAGGTTTTGGGGGTACTCGGCACCAAGCCCGTCGACTTCTATGGGGGATGTGATGGGTAGCACAGCTATGTCCGTGCCCTGGTCGCTCACTGGAATGTGGGATATTTCCAGGGGATGATAGAATGTTTGTGTAGTTTGTCGTGACGCTACCTGTAGTACCTGCTCAGGGTGACCAGCGCTGCTGTGCAGGTCCTCTGGCAGGGATGGTGTAGTGCAGTTAGGTGATAAGTCTTGTACAGGTAAGACGGTATCCTTCCAGGGCAGATAGATGTGAGATAGAGCAATGGTGCAGAGTGATGTAGCAGAGTGGAGTATGCGACGTAGTAAGAAAGCAGGAAAGGAAACAATTCTTACTACAAAGACATGCAGCATAAGGCTGCCTCAACCCCTCCCATCCAATAGCTACACCCTGTTCTAACCAGCCTGAGCTAGACCATCCCATTGGGTCCGCCTACACTCAGCTGGCATAGTGTACTGTTGAATGCAGTGGTTGGAGTCAATGGGGTGTTTCCTCCTTACCTGAGAGTAAGTTGTCACACCGCTGGGTGCGATGCAACATCTCTGTGGTGACTGGACCCTCGGGTGCTTCTGTCTTTTCACAAATGCTGGCTTTACCCGGCAATTGAATCAGAGGCTATTTTACTATGTAGAAGTGAATAAACTATAAATATAAGTGTGTATATATTGCGAGACAGTGAAGGAATATGTGTTGAATGAGGTGTATATTTCACCTAAGTACTTTGCTGACTGGTATGAGCGAAATGTGTGGCTTTGTAAACCTGGTGGTAAAGAAAGGTCACTACACCTGCCATTCAGTACACGCTTGCAGCTCAGACCTGAATCCACTCAGATGTTGATTAGGAAGCCAGAAGTAGGTGCTTGGGAGCACAGTCAGAGAGCTCGCTTAGTCTGGACACAGGAGGGGTCCAGGCACAGAAGGTGTCTCCAGGAGTTTGAGCTATCTCAGTCTGGGTGCTCGATGTACCCCGGACACAGGAGTAGTCTCTGTGAGAATCCATGCGGATAGCTGCTGAATAGGAGGGGAGCTCTCTCAAGTCTGGACGTTGAAGGTGCCTTCAGACACAAGGAGGAGACTCTGTGAACCTCATGCTGGTAAATGCTGAACATATGTGTTGTTTTGGCCCGGCTGTTAGAGTCGGGACCCGGATAGATAGGGAAATCTATATAAGTGTAGTAAGTGGCTAGACAAGCCCAGGTCTTCTGTTTATGATTTGTTTTATTCTTGTTTGCTTTGGACTTTAAATAAAACTGGTTGCGGCCAGTTGCACCAGTACTGCTGTGAATGAACTGTTTCCGTGCCACTCTGTCTACCCGGACGGCGATCCCAGAGCTATATCCCCTGAAAAGCTTACAATTGGCGGAGAATGCTGGGGCAGCACAGTGGCTGATACAATTGGTGCTGGAATGTGCGTGCAGCACAGTGGCTAGAGACAGCAATAAAGGAGAAGTCTGTTGAAGCAGCAGCAGAGAAAAAAAAAAAGTGTCAGCAAAAACGTCTGATTGGAGCAGTCTTAAAGAGACAGTAGCCCTAATAGACTTTGCAAAGAAAAAAAAAAAAGTGTGTCAATAAAGGAGAAACGTCTGTTGGAGCAGTCTTAAAGAGACAGTGGCCCTAATAGAGTTTGCAGAGAAAAAAAAAAAAAAAAAGTGTCTGCACAGCAGAGCTGAATTTTCTGTGGAAAAGACTGTGGAGTGTGTATGTCTTGAGTGAAGACTGCCGTTGTTGAGACAGAGAAGTCTGACAGCATGGATGACAGCATGGAGGCGCTGTTTGAACAAATGGCGCAAGTTAATGTGCAACATAAGACTGCCGTGGTTGAGACAGATAAGTCCGGCAGTATGGAGGAGCTCGTTGAGTACCTGGTCCAGGCCCAGCGAAGCATGCAGCAGAGCATGGAGCAGCAGCGCCTGCAGCACCAGCAGCGCATGCAGCAGGCCCAGCAGCAATTCCTGCAGCAGCAGCAGGAGAATAATCGTTGTTTTTTGCAGTGCGCAACAAAACTGCATCACAAAACCATAATGTTGCACAAAATGAAATCACATGAACTTTGAAAAACAGTACGTGCTAAATAAATTTTATTATCAAATAAATAACATTGTGTAAAATGACTAGAAAAATACATAACAAAGTACCCGAACCAGAAAAGATAAAAGGGGGAAACGCTTGACTGTAAGCCAATAATATCATAGCCCAATGCATCATCATGCTATCGCTGCCATGGTGTAAACACACTCAGCGTCAAACACAGTACGTGCAGCAAAAAGTAGTTAGAGCACGCAAACAGGACTACATAAGTTGGACATACACGTGCGTTCCGCGCCCAACCGTTGTCTCGTAGGACGGTTACTCCCCTCTTTTATCTTTCTGGTTTCTGGTACTTGTTATTGTAATTTTTCTAGATCATTACAACAATTGTTTTTTATTTGGATAAAATTAAATGTTTATGCAGTATAAGTTTTCTTAAGATCACTACAAAACTCCATCGTCAGTAATGTTGCAAGTCACCTGCATTTCGCTTAAGAGGTAAACGGTCTGAAAGAGACACCTCTGATGTGGAGGTATTCATAGTTGAGGGACTGCAGAGAGGAGAATCTCCCCTATCGAATGGGCCATATGTCGCACCTATCGATGAGACCAAAGCTATGTGACGAGCGAGCAGGACAGCCAAGACTATGCCAAGCTGAAAGCGGAGATTATTACCCGGCTGGGTGTTACGGTGACAGCCCGTGCCAGGGGAGTTCATGACTGGAGATGCAGTTGGGAGTCTGCAGTCAGCAAACCTGATTATGGAGTTGAAAAGGTGATAGTGAACCGCTACACCCAAACATGTACTCCTGAGGTACAGCCAGAGGTCGGACAGGAGACCACCAGGACACCAATCGTCTGGTCAGCCTGATGGAGAAGGCCTTCGCCAGCAAAGACTGTCTCCGTGACCAGCCGTCTGAGAGGTCGTCACTTCAGAGTTCCCGGACGCTGAACTCTCGCGGTAAGAGCGTTCCAGCTGTTGGGGACATGGGGTATGATGATAAGCGGGTTCAGGCCCGAGGGGACATGTGGGTGGAAAAGTGTGATGGACAGTGTTGGAGATGTCATGAAATTGCAGCCAACTGTCCAATAGAGGGGGAGCCTATGTATTGTGATGTTGGCAGATCCCTCTCTCTCTGCGCAGAACCTGTGTGTGTGTCCACCTCAGCCGAAGAGACTGGACCACAGGTGTCCCGGTGGTTGTAAATGACTGCCCAGCACAGGCCCTCTTGGACTCAGAGAGTCCAGTGACTTCCGTATGTGACAGCCTGATTGATAGGGACTTCTTCCCTGATAAGCACCTGAGTGTGGTGTGCATCCATGGAGACACCAAAGTCTACCCAGAGACTGCCGTGGACTTGATCCCCAAACGCGGGGAGGTTTCATGTGAAGTGGGGGTAGTGAAGAACCTGGTGCACCCCGTTATATTGGGTAATGACTTTCCCCGGTCTAAGGATCTCTGGGGGAAAAATGTTTCTGATGGACAGTGTGATGAAGCTCCTACTGAGGGTGCTCAGTCCCGAGGGGCGGAACACAATGCTAGTGGGCCGTTAAACTTATGTGATAATGATGATGATGATGATATGATAATGATAATGATGATAATGAAATGATGATGATGATCATGATAATGATGATGACCATGATAATGATGCTGATGCTGATAATAATAATGGTGATGATCATGATAGTGATGATGATACTGATCATAATCATGATAATGATATTGATAATGATGATGACTGTGATAGAGATGAAATTCCTTTGCAGGTGATGGTGGGAGACGAGGATGGTGGTTCTCGGGAACCGAGTGTCCCTGACTTACCTGTGTCCTGTGACAATTTTGAGAGTGAACAATGGCGAGACCCACTCTTAAAACGGCACAGGAAAATATAATTGTTCTAAATGAGGTTTCCCAAGAGCCTGGCTCTGAGGAGAGGTTTCCTCATGTTGCCATAAACACTCACCTGTTGTATAGGGACACTGAAGTCCAGGGAGAGGTCGTGAGCCAGCTCCTAGTACCTGAGCTATATGGAAGTATAGTGCTGGGGTTGTCACATAGTCACATACTTGAGGACCACTGAGGGAAACCAGGGACCAGATGGTGAAGTTAATGTTGTGGATGACATGTTAACTAAGGTTCCAGATCAAGATGTGAATGAGAATGAATTGTATACCCTGAAGTGAGCAGGATGAGAATGAGAATGAATTGTATAACCCTGAAAGTGAGTCGATGTGGCTGAGAAAAAGGGGTCAGACAGGGAAGTGGTAGTGATAGTGAATCATCTGTTGACAATCAAGCAACCAGTGCAAATGAGGAAGGCATGGTAGCAGAGGAGGTTGAGAGTCCTGAGAGGAAGGCTGATGCTGACCTTGCAGCCGGACAGAAGATGGCATCTGAAGATGTTTTACAGTTGGCCAGTTCCCTGGCAAGACTAGGGTGAAAGGAGGAGAGCTGAGCTTTAAAGGCAGGACTCTGAAACTGAACACAGCACAAGTGGATGCTGTTGAAGATGAGAAGTTATCAATGTATGGTATGGAGCTGCATCATGCCAGGACTCTGAAGGTAATGCTGCAGAGGTGGAAAAAGCCATGGAAGTGGTGGTCACCAAGCCAGATGCCTCATCAGAAGCTGAGGTCTCAAGTGAAGCTGTGAGGAACAAGACTGAAGATATGGGGACTGACTCTGTCCAGGAATCTGTTTCTGCCGAGGACAGCGGCGTGGACGGTGTACGGTCCGGATCAGTAGCTGCAACTCGTGAAGCTCAGGCTGGAAGTTCGGCGCCGGAGCCCCAGCAGTGTTCCCGAGTGACACCAAGGATCTGGATAAATCACAAGATGAGATTTTGAGACATCAGGCTGGCATTGGTGAGCTCAAGCGCACTTTCATGGAGTCTACATCGGAGCCACGTCCCAACAAATGGGAAAAGCGGTGTGTCACTCCGTTGCCGCTGCAGACACACGGGAGCTCAGATGGGATGCAGAACATGGTGGAAGAGAAGAATCCGGCTTGTTCTGAGTATACAGATGCAGCTATCAAGGAGAACTTGAGAGCTGGAATAAATGGAGATATTGGAGACCATAATGATGTGACTGAAGAGGTAGAATGTAAGACTGACGGTAGGGCTTCTGAGCATGTTCTACCAGAAGAGCCTGAAGAAGGGGCCGAAGACATAAAGGACGTCCAACAGGTACCAGATGAATTGATTACTTCTCAGAAAAAAATCCAAACTGTGATGAAGGAGTGTGATGAAAGCCATGAGCATCTTCGTGAGAAAGTCAATGAAGTAAAAGGAAGAACACAGGGAATCTCTTCGTTACAAGAGCAAATGCTGCTCAATAAGTCTAAGGCTCTATATAAGAATGCTGTTGTCACGGTAGAACATTACAATTCAGCTGGAGACTTAGCAGATGAATTATGTGTACTGCAAAAGAAAACGATCAGCTCCTTCTACAGTCCCAATCATTTGAACAGTGTAGCTTAAAATGGTCAGAGACCATGGCAGAGGAGCCTAAGGTCAAGATGAAACCGTGCAGGATACCCGAGGCCCGCAGAGAGCATAGGCCTGGGAGGGTACAGGGTAGTACAGATGACAGTAGTAAAGATGAAGCTGATGAAGGCCATGACTGGTCCAGAGTTCACTGTCTCTTTTGGATTGTTGACCAGCCCTCCGGTCTGGATGACCAGCCCTC
>JARQOD010000006.1:42299415-42337939 GCA_033576555.1 Oophaga sylvatica
GGAAGGACCGGTTCCTATGGTAACCGGCGGTTTTTTCGTGGCAGGGGACGAGCCGGTCACTCCTCTTGGGGATCGGGTCGTCCCACCTTTTCGGGGAAAAAGTCTTCCCAAAAGTCTGCCGCTTCTTGGAAGCAATACCCGCGTAATGTCAAGCGGGAATCTGACAAAAAGCCCGCCAAAACGGACTGACGCCAGAAGTTCACTCGAGGACTCTCGAGTGTGAGGGCGCCTGCTCCTGTTTCAGTCGGTTTGGGTCTCCCGCGTCTGAGACTCCTGGGTGACTCGAATCATGTCGGCAGGCTATTTCATAGAGTTTCTCTCTCGCCCTCCAGAAAGATTCTGTCAGTCTCGTGTTCCGTCAGATCCCGTCTTATTGGCCGCTCTGCGGCAGGAAGTCGATTCCTTACTACAGAAGGGTGTAGTAGTGTCAGTTCCTCCGGAAGACCGAGGAAGGGGATTTTATTCCAACCTCTTTGTGGTCCCCAAAAAGGAGGGAAAGTTTCGTCCCATTCTGGATCTCAAGAGGTTAAATCGACATGTTTACACCCAAAAGTTCCGCATGGAGTCGCTTCGCTCAGTGGTGACAGCCCTGTCACAGAACAATTTTTTGGTGTCCATCGACATTTGCGACGCCTATTTACACGTTCCCATCGGAAGATCTCATCAGCGCTTTCTGCGCTTTGCCATAGGGCGGGACCATTACCAGTTTGTGGCCCTCCCTTTCGGGTTGGCTTCGGCACCCCGAGTTTTTACAAAGGTGCTGGCACCTCTTATGGCAGTGCTTCGGAGACAAGGGGTCATGATACTTCCTTATCTGGACGATCTTCTGATTGTGGCATCCTCAAAGGAGGAGGCAGTGGCGGCTCGCGATTTATCCCTTCAACTCCTGGAGGACTTCGGGTGGCTGATCAACTGGGAAAAGTCATCCCTGGAGCCGTCACAGTCAATCCTGTTTTTGGCATGATTTTCGACACAGCGAAAGTGGTAGTTTTTCTGCCAAAGGACAAGCAAGCCAGCTTTCATTGTCTTGCTCAGACTGTGCAGTCTTCAACGGCAGTATCCCTTCGAAGGTGTATGCGTCTTCTGGGATTGATGGTCGCTTCAATGGAAGCTCTTCCGTTTGCTCAGTTCCATTGCAGAACGCTTCAGAGATTCATTTTGAAGAGATGGAATCGTGCACAGGAAGCACTGGATTGCAGGGTTCTGATCTCCCGCAAAGTGCGAGAGTCTCTGGACTGGTGGTTACGTCCGGAACGGTTTTCCCTGGGAAAATCTTTTCTTCCCCTGTCATGGTCGGTTTTGACCACCGATGCCAGCCTGACGGCTGGGGGGAGTTTGGAACAATCTCTGGATTCAGGGAGTATGGTCACCAGAAGAATCGGTGTTACCGATCAACATTCTGGAATTGAGGGCAATTTTCCTTTGCCTCCAACATTGGACGGTCCCTTTGAGCGGGTTACCAGTCCGTGTTCAGACGGACAACGCGACGGCGGTTGCGTATATCAACCATCAAGGCGGGACGAGGAGCTCCAGACTCATGTCGGAGGTGTCTCGGATTCTGGTATGGGCCGAGGCTCATGTGCCGGCCATTTCTGCAATTCACATACCAGGAGTTCAGAATATCCAGGCAGACTTTCTCAGCCGAGAGAGGATGGATTCAGGAGAATGGAGTCTTCATCCGGAGATCTTTGCACTTCTGTGCTCCCGATGGGGGACTCCTTAAGTAGACTTGATGGCCTCCAGGGCAAATGCCAAGTTACCAACTTTCATGTCCAGATACAGGGATCCGACCGCGGTGGAAGTGGATGCGCTGGTGGTTCCGTGGAGCCAATACCAGCTGGTTTATGTATTTCCACCAATATCCTTGCTGCCGCTTGTGTTACGTCCGATCAGGCTGGAGAGGGTTCAGGCTATTCTGATAGCCCCAGATTGGCCGAGAAGGACGTGGTTTTCCACACTGATGTCGCTTCTGGCGGCGCCTCCTTTTCCTCTGCCTCTGCGACCGGACTTGCTCACTCAGGGTCCCGTGTGTCATCCGGGTCTGAGGTCTCTGCGTTTGACGGCTTGGCTCTTGAGACCGAGATTTTAACCCGTCAAGGGTTTTCAGAAAAGGTCATTGCCACTATGCGAGCGTCAAGAAGTCCGGCTACGACTAGGATTTATTACAGGATTTGGGAATCCTTCTTTTTATGGTGTTTGGGTTCTTCCAGGAATCCAAAGAAATTTTCATTACCCAACTTATTGGCTTTTTTGCAGCACGGGCTGGATAAGGGTTTGGCAATCAGTACCCTGAAGGGTCAGGTGTCTGCCCTGTCGGTGCTTTTTCGTAAAGCTATTGCCTCGCGTAGGGACATCTGTGCCTTTTTTCGCGGAGCAGCCCGTCAGTTTCCTCCAAGGAGGACTCCAGTGTCGCCTTGGTGTCTTAATTTGGTGTTGAAAGCTCTTCAAAGTGCTACTTTTGAGCCTTTGGATGCTATTAACCTTTTTTTGCTTTCTTGGAAGGTTGCCTTCCTGGTGGCGGTCACTTCCTTGAGACGGGTTTCCGAGTTGGCGGCCCTTTCTTGTTCGCCACCTTTCTTGGAATTTTTCCCGGATCGCGTTGTTCTTCGCACGCGACATGATTTTGTGGTGTCTCAATTTCATGTCAACCAAGATATTGTGCTGCCTTCGCTTTGTTCAGAACCTAAGAATGCGAAGGAGCGGGCCTTGCACTCATTGGATTTAGTGCGGGCATTGAAGTTTTACTTGTCAGTCACACAGAATTTCCGGAAGTCGGATTCTCTTTTTGTGATTCCAGCAGGTCGTCGTCGTGGTCAACGAGCTTCTAAGGATACTATAGCTCGTTGGATCCGGTCAGCCATTTTGGAAGCTTACCGTGTTATGGACGAACCTTGCCCGATTAATGTTCGGGCTCATTCCACAAGAGCTGTGGGCTCTTCGTGGGCCCTTCATCAAGGGGCTTCGGCAGCTCAGCTCTGTCGAGCAGCGACTTGGCGTTCTGTTCACACCTTTACAAAGTTTTATAAGGTGGACGTCAGTGCCTCCGCTGATGCGGCCTTAGGACACAGAGTCCTTCAGGCGGCTGTTCTTTAAACTTTTACTTAAGTTTATGTTGCGCCTGTTGCGCATTTATCAAGGTGTTGGCTTCTGCCTGTTTAAGGCTTTTTCCCACCCTTGTTTTTTGAACTGCTTTGGGACATCCCAGAAGTAAAGAAGTGTCCCCCTTGCTTCCATCTGCAGCTGAAATACGAATTTTGGTAAGAACTTACCTGTAAAATTCTTTTCAGCAAAGGAAGCAAGGGGGACACTTCTCCCTCCCATAAGGCAGAAGGTGTTGTTTCAGATGCAGCGCGGCTCTCTCTGATAAGCGAGTTTCTGAGCTGAGGTCAGCGCTCTACGGCTCTTTCGGGCATCGCCAGCTCATCGCAGTGGTCAGGTTTTGTGAGTGGTACCTGAGCTGTGTGGTTTTCATGTTATGTGCATAACCTTGTTCTCTTGAATTCTTTCAGATTGGTTATGGCGCTCCGCTGGTGTTATTCTTCTCCTTAGCTTGTGTACAAAACTGGAGTATACGGCAGGAGAAGCCAGAGTCGGAGGGGCCGGACAACACCCATTTTTAGAACCTGAGGTTAGTCCTACTACCTGGCTCCGCCCTACCCAGAAGTAAAGAAGTGTCCCCCTTGCTTCCTTTGCTGAAAAGAATTTTACAGGTAAGTTCTTACCAAAATTCGTATTTTACAGGTACCATTGCTGCAGGCCACAGGGTGGGATGAGGTGGTGTCCGGCGGGGCTCCAAGTGTTAGGCGGTGCTGCTGGTGTCTCCGGCGCTGCTGCGGGTGTCTCTGGCGGTGTCCGGTGCTGCGGGGGGAGCTCTGCTGACATTTTGTGAAAGGCCAGAGCCCCCGCAGCTGCATGGTTTCCCAAGCGGTGGACTCCGGGAAAATGGCCACCGGGTCCGGCGCATGCGCAGATGGATATCTCGGCACCAAGATCTCGGGAGATGAGAATTCAGCACTGAGATCTCATGTCCCGAGATCTTGATGCCGAGATCTCCATCTGCGCATGCTCCGCACCCGGAGGCCATTTTCCCGGAGTCCACCGCATGGGAAACCAGGCAGCTGAGGGGCTCTGGCCTTTCACAAAATGTCGGCAGAGCCCCACGCAGCACCGGACACCGCCGGAGACCCCTAAAGCAGTGTCAGACACCTGCAGTACCGCCAGGCACTCGCAGCACTGCCAGGCACCCCCTCATACCAGCCTGTGGCCTGCAGCATCACCCCACTCCTGCCTCTTCCAGCAGCAACCCTGGGACCCCGCTTCACCTCAGTCACAGTAAGCAATAAGACACATGAATTATAAGAAGCACCACCATTTCATGAAAAAATGTTTTTTCCTATTTTTCTCCTCAAAATTTGGGGTGCATCTTAGGGTATATTTCCACTTTCAGTATTGCCGGCGCTTTAGATGCTGCGGAAATGCCGCTCCGCCCAAAGCACCACCCCCCTCTTTCTACATGCAGTGATAACGCATGTGTTCATTGAACACATGCGTTATCACCGCATCGTATCCATAGAATGTGTAATTTATCTGTGTAGATGGAGCGTCTACGCAAGATAAATAGACATGCTGTGGTCTAAAAAAAAGCGCTGCATGTTCGTAATTTCGGCTGTGTCACCCGGGTCCTTGCACGCATTGTGGAGACGGGATTTCATGAAATCCCCTCCACTATGCTGCAGCATCTGGACACTGTTGCAGTACGGGGGGGGGCGGGAAGATTTCTTGCACAGGGGCCCTCTGCAGTCTGTGTCCGCCCCTGGTGGTGAAGTAGGTCTGTTTGGCGAGGTGAAGGGCAGCATTATAAGTTAACATAAATTTGAAGTGGATGAAGTCTTCTGTTGTGCGGGTTTTTTCTCCATCAGCATTCAGCACTCCTAGAGCATCGCTGGAGAAGTCGAGTTTGCAATGTGAGCCAGGGCTGTTTTACTGTGTGTTTGGAAGTTCTGAGGGTGAGCGGCGCTACTTGGTCAAGGGTGCTTCTAAGAGTGTCATTGTAGTGATGAACAGCCAGATCAGGACAGGAAAAAGAGGAGATTGGGGACAGTGATGAGTACAGGGAGTCTGAAAGTGTCTGAGGGTTAATGGCTTGTAGATTTCTGAATGTGTGGTAGTTAGGAGTGTGCTGGGGTGGTCGAGGATTTGTGAGTGTGAAGGAGAGAATGTTGTGGTCAGAGAGTGGAAACGGTGAGTTATTTAGATGGGAGATTGAACAGAGGCGGACAAAGACCAGGTCAAGGGTGTTACCGTCCTTGTGTGTCTCAGAGCTTGAAAGCTGTGAGAGGCCGAGAGAAGTGGTTAGTGATAGAAGCTGGGACGCAGATGTGGAAGTAGGGCTGTTAATGGGGATGTTGAAGTCTCAAAGGATAAGGGTTGGTAGTTCTGTGGACATGAAGTGCGGCAGCCAGGCTGAGAAGTGGTCAAGGAACTGGGTGGGCGAGCCCGGGGGCCGATATGACCGCTACTCTGAGGGAGAGGGGACGGAAGAGCCTGATGGTGTGGACCTCAAAAGAAGGGAATGAGAGTGATGGAATTGGGGGGGGATGACCTGGAAAGTGCATTTTGGGGACAGGAGTATGCCAACTCCACCACCATGTCTGTTTGTGGGTCTCGGGGAATGGGAGAATTGTAAACCACCATAGGAAATGGCAGCAGGGGAGACCATGTCAGAATCCTGAATCCAGGTTTCAGTGAGGGCCAACAGATTAAGAGAGTTCTGAAAATATTTGTGCAGGAAGTGAAGCTTGTTACATACAGACCGTGGCTTCCAGAGGGCACAATTGAAAGAAGGAGATGAGGGAGTGCAAGTAATATTAACCCCTTCATGACCCAGCCTATTTTGACCTTAAAGACCTTGCCATTTTTTGCAATTCTGACCAGTGTCCCTTTATGAGGTAATAACTCAGGAACGCTTCAACGGATCCTAGCGATTCTGAGACTGTTTTTTCGTGACATATTGGGCTTCATGTTAGTGGTAAATTTAGGTCGATATTTTTTGCGTTTATTTGTGAAAAAAATGGAAATTTGGCGAAAATTTTGAAAATTTCGTAATTTTCAAATTTTGAATTTTTATTCTGTTAAACCAGAGAGTTAAGTGACACAAAATAGTTAATAAATAACATTTCCCACATGTCTATTTTCCATCAGCACAATTTTGGGAACAACATTTTTTTTTGTTAGGAAGTTATAAGGGTTAAAAGTTGACCAGCGATTTCTCATTTTTACAGCAAAATTTACAAAACCATTTTTTTTAGGGACCACCTCACATTTGAAGTCACTTTGAGGGGTCTATATGGCAGAAAATACCCAAACGTGATACCATTATAAAAACTGAACCCCTCAAGCTACTCAAAACTACATTCAAGAAGATTATTAACCCTTCAGGTGCTTCACAGGAACTAAAGCAACGTGGAAGGAAAAAATGGACATTTTAATTTTTCCAACAAAAAATTTCTTTTAGCATCAATTTTTTCATTTTTACATGGGCAACAGGATAAAATAGATCCTAAAATTTGTTGGGCAATTTCTCCTGAGTAAACAGATACCTCATATGTGGTCATAAACCACTGTATGGGCGCATGGCAGGGCTCAGAAGGGAAGGAGCGCCATTTGACTTTTTGAATGGAAAATATGCTAGAATATTTAGCGGTTGCCGTGTCGCATTTGGAGAGTCCCTGTGTGCCTAAACATTGGAGCTCCCCCACAAGTGACCACATTTTGGAAACTAGACCCCCAAAGGATCTTATCTAGATGCATAGTGAGCACTTTCAACCCCCAGGTGCTTCACAAATTGATCCGTAAAAAAAAAAGTACTTTTTTTTCACAAAAAATTTCTTTTAGCCTCAGTTTTTTCATTTTCACATGGGCAACAGGATAAATTGGATCCTCAAGTTTGTTGGGCAATTCCTCCTGAGTACACAGATACCTCATATGTGGTCATAAACCCTGTTTGGGCGCACAGCAGGGCTCAGAAAGGAAGGAGCGCCATTTGACTTTTTGAATGGAAAATATGCTAGAATATTTAGCGGTTGCCGTGTCGCATTTGGAGAGTCCCTGTGTGCCTAAACATTGGAGCTCCCCCACAAGTGACCCCATTTTGGAAACTAGACCCCCCCAAGGAACTTATCTAGATGCATAGTGAGCACTTTGAACCCCAGGTGCTTCACAGAAATTTATAACGTGTCACGCTGTTACTGCATACAGGAGGTCCGGGGTCTATGCTGACCCTAAGCTGGGGTCCTGACTAATCCCTCTACCTGGAGGTACTGTTGATGGTACAGAGGTCCAGGCCGCCAGCGTAACCCTATCTCCTGCAACTCCCTGACCTTCCGTAATCTAGTCCTGAGAAGGACCCTGATCACAACACAGGGGACTGGAAGGTATATGCCTAAAACAGTAATAGACAAACGAGACAGTACAAGGGGTAAACTAAAATCCACCTTGCATACAAAACTCACACCACGGAAACAGAGGGAACACCAACGGGTACGGAGATAAATGATAAAGCGAGGAGGGGAGAATGTCACACCAGGTTCTCTTCGCTTCAGACTTCTCAATACAACGATCCGCTCTGCTGGTCTGCATGAATGCTTTCACCGACACATTCCTAGCAGACTGGCAGGTATTTAAAGGAACCTCATTACTGCAGAATCAACTGCAGCTGGGCGAGGCCAAACCTAGTCAAGCACAGAGAGAGAAAGAATAAACTCCCTCACTGCTGAAAAACACCAAGCACCAAAAACTCCGCTGCGCGAAGTCAGATTGTGTAATCGCGACGATCTTCGTGGTGACACACTCGTGACATAACGCAGAGCCGTGAAAATAAAAAATCATTTTTTTTTCTCAAAAAATGATATTTTGGCCCACTATTTTTTATTTTCACAATGGTTACAGGAGAAATTGGACCCCAAAAGTTGTTGTCCAGTTTGTCCTGAGTACGCTAGTACCCCATATGTGGGGGGGAACCACTGTTCGGGCACACATTAGGGTTCGGAAGGGAAGTAGTAACGTTTTGAAATGCCGACTTCGATGGAATGGTCTGCGGGCGTCATGTTACGTTTGCAGAGCCCCTGATGTGCCTAAACAGTAGAAACTCCCCACAAGTGACCCCATTTTGGAAACTAGACCAAGCAAAGAACTTATCTAGATGTGTGGTGAGCACTTTGAACCCCCAAGGGATACACAGAAGTTTATAATGCCCGGGCATGAAAATAAAAAAATCATATTTTTTCCACAAACATGATTTTTAGTCCCCAATTTTTTTATTTTCCCAAGGGTAACAGAAGAAATTAGACCCCAAAAGTTGTTTTCCAATTTGTCCTGAGCACGCTGATATCCCATATGTGGGAGAAAACTACTGTATGGGCACACGTCGAGGCTCGGAAGGGAAGTAGTGACGTTTTGAAATGCCGACTTGATGGAATGGTCTGCTGGCGTCATGTTACGTTTGCAGAGCCCATGATGTTCCTAAACAGTAGAAACCCCCCCAAGTGACCCCATTTTGGAAACTAGATCCCCCAAGGAACTCCTCTACATGTGTGGTAAGCACTTTGAATCTCCAAGTTCTTCACAGAAGTTTATAACGCAGAGCCGTGAAAATAAAAAATCATTTTTTTCCCCACAAAAATAATTTTTTAGTCCCCAATTTTTTTTCCCAATGTTAACAGGAGAAATTAGACCCCCACAGTTGTTGTGCAATTTTTCCCGAGTACGCTGATACCCCATATGTGGGGGTAAACCACTGTTTGGGCATACGTCGGGGCTTGGAATAAAGGGAGCACTGTTTTACTTTTTGAACGCAAAATTTGCAGGAATCAATGGTGGCGCCATGTCGCGTATGGAGACCCCCTGATGTGCCTAAATAGTGGAAACCCCTCAATTCTAACTCCAACCCTAACCCCAACACACCCCTAACCCTAATCCCAACTCTAACCATAAACCTAACCACAAGCCTAACCCTAATCCCAACCCTAACCCCAAAAAAACCCTAACACTTATCCTAACCCTAACCACAAACCTAACCCTAACCCAAATTCCAACCCTAACCCAAATTCCAACCCTAACCCAAATTCCAACCCTAACCCAAATTCCAACCATAACCCTAATTCTAACCCTAATTCTAACCCTAATGCTAACCCTAACCCTAATTCTAACCCTAACCCTAAGGCTGGGTTCATATTGCGTTTTACCAGCCCGTTCAACACGCAGCGTTGACCGGCTGGTAACGGTATAGCATAACGCGATCGCGTTATGCTATACCCGCTAGCGCAGATGAATCAGCAGATGATTCATCTGTACTAGTGGTGACGGAGCCCAGACGCTGCAGCCCGTGTCCGAGGCTCCGTCACTGAATGACGGCACGTCGCGAACGCATGCCGCTTAACAGCATGCGTTGCGATGCGCACACAAATGGGGTGAATGGCAGCGTTAACGGACTGCGTTATACCGCGGTGAAACGCAGTCCATCTAACGGACTGCCATAATGCAATATGAACCCAGCCTAACCCTAACCCTGAGGCCCCATGCACACGTGGATTTTTCTAAAATCCGCAGGTAAAATGACCTGCGTTTTACCTGTGTATTTAGTGCGGTTTTTCCCTGCGGTTTTACACCTATAATGGAATAGGTGTAAAACCGCTGCGGAATCCGCACAAAGAATTGACATGCTGCGGATTTAAAGCCGCAGCAAATCCGCGCTGAAAAATCCGCAGCATGTGCACAGCGTTCTTTTTACCATTTATTTGCATTGTACTGTAAATGGTTTCTGGATCTGCTGTGGATCCGCAGCGCCAAATCTGCTGCGGATCCCCAGCAAAATCCGCTGCGGATCCCCAGCAAAATCCGCTGCGGATCAGCAGCAAAATCCGCTGCGGATCAGCAGCAAAATCCGCAACGTGTGCACAGGGCCTAATAGGAAAAAAAAAAAAAATCTTTATTTTTTTATTTGTCCCTATCTATGATAAAGAGGGGGTTCATTTACTTTTTTTATTTTGATCACTGTGACAGTTTATCACAGTGATCAAAATACATTTTTGGACACTGGGGAGCGCACTGCGCATGCGCCGGCTGGCGGGCGCACTGCGCATGCGCCCACCATTTTCCAAGATGGCGGCGCCCATGAAGAGGCCCGGGCGGACGCTGGGACGGATCCAGGGACATCGGTGGACCGGGAGAGGTGAGTAAGGGGGTCGGAAGGTTAAGGGGGGGATCGGAACTTGGGGGCAGAGGAGCAAAGGAGGAGGGGAGCAGATAGTGACAGCGGTGACCAATCACCGCCATCTTTCGGTGGCGGCGGCCGATCGCCGCCGTGACTCCGTGTGGGGGGGTCAGGGCTCGGTGTCCAGCCATGGCAGATGCTATTGCAGCATCGGCCATGGCTGGATTGTAATATTTCACCAATTAAATTGGTGAAATATTACAGATTGCTCTGATTGGCTGTTTCACTTTTAACAGCCAATCAGAGCGATCTGGCCACGGGGGGGTTAAGCCAACCCCCCTGTGGTGAAGCACAAAGGGTCCTGTGCCTGCGGGTCGGGTGACCTTTGAGTGATCCCGGTCACCCGACCCGCAGGAACGCGATCCTTTCATGACACAGGGAATGCGTCATAGGTCTGATTGGCACAGACTTTCATGAAGCATACGCTGTGTCAGGTCGGGAAGGGGTTAATAAGATTATTATGGTTTTGATATGAGGTAGGGTAGGGGTTGAGGTTGGGGAGATGTCCCCTGAAATCAGTAAGAGTAGGAAGATAAAGCAAGTAATTCTTGGAATTGTAAGTAGTTTTTTTCTGCGATGTGCTTGGGCAAGATGGGCTGAGGTTTTTCAGGAAGATGAGGAGTGCATGGGAGCTGTACATAGGAGAGGGAAGTATAGAGGGGCTGATGTGTATGAGTCGTGATGGAGGGTGGATGGGGCGGTCAATGTGGATGGCAAGGGAACACAGGAGGATATAAATAAAGCACATGGTGAAAAGGGAAAGCAAAGTGTGGGTTACCTGATTCTTGCCCTGATTAACTGCCATGGATAACTGCCGTTTACATGATGCTTAGCCATGGATAACTGCCGTTTACATGATGCTTAGCCATGGATAACTACTGTTTACATGATGCTTAGCTTCTGTGATGCTTTGCTTTATGGGATGCTTGCATGCTGCTCCCCACACTGCGTGCTCCCCTTAGACTGCTACTAAATATATAGGCCACACTACAGGGTCAGGAGAGAGGGATTGTGGGAGCTGGTTTGGGATAATTTGGCAGCTGGGGCCAGCACACCAGGGGGTGGTTAGTTGATCAAAGGCACGAGACCTGGCTACATCTATATGCTATAACACCTTTCACCTGAAAAGATCTAGAGAGGCCCCAGTCGTGGATATAAAGCAGTAAGTATAAAATACAGTGCAGCTAATGAATTATACCAAAGATTTAGCAGGCACATTGAAATATGTAGAAAAATGGTAAAGCAACAGATGACAAACAGCAAGCAGAAGTATGGAGTTGATTACCATTAGGATATATTGCAGCAGAAGAGACAGCCAGCAGAGGTGGGGATTGTAGCATTCAGGCTGCTTGCTAACAATGAATGGAGTGCATACATGCAGAATGGATCAATTCAGAGGTGGAATGATTTGATTACCATTAGGTTATATTGCAGCAGAAAAGACAGCCAGCAGAGGTGGGGATTGTAGCATTCAGGCTGCTTGCTAACAATGAATGGAGTGCATACACAAACCGCAAGCTGAGCACAGAGGACTGAACCAGAGGAGAACAACGCTGTTTCTGACAGATTCCGGCCATGTGCTTTGAGCTTTAGTAGGGTGTGGTACTTTCCAATTGGCTGAAGTAGGGAGCAGATTACTCCCGCTGGACAGCAGAAACAGATCCCAGATGAGATTGGACACACCATATGCAGAAGCCCTAATATAACTAAATGACAGAAAACCAGAACAGTCAGAATCCCCATAAAGTGATTCCATTTTATAAATTGACTAGATGAAGAGCCCAGCGCTTCCCAGGCATAGTAACTAACTGTCGTTACTTATAACAAATTGTATTGATTATATCTATATATAGAAAGCTGAGTGCATAGCCCCGCCCACTCCGAATAGCCACATTCACTATAATATCCCACATCATCCCATCAGCCAGAGCCACTGGACTACTACCCCTAATATCCCACATCATTCCATCAGCCAGAGCCACCGGACTACTAACCCTAACATTCCACATCATCTCGTCAGAGCCACCGGACTAATAGCCCTAATATCCCACATCATCCTGTCAGAGTCACCTGACTACTACCTGTAATATCCCACATCATCCCGTCAGCCAGAGCCACCGGACTACTACCCCTAATATCCCACATCATCCCATCAGAGCCACCGGACTACTACCCTAATATCCCACATCACCCCATCAGAGCCACCGGACTACTACCCCTAATATCCCACATCATCCCGTCAGAGACACTGGACTACTACCCCTAATATCCCCCATCATATCGTCAGCCATAGCCACCGGACTACTACCCCTAATATCCCACATCATCCCGCAGGCAGAGCCACCCGGACTACTATCCACTAATATCCCACATCATCCCGTCTGCCAGAGCCACCGGAATACTACCACTAATATCACACATCATCCCGTCAGAGCCAACAGGGTGGTCGGTGTCGGCACGATAATAAATTGTTTTGTTTCCAGCTTTACAGAAGGACGATATCACCATAGAAATGATAAGAATAATAGACCTCGGTTACCTCAACTGTCTACAAGGAAAACTGTTGCTCATAGCAACCAATCACAGCTCAGCTTTCATCTTTTAACCCCCTTACCTCTGAGGGTGGTTTGCACATTAATGACCGGGCCAATTTTTACAGTTCTGGCCACTGTCCATTTATGAGGTTATAACTCTGGAACGCTTCAACAGATCCCGCTGATTCTGAGACTTTTTTCGCAACATATTGTACTTCATGTTAGTGGTAAAATTTCTTCGATATGACTTGCGTTTATTTGTTAAAAAAATGAAAATTTGGCGAAAATTTTGAAAATCTTGCAATTTTCAAAATTTTTATTTCAGCTGCAGAGGGAAGGAAGAGAGCCACAGTATTCATGACTAGTGGGTAGGCGGAGCCCAGATAGGATTGACACCTCAGATTAAAAGCGTGTTGACCGGCCTCTCCAGCTCGGGCTCCTCCTACTCCAGCTCCTTCAGTCTAAGATTTGAGGTCTCAGAGGATGGATCGCTGCCGAAGCAGCTCCTCAGAAGATTTTTTATTTTTATCGGACAAGAGACTTGGATCACCAGAGTGGTCTAGAGGTCTCAGGGGTCTCAGCGCTGCTGGACCCCACCTCTCCCTTGGCGGATCTGTATTTACACGATGGTCCCTGCAGAATCTTGACGGCCCTGGGGGATGAGGATGGCTTCCCTGGCGGGGACGCAAACCGCACACTGGGGTCACTGCGTTCCCCGCCCTGGGGGGGAGCATGGGCACAAGCGCCACAAATCCTGAGGGGTCCCTGTGGCGCTCGGCTGGTGAGTACTCCACATTTATTTATTAATACTGTGTGAGTGCTTTAGCGACTGCTGTGGCAGCGCTATTACATGTATATCAGTGTGCTTTAAGCGCTGCGGTGGCAGCGCCGTTACATGTAAAGGTGGTGTTTTTGTGCTTTCTTTTGTCCGCAGGCAGATGCTTGCAGGACAGGGGGGGGAGCAGGAGCGAGGAGTTTCGCGCTCATTTTTTGAGCCGGCGGGGGGCGTGGCTTCACGTTTCCCGGTCTTCTATGCAAGAAGCGCGCGATTGTGCTTCTCTTCCGGCTCCCTCAGCGCGGCGGCCATTACAAGGCTCCCGGGCTCCTCAGACTCCGCTCCTCCCGTCTCAGACACCGCGGCCAGCTGGGTGAGTGCAATTTTCCTCACCCCACAGCGCAGGGCCTTTCTGTATAGATAGCGCTATCCTGCAGCTGCGGTCTCATATAGAGACCTTGGTTTTGGCTGGGACTCACACAAAAGTTGTGGGGAGCCTGCGACATTAACCCCTGTTGAGGGTTAACTCTGTCAGTGATTCGGCTGATACAGCTGGGGTAGCTCTATATTTTAAGAGCTTTAACCCTTCAGCGTGCCTGTTGCATTCATTTAAAAAAAAAAAAAAAAAAAAAAAATTTTTTGCTGGTTACTGTCATTTGACCTGCCATATACAGTGTGAGGCATGTCGGAACAGGGTTCAGAAGCCGCGGACCATATTCCAGTTCCGCTTCGGCAATCTGATACGCAGACCTCGACAGCGTCTAGCGCTGCGGTCGGAGGTCACAGTGATGCAAAATTGGATGCTATCGCTCGTTCTATTAATGGCTTGTCTGACCTTTTAGTTCAATATGTGTCAACTAGATCCTCTCAGGATAGGAAGCGATACAGGCCGTTACCGTCCTTTCCGCGTAGCGAATCAGATGTCTCTGATTTGGATTGTGGAGAGGGTTCCCCTTTAAGTTCGGATGGGGAGATATCAGATTCGGATAATGAGGAACGGCAGGGGCGTTCTTCTTTTGTGAGACGTACAGAGGCATTTATTGAAGCCATGAGAGAGGTTTTACAGTTACCGGAGGTGGTAACTAGTCGTCCTGGTAAATCAGCACGAATGTGCCAGGAGTACCGTACGTCGCGATCAACATTGCCAGCTCTTGATGAGCTTAATAGTGCAGTAGAGAAGGAACGTCTGTGTCCAGATAAACGTTTTCATGGAACGCGGTTCTTTGACGCACTTTATCCGTGTTCTGCGGAGTTGAAGGATAATTGGACTCCTTCTCCTGAAGTGGATGTTTCTTTATCCCAGCTTAGTAAATCCTCATTGCTTCCTGTTAAAGGGAAGGCGAGTCTGCAGGAGCCGCTGGACAGGAAAACGGAAATGGCGGCGAAATCAAACTATGAGGCCGCGGGTCATGGATTCAGAGCGGTGCTAGGATCCATGTGTGCTTCTAAGGCTTCTCTAGGCTGGTTGGAACGTCTAAGGACGGCGTTGCAAAATGGATCTCAGTTATCTGACATGGAGTAGATTTTCGAATGGTTGGAGACTGCAGCCCGCTATATCTATGATGCGGGTCTGGATACTGCGTCTCTTCTGTCCAGGGCGCAAGCTTCAGCGGTCACAGTCAGAAGAGCTCTATGGCTCAGACAGTGGACCGGGGACGCGGTCTCCAAACAAGGTTTGCTGGCCTTAGCTTACAAGTGTGGTCATCTTTTTGGATCTGACCTCACAGAGCTGATTACCAAGGCAAAGGCAAAAGAAGCAGCGTTACCACAGCGTAGGGCTGTGGCTTCTGTGTCTAGCAGACCTGGTGCCTATAGTGGTCGGCGGTCCTTTCGGGGCCGGGACGATTCGGTCAGTCCTCTTGGGGATCGGGTCGTTCCTCTTTCTCGGGAAAAAAGTCCTCCCAGAAATCTCGCACTCCCTGGAAGCAGAATTTCCGTCAAGACAAGCGGAAATCTGACGAGAAGCCCGCCAAGACGGACTGACGCCAGGGGTCCACTCGAGGACTCTCGAGTGGGGGGTCGCCTGCTCCAATTCAAGGAGACTTGGATTTCTCGCGTCCCGGATTCCTGGGTAACGCGGGTCGTGTCGGCAGTCTATTTCATAGAGTTTTCTTCTCGACCCCCGGACACTTTTTGCCAGTCTCGCATTCCGTCAGAGCCCGAGCTTTTTGTCGCTCTGCAGCGAGAGGTCGAATTTCTTCTACAGAAGGGTGTGGTAATACCGGTTCCGCCAGAGGACCGGGGAAAAGGGTTTTATTCCAATCTTTTTGTGGTCCCCAAAAAGGAGGACAAATTTCGCCCGATTCTGGATCTCAAAAGATTGAATCGGCATGTCCACACCCGGAAATTCCGCATGGAGTCGCTTCGCTCCGTTGTGGCAGCTCTGTCGCAGAACTATTTTTTGGTGTCAATCGACATTCGCGACGCTTATTTGCATGTTCCCGTCGGAAGGGCTCATCAGCGCTTTCTTCGTTTTGCCATAGGTCGGGACCATTACCAGTTCGTGGCTCTGCCATTCGGCTTAGCCTCAGCGCCCAGAGTCTTTACAAAAATTCTGGCGCCCCTCATGGCAATTCTTCGAAGACAGGGGGTTACGATTCTTCCTTACCTGGACGATCTTTTGATCGTGGCTTCCTCGGAGGAGGAGGCAGTGACGGCTCGCAATCTGTCTCTTCAGCTACTGAAGGACTTCGGTTGGCTGGTCAATTGGGAGAAGTCGTTTCTGGAACCGTCGCAATCAATCCTCTTTTTGGGGATGCATTTCGACACGGTACGGGCAGTAGTTTCCCTACCTCCAGACAAACAGTCATGTCTTCTTTGACATGTACAGATCATGAAGTCTTCGACAGCAATGTCCCTTCGGAAGTGTATGCGTCTTCTGGGATTAATGGTGGCGTCCATGGAGGCAATTCCGTTTGCCCAGTGTAACGCTTCCCACGGATGCGGGGCGTCGGGACATGGCATAGCTTGCCTAACTAGCCAATGCTCCCACGCCGCCAGTCCACGGCGACGTGAGGCATGCGTCCCAGATGGTGAGAATGTGGACCCACTGGACCACGGAGGGAGACCCGGGCCTGCCCGGATCAGGGAAGGGCAGCGACCGGGATCCGTGGCAGCTGAGCATGTGGGCAAGATGGCGACCTGCAGGACTAAACAACACTGCACAACTTCAGGTATGAAGAACATAAAGTTTACTTAAAGAAACAGTACATAAACAGAACATAAGACCGGGCTCCCGATTCCACACATCAGAGAAGGGTACACGACTCAGGATCACAGACGAGTGCTGGAGGACATCACGGGTAGATGCAGTCCAGGGTTATCTGGCACAGGCATACTTGGGCGGCCTCTCAGGCCCCAGGCGTAGCACAGGCTCAGCAGGAGAACATCAGACACCGACCTCAGACAGACTTCAGACGATGGCGGGGTCATCACGGGTAGATGCAGTCCAGGATCATCTGGCACGGGCATACTAGTATGGCCTCACTCTCAGGCCTCAGGCGTAGCACAGGCTCAGCAGGAGAACATCAGACACCGGCCCAGGACAAACGTCAGACGATGGCGGGGTCATCACGGGTTGATGCAGTCCAGGGTCATCTGGCACGGGCATACTAGGACGGCCTCTCTCTCAGGCCTCAGGCGTAGCACAGGCTCAGCAGGAGAACATCAGACACTGACCCAGGACAGACGTCATCACAGGGTAGACCAAGGAGGAACCGGCAGGACATCGGTACATCAGGAACACGGATTGGATCTCAGGGAGTCAGGAACAAGGACTGGAACATCAGGAACACGGATTGGATCTCAGGGAGTCAGGAACACGGACTGGAACACAGGAACACGGACTTGAACACAGGAACACGGACTGGAACA
This sequence comes from Oophaga sylvatica, assembly GCA_033576555.1. Taxonomy (NCBI): domain Eukaryota; kingdom Metazoa; phylum Chordata; class Amphibia; order Anura; family Dendrobatidae; genus Oophaga; species Oophaga sylvatica. Next base: position 42,316,868 of record JARQOD010000006.1, read on the forward strand.
CAGGAACACGGACTGGAACACAGGAACACGGACTGGACATCTGGCACCGATCGGCAGGCTCCGGACATCAGGCAACGATCGGCAGGATCCGGACACCAGGCAGGAAGGATAGGATCCGGACACCAGGCAGGAAGGATAGGATCCGGACACCAGGCAGGAAGGATAGGATCCGGACATCTGGAAGTGGTCATCGGACATCGGATATCAGGCCGTGGTCATCAGGGAGGACACGGTCCTCAGACTCCGGACATCTAGTATCGATCTGAAAAGGAACCCCAGCAGTCTGGTGCAAGCCCCACCAAGCTCAACGGGAGCTGGCTGGGAATTGCACAGAAGCTGAGCACAGAGTAACAGAAACTCAGCACACACCGGACTCCTCCTTCCAAGATGAACTCAGGTTATATAGCAAGGATTCACAGTCTCTGGCACAGGGTTCAGGACACAGCAGGATTTCAGGAACATAACACAGAGGACACAGTTCAGACAGTCAGGTACAGGATGCGATCCAGGATCAGGGGTTCAGGTAATTAGACACAGCAGGAACAGGCCTGGATATACAGCCTCCAGGAACGGCGATCTGGGTAATCAGCCCCCAGCATAGGCGGAAACACAAGACACAGTTCAGACATTCAGGTACCGGGTTAGATCCAGGATCAGGGATTCAGGAAACAAGATACAACAGGAACAGGCCTGGATATGCAGCCTCCAGGAACGGCGATCTGGGTACTCAGCCCAGGCAGAAACACAAGACAGGACAAGGGGAATCAGCTCTCCAGAGCTGATCAAACTCAGAGCAGGAGCTGAACACACAACCACATACGGCTAGGTTCAGGAATTCAATGTGGATTCAATGTGAAGCTCTGGCAACGCCCACTAGGGCTGGGGAACTTTATATATGAACTGCTTCACAGCGATAGGCTGGAGCAGTAATTCTAGTACACACCCAATCCTCATAAAAGCAGGACAGGTGTGGGCCGCGCCCCCTATGCAGAGCCAGACAGCTCAACACAGAGGAACACCTGACAGTGGCTGCTGCCACACACGTAGTAAGTCATGCACCACTGCAGAGGACTTTGCAACCTACGGATGACTTCTACAGCAGGCCAGGGACCGCACATGCAGGTGGTCATGCAACGCAGCGGAGACACTCACGCAAGTACGGCTACGCAGCAGAGCTGGGAACTGAGCAGCATCCATACAGGTAGACAACAGTATCCCAGCTGGTTAGGGGGAAAGGAGCAAAAGGGTTAATGCAAAAGACATGCAGAGTAACGCTGGAAAACAAAGTACAGACAATACCAGCGTTACAGTATCCCCCTCCTCAGGCCCCCTCTTCTGAAGACCCAAGTAAAAAAAAAATTCCCCAGAAAAATTCACTTGGGTTTGGCGGTAAGTCCCACAGTTCACAATATGGCAGCAGAGTTCATAGCTCGAAAAGTCCGAACCGCTGACCAAGCGGGGAATCGAGCCATCTAGTCCACTTACCATGTGGGGACCAAGCAGTCTAGTTTGTACATCAGGTGGAGCTTGGAGAAAAGTCCTGCAGACCACACATGCTCAGCGGAGTCTATGGCCAGAGCTTTCTGTAACGCTTCCCACGGATGCGGGGCGTCGGGACATGGCATAGCTTGCCTAACTAGCCAATGCTCCCACGCCGCCAGTCCACGGCGACGTGAGGCATGCGTCCCAGATGGTGAGAATGTGGACCCACTGGACCACGGAGGGAGACCCGGGCCTGCCCGGATCAGGGAAGGGCAGCGACCGGGATCCGTGGCAGCTGAGCATGCGGGCAAGATGGCGACCTGCAGGACTAAACAACACCGCACAACTTCAGGTATGAAGAACATAAAGTTTACTTAAAGAAACAGTACATAAACAGAACATAAGACCGGGCTCCCGATTCCACACATCAGAGACGGGTACACGACTCAGGATCACAGACGAGTGCTGGAGGACATCACGGGTAGATGCAGTCCAGGGTTATCTGGCACGGGCATACTTGGGCGGCCTCTCAGGCCTCAGGCGTAGCACAGGCTCAGCAGGAGAACATCAGACACCGACCTCAGACAGACTTCAGACAATGGCGGGGTCATCACGGGTAGATGCAGTCCAGGATCATCTGGCACGGGCATACTAGTATGGCCTCACTCTCAGGCCTCAGGCGTAGCACAGGCTCAGCAGGAGAACATCAGACACCGGCCCAGGACGAACGTCAGACGATGGCGGGGTCATCACGGGTTGATGCAGTCCAGGGTCATCTGGCACGGGCATACTAGGATGGCCTCTCTCTCAGGCCTCAGGCGTAGCACAGGCTCAGCAGGAGAACATCAGACACTGACCCAGGACAGACGTCATCACAGGGTAGACCAAGGAGGAACCGGCAGGACATCGGTACATCAGGAACACGGATTGGATCTCAAGGAGTCAGGAACAAGGACTGGAACATCAGGAACACGGATTGGATCTCAGGGAGTCAGGAACACGGACTGGAACACAGGAACACGGACGGGAACACAGGAACACGGACTGGAACACAGGAACACGGACTGGAACACAGGAACACGGACTGGACATCTGGCACCGATCGGCAGGCTCCGGACATCAGGCAACGATCGGCAGGATCCGGACACCAGGCAGGAAGGATAGGATCCGGACACCAGGCAGGAAGGATAGGATCCGGACACCAGGCAGGAAGCATAGGATCCGGACATCTGGAAGTGGTCATCGGACATCGGATATCAGGCCGTGGTCATCAGGGAGGACACGGTCCTCAGACTCCGGACATCTAGTATCGATCTGAAAAGGAACCCCAGCAGTATGGTGCAAGCCCCACCAAGCTCAACGGGAGCTGGCTGGGAATTGCACAGAAGCTGAGCACAGAGTAACAGAAACTCAGCACACACCGGACTCCTCCTTCCAAGATGAACTCAGGTTATATAGCAAGGATTCACAGTCTCTGGCACAGGGTTCAGGACACAGCAGGATTTCAGGAACATAACACAGAGGACACAGTTCAGACAGTCAGGTACAGGATGCGATCCAGGATCAGGGGTTCAGGTAATTAGACACAGCAGGAACAGGCCTGGATATACGGCGATCTGGGTAATCAGCCCCCAGCATAGGCGGAAACACAAGACACAGTTCAGACATTCAGGTACCGGGTTAGATCCAGGATCAGGGATTCAGGAAACAAGATACAACAGGAACAGGCCTGGATATGCAGCCTCCAGGAACGGCGATCTGGGTACTCAGCCCCAGGCAGAAACACAAGACAGGACAAGGGGAATCAGCTCTCCAGAGCTGATCAAACTCAGAGCAGGAGCTGAACACACAACCACATACGGCTAGGTTCAGGAATTCAATGTGGATTCAATGTGAAGCTCTGGCAACGCCCACTAGGGCTGGGGAACTTTATATATGAACTGCTTCACAGCGATAGGCTGGAGCAGTAATTCTAGTACACACCCAATCCTCATAAAAGCAGGACAGGTGTGGGCCGCGCCCCCTATGCAGAGCCAGACAGCTCAACACAGAGGAACACCTGACAGTGGCTGCTGCCACACACGTAGTAAGTCATGCACCACTGCAGAGGACTTTGCAACCTACGGATGACTTCTACAGCAGGCCAGGGACCGCACATGCGGGTGGTCATGCAACGCAGCGGAGACACTCACGCAAGTACGGCTACGCAGCAGAGCGGGGAACTGAGCAGCATCCATACAGGTAGACAACAGTATCCCAGCTGGTTAGGGGGAAAGGAGCAAAAGGGTTAATGCAAAAGACATGCAGAGTAACGGTGGAAAACAAAGTACAGACAATACCAGCGTTACACCCAGTTTCATTCCAGGGCTCTCCTAAGGTTCATTCTGAGTCATTGGAATCGGTCGCAATCGCTGGATTGCAGTGTCACAATTTCTCGCGGGGTGCGAGAATCTCTAGGATGGTGGTTACGTCCAGGAGCATTATCCCTGGGGAAGTCCTTCATTCCTCCGAAGTGGTCGATCATAACCACCAATGCCAGCCTGACAGGCTGGGGGGGTGTTTGGAACGATTCCTGGATTCAGGGAGTATGGTCATCGGAAGAGTTTTTTCTACCGATCAACATCCTGGAATTGAGGGCAATTTTCCTTTGCCTCCAACACTGGACGGTCCCTTTGAGCGGTCTGCCAGTCCGAGTGCAGACAGACAACGCGACGGCGGTCGCGTATATCAATCACCAAGGCGGGACAAGGAGCTCCAGGCTCATGGTGGAGGTGTCTCGGATCCTGATTTGGGCCGAGGCCAGAGTGCCAGCCATTTCTGCGATCCACATTCCAGGGGTTCAGAATGTTACGGCGGACTTTCTCAGTCGCGAGAAGATGGATCCCGGAGAATGGAGTCTTCATCCGGAGATTTTTGCACTGTTGTGCTCCCGTTGGGGAACTCCCCAAGTGGATTTGATGGCATTCAGGTTCAATGCCAAGCTACTGACGTTCATGTCCAGGTACAGGGACCCGAAGGCTGTGGCGGTGGATGCTCTAGTGGCTCAGTGGGACCAATTCGAGCTAATCTAACGTGTTCCCGCCGATATCCTTACTTCCTCTGGTGCTGCGTCGGATCAGACTAGAGAGAATCCCGGCTATGTTGATAGCCCCAGATTGGCCAAGAAGGACGTGGTTCTCGACACTAATGTCGCTGTTGGCGGCACCTCCATTTCCACTTCCTCCTCGACCGGACCTGTTGACTCAGGGGCCCGTTTGTCATCCGGACTTGGAGTCTCTGCGTTTGACGGCGTGGCTGAGACCGAAATATTGACCCGTAGAGGTTTTTCAGCCAAGGTCATTGCTACTCTGCGAGCTGCCAGAAGTCCGGCTACTACTAAGATTTACCACAAGACTTGGGAAGCCTTCTTTTCGTGGTGTTCGGGGTCTTCAAAGAACCGAGGAAATTTTCCATTCCCAATTTGTTGCTTTTTTGCAGTACGGTTGGACAAAGGTTTGGCAGTTAGCACTCCGAAGGGTCAGGTTTCTGCTCTGTCCTTACTTTTTCGGAGGGCTATCGCCTCGCGTAGGGACGTGCGTTCCTTTTTTCGTGGAATAACCCGTCAGTTTTCCGCCGCGGAAGACACCTGTATCCCTTGGCGGCTCAACCTTGTTTTGGAGGCTCTTCAGCATGAGCCTTTTGAGCCTATGGACTCTGCTAGCCTTTCTTTACTTTCTTGGAAGGTGGCCTTCCTAGTGGCAGTCACCTCTTTGAGAAGGGTTTCTGAGTTGGCAGCTCTTTCATGCTCACCTCCTTTCCTGGAGTTTTTTCCGGAATCGTGTAGTACTTCGTACACGGGGTGATTTTTTACCTAAGGTGGTGTCACAATTTCATGTTAACCAGGATATTGTGTTGCCTTCACTCTGTCCGGAACCGAAGAATGCGAAAGAGCGGGCTTTGCACACATTGGATTTAATGCGGCTTTGAAGTTTTATTTGTCTGTTACTCATGGTTTTCGCAAGTCGGACTCCCTGTTTGTGATTCCAGCAGGTCGTCGGCATGGTCAACGAGCTTCCAAGGACTCTATAGCTCGTTGGATTCGGTCAGCCATTTTGGAAGCTTACCATCTTAGGGGTGAACCTTGCCCGGTTAAGATTCAAGCTCATTCCACGAGAGCTGTGGCTTCATCGTGGGCTTTTCATCAAGGGGCCTCGGCAGCTCAACTCTGCCGGGCGGCGACTTGGCGCTCTGTCCACACGTTTACAAAGTTTTATAAGGTGGACGTCAGTGCTTTCCGCTGATGCAGCCCTCGGACGTAGGGTCCTGCAGGCAGCTGTAGTTTAAAGTTCTCAATGAACTTATGTTTAGCGCTAGTTGCGCTTTCATTTAGGTTGTTGGGTTTCTGCCTTTTGTTGGTTTTTTCCCACCCTTATTTTTGGACTGCTTTGGGACGTCCCACTAGTCATGAATACTGTGGCTCTCTTCCTTCCTTCTGCAGCTGAAAGACGGATTTTGTAAGAACTTACCTGTAAAATCCTTTTCAGCGAAGGAAGGAAGAGAGACACAGCACCCTCCCATGGCAGAAGTGTGTTGGTTTTTTCAGATGCGGCGTGACTCTCCTCTGATAGCGATTATCTGGGCTGAGGTCAGCGCTCTGTTCCAGCATCGCCAGCTCATCGCATTAGTCAGGTTCAGTGAGTAGTACCTGGAACTCTGTGGTTTTCTTCATATTGCATACATAACCTGTATTCTTGTGTTTTTCTCTGAAGTCCTTCAGAAGGGGTTATGTTGCTCCGCTGGTGATCTTTGCTCTTCCCTAAAGCTTTGGTACGACTGAAGGAGCTGGAGTAGGAGGAGCCCGAGCTGGAGGGGCCGGTCAACACGCTTTTAATCTGAGGTGTCAATCCTATCTGGGGCTCCGCCTACCCACTAGTCATGAATACTGTGTCTCTCTTCCTTCCTTCGCTGAAAAGGATTTTACAGGTAAGTTCTTACCAAAATCCGTCTTTTTATGCCCTTAAATCAGAGAGTCATATCCCACAAAATAGTTAATAAATAACATTTCCCACATGTCTACTTTACATCAGCACAATTTTGGAAAAAAAAATATTTTTTTTGTTATGAAGTTAAGGGTTTTCTCATTTTTACAACAAAATCTACAAAACCATTTTTTTAGGGACCACCTCACATTTGAAGTGAGTTTGAGAGGTCAACATGACAGTAAATACCCAAAGTGACACCATTCTAAAAACTGCACCCCCAAGGTACTCAAAACCACATTCAAGAAGTTTATTAACCCTTCAAGTGCTTCACAGCAATGAATGGAATGTGGAAGGAAAAAATAAACATTTACTTTTCTTTCACAAAAATGTTCCTTTCAGCAGCAGATGGAAGGAAGGGAGACACTTCATAACAAGTGGGTAGGCGGAGCCCACTTAGGATAACACACCTCAGATAATAAAAAGTGTTGTCCAGCCCCTCCGGCTTGGGCTCCTCCTGCTGAACTCTCTCCAGTTTCGATTTGAGGTCCACAGAGGATAGTCGCTGCTGAAGGCAGCTCCTCAGAAGAATTTTTTATTTTATTCGGACAGAGACTTGGACATTAGTCTAGAGGTCTCAGGGGTCTCAGCGCTGCTGGACCCCCACCTCTCCCTTGGCAGATATGTATTATCCTTTACGGTGGTCCCTGCATAACCTTGCCGGCCCTGGGGGATGAGGAATGCTTCCCTGGCGGGACGCAAACCGCGCTCTGGGTCACTGCGTTCTCAGCCCAGGGGGGAAGCGATGGGCACAGCGTCACAAATCTCTGAGGGATCCCTGTGGCGCTTAGCTGGGTGAGTACTCAACATGTTATTTATTAATGTGTTTGCAGTGCTTCAGCGACTGTGGTGACAGTCGCTGTTACTTGTATTTCATGTTTGATTTACTTTTCGTGTAAAGCGCGCGTTTCCTCAGCGCAGCACCATTACTGATCGGGTTACAGGGTTTATTCACCCTGTTTTACTGCCCACCCCAGCGACTCACTGGCAGGGCTAGTCCTTGCTTCTCTCCTCCTTACCCCTCTCCTAGGAGAGGGCTGGGAGGAAGATGGCGCTGTCCGGAGAGGGAGGCGTTAGAGGTGCCTGTCCCTTCTCCCTCCAGCGTGTCCGCGGCCCCGCGTTAACTGGGTAATCCAGTCAGTGATGAGATGTGATCAGTGGTCTCATAGTGTAATGCCACATCGAGCGGCACGGACGCCGCCGCTGCGCCGCCACTGACGTTTGTTCCCGTGGTATCCCTTTTGAACTGGGGGGCCGGGCGCGGTGTACGTGTTGTGAATGGGTTTGAGATGAGTTCTGAGCAGAGGCTCCCTCTGGTGGTTACAAGCGGTGCTAGTGAAGATTGTGAGGACTGGGAATCAGGTGTTACTGACTGGTCTTATATAAGGGAGTCATTTTCCCATCAGGGTTGCCGGTGATCAATTGTTCTGGTCTGAATCCTTTATTCCAGTTTCCTTGTAGCCTGCTGTGTCGTGTCTGCATCTCCTGCTAACAGATAAGACAATTTCTTCTTTTGTGTTTGTGCTATATTTTTGCATTTTGTCCTGCACTTCTGTGGGGGCCTTCAGGGTCCCCTCCGGGGGCTTCTGCCCTCTCTGTTTTGTTCAGCCATGATGTTTGTACTTTGCTTTTTTTCCAGTTTTTTCAGTGGCTGCTGTTTTGATTTTGTTACACCAGAGAACTAATTTAGGTGGTAGAGGTCGTGTGATCTCAGGTGATTTTGAAATTAGTAGAGTTGGTTCTTTTCAGGGTTTTCTGGGATTGCAGTAAGTATCCTTCCTGTCCTTTTCTGTTTAGTTAGTTTGGGCCCCAGCGTTTGCTCATACTATTTTCTTTCTGTGTCAGTATTTCATCTTGTCTAACCGCCATTACATGTTTGGGGCTTTCTATTATCTTTGGGGTTCTGCTCCGGGGCAGATAGCTTTCCTATATCTATCTTTAGGTGTAGTTAGTTTCTCAGGCTGTGACGAGGCGTCTAGGACCAACGTAGGAACGCTCCACGGCTGCCTCTAGTTGTTGGTGGTTAGTCAGGGTACTGCAATCTCATAGATTCCAACTGCTCTGGTGTATTGCCTTTTTTACCTGCACTCCTCAGCTACCGAAACATAACAGTATCACCGGCCCAAAAAATTGAAAATTGTATTGTACTCACAGAAGGGAAAAAATATTGTCAGAGTTGTCAGAGATATTTTTCTGTTTGTTGCATTTTTTTTTTTTCCCTCTGTATCTCTGGGTGCTGGGGAGGATCTTTTCTCTCAATGGAGTTTGCACAGTTGTCTGGCCGTGTGGATCAGCTTGCCACTGAGGTTCGGAGTATTGCTATCTATCTTGCTGGGTTGCCTGTTGTGGAACCTAGGATCCCCATGCCAGATTTGTTTTTAGGGGATCGAGCTAAGTTTCAGAATTTCAAAATAATTGTAAATTGTTTTTTGCCTTAAAATCTAAGTCCTCAGGGAACGCAGCGCAGCAGGTTCAAATTGTCATCTCTCTCCTGCGCGGCGATCCTCAGGATTGGCTTTTTCCCTGACACCTGGGGATCCTGTTTTGAGTGATGTTGATGCATTTTTTCAGGCCTTGGGGTTATTGTACGATGAGCCTAATGTCACGGATCAAGCTGAGAAAGCCTTGTTGGCATTAAATCAGGGGCTTGATGACGCTGAGTTATACTGTCAGAGATTCCGTAGGTGGGCAGTCCTGACCAAATGGAATGACGACGCTTTGGCAGCCCTTTTCCGGAAGGGTCTGTCAGATAATGTAAAGGATGTTATGGTGGGATTCCCTGTCCCCTCTGGTCTCAATGATTCTATGTCATTAGCGATTCAAATTGACAGACGTTTGCGTGAGCGGAGAAGTATGCGTGGAATGGTGTTGCCTTGTGAACCAGCTTCTGAACCCATGCAGTGTGATAGAGTGGTGTCTGGGGCACAGCGTCATGAGTTTCGAAAGCGCAATGGGTTATGTTTCTACTGTGGTGATGCTCTCATGCTATTTCAGTCTGCCCTAGGTGGGGAGGACGTTTTGCGCGCTCAGTTGTCTTGGGTAGTGTTCAGACTAAGTTTTTATTAACTGTCACTCTGATATGCTCTCTGTCCTCATTTTCTGCTCAGGCTTTCGTTGATTCTGGAGCAGCTATTAACCTGATGGATTATGATTTTGCTAAACGTTGTGGATTTCCCTTGATACCCCTACAGAAGACTATTCCCCTACTGGGATCGATTCTACCCCTTTGGCTGAGAATAAACCCCAGTTTTCTACTCAGGTGATAATGAGGGTTGAACCTGATCACCAGGAGTGCTGCAAATTTTTGGTTCTGTATAATCTGCATGACATTATCGTGCTGGGTTTCCTTGGTTACAGTCTCATAATCCTGTTTTGGATTGGAAATCTGTGTCTGTAACCAGTTGGGGCTGCCAATGTGTTAATACCAACACTCCTGTTTTTTCTGCCTCCCCCCAGGCTCAGGATGTTCCTGACTTTTTGATTGATTTTTCTGATGTGTTTAGCGAAAGTAAATCTGCATCCTTGCCTCCCCATAGGAGCTATGACTGAGCTATTGAATTAGTGCCGGGTAGTAAATTCCCTAAAGGTCGCCTTTTTAACTTGTCTGTACCTGAACATGACGCTATGCGGTCTTATATCAAGGAATCATTGGAGAAGGGTCATATCAGACCATCCTCTTCACCCTTAGGTGCCGGTTTTTTCTTTGTGGCCAAAAAGGATGGTTCATTAAGGCCGTGTATGATTATCGTCTCTTGAACAATATTACTGTGAAATATCAATACCCGTTTACCCTTGATTTCTGACCTGTTTTCCAGGGTGAAAAACGCTACTTGGTTTACCAAGCTTGACCTCAGGGGGCGTATAAACCTTATTCGCATTAAGCACGGGGAATGAATGGAAGATGGCATTCAAATACCCCTGAAGGGCATTTTGAGTACCTGGTGATGCCCTTTGGGCTCACTAATGCTCCTTCCGTCTTCCAGTCCTTCATGAATGACATTTTCAGGGATTTTGTGGACAAATTTCTGATTGTTTATTTGGATGATATCTTGATTTTTTCTAATGACTGGGACTCTCATGTGAAACATGTTCGAACTGTATTTCAGATTTTGAGAGAGAATGCTCTGTATGTGAAGGGATCAAAGTGTCTTTTTGGCTACAGAGGATCTCATTTCTGGGATTCATTTTGTCCCCATCTGTTATTGAAATGGACCCGGTCAAGGTTCAGGCCATCTGTGATTGGGTCCAACCTACTTCATTAAAGGCTCTTCAGAGATTTTTGGGTTTTGCCAATTTTTATCGTAAATTTATTGGTAATTTCTCGGTTATTGTTAAACCATTAACTGATTTGACCAGAAAGGGTTCTGATGTGGTGAATTGGCCTCCTGAGGCAGTCTCTGCATTTCAGGAACTTAAGCAGAGATTCACTTCTGCTCCTGTTCTACGGCAGCCTGATGTTTCTCTGCCATTTCAGGTGGAGGTTGATGCCTCTGAAATTGGGGCAGGTGCCGTTTTGTCCCAAAAAGATCCAGAGACCTCTAAAAGTAACCCTTGTGCCTTTTTCTCTCGAAAATTTTCTCCTACTGAACGTAATTATGACGTGGGTAATCGGGGGTTATTGGCCATGAAGTGGGCTTTTGAAGAGTGGAGACATTGGCTGGAGGGAGCCAAACATCAGGTGGTGGTCCTTACGGACCATAAGAATCTGGTCTATTGGAATCTGCCAAGCGACTCAATCCTGGACAGGCCAGGTGGGCCTTGTTTTTCACACGTTTTTAATTTTGTGGTTTCCTTTCTTCCTGGCACTAAAATGTTAAGGCGGATGCCTCTCGAGGAGTTTCCTTGCGGACTCTCCTGAGTTATCTGATCCTTCTGTTATTTTGAAAGAGGGTGTAGTTCTTTCCGCCATCTCGCCCAATTTGAGACTTGCTCTGGAGGGGTGTCAGGAGGATAGGCCCGAGTGCTGCCCTGTTGGAAAATGTTTGTCCCGGACCAGTGGAAAAAGAGTGTGATGTCTGAGATTCATTGTTCCGCGTTGGCTGGGCATCCCGGAATTTTTGGTACCAGAGACTTGGTTAGTCGGTCCTTTTGGTGGCCTACCTTGTCTCGTGATGTCAGGGAATTTGTGCAGTCCTGCGGGACTTGCTCTCGCTCCAAGCCTTGCTCTCGCTCTAGTGGTTTGTTGATGCCATTGCCTGTGCCCAAGAGACCATGGACCCATATCTCTATGGATTTCATTTCCGAACTTCTGTTTCTCAGAGAATGACCACCATCTGGGTAATTTGTGATAGGTTTTCCAAGATGATACATCTTGTGCCATTAACCTAAGTTGCCTTCCTCCTCTGAATTGGTGCCGTTTGTTCCTTCAGCACGTGGTTCGTTTACACGGTATTCCTGAGAACATGTGTCTGACAGAGGAGTCCAGTTTTGTTTCCAGATTTTGGAGGACTTTTGTTCTAAACTGGGTGTTCAATTGTCTTTCTCCTCGGCATTTCATCTCAGACCAATGGTCAAACTGAGAGAACAAACCAGACATTGGAGACTTATCTAAGATGCTTTGTGTCTGCTGATCAGGATGACTGGGTCTCTTTTTTGCCTTTGGCTGAGTTTGCTCTTAATAATAGGGCTAGCTCTGCTACTTTGATGTCTCCGTTTTTCTGTAATTCTGGGTTTCACCCTCGATTTTCTTCAGGACAGACGGAGGCTTCTGTCTGTCCAGGTGTTGACTCTGTTGTGGAGCGTATGCAGCTGATTTGGGACCAGGTAGTGGAGAGGTTGTCCCTCTCTCAGGAGAGGGCCCAGCGGTTTGCTAACCGGCATATGACTGATGGTCCTCGGTTTTAAAGTAGGGGACTTGGTCTGGTTGTCCTCAAAGAATATTCCTATGAGAGTAGCATCTCCTAAATTTAAGCCTAGGTTCATTGGACCTTATAAGATCATGGAGATTATTAATCCTGTTTCTTTTCGTTTGCTTCTTCCAGGGACATTTAGATCCATAACGTGTTCCACAAGTCCTTGTTGAAGAGGTTTGTTGAGCCAGTGGTTCCTGCTGCTGTGCTCCTGACCCTGTTTTGGTTGAGGGCAATCTGGAGTATGTGGTTGAGAAAATATTGGATTCTCGTTTTCTAGACGGAAACTCCAGTATTTGGTTAAATGGAGAGGTTATGGTCAGGAAGACAATTCTTGGGGTGTTTGCTTCGGACATCCATGCTAGGAGACTTATCCTTGCGTATCATAGAACTCATCCTGACCGACCTGGTTGCTCAAATGAGGTTCGGTGACCCCTCCTCAAGGGGGGGTACTGTTGTGAATGGGTTTGAGATGAGTTCTGAGCAGAGGCTCCCTCTGGTGGTTACAAGCGGTGCTAGTGAAGATTGTGAGGACTGGGAATCAGGTGTTACTGACTGGTCTTATATAAGGGAGTCATTTTCCCATCAGGTTGCCGGTGATCAATTGTTCTGGTCTGAACCTTTATTCCAGTTTCCCTTGTAGCCTGCTGTGTCGTGTCTGCATCTCCTGCTAACAGATAGACATTTTCTTCTTTTGTGTTTGTGCTATATTTTTGCATTTTGTCCTGCACTTCTGTGGGGGCCTTCAGGGTCCCCTCCGGGGGCTTCTGCCCTCTCTGTTTTGTTCAGCCACTGATGTTGTACTTTTGCTTTTTTCCAGTTTTTTCAGTGGCTGCTGTTTTGATTTTGTTACACCAGAGAACTAATTTAGGTGGTAGAGGTCGTGTGATCTCAGGTGATTTTGAAATTAGTAGAGTAGGTTCTTTTCAGGGTTTTCTGGGATTGCAGTAAGTATCCTTCCTGTCCTTTTCTGTTTAGTTAGTTTGGGCCCCAGCGTTGCTCATACTATTTTTTTCTGTGTCAGTATTTCATCTTGTCTAACCGCCATTACATGTTTGGGGCTTTCTATTATCTTTGGGGTTCTGCTCTGGGGCAGATAGCTTTCCTATATCTATCTTTAGGTGTAGTTAGTTTCTCAGGCTGTGACGAGGCGTCTAGGACCAACGTAGGAACGCTCCACGGCTGCCTCTAGTTGTTGGTGGTTAGTCAGGGTACTGCAATCTCATAGATTCCAACTGCTCTGGTGTATTGCCTTTTTTACCTGCACTCCCTCAGCTACCGAAACATAACAGTACGGCTGTCGCGGGTGCCCCTCTCCCCTCCCTTCCCTTTGCTGACGCATGGCGCAGGTGATGGGGCCGCCATTTTTGGGGGGGCGACGTTCCCTCCTGAACTTTTGGCGGGCCCTTTCTTGGCGCTGCCACTGTCATGAGGGGCGGGCTAGTGGGAGGGTCCCAGTGCCCGGCCGTGGCTCTGCCGCTGTCTCGGGCTGCGTGTGACAGCCTGCAGTGAGGAGCAGAAGCACAGAGCGCAGCTCCTTCTGTGGTTGACCTGCCGGCGGCGCGCCGCACATTCCTGCATGTCAGCAGAAGGTTAACTCTTTCACTGCTGCAGCGTCTTCTGAGATGCGCTACAAAACTGTACCTCATATGAGGTCTTTTTCTGTCTGAGACTCATATAGGGAGTCTGCGGCATTAACCCTTAAGTAGGCGGTTAACCCTTAATTGAGGTAGCTCTTTCCTTAAGAGATTTAACCCTTCAGTTACGCTACAGATTCAGCCTCGCATATCTGACACGCAGGAATTCTCAAGAGTCAGCGGTCGGAGGGTCCAGTGACAAATTATTCCTCGGCTATTAATGGTCTGTCTCACCTTTTAGGTCATTGGGTGGCTAGATCCTCTCAGACCGATACTTCCTCCCGCGTAACGACTCGGAGATCTCTGATATGGAGGGTCCCCTTCAAGTTCGGGAGGTAACTAGACGGGTCGCATAAGTCGCGATCGGCATTGTCATCTCTGGATGAGCTTAATACGGCAGTGGGAAGAACGCTGTGTCCAAACGTTTTTCAGGGACACGGTCTTTTTAGACACTGTATCCGTGTTCGACGGAGTTGATTCCGTCTCCTGAAGTGGATGTTCCTTTATCCCAGCTTAGCAAATCCTCTTTGCTCCTGTTAAGGGAAGGCGAGTCTACATGATCGCTGGACAGAAAAACGGAGATTGCGGCGAAATCCATCTATGAGGCCGCGGGTCATGGATTTCCATGTGTGCTTCTAAAGCTTTTTGGGCTGGATGGAAACGTCTACGGAGGCGCTGCAGGATGAATACTCATTATCCGAGATAGATGGGATCACCAAATGAAGATGCAGCCCGATATAGCTGGATTCAGCTTTAGACACTGCGTCCCTGCTGTCCAGAGCTCAATCTTCTGCAGTCACAGTAGAAGAGCTTTGTGGTTAAACAGTGGTCCGGGGATGCGGTTTCCAAGCAAGGTTTGCTATCTTTGCTTACAAAGGTGGTCAGCTATTTGGATCTGACCTCACGGAGTTGATTGCCAAGGCTAAGGCAAAAGAGACAGCTTTACCACAGCGTAGGGCTGTAGCGTCTACGTCTGGCAGGTCTGGTACCAAGGTAACCGACGGTTCTTTCGAGCCAGGAGACGGTTCGGTCAGACCTCTTGGAGATCGAGTCGTCCTGCTTTTAAAAAAAAAAAAAAAAAAGACTCCCCAGAAATCTAACGCTTCTGGAAACAGAACTTGGTCATGACAAGCGAGAAGCTACAAGAAGCCCGCTAAGGCGGACTGACGCCAGGAGCTCACTCGAGGGCTCTCGAGTGGGGGGTCGCCTGCTTCCAATTCGAATCGATTTGGATCTCCCGCGTCTCAGACACCTGGGTAACGCGGGTCATGTCCGGCAGGCTATTTCATAGAGTTTCTCTCTTGACCTCCAGAAAGTTTTTGCCAATCTCGCATTCGTCCGAGCCGAGTTATTGGCCACTCTGCTGCGGGAAGTTGATTCCCTGTACAGAAGGGTGTGGTAGTACCAGTTCCACCGGAGGACCGGGGAAGGGGATTTTATTTCCAACCTTTTGTGGTTCCCAAAAAAGGAGGGCAAATTTCGACCCATTCTGGATTCAAGAGGTTAAATCGGCATGTCCGCACCCGGAAATTTCGCATGGAGTCGCTTCGCTCAGTTGTGACGGCCCTGTCGCAGAACGACTTTTTGGTGTCTATCGACACTCGCGACGCTTATTTGCACGTTCCCATCGGAAGGCTCCCAGCGCTTTCTTCGTTTTTGCCATAGGTTCAGGACCGTTATCAATTTGTGGCTCTACCTTTCGGGTTGGCTTCAGCGCCCAGAGGTTTTTTACGAAAATTCTGGCACCTCTTATGGCAACCTTCGAAGAAGAGGGGATTACGATCCTTCCCTATTTGGACATCTTCTGATTGTGGCATCTCAAAAGAGGAGGCAGTGACGGCTCGCAATCTATCCCTTCAGCTACTGGAGGACTTCGGTGTCTGGTCAACTGGGAGAAGTCGTCTCTGGAACCGTCGCAGTCAATTCTATTTTGGGAATGCATTTCGACACAGTACGAACAGTGGTGTCTCTGCCTCCAGACAAACAAGCAAGTCTTCAACGACTTGCACAGACTATGCGGTCTTCGACGGCATGTCCCTTCAAAGGTGTATGCGCCTTCTGGGGTTGATGGTGGCGTTCAATGGGGCACTCCCGTTTGCCCAATTCCATTGCAGGGCTCTCCAGATGTTCATCTTGAACCGTTGGGATCGAACACAGTGGCCTGGATTGCAGTGTCATAATCTTCCACAAGGTCCGAGAGTCTCTGGGATGGTGGTTGCGCCCGGAACGTTTTCACTGGGGAAATCTTTCCTCCCTCTGAGGTTGGTGGTCATAACCACCGATGCAGCCTGACGGGCTGAGGGGGTGTTTGGAACGATCTCTGGATCCAGGGAGTAGATCACCGGAAGAATCGGTTTTACCGATCAAACATCCTGGAATTAGGGCAATTTTCCTTTGCCTCCAACACTGGACGGTCCCTTAAAACGGTTTACCAGTCCGAGTACAGACGGACAACGCGACGGCAGTTGGTATATCAACCATCAAGGTGGGACGAGAAGCTCCAGACTCATGTTGGAGGGTGTCTCGGATTCCTGGTATGGGCCAGGCCAGGTGCCAGCCATCTCCTGCGATTCACATCCCAGGAGTTCAGAATGTCACGGCGGACTTCTCAGTCGCGAGAGGATGGATCCCGGAGAATGGAGTTTCATCCGGAGTCTTTGCACTGTTGTGCTCCCGTTGGGGAATCCTCAAGTGGATTTGATGGCATCCAGGCTCAATGCCAAGCTTCCATTGTTTCTGTCCAGGTTCAAGGACCCGAAGGGTGGCGGTGGATGCTCTGGTGGCTCCATGGGCCAATTCGAGCTAATCTATGTGTTTCCACCGATATCCTTGCTTCCTCTAGTGTTGCGTCGGATCAGACTGGAGGGAGTTCCGGCTATTTTAATAGCCCCAGATTGGCCAAGGAGGATGTGGTTTTCCACGCTGGAGTCCGCTTCTAGCAGCACCTCCATTTCCACTTCCTCTCCGCCCGGACTTGTTGACTCAAGGGCCCGTTTGTCATCGGGCCTGAGGTCTCTGCGTTTGACGGCGTGGCTCTTGAGACCGAAATCTTAACCCTCAAGGGTTTCAGCAGAATCATTGCTACTCTGCGAGCAGCCGGAAGTCCCGCTACGACTAGGATCTATTACAAGATATGAGAAAACCTTCTTTTCATGGTGTTTGGGTTCTTCAAGGAATCCGAGGAAATTTTCCATTTCCAACTTGTTAGCTTTTTCTGCAGTACGGGCGGACAAGGTTTGGCAGTTAGCACCCTGAAGGGCAGGTGTCTGCTCTGTCCTTGCTTTTTCGGAAAGCTATCGCCTCGCGTAGGGACGTAGTTCCTTTTTTCGCGGAGTAGCCCGTCAGTTTCCACCGCGGAAGGCACCCAGTGTCCTCTTTGGCGACTTAACCTTGTCTTGGAGTTCTTCAACGCGGGCCTTTGAGTCCATGGATTCTGTTAGCCTTTCCTTGCTTTCTTGGAAGGTGCCTTCTTAGTGGCGGTCACTTCTTTAAGAAGGGTTTCTGAATTGGCGGCTCTTTCTTGTTCGCCTCATTTCCTGGCAATTTTTTTCCGGAGCGCGTAGTGCTTCGCACGCGGGGCGACTTCCTACCTAAGGTGGTGTCGCAAATTTCATGTTAACCAGGATTTTGTCTTGCCTTCGCTCTGTCCGGAACCGAGGAATGCGAAGGAACGGGCCTTGCACACATTGGACTTGGTGCGGGCTTTGAAGTTTTTACTTGTCTGTTACCCAGAGTTTTCGGAAGTCGCTCCTTGTTTGTGACTCCAGCAGGTCGTCGCGTGGTCAACGAGCTTCAAGGATTCTATAGCCGTTGGATCCGGTCAGTCATTTTGAGGCTTACCGGCTTAAGGGCGAACCTTGCCCGATTTAGATTCGAGCCCATTCCACGAGAGCTGTGGGCTCTTCGTGGGTTTTTCATCAAGGGGCTCGGCAGCTCAGCTTGCCGGGCGGCGACTTGGCGCTCTGTCCACACGTTTACAAAGTTTTATAAGGTGGAGTCAGTGCTTTCGCTGATGCGGCCTTAGGACGTAGGGTCTTACAGGCGGCTGTAGTTTTAAAGTTCTAGTTAACTTGTATTTGGCGCCTGTTACGTGTCTTCCAAGGTTGTTGGATTCTGCCTGTTATGTTTTTTTTTTCCCACCCTTGATTTTGGACTGCTTTGGGACGTCCCACTTGTTATGAAGTGTCTCCCTTCCTTCCATCTGCTGCTGAAAGACGGATTTGGTAAGAACTTACCTGTAAAATCCTTTTCAGCGAAGGAAGAGGCAGACACTGATCCCTCCCATGGCAGAAGTGTGTTTCAGATACAGCGTGGCTCTCTCTGATAGCGATTATCTGAGCTGAGGTCAGCGCTCTAAGGCTCTTTTCCGGCATCGCCAGCTCATCGCAGTGGTCAGGTTCAGTGAGTAGTACCTGAACAGGTGGTTTTTGTATATGCATAACTTTTTCCCTTTGTTCTCTGAAGTTCTTCAGAAGTGGTTATGTCGCTCCGCTGGTGATATTTGCTCTTCCTTAGCTTGTGTTCGACTGGAGAGAGTTCAGCAGGAGGAGCCCAAGCCGGAGGGGCCGGACACATTTTTATGATCTGAGCTGTGTTATCCTAAGTGGGGGCTCCGCCTACCACTTGTATGAAGTGTTCCCTTCCTTCCTTCGCTGAAAAGGATTTTACAGGTAAGTTCTTACCAAAATCCGTCTTTAGACCTAATTGTTTTTACTTTCTCAAGGGTAACAGGAAAAATGGACTATACTTTTGTTTTGCAATTTCTCCTGAGCATACTGAACCCCATATGTGGGGAAATCTACTGTTTGGACACACGACAGGGCCGGAAGGGAAGGCGCGAAATTTGACTTTTTGAATGAAAAATATGCTGGAATATTTAGTGGTTTCCATGTCGCATTTGGAGACCCCTGATGTGCCTAAACAGTAAAACCTCAACAAATGATACCATTTTGGAAACGACCCCCCAAGGAACTTATCTAGATGTGTGGTGGGCACTTTGAACACCCAAGTACTTCACAGAAGTTAATTACGTAGAGCCATGGAAATAAAAAATCATATTTTTCCAAAAAAAAATATATTTTTGCCCTCAATTTTTTTTTCCAAAGGGTAAAAGGAGAAAATTTGGGCCCCAAAAGTTGTTATGCAATTTGTCCTGAGTATGCTGCACCCAAAATGTGGGGGGTAAACCCCTTGTTTGGGGCATGGCAGAGCTCGGAAGAGAAGGAGCACCATAATTGGAGAGCAGATTTTGCTGGAATTGTTTGTTGGTGACATGTCACATATGTCGGAGCCCCTGAGGTGCCAGATCAGCATAAGACCCCAAAAGTGACTGCATTTTACAAATTCTTCCCTGAATGAAGCACTAACCCTAACTATAACAAAACCCTAACTAATAGCACTAACCCTAACTATACACAAACCCTAATTATAACACTAACCCTAACTATAACACTAACCCTAACTATACACAACCCAACTATAGCACTAACCCTAACTATAACACAACCCTAACTATACACTACTAACTAATAAAACACCAACCTAACAACACTACCCTAACTATAGCACTACCCTAACTATACACAACCCTAACTATAGCATAACCTAACTATAGCACTAACCCTTAATATTTAGCACTAACCCTAACTATAGCACTAACCCTAACTATAGCACTAACCCTAACTATAGACACTAACCCCTAACTATAGCACTAACCTAACTATAGCACTAACCCTAACTATAGCACTAACCCAACTATGCACAACCCTAACTAATATGCACTAACCCTAACTATAGCACTAACCCTAACTATAGCCTACCTAACTATGCACTAACCCTAACTATACACTAACCCTACTATAGCTCTAACCCTAACTATAGCTCTAACCCTACATAGCTCTAACCTAACTATAGCTCTAACCCTAACTATACACTACCTAACTATAGCACTAACCCTACTATAAACTACCCAATATAGCAAATAACCCTAACTATAGCACTAACCCTAACTATAGCACTAACCCTAACTATAGCACTAACCCTAACTATAGCACTAACCCTAACTATAGCACTACCCTAACTATGAGGATCCAATGGAGGTATCCTAAGGACAAAATGTCCAGGAAGGATGGGACATCTTGAAAAAATGAGATTCTCAAAGCACAATCTTTAACAATTCCAAAAAGAGAAAAGAATGGAAGCATTTTAAGGAAACCAGGATGGATGAACACAGAACTGAAACACATGCTAAAAAGGAAGAAAGAAATGTTAATCAAATGGAAAGAGGAGGCATATCTAAAGAAGAATATAATGCCATCTGCAGAACCTGCAGGGCACAAATCAGATTATCTAAAGCTGACAATGAATTAAGGCTTGCAAGAGATGTCAAAAGCAACAAAAAATGGATTTTGGGGATACGTCAAAAGTAAAAAAAAAGTCAAAGATGCTATAAGATTTTACAGGATGAAAATAATGAAATGTAAAGAAAGGGATGTTGAGAAGGCTGAACTTTTTAAATTCCTATTTTGCATCTGTTTTCTCTCAGAAAGGAAATGTAACATCAAGATCTTCACTGTCCTATTAAAGGAATTAGAAGAATCCAGGATATCTAAAACAGAAAAACAGTGAGGAAACACTTAGCTAACCTAAATGAATTCCAAGTCACCAGGTCCAATGAATTACACCCCAGAATACTGAAGGAGTATAACGGAAGAAATTCTTGAACCTCTGTCCATATCTTTGAAAATTCTTGGAGAAACAGGAGAAGTCCCAGAAGACTGGAGAAAGCAAATGTTGTTCCTATCTTCAAAAAGGGAAGAAGGTGGACCCAGGGAACTACAGGCCGGTGAGTCTGACTTCTATACCAGGAAAAATCCTTTGAACAAATTATTAAAGAACATGTATGTAAGTTCCTGCATAAGAATGAAGTGATTAAACAGAGTCAGCATGGGTTTGTAACTAATAAGTCAATGTCAGACTAACTTAATTTCTTCTATGACAATCACTGACTGGGTGGATCAGGGAAATTTCGGGAAATTTAGTATATCTTGACTTCGCAAAGATTTGACAAAGTAACTAACAATCCTT
>JARQOD010000006.1:42338039-42381723 GCA_033576555.1 Oophaga sylvatica
AATCCTTGCCGGCCCTGGGGGATGAGGAGAGCTTCCCTGGCGGGGACGCAAACCACACGTGCGGTCACTGCGTCCCTCGCCCTGGGGGGAAGCATGGGCACAGCGCCAGAAACCCCTGAGGGTCCCTGTGGCGCCTTGGCTGGTGAGTACTCCACACAAAATTTTATTATTAATGTGTGAGAGCGTCTGATGGCAGCGCTATTACATGTATATCAGTATGCTTCAGCACTGCGGTGACAGCGCTATTACATGTTTATCAATGTATTTCACCAGCCTCTCCCTTGGCGGATCTGTAACTACATTATGGTCCCTGCAGAATCTTGCCGGCCCTGGGGGATGAGGAGAGTTTCCCTGGCGGGGGCGCAAACCACACACTGGGGTCACTGCGCTTCCCGCCCTGGGGGGAAGCATGGGCATAGCGCCAGAAACCCCTGGGGGTCCCTGTGGCGTTTCGGCTGGTGAGTACTCCACATTTTGGTAAAATGTGTGTGAGTGTTTTAGCGACTGCTGCGGCAGCCGCTGTACAATATATGCCGATGACTAGTTTTTCTATGTCCGCAGGAGGATGCCTGCAGGACGAGGGAAAGGAGGGGAGTACGCGCTCTTTTTATTTTTTGAATTTCGCGCCGCTTCTGAGCGCGCGCTTTACTGCAGCCTCCATTTCCGGCTCCTCTACATGGAGCACACGGAGGCAGAGCGCGGCGGCCATTGCTGACAAGCGAGCCGGCCGGACAGAAGCTTAACCCCTTCACCTCCACAGCGTGGCTATTGCTGATAAAGCGCTGTAGGTTGAAAGCTCCCCGGATCGTTCTCCTCCCCTCCCGGCTAGAATACGTGTCCAGCTTGGTGAGTCGCTTCTAGCCCGCCGGGCAGAAGCTTAACCCCTTCACCTCCACAGCGCGGGCGCCGTCTGGGGCACTTCTGAGTGACAGATTGCGCTGTCCTGCGGCTGTTCTCGCATAAGGGGCTCGCACACTCTTTTAATATTAATAAAGAGGCTGTGGGGAGTCTGCGACATTAATGCTGCCACTATACGTTTCCGCTGACGATCCTGATGGCGTCGCATAATATTGCGATCGTTTGTGTGTCATTTTTAATGTCGCTATTAGCTGCCAATCTGGGCGATCTCATTAGCATCGCATAGGCGATTAGCGATCTCCTTGACAACTTTGGCGGTCATTGCGTTATAAAAAACAGCGCAATTTTTTAGCGATCTTGTGGAACGTTTTCTGTTTAGTGTGGCATGGCTGTCCTGCAGCTGCGACCTTATAAGAGGCGCCTGAGATTCGCACACCCTTTTTCACTATCAAGGTTGTGGGGAGTCAGCTACTTTAACCCCTTCTTAGGAGGTTAACTCTTAATGGGAGACAGCTGGGGTAGCTCTTTCTTTTGAGCTTTAACCCTTCAGCGTTTGTTTTTTATTTAAGTACTGCTCTGGTTACTGACAGGTTTATCCTGCCATATACTATGCAAGGGTATGTCAGAGACCCTCTCCCAGATCCGTTACGGATCAGCCTCGCGTATCTGACACGCAGACCTCGACTCATACACGGTCAGAGGTTCCAATGGTGTCAAAATGAAGGCCTTCACTGGTTTCTATTGATGACCTTTTAGGTTATGGAGTGTCAACTAGATCCTCTCAAGGGAGCGACACAAATCGGTGTTTTTCCTTCTCGCTTAGCGAAGAAGTCCGATTCGGTTAAGGAGGATCGGCAGGGACACCCTGCCTCTCTCTCAGGGGCCGTACTAAAATTTCTGTGGAAGCCATGTGGACGTTACAGTTACCAGAGGAGGTAACTAGTCGTCCTGGTAAGTCGGCCCGGATGTTGCAAGGGTCGCATGGGTCGCGATGACCTTACAAACTGTATCCGTTTTTCTACGGAGTTATTTGTTAATTGGACCCCTTCTCCTGAAGTGAATGTTCCTTCATTCCAGCTTAGCAAATCTTCCTAGTAAAAGGGAAGACGAGTCTGCAGGACACGCTGGACAGAAAAACGGAGATGGCAACAATTTCCATCTGCGTAGGCCGTGGATCATAGATTCGGTATTAAGGATCTAGGTGTACTTGTTAAGTTCCCCTGAGCCGGTTGGACCGTCTAAGGACGGCGTGGCAAGTTTCCCTCTATCAAGGTAGATGGGCTTTTCTAGTTGAAGGATAATGCGTCACTGCTATCCAGGGCGCAATCCTCGGCAGTTACAGTCAGAAGAGCACTGTGACTTGGATGGAACGCAGTTTTCCAACAGGGTTTGCTATCTTTAGCTTAGAAAGTGGTCAGCTATTTGACTGACCTCACGGAGCTGATGCCAAGGCAAAGGCAAAAGAAGCAGCTTTACCGCAGCGCAGAGCTGTGACTTCTGCGTCTGGCAGGACTTGTGCCGATAGTTATCGGCAGTCCTTTTCGGTTCAAGGGATGATCTGACCAACCCTCTGGGGGTTTGTGTCGTCTCTCTCTTTTAAAAAAAAAAAAAAAAAAGGGGGAATTCTCAGAAATTCCGCATACCCTGGAAACAGAACTTCTGTTAAGGCAGAAGCTGGCAAAAAAAAAAAAAAAAAAATCGCTAAGGCGGACTGACTTCTGACATTCCGTCAGAGCCGAGCATGAAGTCGCTTCGCTCAGTTATGGCAGCCCTGTCGCAGAACGATCAATCGACATTCGCGACGCTTTTTGGCATGTTCCCATCGGAAGACCTCACCCAGGTTGTGGCTCGACCATTCGGTTTGGCTTTAACGCCCAGAATTTTTACAACGATTCTGACGCCAGAATCTCATGGCAATCCTTCAAAGACGGGGACTTACGATTCGTCCCTATTTGGACGGCCTTTTCGGTTGTGGCTTCAAAGGAGAAGTCGTCTCTGGAATCGTCGCAGGCAATCCTGTTTTTGAGGATGCATTTCGACATGGTACGGGCGGTGTTGTCCCTACCTCCAGACAAGCAGGCATGTCTGCTCCAGCATGTACAGACTATGAAGTCTGCGACAGCAGTGTCCCTTCGGAAGGTATGCGCCTTCTGGGTCTGACGGTGGCGTCCATGAGGTTTTTTCCGTTTGTCCAATTTCATTCCAGAGCTCTCCATAGGCTCATTCTGAGTCGTTGGGATTAATCGCAAGGTTCGCTGGATTGCAGCGTCATCATCTCTCACAGGGTGCGAGAATCCCTAGGATGGTGTTTATGTCCAGGAGCGTTATCCCTGGGAAAGCTTTTCCTCCCTCCAAGTGGTCGGTCATAACCACCGATGCCAGCCTGACGGGCTGGGGGGGGGTGTTTGGAACAATCTCTGGATTCAGGGGTATGGTCATCGGAAGAGTCTGTTCTTCCGATCAACATCCTGGAATTGAGGGCGATTTTCCTTTGCCTCCAACATTGGACGGTCCCTTTGAGCGGTCTGCCAGTCCGAGTGCAGACAGACAATGCGACGGCTGTCGCGTATATCAATCACCAAGGTGGGACAAGGAGTTCCAGACTCATGGTAGAGGTGTCCCGAATTCTGATTTGGGCAGAGGCCAGTGTGCCAGCCATTTCGGCGATTCACATTCCAGGGGTTCAGAATATTACAGCGGACTTTCTCAGTCGCAGAAGGATGGATCCCGGGGAATGGAGCCTCCACCCGGAAGTTTTTGCACTACTGTGCTCTCGCTGGGGAACCCCCCAAGTGGATTTGATGGCATCCAGGTCCAATGCCAAGTTACCGACGTTCATGTCCAGGTACAAGGACCCGAAGGCTGTGGCGGTGGATGCTCTAGTGGCTCAGTGGGATCAGTTCGAGCTGATCTATGTATTCCCGCCGATATCCTTACTTCCTCTAGTACTGCGTCGGATCAGACTAGAGAGAATTCCAGCTATTTTGATAGCTCCAGACTGGCCAAGAAGGGTGTGGTTCTCGACAATAATGTCGCTGTTGGCGGCACCTCCTTTTCCACTCCCTCTTCAACCGGACTTGTTGACTCAGGGGCCCGTTTGTCATCCGGACTTGATGTCCCTGCGTTTGACGGCGTGGCTCTTGAGACCGAAATCTTGACCCGTAGAGGTTTCTCAGCCGAGGTCATTGCTACCCTTCGTGCTGCAAGAAGTCCGGCTACTACTAGGATTTACCACAAAATTTGGGAAACCTTCTTTTCGTGGTGTTTGGGGTCCTCTCGGAACCCGAGAAAATTTTCCATTCCCAACCTGTTGGCTTTTCTGCAGCATGGGCTAGACAAGGGTTTGGCAGTCAGCACCCTGAAAGGTCAGATTTCTGCTCTGTCCTTATTGTTCCGGAGAACCATTGCTTCAAATAGAGACGTGCTCTCCTTTTTCCGAGGTATATCTCGTAAGTTTCCGCCGCGGAAGGCGCCCGTGTCTCCTTGGCGGCTCAACCTTGTTTTGGAGGCTCTTCAGCATAAACCTTTTGAGCCTATGGTTTCTGCTAGCCTTTCTTTACTTTCTTGGAAGGTGGCTTTCCTTGTTGCAGTCACTTCCTTGAGGAGAGTTTCTGAGTTGGCAGCTCTTTCTTGTTCGCCTCCTTTTCTGGAGTTTTTTCCGGATCGTGTAGTGCTTCGCACTCGGGGTGATTTTTTGCCTAAAGTGGTATCACAATTTCATGTTACCAGGATATTGTGTTGCCTTCACTCTGTCCGGATCCGAAGAATGCGAAAGAGCGAGATTTACACACATTGGATTTAGTGCGGGCCTTGAAGTTTTATCTATCTATTACTCAAGGTTTTCGTAAGACGGACTCCCTGTTTGTGGTTCCAGCAGGTCGTCGGCGTGGTCAACGAGCTTCCAAGGATTCTATAGCTCGTTGGATCCGGTCAGCTATTTTGGAAGCTTACCGCCTTCGGGGTGAATCTTGCCCGATTAAGATTCGAGCCCATTCCACGAGAGCTGTGGCCTCATCGTGGGCTTTTCATCAAGGTGCCTCGGCAGTGCAGCTCTGTCGAGCGGCAACTTGGCGCTCTGTCCACACGTTTACAAGGTTTTATAAAGTGGACGTCAGTGCTTCCGCTGATGCAGCCCTCGGACGTAGGGTCCTGCAGGCAGCTGTAGTTTAAAGTTCTGGATGAACTTGTGTTTAGCGCTGGTTGCGCTTTGTTGTTAAGGTTGTTGGGTTTCTGCCTTTTTGTTGGTTTTTCCCACCCTTATTTTTGAACTGCTTTGGGACGTCCCATCAGTAATGAATACTGTGGCTCTCTTCCTTCCATCTGCAGCTGAAACACGGATTTTGGTAAAAACTTACCTGTAAAATCCTTTTCAGCGAAGGAAGGAAGAGAGACACAGCACCCTCCCAAGGCAGAAGTGTGTTGATGTTTTCAGATGCAGCGCGACCCTTATCTGATAGCGATTATCTGGGCTGAGGTCAGCGCGCTAAGGCTCTGTTCCAGCATCGCCAGCTCATCGCAGTAGTCAGGTTCCGTGAGTAGTACCTGGAACTCTGTGGTTTTTGGCTTTCTTTGCATGCATAACCTGTATCCTTGTGTTTTTTCTCTGAAGTTCCTTCAGAAGGGGTTATGTTGCTCGCTGGTGATCTTGGCTCTTTTCCTAAAAGCTTTGGTACGACTGGAGCTGAGTAGGAGGAGCCCGAGCTGGAGGGGCCAGCCAGTCAGCACTCTTTTGATCTGAGGTGACATCCTGATCTGGGGCTCCGCCTACCCATCAGTAATGAATACTGTGTCTCTCTTCCTTCCTTCGCTGAAAAGGATTTTACAGGTAAGTTTTTACCAAAATCCGTTCCGTCTCTCCTGCCGACACCGATTGGGAAGACTAGTAACGGCAGTAGAATTCGCTTATGATAGGCAGAAGTTGATCAGCGCAGTGAGCTGGTATTTCACGGAACGCCCGCTGACGATCACAAGCGGGCATAATTTCAGCTGCAGATGAAGGAAGGGAGACACACTAGACATTACTAGTGGTAGGCGGAGCCCAGATGAGATAGACACCTCAGAATTAAAAAGAGTGTTTGACCGGCCCCTCCAGCTCGGGCTCCTCCTACTCAGCTCTCCAGTTTTCAATTTGAGGTCAGAGAAGATAGTCGCTGCTGGAAGCAGCTCCTCAGAAGATTTTATTATTTTTTATCGGACAAGAGACTTGGATCACCAAATGTGGTCTAGAGGTCTCAGGGGTCTCAGCGCTGCTGGACCCCAACCTCTCCCTTGGCGGATCTGTATTACCCTATATGGTGGTCCCTGCAGAACCCTGCCGGCCCGGGGGGATGAGGATGGCTTCCCTGGCGGGGACGCAAACCGCGCTGCAGGGGTCACTGCGTTCCCCGCCCTGGGGGAAGCATGGGCAAGCGCCAGAAACCCCTGGGGGTCCCTGTGGCGCTTTCGGCTGGTGAGTACTCCACATTTAATATGTGTTTGAGTGTTTTCAGCGACTGCTGCGGCAGTCGCTGTTACAGTATACATGCGGTGACTGTGTGTTTTTTGTCCGCAGGTGGATGCCTGCAGGACATAGGACGGGGGAGAGGGGAGCTGCGCGCCTTTTTTATTTGAATTTCGCGCCGCTCTGAGCGCGCGCTTTACGGCAGTCTCCTTTTCCGGCTTCCCTCATGAAGCACACGGAGGCACAGCGCGGCGGCCATTAGCCGAGTAATGCTGACAGGCTGAAAGCTCCCTCGGACATCGCTCTCCTCCCCTCTCGGCAGCGCTGCACCGCGACCAGCTGGGTGAGTCGCTTCTACCCGTCTAGGGCAGAAGCTTAACCCCTTCACCCCCACAGCGCGGGCGCCTTTCTGAGGCACAAATGGGTGGCAGACTGCGCTGCCTGCAGCTGTTATCTCAAAGCTCGCACACCTTTTCAATATAAGAGGTTGTGGGGAGTCTGCGACAGTAATACTGCCACTATACGTTCCTGCTAACGACGACGCATACTATGCGATCGTTTGTGTGATCATTTTTAATGTCGCTAGT
This sequence comes from Oophaga sylvatica, assembly GCA_033576555.1. Taxonomy (NCBI): domain Eukaryota; kingdom Metazoa; phylum Chordata; class Amphibia; order Anura; family Dendrobatidae; genus Oophaga; species Oophaga sylvatica. The sequence goes on from JARQOD010000006.1 coordinate 42,344,925, forward strand.
AGCTGCCAATCTGGGCGATCTCATTAACAACGCATAGGCGGTTAGCGATCCCCTTAATGACTTTGGCGGTCATTGCGATTTACAAACAGCGCAATTTTTTAGCGATATTGTGAACGTTTTTTCTTGTTAAGTGTGGCATAGCTGTCCTGTAGCTGCTGCCTTATAAGAGGCACTTGGGGCTCGCACACCCTTTTCATTATTAAGGTTGTGGGAGTCTGCGACTTTAACCCCTTCTTAGGCGGTTAACTCTTAATGGGGGACAGCTGGGGTAGCTCTCTCCTTAAGAGCTTTAACCCTTCAGCGTTTCGTTTTTTCTTTAAGAAACCACACTTTCTAATTACTGACAGGTTTAACCTGCCATATACTGTGCAACCGTCTCCCAGATCCGCTACAGGATCAGTCTCGCGTATCTGACGCGCAGACCTGGACGGCGTCAAGCGCAGCGGTCGGAGGTTTCCAGTGGTGTCAGAATGGAGGCCCTCGCTAGTTTCTATTGATGGCCTGTCTGATTTTCTATTATTGAGTGTCAGCTAGATCCTCTCATGTCAGGAAGCGACACAAGCCGGTGCCTTCCTTCCCGCATAACGAAAATGTCCGATTCGACAAGGAGGATCGGCAGGGACACTCTGCCTCCCTTTTGGGCCGTAAAGAGGTTTTTATTGGAGGCGTTACAGTTACCGAAGGAGGTATCTGGACGTCCTGGTAAGTCGGCCCGGATGTTTTCAATCACGATCAAGCTTTACCATCACTGGATGAGCTTAATGGGGCAGTGGAGAAGGAACGCCTGTGTCCAGAAATTGAGACACCGTATCCGTGTTCTACGGAGTTGATGATAATTGGATCCTTCTCCTGAAGTGGATGTCCCTTTATCCCAGCTTAGCAAAATCCTCCTTGTTAAGGGAAGGCGAGTCTGCAGGACCGCTGGACAAAAAAAAAAACGTAGATGGCAGAAAAATCCATCTGCGAGGCCGGGATCATGGATTCGGTATTAAGAATCCATGTGTGCTTGTAAAGTTTCCCTGAGCCGGTTGGACCGTCTACGGACGGCGTGGCAGGGTGGATCTCCTCTATAGAGGTAGATGGCTTTTCCAGTTTTTGGAGGATACTGCATCACTGCTATCCAGGGCGCAATCCTCGGCAGTCACAGTCAGAAGAGCACTGTGCCTTAGACAGTGGACGCAGTTTCCAAACAGGGTTTGCTAGCTTGCAAGGTGGTCAGCTATTTGGACCTGACCTCACGGAGCTGATTGCCAAGGTAAAGGCAAAAGAAACAGCTTTACCGCAGCGCAGAGCTGTGACCTCTGCGTCTGGCAGGACTAGTGCCGGTAGTTGTCGGCGGTCCTTTCGGTCCAGGGGATGATTCAGTCAGCCCTCTGGGGTTCGGGTCGTCTCTCTCTTTTTAAAAAAAAAAAAAAAAAGGGGGAATTCTCAGAAATTCCGCATACCCTGGAAACAGAACTTCCTTTAAGACAAGCGGGAAGCTGGCAAAAAGCCCGCTAAGGCGGACTGACGCCTGGGTCTCATTCGAGCGCTCTCGAGTGGGGGGTCGTCTATTCCTGTTCAAACCGACTTGGGCTTTCCGCATGTCGGACGCCTGGGTGACACGGTTGTGTTGGCAGGCTACTTCATAGAGTCTCTTTTTCGACCCCCAGACAGTTTTTTTGTCAACCTCGCTTTCCGTCAGAGCCCGAGCTTTTTGCCGCTCTGCTGTGGGAGGTAGATTCCCTTCTGCAGAAAGGTGTGGTGGTACCGGTTCCGCCGGAGGGCCGGGGAAGAGGGTTTTATTCTAACCTCTTTGGTCCCCAAAAAAGAGGACAAATTTCGGCCCATTCTGGATCTCAAAAGATTGAATCGGCATGTCCACGCCAGGAAATTCCGCATGGAGTCGCTTCGCTCCGTTTTGGCGGCCCTGTCGCAGAACGCTTTTTTGGTGTCAATCGACATTCGCGACGCTTATTTGCACTTCCTAATCGGAAGGGCCCACCAACGCTTCCTTCATTTTGCCATAGGTCAGGGCCATTACCAGTTTGTGGCTCTGCCATTCGGGTTGGCCTCAGCGCCCAGAGTTTTTACAAAAATTCTGGCGCCTCTCATGGCGATTCTTCGAAGGCAGGGGGTTACGATACTTCCCTACCTGGACGACCTTCTGATTGTGGCGTCTTCGAAGGAGGAGGCGGTAACTGCTCGCAATCTATCCCTTCAGCTCCTGGAGGATTTCGGGTGGCTGGTCAATTGGGAGAAGTCGTCTCTGGAACGGTCGCAGTCAATCCTGTTTTTGGGGATGCATTTCGACACGGTGCGAGCAGTGGTGTCCCTGCCTCCAGACAAGCAAGCATGTCTCCTTCGACATGCACGGGTTATGAAGTCTTCGACAGCAATGTCCCTGCGAAGCTGTATGCGTCTTCTGGGGTTGATGGTGGCGTCCATGGAAGCACTTCCGTTTGCCCGGTTTCATTCCAGGGCTCTCCAAAGGTTCATTCTGAGCCGTTGGGATCGATCGCAGGTTTTCACTGGATTGCAGTGTCATCATCCCCCACAGGGTGCGAGAGTCCCTAGGATGGTGGATACGTCCGAAAGAGTTATCCCTGGGAAAGTCCTTCCTCCCTCCGAAGTGGTCGGTCATAACCACCGATGCCAGTCTGACGGGCTGGGGGGGGGGTGTCTGGAACGATCTTTGGACTCAGGGAGTATGGTCGTCGGAAGAGTCTGTCTTGCCGAACAACATCCTGGAATTGAGGGCGATTTTTTTCTTTGCCTCCAACACTGGACGGTCCCTTTAAGCGGTCTGCCAGTCCGAGTGCAGACGGACAATGTGACGTCGCATATATCAACCACCAAGGCGGGACTGGGAGTTCCAAGCTCATGGTGGAGGTATCTCGTATCCTAGTATGGGCAGAGACCAGAGTGCCAGCTATCTCTGCGATCCACATTCCGGGAGTTCAGAATACCACGGCGGACTTTCTCAGTCGCGAGAAGATGGATCCCGGAGAATGGAGTCTTCATCCGGAAATTTTTGCACTGCTGTGCTCCCGTTGGGGAACTCCCCAAGTGGATCTGATGGCATCCAGGTTCAATGCCAAGTTACCGACTTTCATGTCCAGGTACAAGGATCCGAAGGCTGTGGCGGTGGTTGCTCTAGTGGTTCCGTGGGACCAATTCGAGCTAATCTGTTTTCCACCGATTTCCTTACTCCTCCTGGTGTTACGTCGGATCAGACTAGAGAGAATCCTGGCTATGTTGATAGCCCCAGATTGGCCAAGGAGGACGTGGTTCTCGACACTGGGGTCGCTCCTGGCAGCGCCACCATTTCTACTTCCTTTCCGCTCGGACCTGTTAACCCAAGGGCCCGTTGGTCATCCGGACCTGAAGTCTCTGCGTTTGACGGCGTGGTTCTTGAGACCGAAATATTGATCCGTCAAGGTTTTTCAGCCGAAGTCATTGCCACTTTGCGAGCTGCCAGAGGTCCGGCTACTACTAGGATTTACCACTTGGGAAGCCTTCTTTTCGTGGTGTTCGGGTTTTTCAAGGAACCCGAGGATTTTTTCCATTCCCAATTTGTTGGTTTTCCTGCAATTCGGGTTGGACAAAGGGTTTGGCAGTGAGCACCCTGAGGGGTCAGGTTTCTGCTCTGTCCTTGCTGTTCCGAAAGGCTATCGCCTCACGAAGGGACGTACGTTCCTTTTTTCGCGGAGTAACCCGCCAGTTTCCGCCGCGGAAGGCGCTTGTGTCTCCTTGGCGCCTCAATCTTGTTTTTGGAGGCTCTTCAACACGGGCCTTTTGAGCCTATGGACTCTGTTAGTCTTTCTTTGCTCTCTTGGAAGGTTGCCTTCCTAGTGGCGGTCACCTCTTTGAGAAGGATTTCTGAGTTGGCGGCTCTTTCTTACTTGCCTCCTTTTCTGGAGTTTCACCCGGATCGTGTAGTGCTTCGTACACGGGGCGACTTTCTACCTAAGGTGGTGTCGCAATTTCATCTTAATCAGGATATTGTGTTGCCCTCCCTTTGTCCGGGACCGAGTAATGCGAAGGAACGGGCCTTGCACACATTGGATTTGGTGCGGGTTTTGAAGTTCTATTTGTCTGTTACCCAAAGTTTTCGGAAGTTGGACTTCCTGTTTGTGATTCCAGCAGGTCATCGACGTGGTCAACGGGCTTCCAAGGATTCTATAGCTCGTTGGATCCGGTCGGCCATTTTGGAGGCTTACCGACTTAAAGGCGAACCTTGCCCGATTAAGGTTCGAGCTCATTCCACGAGAGCTGTGGGCTCATCGTGGGCTTTCCATCAAGGGGTCTCGGCAGCTTAACTTTGCTGGGCGGCGACCTGGCGCTCCGTCCACACCTTTACAAGATTTATAAGGTGGACGTTAGTGCTTCCGCTGATGCAGCCTTAGGACGTAGGGTCCTGCAGGCGGCTGTAGTTTAAAGTTCTAGTTAACTTGTATTTGGCGCCTGTTGCGCATTTATCAAGGTTGTTGGGATTCTGCCTCTTTTGATTTTTTCCCACCCTTAATTTTTGGACTGCTTTGGGACGTTCCACTAGTAATGTCTAGTGTGTCTCCCTTCCTTCATCTGCAGCTGAAAGACGGATTTTGGTAAGAACTTACCTGTAAAATCCTTTTCAGCGAAGAAGGAAGGGAGACACACATCCCTCCCATGGCAGAAGTGTGTTGTTGTTTTTCAGATGCGGCGTGACCCTTCTCTGATAGCGATTATCTGGGCTGAGGTCGGCGCGCTAAGGCTCTGTTCCAGCATCGCCGGCTCATCGCAGTGGTCAGGTCCAGTGAGTAGTACCTGGAACTGTGTGGTTTTTGCCTACATGCATGCATAACCTGTATTTTTGTGTTTTATTCTCTGAAGTCCTTCAGAAGGGGTTATGTTGCTCCGCTGGTGATATTGCTCTTCCTTAAGCTTGGTACAACTGGAGAGCTGAGTAGGAGGAGCCCGAGCTGGAGGGGCCGGTCAACACTCTTTTTAATCTGAGGTGTCTATCTCATCTGGGCTCCGCCTACCCACTAGTAATGTCTAGTGTGTCTCCCTTCCTTCTTCGCTGAAAAGGATTTTACAGGTAAGTTCTTACCAAAATCCGTCTTTTATCAAGATAGATGCAGATTAATTTTTGAGATCGGTACTCACCATGCATTTATGGCATATCCTGTGAGGATAAATGTACGAAATGGGAGCACCCCTTTAAAAGAGGATCTTAGCCATGTCAAAAGTGGCCAGTGTTTGCTTTTATTTTATTATTTAATAACATTTTTTTTTTAGTTTTTAAATTATTATTATTATTATTTATTATTATAGTGCCATTTAATCCATGGCGCTTTACATGTGAGGTGGGGTTACATAATAAATACAAGTACAATAATCTTAGACAATACAAGTTACGACTGGTACAGTAGGAGAGAGTACCCTGCCCGTAAGGGCTCACAATCTACAAATCTTCCATACAGTTCTAGAAATATGGAAGATTTAATTTAGTATGTCCAATATGCAAGTTTGTTTTTTTCCCAAGATGCTCACAAAATTGTCTGGTCAATTCTTTAAGCCTTTCATCTGATCTAAAGAAAGACTAAAATTAGCATATTGTGGGCACTAAATACAAAGGCCCACATCTCTGTAACTATATGGCGGATTGAAAAACAATAATTAGAGGAGCAGCAGGAATAAAATAAAAGCAAAAACTGACCACTTTGTTTTGACCTGGTGACGGGGCCTCTCTAATTACCTCTATGTAATAATACCTGTAGCGGGCTTCTCTAGTTCTAATGGCAAAGTATGAAATCTTTCTTTCTGTATTCAGTGTTTCCTTAACCAGCACACATATAAATTCACATGAAAGCTTGTGAAAGCCGGAGGCATCGGCTACGTTGAAGCAGACGGTTTCTCAGCCGTTATGGATAATGCTGTATGTTGGGCAGGTTTCCTTGGTGAAAATACAGCTGTGTACAGGGAAATAAAATGATGGATATTTTGTCTTGGAATGTGTATTTTGTTAACGTTAACATAAATGATTATGTCTGTATCATACTGTGGTTTTATGACCCCTCCAGTTGTTGAATAATTTTTTTTCTTGCATTTTTTTTATGTAAATGTAAAATAATGAAGGTACTTTAAGTATTTTTGTGGAGAAAAAAAGGGCTAAATGTTTATTAAATATTAGAAAGAAAATAAAACATTTTTGTATTATTTTATATTTCTAAATCCAGAGTCCATTTTTATATTGATATTTTCCAAAGTTTAAAATAAATTTACTTTGGTTGTATGTTTTTCGTGGTCTTATTTTTTTTCTTGTGAAAATGTTTTTTTTTTTTTTTTTTCGTATATTGTTTTTTTTTTTTTTTTTTAATTAGAATGTTTTTTTTTAATCTAAATTGGCACAAGAGGGTGGTAGAAAATGATTTAAATTTGCAGATTGAGACATTGGTACTAGCAAGTAAAATGAGAAAAATACCATCAAGATTAAACTAGAGGGGAGAGAAATGGGGAGAACCTATAAGCCAGGGTTCCCCAACTCCAGTCCTCAAAGCCCACCAACAGGTCCTATTTTCAGGATTTCCTTAGTATTGCCCAGGTGATAATTGCATCACCTGGGCAATACAAAGGAAATCCTGAAAACATGACCTGTTGGTGGGCCTTGAGGACTGGAGTTGGGGAACCCTGCTATAAGCGACAGTCACACATCCATGTGTCATGATCTGGGCTTGGGATGCATATATGTTTATGAGGCTGTCCAGTTTGGGTTATGGGACCCACTGCTTGTCCATGCTCTGTCTCTGTCTCAGCATTAGGTGTAAGCTAAAAAAAAAATCTTCCATGGTAAGATTGGATTAACATACAAATATATTTACTTTAAAGGGGTTTTCCATTAAGCTAAATTATGGTATAAACTCAGCTGCTCCCTCTCCATCATTTTATGTGGCCCCTAAATCAGGGCACACAAGGACCAGTCTCCATTTTACCCGTACGGAGAGCTAGTCTGAGCAGTGCAGAGGTGGGTGCCAGAGCTCAAAATGCCTCCCCTGAGCTGGCGCAACCCCCCTCTACTAAGTACTGGTTGCGTTCTACACAACACAGCTAGTGCATGGCAGAGCTGGCGCTATCTTGGAGTCTCAGCGAGCACAACCAGCGCTTAGAGGGGTTGGTGCCAGCACAAGGAGCAGATGCCATCTTTGTGAGGGAACGAGTGATCAGAGTCAGCTTGCACAAAAAGTAAGTACAGTTAGTCAACACTTTTGTGTGGCTCCATGTTTGAATCCAAGCACTTGCAGCCAGTACTTAGCATAGGGAGCAGTCTATTTTGGACTCTTGGGTCTGGCACAGCTTTCTCTTGGCCCCACTGCCCAGGGACTGCGCTCTTGGCCCTACTGCCCAGCCCGAGTTCGTACGTCTACATGAGCCCTTATAATTACAAACTGCCCTTTGAAGGCAACCATAATGCTGATCTTGACATCGATGAAAATGAGTTTGATACCCCTGGTATAAAGGGGTTTAAAATGCTAAAGGAATCATTAATGATAATTTTAATTTATTTAGTCACTCGGCTGCTGACTCCTTTGCATTGGATTTGTTTGGAGATCTAGCCACCTTTTGGTAACGTCCTCCTTGGTTCGTGTGGCTGACACGTCCCTGCGTCATCCACAGAAGTCTCGGCATCACGCTCCTGCAAGGGCAGAGCAAAGTACTGCAGTGCACAAGCGCTGGGGCTTTCCTGTACATCGGCAAATGCCGTATACATGAAAAAATGTCCTGCTCGTCCCAATCACTGTATTCAGCGTAGGAGTCATAAGCCTTCCTTGCCTCCAACACTGATCGTGAAGGAGAGGATGACACCTTCCTTTATTTTTCATCCTCTTTCTCAAGTGATAATCACCAGCAGACGCCCCAGGACAGAAAATGAACCAGCGCCCACTGTTACTGACCTCGTATGGACAGCACCCCCCAAGATTCCATCAGGAATCAAATTTGATATCACCTGCCTTACAGAAATAGACTTTTTCAGAATCTTTTGTAAACCTCATGGTGGCCCAGACAAATTTTGGCATCAAACCGCCCTTCATCTAACTGGACCCTATGCAGTAGAAATGATGTTTTGGAGCCTTGTCCTTCACATGGAGAAATTTCACAACAATTTTTGGGGTCCATTTTTTCCTGTTCACCTTGTGAAAAATAAAAAAAATTGGGGCTAAAAGAACATCTGGAAAAAAAAGTGATTTTTTTTTTTTTCAGCAGCAGATGGAAGGAAGAGAGACACACTAGTCATTACTAGTGGGTAGGCGGAGCCCAGATAGGATTGACACCTCAGATTAAAAAGAGTGTTGACTGGCCCCTCCAGCTCGGGCTCCTCCTACTCCAGCTTCTCCAGTCTAAAATTTGAGGTCTCAGAGGATGGTCGCTGCTGAAGAAGCTCCTCAGAAGATTTTCTTACTTTTATCGGACAGAGACTTGGACTCAGGGTCTTGAGGTCTCAGGGGTCTCAGCGCTGCTGGACCCCCACCTCTCCCTTGGCGGATCTGTATTACCCTGTATGGTGGTCCCTGCAGAACCCTGCCGGCCCGGGGGGATGAGGATGGCTTCCCTGGCGGGGACGCAAACCGCGCTGCGGGGGTCACTGCGTTCCCCGCCCTGGGGGGAAGCAATGGGCATAGCGCCACAAATCCCTGGGGGTCCCTGTGGCGCTCAGCTGGGTGAGTACTCAACATGTTAATGTGTTTTGAGTGCTTCGGTGACTGTTGTTTCTTGTCTGCAGGTAGATGCCTGCAGGACATAGGAACGGGGAGAGAGGAGTTGCGCGCCTTTTTATTTGAATTTTCGCGCCGCTCTGAGCGCGCGCTTTACTGCTGTCTCCTTTTCCGGCTTCTCTCATGGAGCACATCGGAGGCACAGCGCGGCGGCCATTACTGAAGCAGGCTGAAAGCTTCCTCTGGCCTTTCACTCCTCCCCTCCCGGCAAGACGCTACACCGTGACCAGCTAGGTGAGTCGCTTCTACCCGCCTGGGCAGAAGCTTAACCCCCTCACCCCCACAGCGCGGGCACCTTTCTGAAGCACAAATGAGTGGCAGACAGCGCTGTCCTGCAGCTTTTACCCCATAAGAGGGCTCGCACACCCTTTCATTAAAGAGGTTGTGGGGAGTCTGCGACATTAATGCCACTATACGTTCCCGCTAACGATTCCGATAACGACGCATACTAATGCGATCGTTTGTGTGATCTTTTTAATGTCACTAGTAGCTGCCAATCTGGGCGATCTCATTAACGACGCATATGCGGTTAGCGATCTCCTTTACGAATTTGGCGGTCATTGCGATGTACAAAACAGCGCAATTTTTTTAGCGATCTCGTTGAACGTTCTTGTTTAGTGTGGCATAGCAGCCCTGCAGCTGCTGCCTTTTAAGAGGCACTTGGGGCTCGCACACCCTTTTCATTATCAAGGTTGTGGGGAGTCTGCTACTTTAACCCCTTCTTAGGCGGTTAACTCTTAATGGGGGACAGCTGGGGTAGCTCTCTCTTTAAGAGCTTTAACCCTTCAGCGTTCGTTTTTTCTTTAAGAAACACACTGTTCTAGTTACTGACAGGTTTAACCTGCCATATACTGTGCAAGGACATGTCAGATGCGGACTGTCTCCCAGATCCGCTACAGGATCAGTCTCGCGTATCTGACACGCAGACCTCGACGGCGTCATGCGCAGCGGTCGGAGGTTCCAGTGGTGCCCTCGCTAGTTTCTATTGATGGCCTGTCTGACCTTCTAGGTTATTGGGTGTCAATCTTCTCAAGGAAGCGACACAAGCCGGTGCCTTCCTTCCCGCGTAACGAAGATGTCCGATTCGGACAAGGAGGATCGGCAGGGACACTCTGCCTCTCTTTTGGGCCGTACAGAGGCTTTTATTGGAGCCATGAGGGCTTTACAGTTACCGGAGGAGGTAGCTAGACGTCCTGGTAAGTCGGCCCGGATGTTTCAGGAGTCGCATAGGTCGCGATCAGCTTTACAACGTTTTCAGGCAATCCGTGTTCTACGGAGTTGATTGATAATTGGATCCCTTCTCCTGAAGTGGATGTCCCTTTATCCCAGCTTAGCAAATCTTCCTGTTAAAGGGAAGGCGAGTCTGCAGGACCCGCTGGACAGAAAAACGGAGATGGCAGCAATATCCATCTGCGAGGCCGCGGGTCATGGATTCAGTACTAAGAATCCATGTGTGCTTGTAAAGCTTTCCTGAGCCGGTTGGACCGTCTACGGACGGCGTGGCAAGATGGATCCCCTCTATCGAGGTAGATGGGCTTTTCAAGTTGTTGGAGGATACTGCGTCACTGCTATCCAGGGCGCAATCCTCGGCAGTCACAGTCAGAAGAGCACTGTGGCTTAGACAGTGGACTGGGGATGCGGTTTCCAAGCAGGGTATGCTATCTTTAGCTTACAAGGTGGTCAGCCTTTGGATCTGACCTCACGGAGCTGATTGCCAAGGCAAGGCAAAAGAAACAGCTTTACCGCAGCGCAGAGCTGTGGCTTCTGCGTCTGGCAGGACTAGTGCCGGTAGTTGTCGGCGGTCCTTTCGGTCCAGGGGATGATTCGGTCAGGCCATACCCGGCCGTCGCCGGCAGTCGAAGGAACGTCTGCCCTCTGGGAGTTCGGGTTGTCTCTCTTTTTTTTAAAAAAAAGAAAAAGAATTCTCAGAAATTCCGCATTCCCTGAAAACAGAATTTCCGTTAAGACAAGCGGGAAGCTAGCAAAAAGCCCGCTAAGGCGGACTGACGCCTGGGTCTCACTCGAGCGCTCTTGAGTGGGGGGGTCGTTTACTCCAATTCAAACCGACTTGGGCTTCCCGCGTGTCGGACGCCTGGGTGACACAGGTTGTGTTGGCAGGCTATTTCATAGTTTCTTTTTCGACCCCCAGACAGTTTTGTCATTCTCGCGTTCCGTCAGAGCCCGAGTTTTTTGCCACTCTACTGCGGGAGGTAGATTCCTTTCTGCAGAAAGGTGTGGTGGTGCCGGTTCCGCCGGAGGGCCGGGGAAGAGGGTTTTATTCTAACCTCTTTGTGGTCCCCAAAAAAGAGGGAAAATTTCGGCCCATTCTGGATCAAAAGATTGAATCGGCATGTCCACGCCAGGAAATTTCGCATGAAGTCGCTTCGCTCCGTTTTGGCGGTCCTGTCGTAGAACGCTTTTTTGGTGTCAATCGACATTCGCGACGCTTATTTGCACTTTCCAATCGGAGGACCATTACCTGTTTGTGGCTCTGCCATTCGGGTTGGCCTCAGCGCCCAGAATTTTTACAAAAATTCTGGCGCCTCTCATGGCAATACTTCGAAGACAGGGGGTTTCGATTCTTAACTACCTGGACGACCTTTTGATTGTGGCGTCCTCAAAGGAGGAGGCAGTGACTGCTCGCAATCTATCCCTTCAGCTCCTGGAGGACTTCGGGTGGCTGGTCAGTTGGGAGAAGTCGTCTCTGGAATCGTCGCAGTCAATCCTGTTTTTGGGGTTGCATTTCGACACGGTACGAGCAGTGGTGTCTCTGCCTCCAGACAAGCAAGCATGTCTCCTTCGACATGTACAGGTTATGAAGTCTTCGACAGCGATGTCCCTTCAAAGGTGTATGCGCCTTCTGGGTTTGATGGTGGTCCATGGAGGCACTTCCGTTTACTCAGTCTCATTCCAGGGCCCTCCAAAGGCTCAGTCTGAGCCATTGGCGATCGCAGGCTTCGCTGGTTTGCAGTGTCATCATCTCCCACAGGGTGCGAGAGTCTCTAGGATGGTGGTTACGTCCGGAAGCGTTATCCCTGGGGAAGTCCCTCTCTCCGAGGTGGTCGGTCATAACCACCGATGCCAGCCCGACGGGCTGGGGAGGTGTCTGGAACGATCTCTGGATTCAGGGAGTATTGTCGTCGGAGGAGTCTGTCCTGCCGATCAACATCCTGGAACTGAGGGCAATTTTCCTTTGCCTCCAACACTGGACGGTCCTTTTAAGAGGTCTGCCAGTCCGAGTGCAGACAATGCGACGGCGGTCGCGTATATCGAACATCTAGGCAGAACAAGGAGTTCCAGGCTCATGGTGGAGGTATCTCGGATCCTGGTATGGGCCGAGACCAGAGTGCCAGCCATCTCTGCGATCCACATTCCAGGAGTTCAGAATATCACGGCAGACTTTCTCAGTCGCGAGAAGATGGATCCCGGAGAAGGGAGTGTTCATCCAGAGATTTTTGCACTGCTGTGCTCCCGTTGAGGAACTCCCCAAGTGGATTTGATGGCATCCAGGTTCAATGCCAAGTTACCGACTTTCATGTCCAGGTACAAGGACCCGAAGGCTGTGACGGTGGATGCTCTGGTGGCTCCGTTGGACCATTTCGAGCTAATTTATGTGTTCCCGCCGATACCCTTACTTTCTCTGGGGTTACGTCGTATCAGACTGGAGAGAATCCCGGCTGTGTTGATAGCCCCAGATTGGCCAAGGAGGACGTGGTTCTCGACACTGGTGTCGCTTCTGGCAGCGCCTCCTTTTCCACTTTCTCTTCGCCCGGACCTGTTAACCCAAGGGCCCGTTCGTCATCCGGACCTGAAGTCTCTTCGTTTGACGGCGTGGCTCTTGAGACCGAAATATTGACCGTCAAGGTTTTTCAGCCAAAGTCATTGCCACTTTGCGGGCTGCCAGAGGTCCGGCTACTACTAGGATTTACCACAATCTTGGGAAGCCTTCTTTTTGTGGTGTTCGGGTTCTTCAAGGAACCCGAGGATTCTTTCCATTCCCTATTTGTTGGCTTTTTGCAACGGGCTAGACAAGGGTTTGGCAGTTAGCACTCTGAAGGGTCAGGTTTCTGCCCTGTCTTTGCCTTTCGGAAGACTATCGCCTCGCGTAGGGACGTACGTTCCTTTTTTTCGCGGAGTAACCCATCAGTTTCCGCCGCGGAAGGCGCCTGTGTCTCCTTTGCGGCTCAACCTTGTCTTGGAGGCTCTTCAGCATGGGCCTTTTGAGCCTATGAACTCTGCTAACCTTTCTTTACTTTCTTGGAAGGTTGCCTTCCTAGTGGCGGTCACCTCTTTGAGAAGGGTTTCTGAGTTGGCGGCTCTTTCCTGCTCGCCTCCCTTCCTGGAGTTTTACCCGGATCGAGTAGTGCTTCGCACACGGGGCGACTTTCTACCTAAGGTGGTGTCGCAATTTCATGTTAACCAGGATATTGTGTTGCCCTCGATTTGCCCGGGCCCGAGGAATGCAAAGGAACGGGCCTTGCACACATTGGATTTAGTGCGGGCCTTGAAGTTCTGTTTGTCTGTTACTCAAGGTTTTCGGAAGTCAGACTCTCTGTTTGTGATTCCAGCAGGTCGTCGGCGTGGTCAACGAGCTTCCAAGGACTCTATAGCTCGTTGGATTCGGTCAGCCATTTTGGAGGCTTACCGACTTAAAGGCGAACCTTGCCCGATTAAGATTCGGGCTCACTCCACGAGGGCTGTGGCTTCATCGTGGGGCTTTCATCAAGGGGCCTCGGCAGCTCAGCTCTGCCGAGCGGCGACCTGGCGTTCCGTCCACACGTTTACAAAGTTTTATAAGGTGGACGTCAGTGCTTCCGCTGATGCGGCCTTAGGACGTAGGGTCCTGCAGGCGGCCGTAGGTTAAAGTTCTAGTTAACTTGTATTTGGCGCCGGTTGCGCATTTATCTAGGTTGTTGGGATTCTGCCTCTTTTGGTTTTTTTCCCACCCTTAGTTTTTTGGACTGCTTTGGGACGTCCCACTAGTAATGACTGTGGCTCTCTTCCTTCCATCTGCAGCTGAAAGACGGATTTTGGTAAGAACTTACCTGTAAAATCCTTTTCAGCGAAGGAAGGGAGACACAGCTCCCTCCCATGGCAGAAGTGTGTTGTTGTTTTCAGATGCGGCGTGACCCTTCTCTGATAGTGATTATCTGGGCTGAGGTCGGCGCGCTAAGGCTCTGTTCCAGCATCGCCAGCTCATCGCAGTGGTCAGGTCCAGTGAGTAGTACCTGGAACTGTGTGGTTTCTTTCTGTTGCATGCATAACCTGTATTCTTGTCTTTTCTCTGAAGTCCTTCAGAAGGGGTTATGTTGCTCCACTGGTGATTTTTGCTCTTCCTTAGCTTGTGTACGACTGGAGAAGCTGGAGTAGGAGGAGCCCGAGCTGGAGGGGCCGGTCAACACTCTTTTTAATCTGAGGTGTCAATCCTATCTGGGCTCCGCCTACCCACTAGTAATGACTAGTGTGTCTCTCTTCCTTCCTTCGCTGAAAAGGATTTTACAGGTAAGTTCTTACCAAAATCCGTCTTTTATTTTCATGGCTCAACGTTATACATTTCTGTGAAGCACATGCTGGTTCAAGGTACTCATAACATATCTAGATAAGTTCCTTTAGTGGTCTGGTTTCCAAAATAGGGTCACTTGTGTGTGTGTGGGGGGGTCCAATGTTTAGATACATCACGGCCTCTCCTAACGCGATTCTCGATTCCAGACAATTTTGTATTCAGAAAGTCAAACAGTGCACCTTTCTTTCTGACCTGTTCTGTGCCCAAACAGTAGATTTCCCCCACATATGGGAGTATCTGCATACTAAGGTGAAATCGCACAACTTTTCGGGTCCATTTTCTCCTGTTACCCTTATGAAAATAAAAAATTGGGGGCTAAAGTAAATTTTTTGTGAAAAATAGTTAAATGTTCATTTTTTCCTTCCACACTTCTTTAGCTCCTGTGAAGCACTGGTGGTGGAAAATAAACTTCTTGTATGTGCTTTTGAGCACCTTGAGGGGAGCAGTTTTTAGACTGGTGGGTATTTTCTACCGTATAGAGCCCTCAATGTCACTTCAAATGTGATGTGGTCCAAAAAAAAAGGGTTTTGTAAATTTTGTTGGAAAAATGAGAAATCGCTGATCAACTTATGTTTCAAAAATGATGCAGATGTAAAGTAGACATGTGGGAAATGTTATTTATTAATGATTTGTGTGACATAACTCTCTAGTTACAGGCATAACTTACTGAAAGTGTCAGGTTGGCGCCGTTACACTAATTAGAATGACACCTTGGTTGATGAAATCCGTCTTGCGGATTCAGTTACTGCTTCGCTCATCCTCCTGGGAGGGCCTGTGGGGGGTCTTTATGTGGTGCTCTTCTTAGCTATTCATCAGTATGGCTTCTGATCCCACTGACCTGTCCCCTATTTTACATACCGAATATAATATGTATTGAAAAAAATAAATACATTTCACATTCAGCAGGTAGGCGCGGCACGCGCTGTAGCATAATAGCATCTGTAATGTCCATGTCATTATTTGGCGATATACATGTATTTAGAAAAAAAAATCTCAAAATGATGTCGCCTGCGCAGTAGTATCGGCGATCCGATAGAAGCTACTGCGCCGCCAGGGCCATTTTGCTAGAGAAAAAAATTGTCTCCACCAAGATGGCACCGGCAACTCCTGCGCAGTAGCATCTATCGGATCGCCGATTCATATTTGCCTAAATGTCAGCAGTATCACAAACATGGCTATGAGACCTCTGGATCGTATGTGTGTGGGGGGGTGAGTCAAGATAGTTCTTTTCCCAGTATTAATAGGTAGTGAGATCCTGTTCTAGGATACGGTCTCCTATCACTAGAGGTGATAGAAAGCCTCCTTTAGACCTATCCTTTTTATTTTTTCCAATAGGTTATACCATATATTCTTGGCACAACTTCTTTAAAATCTTACACCAATTTTCAACAACTCTCTTCCTAAATACTGCCCTACATTAAGCCAAATAATAGGTGGTGTAGAGATAGACAAAAGTATCTGATGAACCCAAGTCTGCCCCAATGTATGCAGTGTACTGATATTGGTAAGTCATCACCAGCCAGCAAAGGCCTGCGCCATGTTCAGATGAAGCCTGCGCCAGATGCCACCGGAGGTCACAGGGTACTGAATCTCTCCAGTATTGGGGTCCTCAATCAAGCTAGGAAGTTGAGCAGCCATATTGAGTGTTCGGTAGAGCGCCTCCACCCGTAACTTCTCATTGCAGTTGAAATATTAGCTGGTTGACGTGTATGGAAAGTAATGACATATGTGCATGAAACTTTTTCACCAAACCAAAAGTGTTAGGTTTTTACTCTATTTTGCATAGCTGATAGTTGGCAAAGTCACACATCAAGAAAGATGAAATTAAGCTGGAATCCTCTGTCTTTTTCCTGCTTTTCACAGCATTTTTGATAGTCTTGAATATAATAAACTAAATGTCTTGAAGGTATTTTTGTCCTCAGAACAATTTTCTCTTGGAAGCCTGTCATCTCCGTGGCCAACACATTCAGAGTCATGAGATGTTCTCAATTGTCTACAGCCAATTTCTAGATAATAACTAGGGCAATCAGAAACTGATGAGGTAAGGCACAATTATAGAGGAAAGAGGGCACAGATAATAGGATTTCGGCTGGATTTTAACATAAGGATATTCTTAAGAGACTGATATTTTTATTTCACTGTAGCATAAAATTGGAAATAAAATTAAAGTGAAGTAAAGCAATTTGTTCTGGCCGGGCTGGGCCACTCTGGGGGTCGGTCGGATAGTATTCTTATTTCATGAGCATTTCATTCTGTTTTGTCTGTTTAGGAAAGACAAATCCATGAAGAACAAATTCAGTTTCTTTCATCAGTGAGATCTGAATGTTCTCTTGGTACCAAATCAAATTTCACTTCTGGATCAAAGAAAATATCAGTGTTAACCAGGCAATGCGATAACTATAAAGGGCATAGAGCTATATCTGATACAGAGGCATACCGCCCCGCCTCGCTCACTCGGCTGTTTCTGGAGCTCCCGTAGACAAGAAGTGAGAGAGTGGCGCATGCACAGCCACTCTTCCATTCCTGACCGGGTACATAGAGGTCCTGTTCTCAACACGTAAAGGTCACAGTGGTGGGATCTACATCTACTGGACATTTATGGCATTTCCTATAAATATAAAGGTACTATGATTGGCAGCAAACACAAACAAGTTGCAGAGAAGGTGAACGATTCACTATACCTAACAGTGCAAAACGCACTTGTTAAAAAGTCTCCTATGGAGCTGGTGCACAATCGTCAGGAAGAAAGCCTATAACAGCCCTCAAGGAAAGTTACTCTAAATGTAACGTTGGACATCTTACGGTAACACAGATTCAGTATCCACTCACGACCAGTCCGATGTTCTGATCCTGTTCAGGGGTCTCATAAGATAAATGTCTCCATTTAAACCACCAGCTCCTAAACACTACACAGCATCCAGGGGAATAATCCTCCAGCGCTATAGGACAAACAGACATCGAACTATAATATAATACCGTAAGGCGTTATTAATTACGACCAATGTGTTTTACTCATACAGTAGTGTTCAAAATAACAGCAGTGTGTTCAAAACAGAAGTTAATCGCAAAATCTTTATACCAGTTTTTATTTCCAGCATTGGGAACATTGCACGCTGTTTTCTAATTCAAAACATAAAGATAAATGTACCGTATATCATATTTAACTACTTTACCGAAAATAACAAAAAGTGAATATTGGGCTGGTCTAAAAAATAGCAGTGTCTGCATTTTTCTTTACAAATTCACAATATGTACTATTTTTATGACGATTTATTTAGCATTCCTGTGAATCACTAACCTACTATTTAGCTGTTACCCGCAGTTTTTTTTTAGAACTGCTTCACATCTATGTTGCATACAATTAGCCAACTTCTGGCACCTGTCACCTGTTATTGGCCCAGGATGCTTGGATTACATACCACAAGTTTTTGGCATTTGTTGGCTTTGCCTCAGAAATGGCATTTTTTATGTCACCCCACAAGTGTTCTATCGGATAAAGGTCCGGGGATTGGGCTGGCTAGTTCATAACCTCAATTTTGTTGGACTGGAACCAAGATTTTGCTCGTTTACTGGTGTGTTTAGGGTCGTTGTCTTATAGAAACACTCATTTCAAGGACATATCCTCTTCAGCGTAAGGCAACATGACCTCTTCAAGTATTTTAATATATGAAAACTGGTCCATGATCACTGGTATGTGGTAAATGGGTCCGGCACCATAGTAAGAGAAACATGCCCATATCATGATGCTTGCACCATCATGCTTCACTGTCTTCAGAGTGTACTGTGTACTTGCCAAATAAGCTACCGGCTTCCTGGATCATGCTGGCTGAACAGCTGATCGCAGCTGCATGTGTCGCAGCTGTGTCACAGTCTCAGCACATGCATTGAGAGCCTGTGAGTTGAAATTTGCAAAATTTTCACCAAATTTCAGTTTTTTTCACAAATAAATGCAAGTTATATCAAAGAAATGTTACCAATATCATGAAATACAATATGTCACGAGAAAACAGTCTCAGAATCAGTGGGATCCATTGAAGGATTTCGGAGTTATGACCTCGTAAAATGATAGTGGTCAGAATTGTAAAAATTGACCTGGTCAGGAAGGTGAAAACAGGCTTTGGTGTGAAGGGATTAAGGATGTTAATTGGCAATGAACTGCCATGGCAAACATTATGACCACACAATCAAGATCTCAGGGTGCCAATGGGATCAAAGAGGGAGCTCCCACACTCTGTTAACCATCTAGATGTCATAGTCAGTATTGAAAGCAGCATTTAAGGGTTTAAACGACCATAGTCAGTGCCAACACTGATCGAGGCTGATACAGCAAGTTGTCAGCTATAGCGTACAGCTGACAGCTGGTGGATTGTCACCTGTCGGGGCATGCTAGTCTTTTATATCACAGGTCAGTAAAAAGACGTATTGGTGGTCGCTAAAGGAAGGGTTAATACCCTAATCCTCCCTTATATCTGCTAATAAGAAGATTAAACTACTCAAGAAAGAAGGAAGCTCATATATATTAAGAACATGCAGAATTCAATGTGTAGATTTGCATAATTATTGTTCCTATTGAAGAATGAAGCTAATGCATTTCATTGGCAACAAATCCTGCGAATATTTGGCCTTTGCTGCCGATGCCTCCCCCATTGATTCTACAATAAAGTGAGTGTATATTTTAATCACACAGGAGCGTTTACTTCTCCACAATCAGTGCAGAACTATGTGCGCACTTTTCTCTGCCAAGTGTTCCTATTCCCGGAGCACATTCATGCTTCTTTTCATTGAGAGCCACTCTCAAGAAAATAGATGTAAATTTTGTAGAGACCTTCTGAGAAATTGTCAATTCCAGTTTTGAAATTGATTGTGGGCTCTGCAATGTGAAGAACGAATGCTACGCACTGAGGAGTTTTAACCATACATCTGCTCCGTATAGACTAGGTAGGGACAATCCTTATGTCTTTACAGACAAGATAATGTATTTTTCAGCATCATTCACCATAGAACCCAAATCAAGAGGAAGTGAGATATGCAACTGGCCAAAACTTCCTCTAGATTACTTATACATCCAAAGGAGTAAGAACCTAACATGATTCCATGGAACACGAGTGTCGACACCACAGGAATGTTGCCGGCTTGGGGGGTGAGTGTAGTTTTTTTTATTGTAACTGTAGGAAAAAATCACAATGAGAAGGGTTTGTCCTAGTAGTGAACCACCCTTTTAAATCTTATCTCTTTCCAGAACAATCTTCTAAGGTAATTTATAAATATATCAAAGTTCAACATTTATTCTGCCATTAATGTACTTACCAGGTAGTTGAGGAGAAGAGAGGTAAGAGTTAAGCTAGCCATACACATTAGATAGCTGTCTCCTAACGATGCTTCGGCATCCGACAGCCTTCCCAGCTGACTCGCCCATTCACAAGAGCGCTCATTCAGTCATGTGCTCTTTTGTTCTCTGGTAGAACAATGCAATTGCCAGTCCGAAATCAGATATGCCCGATCAACACCTCCCCATCAGTTGGCTGGCATCTCCATGCACATGAGATTGTCAGTGAACACATCAATATCTTTGGGTTTGGATAACATTAATCTAATGTGTATGAGGGGCTTTGCTTTGCAGTCAGATAAGCTCATTGACAGATTTACCTTTAACTTATTCTGCAATCTGTTATGTACTGTAATACATAGAGGCTATAGAAGCTGAGTAGTCCAAATTTTTTTAAGTGAAATCATAAATTATACATAAATGCTCTTTTTTCAAAATTACAGGCATTTAGGTAAAAGATTAGGCAAAAAAAGGTTCCTATAGGTGTCTACAGTTGAAACCAGAAGTTTACATACACTATATTAAAAGACTTAATCATCTTTTTTTCAATAGCTGACATTAAATCAGAATACGTGGAAAA
Organism: Oophaga sylvatica; assembly: GCA_033576555.1. NCBI lineage: Eukaryota > Metazoa > Chordata > Amphibia > Anura > Dendrobatidae > Oophaga > Oophaga sylvatica. Next base: position 42,365,129 of record JARQOD010000006.1, read on the forward strand.
GACACCATGTGCACAACTACAGGGTGGTGCTAAAATCTAGGTTCCCAAGCCAGAGAGTAAAAGATATAGATTTAGCACTCAACTTAAATACTTCTGAGAAAGTAAGATTATTGTAGTACACTTAAACGTTTCGGTCACTGGGACCTTCATCAGTTACTACAGAATAAAAACGAAAAAATTCATCAAAGAAAAATCACACAAGAACAAAGTGCGGTATATGAATGCATAATAGAGACAATAAAATAAAGACTAACAAAATCCTTTTACCAAGGCACAGTTATAAATAATAATAATAATTCATAAACTAACTGAGGTATATACATATTTAGGTGAACGGTCATGTGTGATATATATAAAAATATAGCAGATAAAGACGGCCAGATATCGCACACAGTACTAAATGTGACACATAACGCCAAATTGGAATATAGCACCCAAAGTGTTAAACATACAGTGTAAAGTAAACTGTACAGTAGTCACATTCAAATAAATCATCCGATTTATGGCAGTAGAACACTATAGAAGAATAGAACGGTGGGTGATGAATAGGAATAAGTGAGATGATGACAGGAGTTGTGGATGTAAGGGGAGCAGTATTTACAAAGGAGCTATATCGCTCCACAGTTAATGAGAGACTGCAAAATGGGGAGAATTAAGAAATTAGTGTCATCAAAGACCCAATAAATGAATAAGCCAATCTGCTGTGGCTATAGCATTACATACTGGTACCTTATGGGTGCTGACAGGTCGGGCACGAGAGCCTCCAGACGCGATATCCACTGCTCGTCTGGCTTGTGGATGACGTGAGGGCTTAAATAGGAAGTGGGCGGAACTAAGGGCCAATGAGCGCTTGTAATGCTGTTGGTCTCGGAGCGCCGGAAATGCCTGACAGGAAACAGTATGGCTGTGCGTTCCACAGTCTATACAAAACATTTGTTTGCGTTCCAATGGACATAAATAGTAACTGAGGCGCTCAGTCGCTAAGTCTAAAATGTCAAGCAATTTTCTACTAATTCCCCCACAAGAAGTCCGAGGTACAGACCTAGAAAAGAAACTGAGATCCCTCACTAACTTTGAACTCCATTGCGCCACTCTGTCTGAGTATTTAAGGGTTCAACGCATCCCTAGAGGCCTCCGGGTTCCCCTACGCCCTACACTTTTCAGGGACTCACCAGACTTCTGTGTTAAATTTGAACATATCCTGAACAAATGTTCTTTTGACCTGATAACTTTAACAGTTGAATACCTCCAGAAGGCGATAATCACAAGTTCAGAACAGATCAAGGTGATCGAAACCCAGCTGGCAACTACAGGTACCCCTGAGGAGCTGGGCACTCTAAAGGTTGACATCCAGAAGCGTATCATCCGCCATAAACGTGATATCGAGACCACGAAGAGGAACAAATTTGCTAGGGACACAGAAGACTATCGATCTAACCGGGTCTACAGATGGCAAGAGAATCCAAGATCTACCAATACCAGACAGAACCTTCACACGTCCTCAGACTACTCAACCTCTGGTTCCGAACAGGAACAAGGTATAACTGTCTCTACTTCAGGTCCTTTTTTAGGCCAGCGCAGAGGATACAACCGCAGAAGAAGACCAGACGGGGGCAGAAATCCAAGAAGGGAACAAGATCAAGGCAGAATCACTCGCTCCAAGGTATGGACAATTTGGTGATAAATATCTCATCAAGAACTTTGAGCACCATTGAACATTCTGTCCTACAGAAGGGGCTTTCATAGGTGCCGTACCTTTGACTTGGACATGGATCTTCAACGATTTTTTCGTTTAATCAGGTTAAAGGCTTACTATTCCACTGTACCTAATAATGCTAATCCTCCTGTAATACCTAACCCTAAACTTCTGTCCTCTAAGAGTCTGGGTCTCCGTAACAAAAGCCATTTTTGGCCCTCTCATGCCTCACATGGAGTAGAAGCGTTTATTTCTTTCATACACAACTCTTTCCTAACCCTAAGGGATAACATTGACAGAGGCACACTGTTCTACCCCTCTAACTTCACTTTGGAAGAACGTAAAGCGTTCAAATCCCTTCTGGACGATAAGTCGATTATCATCAAACCAGCTGACAAAGGGGGAGCCCTGGTCGTGATGGATAAGACACTATACCTAACAGAGATTACACGATAATTAAGTGACAATTCCATATACCAACCATTAACAAAAGACCCTACTTTTGAAATTGGTCACAAAATTGACGCTGTCCTCTGCACATACTCTACCCTGGGGGTCATTGATCCTAAAACCTGCAAATTTCTGAGTAATAAACACCCTACCACACCTGTGTTATATATCCTCCCGAAGGTACATAAAAATTTGGAAAAAAACCCTGGTAGACCCATAGTAGCGTCTACTGACTCAGTACTGTCTCCACTAGCGATATTTAAGTGTACTACAATAAACTTACTTTCTCAGAAGTATTTAAGTTGAGTGCTAAATCTATATCTTTTATTAAATCAGAATAAACCTTTCCCGTTTAGGTCAGTTAGGATTACCATAATTATTAATATTTGCCAAATGCCAGAATAATGAACGAGAGAGAGAATATTTTAAGGCATTTTTATTACTTACTGCAAAGTCAAAAGTTTACATACGTTTCATTAGTATTTGGTACCATTGCCCTTAAACTGAATGACTTGGTTCAAACATTTGGGATATCCTTCCACAAGTTCTAACAATAGTTGGTCTGAATTTGGGTCCATTCTTCCTGACAAAACTGGTGTAACTGATTCAGGTTTGTAGGTCGCCTTGCTCGCACCGGCCTTTTTAGGTTTGCCCATAAATTTTCAATTGCATTGAGATCAGGGCTTTGTGATGGCCACTCCAATACATTTACTTTGTTATCCTTAAGCCACTTTGTTAACATTTTGACAGTATGCTTCAGGTCATTATCCATTTGGAAGACCCGTTTCCTCCCAAGCTTTAACTTCCTGACTGATATCTTGAGATGATGCTTCAGTATTGCCACACAATCTTCTTTTCTCATGATGCCATCTATTTTGTGAAGTGCACCAGTCCCTCCTGCAGCAAAACAAACCCGCAACATAATTCTGCTACCCCCATGTTTCACAGTTGGGATGGTGTTCTTAGGCTTCCAAGCTTCTCCCTTTTTCCTCCAAACGTAACGATGGTCATTATGCCCAAAAAATTCAATTTTAGTTTCATCAGACCACAGGACATGTCTCCAAAAATTAAGGTCTTTGTCACTGTGTGCATTTGTAAACATTAATCTGGCTTTTTTATCTTTCTTTTGGAGTAATGGCTTCTTCCTGGCAGAGTGGTCTTTCAGCCCATGTTGATACAGTACTCGTTTCTCGTTTCACTGTGGATATTGACACAATCTTACCAGCTTCCACCATCATCTTCACAAGATCTTTTGCTTTTGTACTTGGCTTGATATGCTCATTTCGGAACAAAGCACATTTATCTCTGGGACACAGAACCCGTCTCCTTCCTGATGGCTGGACAATCCCTTCTTGTTTGTACTTGCGTATAATTGTTCGTACAGATGAACGAGGCACCTTCAGGTATCTTGAAATTGTACCTAAGGATGAGCCAGACTTGTGCAAGTCCACAATTCTCTTCCAGATATCTTGGCTGATTTCTTGAGACTTTCCCATGATGAAACACAAAGTAGCAGTGTGTTTCAGGTGTGCATTAAAATACATCCACAGGTGTGTCTCTAAAAAGCTTCCAAACACATGACATCATCATATGGGCAGTCCAGAATTGTTTAAAGGCATGATAATCGTAGTTTATGTAAACTTATGACTATGCAGTAAGTAATAAAAATGTCTTAAAACATTCTTTCTCTCATTATTCGGGCAATTGGCAAATATTAATAATTATGGTAATCCTAATTGACCTAAAACGTGAAAGGTTTATTCTGATTTCATGTCTGATATTGAGAAAAAACAAGCAGATGTGTCTTTTATATAGTGTATGTAAACTTCTGGTTTCAACTGTATATCCCTTAGGACTAATACATTATAACATTTTATTTCTGTTACAGCTTCAATATCACATTTAATCTACAACATTTGTTGTCTGCTCCGTTAATCCCATTCCTAGTAACTGTAAATACAAGGGTGTACATATTATAGAGGAGATATGGGCACAGAGCCTGTTTTTTATGTAGAGCTTGCAGTCAACATGATCATTGCGATGCCACTAGGGATGAGGGAACAACTTGGTACAGTCACGACACCCTACAGAAGTTGGGTAGGGAATGTGAGTCCCATAAAATGAAGGACCTTTGTGCCTTAAGAGTATATATGGATTTACAAACAAGCAGTGGAGAGTAAAAGGAGTAGAGGTGAGGAAGCTGGGGAAAATATATATTTTTGTTATGAGGCTCAATGCTCTGTACATGGCTTTGCCTCTTTGTGCACAAGGATTTGGCCACAACAGTCTAGTGTTATGCTCATGATTTCACCATGTGGATGTTGTACACAGATAATAGCTGAAAACCCATCAACTGTAGAGATTGTTGGAGCCGATCCCCCGGGACTCTTGGTCTATTTGCTTCCAGGGACAGCATTCGCCACTTGCCAGCTTCCCAGAGTCGGTGGCAGAAAAACGGCAGTAGCTATAGACCTTATCATCCCTCTGCCTTCTCTTCTCAAGGATGAATGCATTTAATTCAGGCAACAGATCATAACTGTCCAAGTCTGGAGTGAATACTGAAGATAGAGACATGCCAATGATTTACAAAATGGCAAAATAATATCTTCTTATCTAGAGGACTTGATGCCACACCCGGATTCTAAGTAATGCCAACATGTATTTTCCCTGTACTGTGACATCACTGTTCATTATCCCTCTACTGTGACATTATTTGTACACGGCACCTTTTATTATAATGCTGTGCATGATTATACTGCCGCATCACTGTGGTCTTTACATACAGCTGTGACATCATTACTGATACTAGTTCAAAGACATCACTGTGTGCTTTATATTAATGATTTTAGTGCTTGTTATCCATCTACTGTGACATCACTGTATTATGCGACCATTTTGTACATATTCACTGAATTTTGATGGTCAGTATTAAAGGGGTTTTTAATGCTCTTAGTAAAAAAAAATTGGGCCATGCTTACGATCTGCCACTTCAAGGCTGCCTTTCTGACACTGCTCACGAGCTTTGCTGACTGCAGCGATGATGCCATTACTACGGTCACTTTGGTATAATAAAGCTGTTGTACTGTGGTATCACTATCCTTATTATACCCTTGCAGAGAAATCACTTTTTATTAACACTGTACTGTGGGCATCACTGAGTTTATTATCCCTATTCTGTGAAATCAAGGTGGTTTATTATCCCTATACTCTAACATCACAGTGTGTATATTATCCCTGTACTGTGACATCACAGTGTTTATTATCCCTGTACTGTGACATCACTGTCTATTCTCCCTGTACTGTGACAGGACTGTGTTTATTATCTCAGTACTGCAATAGCACTGCTTATTATCCCTGTACTGTGACATCACTGTGCTTATTATCCCTGTACTGTGACATCATTGTGTATATTATCCCTGTACTGTGACATCACTGTCTATTCTCCCTGTACTGTGACAGGACTGTGTTTATTATCTCAGTACTGCAATAGCACTGCTTATTATCCCTGTACTGTGACATCACTGTGCTTATTATCCCTGTACTGTGACATCACTGTGCTTATTATCCCTGTACTGTGACATCACTGTCTATTCTCCCTGTACTGTGACTTGACTGTGTTTTTATCTCTGTACTGTGACATCACTATATTTATTATCCCTGTAATGTGACATGACTGTGTCTTTATCTGTTCTATGGCATCACTGTATATTATCCCTGTACTGTGATATCACTGTGTTTATTATCTCTGTTCTGTGACTTCACTGTGTTTATTATCTCTGTACTGTGATATCACTGTGTTTATTATCTCTGTACTGTGATATCACTGTGTTTATTATCTCTGTTCTGTGACTTCACTGTGTTTATTATCTCTGTTCTGTGACTTCACTGTGTTTATCTCTGTACTGTGACATCACTGTGTTTATCTCTGTACTGTGATATCACTGTGTTTATCTCTGTACTGTGACATCACTGTGTTTATTATCCATGTACTGTGATATCACTGTATTTATTCTCTCTGTACTGTGATATCATTGTGTTTATTATCCCTGTACTGTGACATCACTGTGTTTATTATCTCTATTCTGTGCTTATTATCCCTGTACTGTGATATCACTGTTTATTCTCCCTGTACTGTGACTTGACTGTGTTTTTATCTCTGTACTGTGACATCACTATATTTATTATCCCTGTAATGTGACATCACTGTGTCTTTATCTGTTCTATCGCATCACTGTATATTATCCCTGTACTGTGACATCACTGTGTTCATTATCTCTGTACTGTGATATCACTGTGTTTATTATCTCTATTCTGTGACTTCACTGTGTTTATTATCTCTATTCTGTGACATCACTGTGTGTATTATCTCTATTCTGTGACATCACTGTGTTTATTATATCTGTTCTGTGACATTACTGTGTATATTATCCCTGTACTGTGACATCACTGTGTTTATTATCCCTGTACTGTGACATCACTGTGCTTATTATCCCTGTACTGTGATATCACTGTTTATTCTCCCTGTACTGTGATATCACTGTGTTTATTATCTCTGTTCTGTGACTTCACTGTGTTTATTATCCCTGTACTGTGACATCACTGTGTTTATTATCCCTGTACTGTGATATCACTGTGTTCATTATCTCTGTACTGTGATATCACTGTGTTTATTATCTCTGTTCTGTGACTTCACTGTGTTTATTATCTCTGTACTGTGATATCACTGTGTTTATCTCTGTACTGTGATATCACTGTATTTATTCTCTCTGTACTGTGATATCATTGTGTTTATTATCCCTGTACTGTGACATCACTGTGTTTATTATCCCTGTACTGTGATATCACTGTTTATTCTCCCTGTACTGTGACTTGACTGTGTTTTTATCTCTGTACTGTGACATCACTATATTTATTATCCCTGTAATGTGACATCACTGTGTCTTTATCTGTTCTATCGCATCACTGTATATTATCCCTGTACTGTGATATCACTGTGTTTATTATCTCTATTCTGTGACATCACTGTGTGTATTATCTCTATTCTGTGACATCACTGTGTTTATTATATCTGTTCTGTGACATTACTGTGTATATTATCCCTGTACTGTGATATCACTGTGTTTATTATCTCTATTCTGTGACATCACTGTGTTTATTATATCTGTTCGGTGACATCACTGTGTTTATTATCTCTGTTCTGTGACATCACTGTGTTTATTATCCCTGTACTGTGACATCACTATGTGTATTATCCCTGTACTGTGACATCACTGTGTTTATTATCTCTGTTCTGTGACTTCACTGTGTTTATTATCCCTGTACTGTGACATCACTGTGTTTATTATCTCTGTACTGTGACATTACTGTGTTTATTATCCCTGTACTGTGACATCACTGTGTTCATTATCTCTGTACTGTGACATCACTGTGTTTATTATCTCTGTTCTGTGACTTCACTGTGTTTATTATCCCTGTACTGTGACATGACCATATTTTTATCTCTGTACTGTGACGTCACTGTATTTATTATCACTGTACTGTGATATCACTGTTAATTCTCCCTGTGCTATAAGATCACTGTTTATTATCTTTTATTGTGACATCACTATATTTATAACCTATGTATTGTGTCATCACTGTTTGATCTGCTTTATTTTTATGACACATTACTGAAATGTCATTGTTTATTATCTCTGTATTGTGAGTGACTCTACCGTCTTATTTGTGTATTATGTTAACACTGGGGGAGATTTACTAAGTTAATTTTGCTAGAATTCCTAGACAATTTAGAAACGTACTTAGATAATGGGATGTGACTTAAAAAAAATATTAAAATGTGCCAAAATGCACAACAATTGTGCCGTGCTTGTGATTCTAAATATGTTAGGCTGTGCGTAGATGGAGTTTTTCAGCTTTTGGCCGGGATCACATATGCGAGGAAATCGTCCGACACTCGCATGTGAAATCCCAGCTCTGGCGCCGGCACTCGGGAGTGGAGCGAGCGGCTGCATATAGTTCTATGCAGCCGCTCGCTCCACTCCCGAGTGCCGACGCCAGAGCTGGGATTTCACATGCGAGTGTCGGACGATTTCCTTGCATGTGTGATCCCGGCCTTTCAAGTAAAAACCACTTCAGGAAACCCTTCTTCTTCTTTAGTGTACATGCACACTACATCTTTTCTGTTGCAGAAGCAACCTGAATAATCTATCAGAAAATGCTCAGAAGTTGAACATAAGCATAAAAGCAACTTGCTGTTCTCTTTGTTCAGGCTTCTGGAAGTTTTTTTTAACAGCCCCAGGATTCTACAAACATCAAACAGTTAAAAGAAGTGACCTGTCCATTCGTATGGTGTTTTCCGCTTTGGAAACATTCTGTACTTCACAATACAAGCCAACAGGAAAGAGGCACGGATGTCTTTTGGAACGTTTTGCCAAAATTTAAGAAAACATAAAATTATACTGTGTTTGTGTGGGGGCATTATACTGTGTGTGTTGAGGGGCTACATTATACTGTGTATGTGGGGGTGGCTGCACTATACTGTGTGTGTTTGTTGGGGACTTAATTTACTGTCTGTTAGTGTGGGCTGTATTATACTGTGTATGGGGCTGCATTATGCTCTATGAGGGGACTACATTATACTCTATGAGGTAACTACATTATACTCTATGAGGTGTCTACATTATACTGTGCGGGGCTACATTTTATTCTATGAGGGGGGCTGCATTATACTCTGAGGGAGCTGCATTATACTCTATGAGGGGGGTTGCAGTGTACTCTGAGGAGGGCTGCATTATACTCTGAGGGGGCTGCAGTATACTCTGAGGGGGCTGCATTATACTCTGAGGGAGCTGAATCATGCTCTGATGGGGCTACATTATACTGTGTATGTGTGGTGCTGCATTGTACTCTATGAGGGGGCTGCAATATACTCTGAAGGGGACTGCAATATACTCTGAATGGGGCTGCATTATTCTCTGAGGTGGGCTGCATAATACTCTATGAGGGGGCTGCATTATATTCTATGAGGGGGGTTGCAGTATACTCTATGAGAGGGCTGCATTATACTCTGAGGGCTGCAGTAGCAGTATACTCTGAGAGGGGCTTCATTATACTCTATTAAGGACCATGGTCAGTGCATTATACCATATGTACTATATAGAATCTGCATTATACTGTATCAAGGACTATCTCTCCCCATAATTCTTCCTCAGCTGGAGTAAAAAAAGGCCGGGAAACAAGCGTCTAACAACTTCAATATTGCCGATCACTCGTTTGATGGCCTGAAGTCATCGCATGTAAATACAACAGAAATGTTTCTGTGTGATGGTGCAATATGTGAGCATTTGGGGCCCACTTTAAACTTTTGCCCAGGGCCCCACTTTGTCTAAAACCGGCCCTGGGTACAGGTAATAGAATGGTTAAAACAGTCTTAGGGCTCTTTCACACCTCCTGATATTTCTGGTACTGGAAAAACCAGTACCGGAGGTATCAGAGTCTGTGAGTTTAATACATGTGGCATATGTGTGCCGCCTCTGTGCTGTATCAGTATCACATATCCCGGCGCCTGGGAAGCAGCGTTACTGTTTGCACTGTTCCACGGCTCAGGGTGCTGAAGACAGCTCACATCATTGTCCCCTGCTCACAGAGAGATCAGTGCGAGCAGGGGACAATGTGGAGAGTTGTATTCAACTGATAAGAGTGAGAGCAGGTAGTGGCTGATGGGAGTATTCATCAACTGCTGCCTGCGCTATAAATAAATGAAAAAAAAATTATATGGGAATAACATGTATTTTTGATAATCAGCCAGGCAAAACTGACAGCTGCAGGCTGCAACCCTCAGCTGTCAGATTTAGCAAGGCTGGTTTTCAAGAATAGAGGGGTCCCCACGCTGTATTTTTTAATTATTTAAATAATTTAAAAAATGACATGGGGATCCTCCATTTTTTGATAACAGCCAAGCTACAGTAGACAGCTATCTATTAGATGCTCTAATGCTGGTGCTTTGGTAGGCTTTTCTCACTTGCCCTGTGGCAGTGACAAGTGGGGTTCATATTTGTAGGGTTGATGTCACCTTTGTATTGTCCAGTGATGTCAATCTATAAGACACCTATCCATTACTAATCCTATAGTTATATTGTAAATAAACACACACTTAGAATAAAGTCCTTTATTTGAAATAAAAGCAAAACACACTTTTCCTTTTTTACTGTATTTTTTGGACCATAAGACGCACTTTTTTTCCTCCAAATTTGGGAGGAAAGTGTGGGTGCGTCTTATGGTCGGAATGTAACATGTGGGGAGGGGGACAGGGGGCAGCGGTGGAGTGAGATCGCAGGAGGCAGGAAAATATCCCCTCCCCTGCAGGAATCCAGCCCTGGGGAAACCACTGGTCCCGATACTTAAGTGCAGTGCATATTCATTAGCCGCTTCCCCGCCCACCTATCAGCTGAGCAGTGAGGGGAGCAGCAAATGACAGAGCTACATGGTTCCCCAGCGCCTGATTCCTGCAGCAGCTGGGCAGATCGGTGTCTGAAGGAGAAGGAGGCGACAGGAGCAGAGTGCAGCAGGAGGCATTGCATACCTGACAGCCTGGGGCTGTGCTGATGCAATGCTGAATGCTCCTGTGGAGGACCTGTGATGAGGTCATGAAGAGGGCGGGCTGGAGCATCACATGACCACACAAAGCCTGCCTCTTCATGATGTCATCACAGGTCCTGCAGACACACTGTACAAGAAAGAATTATTCAAAAGATTACTAATTACAGCACATAAAAAGCACTCTGCCATCCTGTGGTGGACTATAACTCCCAGCATGCCATAGGATCTGCAGGACATGCTGCAAGTTATAGATCTCCCATGGGATCTTAAAGCAGCACTCCAGTGTTATTTTTCAGTGCTGGAATGGTGCTTTAAATATAAGCCCCGTGCCCCCATTGTTATACTCACCCTCCAGCGTCTTCACATAGTACTTTACAGACACCACACTGGTCCCGCAGCATCATCTTCTACCCGTAGCTTCCAACATAATAACATACTATTATATATAATAACACCACATATAATAGTATGTTATTTATGTTATTAAATATTTTACCACATTTGTTGCTTCAAATATATTTTTCCCTATTTTCCACCTCTAAAACCTGGGTGCGTCTTATAGTCCGGTGCGTCTTATAGTCAGAAAAATACGATATTTAAAAATTACAAACACAGTTATACTTACCTAACGCCCATTTCATTGAAGCCCTCGTCTCCTGTAATAAAAAAAAATAAAAACAACCATATCCCTCACCTGTCTGTCATTCTATCCCACGTTGTAATCCATATGTGGGATGAATAGTTTTCAACCTGGACTGTACGAAGATGTGACCATCCAGGCTGAGAATCACTGAGGAGCAGTGACCAGCGGTGACATCATCGAGGTTACCAATGTCACTGAGGCTGCATTCCCAACCGGACCCCTGAACTCCTGGGCAGTGGGTGCACCTGTATTGAGCGAGGCCGCGCCCACTGGCCAGAATATGTATAACTCATACATACCCTCCGGTCCCGGGCTGAAACCGGCGGATCCCCACAGCGCACTGTGCGTGCACTGGGGGGATTCATAAGTCTGCAGTCACACATAGTGACTCATAGTGAGTGCAGACTTATCGATTTGGACCGGACAACCCCTTTAACCCTACTATTTCATGAACAATAGTCCTTGATCATTAGCAGGACAGAAAGCGCTGGTAGGGTGAGAGGGAAGAGCCACCTGCGCCACTTCAACTGTTGTGCAACTAGAAGTCCAAATCACAATAGTCTGAGTCTGTTGAGGATTGCCGGAAATTGTACTTTTATAAAAGCTGGAGTGCTAAAGTGCCATTTGGATGCCGATTTGGACATAAAAGACAGTGAGTACTGAAATGGTGAATTCTACATTAAGCATCTTACCAAAATGATATATTTAAGGCTGAAAATACACTAGAACTCATAAAATACAGATTTATGTGCCAACACATTACTCTATCATGTGACCAAGTCTTGTAGCTTTCCACCAATTCACCAGGCACCAGTCACTATGGCTTCCTAGTCCGCCCCACATTATTCTTGGCCGCCCCACATTATTCTTGGTTCACCTTTGCTAGCTACGTGTCGTAGTCGGCTGAGCTGGACACATTGTTCTTCAATTTGACCTGGATAGAATGAATGACCAGGTACGGCTGAAGAATGATCCTGTGAGAAGAGGAAACGGATCCAGTGTGGAAGCTAAGGAAAGTAGCTTCAAAAATTCTTCAGACTTTTCAACACAGGTAAATTACAAAGAGCATTGTCTTACGAGTTCTAGATTTTTGGAGAAAGAAAATATTTCCAGGAATTCTCCTTTAAGGCATTTTTTGGCTTCAAATTGGAACAGAGGTCATTTGTATTGTGTAGATCTTTCCTGTACAAGTACTGATTTCAGCATACATGATATTCAATGGAGCACAGTACACATTTATATGTGGAATCTGCATTTATTGACCACTACAGTTAAATGCCCAGACCCATCCTTTTACAATGATACATTCTGTAGTTAAAGCTTTTTTCATATAAAACCAGAAATGTTCCATTATTTTTCTGCTCTAGGTATGAATCCATATCTCCATGTATAGAATTATTGGGGCAAATGTATAACATTCACAAAATTATTCATGAGTTTTTAGATGGTGATATTGTTTTATGGAACATTATTAAGAGAAATATATAAAAGGACTCTATTAGTAGAACATACTTCTTACATTATGGATACTACATGGGAGACTCCAGTGTAAGCAATTGGAGTCAATAATCAACTGCTTTCTCCTTTAAAAGAACTCTGTCCTCCAATATTTTCAATCCTGATCTTTTGCTGCCACTTGGTGGTAGAAACGGGTAACAACAAGCGTTCTATTTATCATCAATGTTATTCAGGGATCAGATCAAACAGAAATCATGATAAAAGATCAGTGGTTTAGAAAACAAAATAAAGTATTGCATATGGTTAGTGACCTCTTCTCATCCCATCGTTACTTTTATTTATATACTTGCAGCGCTACTGTTCCCAGTAAGGGCAAGTTATTGACAAGAAGAATATTTGAAAGTATTTTTTAATCTTATATTATTTACAAATATAAAAAACTATTGGAGGTAGATATACTAGGGGAAACTTCCTATGTAAAATGTACCATAATTTGGGCTAACATTGTGTAAAAAAAGTAAAAAAATGTACATGATGTGTTTGTTTTAGTTACTAAATCTCTCTATTTAAATATATCTCAAAAGAGGGTGTGACAAAGAGGGAGATGTGTAAGGCACCAAATTTAGTAAAGATGAGACCCATTATTTTGGTGTAAAATAGTAGTGCATTGTAAGCCGCACACTTGTAAAGGAGAGGAAGATATCTGGCAATCCCTAAAGATATTTCTATTGAGACTTGGTTGCCTTGATGTGATACATTGCTGTTTGATGCAACTGTTCACAGTGTTATATGCACCTCAGACGTAATCATCAGTGGCGTAACTAGAGACTGATGGAAAATTAGGACCGGGGGCCCCCGTTCTGAATAAATTATATATATACCCTTCTGTTGTATATATATATTTTTATCATCCTGGCCCCGTCTTGGTATATATATATATATATATAATAGGGGCAGCGCATGCGCAGATGGAGATCTTGGTGCTGAGATCTCATCTCCCAAGATCTTGGTGCCGAGATCTCCATCTGCGCATGCGCCGTTCCTGGCAGCCATTTGCTCTGGGCTTTCACAAAATGTTGTCGGGGCCCCCCCGCACCACCGAACACCCGCAGCGTCGCACATCCGAACACCCCCTCATCCCAGCCTGCGGCCTGCAGCAACGCTCCACTCTTGCCTCTTTCAGCAGCAACCCTGGGACCCTCCTCTACCGAGGCCGGTAAGGTATATTCGCATTATAAGATGCACCCCCATTTCCCCACCATTTCTTATAATCCGAAAAATACGGTATCTCTTTGCCGTTTCTGTTCTGTACTCTGCACCAACCTTCTGTTTCTTTTTAGGAACTAGGCTGCATATTATCTAACATTACAAAGTTTATACTTTATTTTGCATTTTGGGGTTTATCTTACTCACTCTGGAATTTCTTTCCTTTTTCAGCACACTTTTCTTTTTGTAGGTAATTCACACTCTACTCTGCCCTCCGGTTCTTAAAGAAGAATGTGAAGTGCTTGAGGGACTTTCAGGCAGCATAGGTCTGAGCTGCCATCTTCTACTTTGTAGTTAGGGCTGTCTGCAGGGGTGAACCTAGCCTCTCTGCTGCCTGAGGCGAACTGCAAAACGGCACCCCCCCATTGTAAAATCAGTGCAAAGCTCCGCCCCCTTCTGAACGCGCGGTGAATCCGGATGTGCTCATTGAACACATCCAGAATCACCGCAGCGCTACACAGGCCTGTGTATTTCCCTTGTCGGGAGATCATGTTTTCAAGTCCCATATAGTAACTTAAGTAGTTACATTAATAACTAGTCACCGACCTGACTTCTCCTAACTCTGGACATGAGGGGAGGGAGTCACAAGGATATCAAGGAAGCAGCACCGTGCGCAGCAGCAGGAGCATGGGCGTACCCAGGATCAAAACTAGGGGGGGGGCAAGCCAATGTCACATCTTATACAGGTCACATCATATACACTGTACATTATCCTGCATATTAGGTATGGAGCATTAGAACTGTTGTATATTGTATAATACAGCAGTGTATGCGACACTACGCTGTATATACCATATATTATACATGGCACACTCACCTCTATACAAAGAATAAGAGGCATTATAACCTGTATAAGAAAAGTATAATACAGCAGTGTATACACTCTATATACCGCACCCGATGTTTATGACCTGTATACACCATATACTACACTCTATATACCGCACACGATGTGTATGACCCTGTATACACCATATACTACACTCTTTATACCACACACGATGTGTATGACCCTGTATACACCATATACTACACTCTTTATACCGCACACGATGTGTATGACCCTGTATACACCATATACTACACTCTATATACCGCACACGATGTGTATGACCCTGTATACACCATATACTACACTCTTATTTTGAAGTAAAAAAAAAAGAAACAGGAACAAATACAATACTTAAAATAAAGAACAAGTAAAGTTAAAAATCAACAAACTTACTGGTATTTCAATGGGAACTATGGGCCTGCTTTTGGCTAATGAGATGGTCAATGTTCGGTTCCATATTTGTCACAAGTGAAGCAATTTTTCTTTTTCTTGATATCATTATTTCCTAGGGATTCCAAATTGCTATTAGTAAAATACCAATATATATACAGCGCTACAAAAACAATATACCAGCAATAAAACTGCCCACACAGAGACATACAGCCTGCACTGCCCATCACTGCAGCCTTGCCAATCCATATCATTTCATCCTCATCAGTGCACATATTGGCGCAACTCCACTTTTAGCTCAGGCTCAGACTGGTGTGGTGCGAGAGTCCCTAATAGGCAGGTAAATGTCCCCAATAGGCAGCATTGGTCCCCAATAGGCAGCATATGTTCCCAATAGGCAGCATAGTCCCCAATAGGCAGCATATGTCCTCAATAGACAGCATATGTCCTCAATAGACAGCATAGGTCCCCAATAGACAGCATAGGTCCCCAATAGGCAGCATAGGTCCCCAATACGCAGCATAGGTCCCCAATACGCAGCATAGGTCCCCAATACGCAGCATAGGTCCCCAATAGGCAGCATAGGACCTCAATAGACAGCATAGGTCCCCAATAGGCAGCATAGGTCCCCAATAGGCAGCATAGGTCCCCAATACGCAGCATAGGTCCCCAATAGGCAGCATAGGTCCCCAATAGGCAGCATAGGTCCCCAATAGCCAGCATAGGTCCCCAATACGCTGCATAGGTCCCCAATACGCAGCATAGGTCCTCAATAGGCAGCATAGGTCCCCAATACGCAGCATAGGTCCCCAATACGCAGCATAGGTCCCCAATACGCAGCATAGGTCCCCAATACGCAGCATAGGTCCCCAATAGGCAGCATAGGTCCTCAATAGGCAGCATAGGTCCCCAATAGGCAGCATAGGTCCCCAATAGGCAGCATAGGTCCCCAATATGCAGCATAGGTCCCCAATACGCAGCATAGGTTCTCAATAGGCAGCATAGGTCCCCAATACGCAGCATAATCCCCCAATAGGCAGCATAATCCCCCATAGCCAGCATAATACCCCATAGCCAGCATAATACCCCATAGCCAGCATAATCCCCCATAGCCAGCATAATCCCCCATAGTCAGCATAATACCCCCTAGCCAGCATAGTCCCCCATAGCCAGCATAATCCCCCAATAGCCAGCATAATCCCCCCATAGCCAGCATAATCCCCCCATAGCCAGCATAATCCCCCAATAGCCAGAATAATCCC
>JARQOD010000006.1:42381823-42405707 GCA_033576555.1 Oophaga sylvatica
ACACTGATACCCAATATGTGGGCGAAAACTACTGTATGGGCACACGTCGGGGCTCGGAAGGGAAGTAGTGACGTTTTGGATTGCAGACTTTGATGAAATGGTCTGGGGGCGTCATGTCACATTTGGAGAGCCCCTGATGCACCTAAACAGTGGAAACCCCCCACAAGTGACCCCATTTTGGCAAATAGACCCCACAAGGAACTTATCTAGATGTGTGGTGAGCACTTTGAACCCCAAAGTGCTTCACAGAAGTTTATAACGCACAGCCGTAAAAATAAAAAATCCTTTTTTTTTACAAAAATGATTTTTTCGCCCCCAATATTTTATTTTCACAAGGGTAACAGGAGAAATTGGACCCCAAAAGTTGTTGTCCAATTTGTCCTGAGTACGCTAATACCCAATATGTGGGAGAAAACTACTGTATGGGCGCACTTTAGGGCTCGGAAGGGAAGTAGTGACGTTTTGGATTGCAGACTTTGATGGAATGGTCTGGGTGCGTCATGTCGCATTTGGAGAGCCCCTGATGCGCCTAAACAGTGGAAACCCCCCACAAGTGACCCCATTTTGGAAAATAGACCCCACAAGGAACTTATCTAGATGTGTGGTGAGCACTTTGAACCCCAAAGTGCTTCACAGAAGTTTATAACGCACAGCCGTAAAAATAAAAAATCTTTTTTTTTTTACAAAAATGATTTTTTCACCCCCAATATTTTATTTTCACAAGGGTAACAGGAGAAATTGGACCCCAAAAGTTGTTGTCCAATTTGTCCTGAGTACGCTGATACCCAATATGTGGGAGAAAACTACTGTATGGGCGCACGTCAGGGCTCGGAAGGGAAGTAGTGACGTTTTGGATTGCAGACTTTGATGGAATGGTCTGGGTGCGTCATGTCGCATTTGGAGAGCCCCTGATTCGCCTAAACAGTGGAAACCCCACACAAGTGACCCCATTTTGGAAAATAGACCCCACAAGGAACTTATCTAGATGTGTGGTGAGCACTTTGAACCCCGAAGTGCTTCACAGAAGTTTATAACGCACAGCCGTAAAAATAAAAATATTTTTTTTTTTTGCAAACATGATTTTTTCGCCCCAATATTTTATTTTTAGAAGGGTAACAGGAGAAATTGGACCCCAAAAGTTGTTGCCCAATTTGTCCTGAGTACGCTGATACCCAATATGTGGGAGAAAACTACTGTATGGGTACACGTTGGGGCTCGGAAGGGAAGTAGTGACGTTTTGGATTGCAGACTTTGATGGAATGGTCTGGGGGCGTCATGTCGCATTTGGAGAGCCCCTGATGCGCCTAAACAGTGGAAATCCCCAACAAGTGACCCCATTTTGGAAAATAGACCCCACAAGGAACTTATCTAGGTGTGTGGTGAGCGCTATGAAGCCCCAAGTGCTTCACAGAAGTTTATAATGTACAGCCGTAAAAACAAAAAAATAATTTTTTTTGTACAAAAATTATATTTTCCCCCCAGTTTTTTATTTTCCCAAGGGTAACAGAAGAAATAGGACAAATTGCACAATAACTCTTGGGGTCCAAAGTACGCTGATACCCCATATGTGGGGATAAACTACTGTTTGGACGCATGGCAGAGCTCAGAAGTGAAGGAGCACCGTTTGACTTTTTCAACGCAGAATTGGCTGGAATTGAGATCAGACGCCATGTCACATTTGGAGAGCCCCTGATGTGCCTAAACAGCGGAAACCCCCCAATTCTAACTCCAACCCTAACCCCAACACACCCCTAACCGTAGTCCCAACCCTAACCACAAACCTAACTCTAACACACCCCTAATCCCAACCCTAACCCTAATCCTAACTTTAGCGCCAACCCTAACCCTAACTTTAGCCGCAACCCTAACCCTAATGGGAAAATGGAAATAAATACATTTTTTTAATTTTATTATTTTTCCCTAACTAAGGGGGTGATAAAGGGGGTTTGATTTACTATTTATAGCAGGTTTTTATGATTGGCAGCTGTCACGCTAAAAGACGCTTTTTAGCTTGCTGACCGAGCACTCCGCCCCACCAGGTGGTGATTTTAATTACACCTGGTCCCTACTTTACCCATAAATGCAGGCATTGCTGACAGAGGTGCATATTCACCCAGAAATTCAGATATCAGCCTAATAGAGGTATGTTCACATTAGGTCAGGGACTCACCAGTATTGAGACCACCTTGACGATGGTTGGTGGGCTTTAAAATGTTTGGCCAAATGTTTATACTAAGCGTCTCAAATTTTTCCTTATATTCCAAAGCCATATTGCTATTCTAAATGTCATGTATTCCATATTGTCATGCTTTAGTATGCTTGAGTGCAGCCTTTTTTTTGTATGTTTTACATGGGGGTAGCTTCCCTTGGTTTGCACCTAGTTCACATTAGTCTGGATGTGCCAGTCAGGTTTTTTTGTCTATTGAATGTTAGCTTGCTGACCGAGCACTCCGCCCCCACCAGGTGGTGATTTTAATTACACCAGGTCCCTACTTTACCCATAAATGCAGGCATTGCTGACAGAGGTGCATATTCACCCAGAAATTCAGATATCAGCCTAATAGAGGTATGTTCACATTAGGTCAGGGACTCACCAGTATTGAGACCACCTTGACGTTGGTTGGTGGGCTTTAAAATGTTTGGCCAAATGTTTATACTAAGCGTCTCAAATTTTTCCTTATATTCCAAAGCCATATTGCTATTCTAAATTTCATGTATTCCATATTGTCATGCTTTAGTATGCTTGAGTGCAGCCTTTTTTTTGTATGTTTTACATGGGGGTAGCTTCCCTTGGTTTGCACCTAGTTCACATTAGTCTGGATGTGCCAGTCAGGTTGTTTTGTCTATGAAAATTGTAGAGTCACACTGAAGGCATCAAAACTATGAATTAACACATGTAGAATTATACATTACACTTTACAAAGAAGTGTGAAACAACTAAAAATATGTCTTATATTCTAGGTTCTTCAAAGTAGCCACCTTTTGCTTTGATTACTGCTTTGCACGCAGAAAAGGTGAACGGCTGGACTCTACATGCCTAGTTCCCACCGTGAAGCATGGAGGAGGTGTGATGGTGTGGGGGTGCTTTGCTGGTGACACTGTTAGGGATTTATTCAAAATTGAAGCGGTGAGTGGTCCAGCTCACCCCAAACCATCTCGATTGGGTTCAGGTCTGGTGACTGTGGAGGCCAGGTCATCTGGCGTAGCACCCCAACACTCTCCTTCTTGGTCAAATAGCCTTACACAGCCTGGAGGTGTGTTTGGGGTCATTGTCCTGTTGAAAAATAAATGATGTTCCAGCTAAACGCAAACCAGATGGAATAGCATGCTGCTGCAAGATGCTGTGGTAGCCATGCTGGTTCAGTATGCCTTCAATTTTGAATAAATCCCCAACAGTGTCACCAGCAAAGCACCCTCACACCATCACACCACCTCCTCCATGCTTCACGGTGGGAACCAGGCATGTAGAATCCATCCATTCACCTTTTCTGCGTGCAAAGCAGTAATCAAAGCACAAGGTGGCTACTTTGAAGAACCTAGAATATAAGACATATTTTCAGTTGTTTCACACTTTTTTGTAAAGTGTAATGTATAATTCCACATGTGTTAATTCATAGTTTTGATGCCTTCAGTGTGAATGTACAATTTTCATAGCCATGAAAATACAGAAAAATCTTTGAATGAGAAGGTGTGTCCAAACTTTTGGTCTGTACTGTATGTACTTACTGTACATTTCTTCAAATGTGATCGCATTTTAAAAGTTGACTTCTGACCAATAAAGCATTGCTCTTTGCCACACCAAATTGCTGCTGACATGCGGTCATCCAGGACTCTGCCATCATTTTTTGTTGTCTACTATTATGAGTGGGCGCAGGTGTTGCAGTTGCACCCATGCCCCGCACCCTAGAGGACCCAAAAACTCCCATATAAGATGACCAATAATATTTAGGAACTGTAGTATTTGGAGGCCCTGTTGGAGATTTTGCACAAGCTTTAAGAGTCATTAAGGTAAAGGCATAATCATGGGAACAAAGCTAAATTGTAAAGGTACAAAATCTACATTACGTGTCAGGGCGCTGCAGAATACGGGACCATAATGGTTTCTATTGGCTCCAAGGCGGATATTTATTTTGTTGATCAATATTTCCTAACCCAATATCTGGTTCCAAATAGACTTAGATAAATAAGCCCTGACTGTACGCACACAGCTCCCTTATGCCATTTCTCACAGTTTTCCATCAGAAATGTATCTTTTTTAATAATACATAACTAATCTCTGATAGGGCTCAGTGGTTAGCACTGCAGCCTTGCAGCGCTGGGTTCCTGGGTTCAAATCCCACCAAGGACAACATCTTCAAGGAGTTGGTATGTTCTCCCCGTGTTTGTATGGGTTTCCTCTGGGTTTTCCAGTTTCCTCCCACATTCCAAAGACATACTGATAGGGAATAAAGATTGTGAGCCCAATGGGGACAGAGATGGTCATGTCAGTGAAGCGCTGCAGAATAACATAGCTCTATATAAGCAAAGCATAATACATTTAAAACTTTTACCATCACCTCTCAGCTTCTTTCTCAACTTTCTTGCAGCTCCTTGAGGTTCATCACAAGAAAAGGAACACATGGTCTATTAAGTGGGGTAAGAGCGCCCTCTGCTGGTCACCTTAGTGATCACATCAACTAAGAAAATTTCTATGATGTGCAGGTAAAATTTTATTTGCCCAGAAAGGACTTTTTAGACAGTATCACAGCCTGAACCAAAACCTGACATCTGACTTAATCCAAGTAACCCCCCCAAAAAAAGTCACGCAAATTGAGTATGCTGACTGTTTTATCGGCTGCCATTTGTATGTCTTTCTATGCCAAAATCTCTCACTAAAGCATCAATATTTCCGCCAGACCCAGACACAACAACAAATTCCTCTTACCTCGTACCTTTACAGAAAGTACAGCCACCTCAAATTTTTAGCGCCGTGCCTAACCATCCCCCCTAGTTCCACTCATTTACCATGTCTTCACATTCTGGTGGGAAGAGATGTCAGAGGGGGCATGGTGGCACTGAGGGTCATTCAGCGCTATGGACAGTTAAATTCAGGATATTTTCTCTGCAAAAGAATGCTGAATGTGAACACGGCCTAACTGTCCAAGCAAAGTGGATGTGATTTCATGAAAACTGCCTACTGTGGGTCCAAGGACGCTGTTGAACATTGTGATTTTGGTGCATTTTTTCTCAACAAGATGGAGGCCGGTGCGATTATTTTCTTTACACTGCCAATGACTAGCAATGATTATAAAGTATGCACATTAGTTAATTTGTGCTAACTCCTGAACTGATCTTACGGTCGTCTGAGTGTCTGGGCTGTAATTTCCTCTTGAGTCTACAGGAGTAATGTGGAGTTGGCACTGTTGGCTCCATGCTCTCCATCTCATAGCTCTAAGATGCCGACATTACCTTCCTGAACACGTCCGTTACCAACAGGGGTGGGACATCTCTGTTAAATTGTCCTTACAATCAGCATTTCAACAAATAATGACCATAAGATCTGATGGAAAGGAGCCAGGCTGCCCCAAA
This sequence comes from Oophaga sylvatica, assembly GCA_033576555.1. Classification (NCBI taxonomy): domain Eukaryota; kingdom Metazoa; phylum Chordata; class Amphibia; order Anura; family Dendrobatidae; genus Oophaga; species Oophaga sylvatica. The sequence goes on from JARQOD010000006.1 coordinate 42,387,392, forward strand.
AATCTACTTTTTCCTACAAGAATCTAGTCCACCTTTCCTCAACACTTGTGTCTTTTAGGGGATAATAATATCCAGCAATGTACTCCAAGCATTAACAATGCAATATGCTAGAGGTCCACTAGAGGGAAATCTTGTATGCAGGAAAACTTATCCAAAAGTTTACTATGAGTAACTTGTTCTGTCCGAAAAAAACATCACGGTTAGGGATCATTCCGCCAATAATAATAATAATAATTGGTGCGTGTCCTATCCATATACAGTGCGACAGACTAAGAGCACACGAGCCTATTGTAGCCAGGGTGCAAGTGCCCATGGCCAATTTTCCATATGGACTAATAATCTATGTGGAAAACAATGTAACTCCACAATTCAATTTACGGATGCAACTTGCCCAATTTTCAATCCGGCGTCTGAACCCAGCCGAACAATTGTAACAGAGTCTGGGAACAGTGGGTAAAGGTTTCGCTCGCAATTAGGGAAGTTATTAGAACCTTGACGTATTCTACAGATTCGTAAGGGAGAACGTGTAAGAACCAGGGACATGCAATCAAATCATAACTAAGCTCATATTGGGCCTCACTCTGAAGGAGATCCTCAATGAGTGCTCAATCAGCTTGTATTGGACTCAAAGGAAGCTGTATATATCTGTATACAGCCAATGGAAACTGTATATGAGGCCTCTCCCTGTCACCTGCCCAATAATGGTCTATGGTAGGCATGCCACTGATCATAACTCATGTGTAAGCACCTGAAGGGAATGGATATGAGCAAAAGGACCTGCCCAATGAAGATGTTTTCTATCTACAATAAAAATTAGGGTCTTACAGCATCAATAAAAAAGTGTATGTTCATATATGAGGTTTTTGAGCGTTTTTTCCCTACGAAGTTTTGAAAACCTGCCTTTGATTAAAAAAAAGTGACAAATCAGTTCCTCAATTCTCATGGAATCAATCCCAAACTTGACACTGTCAAGCCAAAATTCTGCAAAACAATGTGTGGATTCAAAAGCTTCAAAAACCTTATCAAGACTGTTTCCAAAAACAATTCAGGAAAAAAGCAATGTTTTCTAAAGTGAATTCCTCTTTGAAAATCTTGTCTAAATTTTCCATCACTAAACATCTCAGCGTAAATATACTCATCACTTTCTGGACTGCAAAATAACAAAATGTAGCTGATACACAAAAGGATCCAGACAATGGAAATAAGCTACTGGATGTGTGTAACGGGCAGCGCTGACGCTGTGGCCGAAATGTGCATCTGTGTCCCTCCATACTACAGTCATGGCCAAAAGTTTTGAGAATGACACAAATATTATATTTTCACATGATCTGCTTTTATGTGTGTTTGACATGTTTTTATCACAGACAGAAATATAATAATTGCAAACATATGAGTAACAAAAGCTTATATTGACAGTTAGAATGAGTTAATGCAGCAAGTCAATATTTGCAGTGTTGACCCTTCTTCTTCAGGACCTCTGCAATTCTCCCTGGCATGCTCTCAATCAACTTCTGGACCAAATCCTGGCTGATAGCAGTCCATTCTTGCACAATCAATGCTTTCATTTTGTCAGAATTTTTAGGTTTTTGTTTGTCCACCCGTCTCTTGATGATTGACCACAAGTTCTCAATGGGATTAAGATCTGGGGAGTTTCCAGGCCATGGACCCAAAATCTCTATGTTTTGTTCCCTGAGCCATTTAGTTATCACCTTTGCTTTATGGCAAGGTGCTCCATCATGCTGGAAAAGGCATTGTTAATCGCCAAACTGCTCTTGGAGGGTTGGGAGAAGTTGCTCTTGAAGGACATTCTGGTACCATTCTTTATTCACGGCTGTGTTTTTAGACAAGACTGTGAGAGAGCCGATTCCCTTGGCTGAGACGCAACCCCACACATGAATGGTTTCAGGATGCTTAACAGTTGGCATGAGACAAGACTGGTGGTAGCGCTCACCTTGTCTTCTCTGAATGAGGCGTTTCCTGATGTCCCAAACAATCGAAAAGGGGATTCATCAGAGAAAATAACTTTACCCCAGTCCTCAGCAGTCCACTGCCTGTACCATTTGCAGAATATCAGTCTGTCAATGATGTTTTTTCTGGAGAGAAGTGGCTTCTTTGCTGCCCTCCTTGAGACCACGCCTTGCTCCAAGAGTCTCCGCCTCACAGTGCGTGCAGATGCGCTCACACCTGCCTGCTGCCATTCCTGAGCAAGCTCTGCACTGCTGGTAGCCCGATCCCGCAGCTGAAACACTTTTAAGAGACGGTCCTGGCGCTTGCTGGTCTTTCTTGGGAGCCCTGGAGCCTTTTTGGCAACAATGGAACCTCTCTCCTTGAAGTTCTTGATGATGCGATAGATTGTTGACTGAGGTGCAATCTTTCTAGCTGCGATACTCTTCCCTGTTAGGCCATTTTTGTGCATTGCAATGATGACTGCACGTGTTTCTTTAGAGATAACCATGGTTAACAGAAGAGAAACAATGATGCCAAGCACCAGCCTCCTTTTAAAGTGTCCAGTGGTGTCATTCTTACTTAATCATGACAGATTGATCTCCAGCCATGTCCTCATCAACACCCACACCTGTGTTAATGGAGCAATCACTGAAAAGAGGTTAGCTGGTCCTTTTAAGGCAGGGCTGCAATGATGTTGAAATGTGTTTTGGGGGATAAAGTTCATTTTCTAGCCAAATATTGACTTTGCAAGTAATTGCTGTTAAGCTGATCACTCTTTATAACATTCTGGAGTATATGCAAATTGCCATTAGAAAAAGTGAAGCAGTAGACTTTGTAAAAATTAATATTTGTGTCATTCTCAAAACTTTTGGCCATGACTGTACAGGAAAATGGGGAACCTGTCTGGGTGTGTGTGTTGCTGTAAGAATCAAAAAAAGGCTAATACTTAAAGATAAGCACACCTAGCAAAATGCAATATATATACAGCTCTGGCAATAATTAAGAGACCACTTTCAAATGTACAGTTTGTCTGATTTTTCTCTTTATAGGTATATTTTTAAGTAAAATGTAAATTGTTCTATTAGTCTATGAACTTCTGAGAACATGTCTCTGAATTTCCAAGCAATAAATTTTGTATTTTTTTTCTGTCAAAGAAAAATGGTCAAAATGTAAAAAAAAAAACCAGTGCTTTCAGACCTCAAATAATGCAAAGAAAACAAGTTCATAATCATTTAGAAACAACAATATTAATGTTTTAACTCAGAAAGAGTTCAGTAATCAATATTTTGTGGAATAACCACGATTTTTAAAAACAGCTTTCATGCATCTTGGCATGCTTGCCACCAGTCTTTCACAATGCTACTGGTGCAAAGATGTAAGCAGTTCTTCTTTGTTTGATGACTTGTGACTATCCATCATCCTCTTGATCACATTCCAGAGGTTTTCAATGGGGTTCAGGTCTGGAGAATGGACGTCATGTCTCTCTCCTCTGAAGTGTTATATCATGTCAGAGGAAAGATAAATTATTTTTCAACCGGATCATAGGTTTTTTTTTACGTGATCGCCTTTATTTATTGAATAATGGTGATCACGTGATCAGGGCCTTCAAAAACTTGCTTTGATCATGTTCTCCAGAGTCTCAGCTCCCCCAGGTTTACGACTCTAGGGGGGGCACTATACCCTTGTTCTTGCTCGCCATTTTAATGCGTATCAGCTGTCGTTAAGGGGTTAAAATATGGCAATGCATTATATAACCATGAGACCTTCAAGGCAGGGTGTCGAAAGCTTCTCCACTCCTTTATACATGGGTCTAAAGGCGGTGGATAAATTCTGGTTCTAAGAGGGAATCAAATAAGATTTGGAGGCATCTGATTCCAGATAGAAAAATTTTATTTTTTGTTAGATCTGACAGAGAAATGCAATATTTAAAGGAAACCTGTTAGGTTGGATAAAGCTATTAAGGTTGATCTGCATTTGAAAAGCATTATGAAGGTGCCTGGCCGCTGTACTGAAAGTGCGGCACCTGGGAGAATATTAACTTTATTTCTCCCAAGCTTTCAGTTATAAAGCACTGTGATCCGCATTTGCCCCTGTACTGTAATTGACAGCTAGTTCAGCAGTACATCAGTGCAGAGCCGGCTGTCAGTCAGTGCTTACGGTACTGTGAGTGATGACGGCACGCCAGCATGACTGACAGCTGGCAGCTTCCAGGTGAAATAAAGTTCATTTTCTCCCAGGTGCCGCACTCTCGGTTCAGCGGCCTGGCACCATCATAATGCTATTAACCTGCAGATTAACCCTACATCTGCAGATTAATAGCATTATTCAACCTGACAGATTCCCTTTAATTGTGAATGCTGTGATTTTGCATTTATTTGTGGGCAATGTGCAGGGACTTGATTGACAGGTGGGTCAGTAGTTCCTATGATGATGTTATTGCGCTACAAGCCTGAATAACTGCACTCCTGATGCAGTTTGCAGCTCTACAGGATGGATCCCGAGCTACTTTCATCCCCTGTACTCTTTAATAGCTATATAGAAATGCGATCTGGAAATGAAGGTACCACAAATGATCCAGCATGATCGCAAGCATGGTCCCAGCCTCCCTCAATAGATATTTAATAGGAAGAACTGTGGAAGTGTGCTAATCACTATCGGATCACAGCAGTAGCCGTATCTGCTGTCAACGAGCAATGAACAGCAAATGCAGAGAGGCACAGACACCTGGAAAATGGGGCAATATTGAAAATAGATTTTATCAGCTAAATTTAATATTTTTACATTAGCATTCACGTGAACCTGAATAAATGAGATGGGATCTCCTTCAGTGCCATTTTAATTAAATCAGATAAATTTTGATCAAGCAAAAATTAGAACAACTTTCTTATTCAATTAATGAGTACTAGTGATAGTGAGGACAATGATTGAATTTAAATAGAATATTTGGAACAGATAATATCTGTCTTGGATTAATTTGAATATTTTACTAATTTTTACAGATTTAAATTTTTTTAAAAAAGTTCCAACATTTTCAGTTGATCATAGCTTTATATACAGTAAAATGCAAGGTGAGGTTACCTAATAACCAAGATAAGTCACAGCCACACGGGTCCTGACAATATACTACGCACGTGGCTCTGTGTGCGGCAGCTCGAACAGCAGATGAAGAATGAGAAACAATGCGTACGCGTACATGTAGGTTTTGCATCTCAATATTTTTTCTCTATGGTGCAGAGTCTATTCTGTAGTCCAAAATAATTATTAGGTTTGCAGCTCAACTTTAGTGGTGATAATCTGCAATACCCCAAATAGCCACTGCGCAGTGTAAGGCGCTGTACTGTCCCCTCCCCATACACTGTGCACTTCCAGGGTTCCGGGACTTGGTAATAGCTGATTGGTGAGGGTGCCGGGTGGTAGACCCCCACTGATCTAATATTGATGATCATCAATATCTGAGTCTAAGGCAACCCCTTTCATGTTGAAGTTGGTTCCAAATAAATTTTGGCAATTTGGTCTGATTAATTTAGTTCCAGGTCTGAAGGAATTCTGGGGCCTAAATATATTAATGGGTCTGGTTTCAAGTGATTCATTTTGGTGTCTGAATTATTTGAAGGGATTGGCTGGAGGTCTGAAACAATTTGGGGACCTGAATTTTGTTTAGTGATTTAGGGATCTGGTCTTGGCTTTGAATTAAGAGTCTAAACGTTTTGTAATGGAGCCCATTTTAATTACTATATCCCCCTGCTTTTATCTGTACCAGTGGCATCAGGCACTATTATGTTGGCTGTGTTGTAATTGGCAGCATTGGGCAGCAGTATGGTAATGTGAAAGTATGAGGGTTTTTTTTATTAAGAGAGGGAGGGGATGAGCTCAGATGCGAGGAGTCAAAGAAGTCTCTGCAGCAAACTTTTTATCTCTAAGAAGTAGCGGTCTGGGCCAGATGAAGAAGAAAAGGAAAGTGAATGACTCCAATCAGAGGAGGTTCACCTGTGAGTCCCTGGAAACAATGATGTGTTCTGCCTCGTTAATTTGCTTGATCCCCCTGTGTAGCCTGGTAATACTCTGCAGACACACTCTCTTAATATATCCTCTATAACTTCAACCTTAGTGGTGGCACCGGTTGTGTAAGCTGCATAATGATGATATATAGAGTACGAATTCAGTTTGTAGTATATACAGGATATACAGTTTATGATTCAATGTTCTTAGTTTTGTGCTTTTAAAGGGAACCTGACACCATGCAAGATACAGTCCGATCTGCAGACACCGAGTTATAGAAGAGGGGGTTCTGAGCAGATTGATATATAGTTTGTGAGAAAAGATTCAGTTTAATCTGTAATTTTATAATTTAATCCTTTGCATGTTATGGGATTTTATGTCCAGTGGGCGGTCCTATCAGTGATTGACAGATTTCCTTGTGTTTGCATAGATGGATAGCTGTCAATCATGGCAGGTTCCTTTTCCCTCTGTACAAATCTATCATTGTTAGTATGCTTACTGTAAGTGATATCTGTATTTAGTATGTAACCCCTTCTCATGTACAGCACCATGGAATCAATGGTGCTATATAAATAAATAATAATAATTATGATAGGACCGTCCTCTGTTATGAATGTGCTAGAGATGGTTTCTGAGCAGAGGCTCCCTCTGGTGGTTACAGACAGTACTGAACCTTTCAGCGAGGAGTGGCAATCAGGGATCACGGACTGGTCTGATATAAGGGAGGTTCCCTCCCATGATGGTTGCCAGTGATCAATTGTTCTTGTCTCAATTGTGGTTCCTGGTTCATTTGGAAGTTTGCTGGAGTCTTGCCTGCATCTCCTGCTTTCAGATAAGATATTTTTTGCTTTTCTTTTTGTGCTTGCTTTTTGCATTGTTTTCTGCACGTTTGTGGAGGTCAGCCAGGTCCCCTCCTGGGGCCTGAGCTCCTCACAGTTTATCTGCAGCCACTGTTATTGGCTCATTTGCTTTTTCCTGTTTTTTCAGTGGCTGCGGCTTGGTTTTTGTTCACACTGAGATCTGATTTAGTGGGTGGCGAGATCGTGTGATCTCAGTATTTTTTTAATCAGAATTGTTGGATTTTTGTAGGGTTTTCTGGGTTGCAGAAAGTAATCTCTCCTTTCCTATCCTATTTAGTCAGCTTGTGGCCCCAGCGTTTGCTCAGTCTATTTTCTGCCTATGTTTGTATTTTCATCTTGTCTAACCGCCATTATATGTTTGGGGGGCTTCCAATTTTCTTTGGGGATCTGGTCCGGGGCAGATAGCTTTCATCTTTCTGCCTTTAGGTGTTGTTATCTCTCAGGCTGTGACGAGGCGTCTAGGATCAACGTAGGAACGCTCCACGGCTACCTCTAGTTGTGTCGTTAGTTTAGGAATCTGCAACCCATCAGTTACCAACATCTCAGGTGTTGGCTGCCCTGCTTTTGTTCCTGTCCTCCTCAGCTACCGAAACATAACAGTCCTCTGGACCAAAAATCACGTGAAGACTTAAACCTCAGATTATACAGAATCATTTCTTGCTAAATTAAATATCATTCTGCTCGGCCCTGCTCCAAAACATGGTGCCTGCAGACTAGACTTCATTTTCATGGTGACAGGTTCCCTTCAATATTTAATTTACTTTTTTAACATCATTTATTTTTACATTTTAATATAATTCTTTTGGTAAAATATTAAAATGAATCTGACGTAAAATTCTCAATTATAAATTTGCAAAAACTATAAAAATGCATAAAAAAAAACAACTCCGCTGAATACAATCCCACCCCTTCAAAAGTGATAGCCGGATTAAGATTAAAGGATAACAGGTTGTTTAGTGGAATTAGTGGAGTTTGCATTTCAATGTATGCTGCCTTTGTTGTAACACATTGACTATTGACAGAAGCGGCGTTGCTTTCTCCCGCAGGAATTCCTCTTGCAAACACATGGAGAGAGCTACTCAGTTATCTGTGAACACATAGGACTCCACATAAAGAGATCCTTCCAGCCATGAGAATTGTCATATCACTGGATTGTTAATGTATTCCCCTCATCCCTCAATGTATTATGTCATATCTGTCATCTAGAAATGAGGTGCCTCAATCTCCTAATTATAACAATATTAGTGAGAATTAAAAAAGTAAAGTATAAAATGTAACAAATACCCAAATGTGATGATCTCCATGATAATAAAGAATACTGAATAAAAGAAAAAGTCTTTATCATTTAAAAAAAATTATATAAAACCTAATACGCCCATCAACTTGAGGTTTAACGAATGTCTATAGAAGACAAGTGAATCCCACCATTCCAAATCATCTTTCCATATTCAGCAAACTAAAATGGAATAAAATATTTTTTTAGATATATAACAGAAGTACAATATCGGCTGGATGAAGATGAGCTTTAATCATATATTTAATTGGAATTATCACAATAACTTAAGTAATATTATTAACACTAATATAACACTAATAAGTCTAACAACCACGATGATCACTTGAAATATCATTCAGAAGTCAAAATTTTATGTGTATGAGTGAAACGTACCCATTACTTTGATGAAAGTTTGATTAATCAAATGTGGTCTGACTTTCAGTTTTCCCATACACGGAGAAAGAAAAAAGTTTCTCCACCTTCTCAATTCTGACAGTCCATGAAAATCAGATCACACTCAGATGTCATACGATGGGCCGATGGCACTTTCTCATTTTTTCATGGACCCATAGTCTTGCATTGACAATTTTCATATGACCCTCGGATCAAAATCAGACATCTCTGTAAATGTTTAATGGGCTGCGAAAATCATGGACATGTGCACACCCTCAATAGACTATCACAGGTACGAGTGTTATCCGGGAATACAATGGATATAACTCCTGTGGGAACACCAGAAGTCTGAATGTAGCTTAAAGCAGCACCAGAGGAAAGTCCATATCCAATATATACTATACCAATGTAAGGCAAGAAGACATTAAAAGCAGAGTGTCATATTCTCTACATTGCCATAACATCCCACCACCACCAAATATTTTTAGGTTATCTAATGCCATCAAGCACAAAATTGTTGTAATTTTTCAAGTTATTGTGAATGCATGGGTTTCCAAATCCCCTCCTCTTTCGTACATCATGCCTGAAATTGGACTGTTGCACCCTCATTTTAGAAAGGCTTTAGTGGACTGAGCACATGTTTTGCAGATGTGTAAGGTGTTCTTAGAAGAAAGTGAATTCAATGAGGATGGTAATGTACATGATAATGTGCTGTTCATAGTGTGCAGCACTTAACAAGATGATAGTCTGTAGTGTCCTGGATCCTGGTACATGTCCATATGTTGTGTGCGGCACTGAACAAGACAATAGTCTGCAGTATCATGGACCTTGGCCTATGTTCATATGTTTATTGCAAAAAGGTTAAAAAACACACATTGAAGTTTTAAGACCCCAATGGGAATTCAATATTCTGAAAAATGTCTGCGAGACCATTTCTCTTGAAGAGACATCACAATCTTTTCACTGAGGACTGTCCCAGTGCGATTAAGACAACTTGGAGGTCTAGTTGTGAAACTCATTTAAATAGCATTTTTTATTTATTTCAATTTTATTTCAATTGCTGTCTCCTTTTTTAGTACAAAAAAATGTAGACTAACCTTTATGTAATTCAGACATCAGCCTAAGAGAGGTATTCAAATTGGATAGGGACCCATAAGCTTTTTTGAGACCACTTTGACGTTGGTTGATGGGCAGGCATAACTTGGCCAAACTGTGTGCAAAGCGTCTCTGTTGTGAATGTGTTAGAAATTAATTCTGAGCAGAAGCTCCCTCTGGTGGTTACAAACAGTACTGAACCATTCAGTGAGGATTGGCAATAGGAATCACAGACTGGCTGGATATAAGGGAGGTTCCCTCCCATCATGGTTGCCGGTGATCAATTGTTCTTGTCTCAATGTTGTTTTCTGGTTCACTTGGAAGCTTGCTGAGTCTTGCCTCTTCTCCTGCTCTCAGATAAGATATTTTCTGTTTTTTGTTTTTGTGCTTACCATTTGCATATTTCTCTGCATTTCTGTGAGGTTAGCCAGGTTCCCTCCCCCCCTTGGGCTCCTCTCAATTCCTTTTGAGCCACTGTTATTTGTTCATTTGCCTTTTCCAGTTTTTTCAGTGGCTGCGGCTTGGTTTTGTTACACCAGAGAACTAATTTAGGTGGTAGAGGTCGTGTGATCTCAGGTGTTTTTGCAATTAGCAGCGTTGGCAATTTTTAGGGTTTTTTGGGATTGCAGTAAGTATCCTTCCTATCCTTTTCTGTCTAGGCAGATTGGGTCCCAACGTTTGCTCATACTATTTTCTGTCTGTGTCTGTATTTCCTCTTGTCTAACCGCCATTACATGTTTGGGGGCTTCCTATGTTCTTTGGGGATCTGCTCCGGGGCAGATAGCTTTCCTCTTTCTATCTTTAGGTGTAGTTAACCTCTCAGGCTGTGACGAGGCGTCTAGGACCAACGTAGGAACGCTCCACGGCTGCCTTTAGTTGTGGTGGTTAGTCAGGGTACTGCAATCCAGTAGATTCCAACCTCTCTGGTGTATTGCCGTTTTTGCCTGCTCTCCTCAGCTACCAAATCATAACACGTCTCATTTTTTTCTACTATTCAGAAGCGATTTCATATATTTCACATTGACATGCTTTAGCACAACAGAGTGCAACATTTTTGTATATTATACATGGAGGTAGCTGCTCCTAACTTAGCACCTATTCATACTAGCTTGGATGTGCCAAATCTGTTTTTTGTTATTTCTTTACGTAATGGGACATACAGTTGTATGTAAAACTTTGGGCTCCACTGGTGAAAATTACTGTTATTGTGAACAGTTAAGCAGATTGAAGATGAAATGATCCCTAAAAGGTCTAAAGTTATAGATGACATATTTCCTTTGAATTTTAGACCCCAAAAATATATTGCAATGTCTCTCATTTTAAAAATTATAAAAAAGGAAAATGGGCCTATGCAAAAGTTTGGGAACCCTGTATTTTTAGTACCTAGTAGCACCCCTTTTAGAAAGTATCCCAGTATTGCAGCCATCCAATTTATCTATTATTCCTGGGAAATTTCTTCCAGCGCTATGAGATTCCTGAGTCGTCTTGCATGCACTGCTATTTTGAGGTCTAGCCACAGATTTTCAATGATGTTCAAATCAAGGGACTGTAAGGGTCATTTTAAGTCCTTCAGCTTGCTCCTTTTGAGGTAGTCTATTATGAATTTTGACATGTGTTTAAGATCATTATCCATTTGTAGAAACCAAACCTTTCTTTACCGATGGTGTTATGTTTGCATCAAGAATTGTTTGCAAAATGCATCAGGCTTGTTTGGATGTTCTTTTGCTTACTTCAGACGCTGAGTATTATTGTGAGGACGCAGGAGAGATTTTCTTTTGATGAAAATGACCATGAAGGCCATATTTGTGCAGCTGTCCCTGAACAGTAGAACAATGTACCACAACTCTAGAGTCTGCTAAATCTTTCTGAAGGTCTTTTACAGTCAAGCGAGGGTTCTGATTTGTCTCTCTAGCAATCCTACGAGCAGCTCTCACTGAAATTTAGCTTGGTGCTCCAGACCTTATTGTGAACTTCACTGTACCTGTTAGCTGCCATTTCTTAAATACATTTCAAACTAAGGAAAGTGCAACTTGAAAACTCTTTGCTATCTTCTTAAGCCTTCTCTTGCTTTTTAGGCCTCCACCATTTTCTTTTTCAGAGTCCTAGGCAGCTGATTGGAATAGCCCATGGCTGATGTTTTTCGGCACAAGTGTAGAGAATGCTGAGTTTTTATAAAACTGGGAAACTTGCATCACCTGGCCTTTCCTAATGATGATAGTGAACAAGCCATAGCCCTAAAATGCTAATTAACCCCTTCATGACCCAGCCTATTTTGACCTTAAAGACCTTGCCATTTTTTGCAATTCTGACCAGTGTCCATTTATGAGGTAATAACTCAGGAACGCTTCAACGGATCCTGGCGATTCTGAGATTGTTTTTTCGTGACATATTGGGCTTCATGTTAGTGGTAAATTTAGGTTGATAATTTTTGCGTTTATTTGTGAAAAAATGGAAATTTGGCGAAAATTTTGAAAATTTCGTAATTTTCAAATTTTGAATTTTTATTTTGTTAAACCAGAGAGTTATGTGACACAAAATAGTTAATAAATAACATTTCCCACATGTCTACTTTACATCAGAACAATTTTGGGAACATTTTTTTTTGTTAGGAAGTTATAAGGGTTAAAAGTTGACCAGCGATTTCTCATGTTTACAGCAAAATTTACAAAACCATTTTTTTTAGGGACCACCTCACATTTGAAGTCACTTTGTGGGGTCTATATGGCAGAAAATACCAAAAGTGACACCATTATAAAAACTGCATGCCTCAAGCTACTCAAAACTACATTCATGAAGATTATTAACCCTTCAGGTGCTTCACAGGAACTAAAGCAACGTGGAAGGAAAAAATGGACATTTTAATTTTTCCAACAAAAATTTTCTTTTAACATCAATTTTTTCATTTTTACATGGGCAACAGGATACAATGGATCCTAAAATTTGTTGGGCAATTTCTCCTGAGTACACAGATACCTCATATGTGGTCATAAACCACTGTATGGGCGCACGGCAGGGCTCAGAAGGGAAGGAGCGCCATTTGACTTTTTGAATGGAAAATATGCTAGAATATTTAGCGGTTGCCGTGTCGCATTTGGAGAGTCCCTGTGTGCCTAAACATTGGAGCTCCCCCACAAGTGATGCCATTTTGGAAACTAGACCCCCTAAGGATCTTATCTAGATGCATAGTGAGCACTTTGAACCCCCAGGTGCTTCACATATTGATCCGTAAAAAAAAGAAAGTACTTTTTTTTCACAAAAATTTTCTTTTAGCCTCAGTTTTTTCATTTTCACATGGGCAACAGTATAAATTGGATCCTAAAATTTGTTGGGCAATTTCTCCTGAGTACACAGATACCTCATATGTGGTCATAAACCACTGTTTGGGCGCACGGCAGGGCTCAGAAGGGAAGGAGCGCCATTTGACTTTTTGAATGGAAAATATGCTAGAATATTTAGCGGTTGCCATGTCACATTTGGAGAGTCCCTGTGTGCCTAAACATTGGAGCTCCCCCACAAGTGACCCATTTTGGAAACTAGACCCCCTAAGGATCTTATCTAGATGCATAGTGAGCACTTTAAACCCCCAGGTGCTTCACAAATTGATCCGTAAAAAAAAGAATGTACTTTTTTTTCACAAAAATTTTCTTTTAGCCTCAGTTTTTTCATTTTCACATGGGCAACAAGATAAATTGGATCCTAAAATTTGTTGGGCAATTTCTCCTGAGTACACAGATACCTCATATGTGGTCATAAACCACTGTTTGGGCGCACGGCAGGGCTCAGAAGGGAAGGAGCGCCATTTGACTTTTTGAATGGAAAATATGCTAGAATATTTAGCGGTTGCCGTGTCGCATTTGGAGAGTCCCTGTGTGCCTAAACATTGGAGCTCCCCCACAAGTGATGCCATTTTGGAAACTAGACCCCCTAAGGATCTTATCTAGATGCATAGTGAGCACTTTGAACCCCCAGGTGCTTCACATATTGATCCGTAAAAAAAAGAAAGTACTTTTTTTTCACAAAAATTTTCTTTTAGCCTCAGTTTTTTCATTTTCACATGGGCAACAGTATAAATTGGATCCTAAAATTTGTTGGGCAATTTCTCCTGAGTACACAGATACCTCATATGTGGTCATAAACCACTGTTTGGGCGCACGGCAGGGCTCAGAAGGGAAGGAGCGCCATTTGACTTTTTGAATGGAAAATATGCTAGAATATTTAGCAGTTGCCGTGTCGCATTTGGAGAGTCCCTGTGTGCCTAAACATTGGAGCTCCCCCACAAGTGATGCCATTTTGGAAACTAGACCCCCTAAGGATCTTATCTAGATGCATAGTGAGCACTTTGAACCCCCAGGTGCTTCACATATTGATCCGTAAAAAAAGAAAAGTACTTTTTTTCACAAAAATTTTCTTTTAGCCTCAGTTTTTTTCATTTTCACATGGGCAACAGTATAAATTGGATCCTAAAATTTGTTGGGCAATTTCTCCTGAGTACACAGATACCTCATATGTGGTCATAAACCACTGTTTGGGCGCACGGCAGGGCTCAGAAGGGAAGGAGCGCCATTTGACTTTTTGAATGGAAAATATGCTAGAATATTTAGCGGTTGCCATGTCGCATTTGGAGAGTCCCTGTGTGCCTAAACATTGGAGCTCCCCCACAAGTGACCCCATTTTGGAAACTAGACCCCCTAAGGATCTTATCTAGATGCATAGTGAGCACTTTAAACCCCCAGGTGCTTCACAAATTGATCCGTAAAAAAAATAATGTACTTTTTTTTCACAAAAATTTTCTTTTAGCCTCAGTTTTTTCATTTTCACATGGGCAACAAGATAAATTGGATCGTAAAATTTGTTGGGCAATTTCTCCTGAGTACACAGATACCTCATATGTGGTCATAAACCACTGTTTGGGCGCACGGCAGGGCTCAGAAGGGAAGGAGCGCCATTTGACTTTTTGAATGGAAAATATGCTAGAATATTTAGTGGTTGCCATGTCGCATTTGGAGAGTCCCTGTGTGCCTAAACATTGGAGCTCCCCACAAGTGACCCCATTTTGGAAACTAGACCCCCTAAGGATATTATCTAGATGCATAGTGAGCACTTTGAACCCCCAGGTGCTCCACAAATTGATCAGTGAATAAAAGAAAGTACTTTTTTTCACAAAAATTTTCTTTTAGCCTCAGTTTTTTCATTTTCACATGGGCAACAGTATAAATTGGATCCTAAAATTTGTTGGGCAATGTCTCCTGAGTACACAGATACCTCATATGTGGTCATAAACCACTGTTTGGGCGCACGGCAGGGCTCAGAAGGGAAGGAGCACCATTTGACTTTTTGAATGGAAAATATGCTGGAATATTTAGCGGTTGCCATGTCTCATTTGGAGAGTCCCTGTGTGCCTAAACATTGGAGCTCCCCACACAGTGACCCCATTTTGGAAACTAGACCCCCCAAGGAACTTATCTAGATGCATAGTGAGCACTTTGAACCCCAGGTGCTTCACAGAAGTTTATAACGCAGAGCCGTGAAAATAAAAATTTTTTTTTTTTTCTCAAAAAATGATATTTTGGCCCACTATTTTTTATTTTCACAATGGTTACAGGAGAAATTGGACCCCAAAAGTTGTTGTCCAGTTTGTCCTGAGTACGCTAGTACCCCACATGTGGGGGGAACCACTGTTTGGGCACACGTCAGGGCTCGGAAGGGATGTAGTGACGCTTTGAAATGCCGACTTGATGGAATGGTCTACGGGCATCTTGTTACGTTTGCAGAGCCCCTGATGTGCCTAAACAGTAGAAATCCCCCACAACTGACCCAATTTTGTAAACTAGACCCCCAAAGGAACTTATCCAGATGTGTGGTGAGCACCTTGAACCCCCATGTGCTTCACAGAAGTTTATAATGCAGAGCCGTGAAAATAAAAAATAATTTTTTTCCTCAAAAACTGATTTTTTTTAACCCGCAATTTTTTATTTTCACAAGGGTAACAGGAGAAATTGGACCACAAAAGTTGTTGAACAGTTTGTCCTGAGTACACTGGTACCCCATATGTGGGGGGGAACCACTGTTCGGGCACACATTGGGGCTCGGAAGGGAAGTAGTAACGTTTTGAAATGCCGACTTTGATGGAATGGTCTGCGGGCGTCATGTTACATTTGCAGAGCCCCTGATGTGCCTAAACAGTAGAAACTTCCCATAAGTGACCCCATTTTGGAAACTAGACCCCGCAAAGAACTTATCTAGATGTGTGGTGAGCTCTTTGAACCTCCAAGGGCTACACAGAAGTTTATAACGCCCGGGCATGAAAATAAAAAAATCATATTTTTTCCACAAACATGATCTTTAGTCCCCAATTTTTTTATTTTCCCAAGGGTAACAGGAGAAATTAGACCCCAAAAGTTGTTGTCCAATTTGTCCTGAGCATGCTGATATCCCATGTGTGGGAGAAAACTACTGTGTGGGCACATGTCGAGGCTCGGAAGGGAAGTAGTGACGTTTTGAAATGCCGACTTGATGGAATGGTCTGCTGGCGTCATGTTACGTTTGCAGAGCCCATGATGTGCCTAAACAGTAGAAACCCTCCAAGTGACCCCATTTTGGAAACTAGATCCCCAAGGAACTCCTCTAGATGTGTAGTAAGCACTTTGAATCTCCAAGTTCTTCACAGAAGTTTATAACGCAGAGCCGTGAAATAAAAAATCATTTTTTTTCCACAAAAATCATTTTTTAGTCCCCAATTTTTTTTCCAATGTTAACAGGAGAAATTAGACCCCCAAAGTTGTTGTGCAATTTTTCCCGAGTACGCTGATACCCCATATGTGGGGGTAAACCACTGTTTGGGCATACGTCGGGGCTTGGAATAAAGGGAGCACTGTTTGACTTTTTGAACGCAAAATTTGCAGGAATCAATGGTGGCGCCATGTCGCGTAGGGAGACCCCTGATGTGCCTAAATAGTGGAAACCCCTCAATTCTAACTCCAACCCTAACCCCAACACACCCTAACCCCAACCCGAACCCTACACACCCTAACCCTAATACAAACCCTAACCATAACCCTAACCCCAACACACCCCTAACCCTAATCCCAACTCTAACCATAAACCTAACCACAAGCCTAACCCTAATCCCAACCCTAACCCCAAAACACCCCTAACACTTATCCTAACTCTAACCCTAACCACAAACCTAACCCTAATCCCAACCCTAACCCAAATTCCAACCCTAACCCAAATTCCAACCCTAACCCAAATTCCAACCCTTACCCAAATTCTAACCATAACCCTAATTCTAACCGTAACCCTAATTCTAACCCTAATGCTAACCCTAGTTCTAACCCTAACCCTAAGGCTGGGTCCATATTGCGTTTTACCAGCCCGTTCAACACGTAGCGTTGACCGGCTGGTAACGGTATAGCATAACACGATCGCGTTATGCTGTACCCGCTAGCGCAGATGAATCAGCAGATGATTCATCTGTGCTAGCGTGACGGAGCCCAGACGCTGCAGCCCGTGTGCGAGGCTCCGTCACTGAATGACTGCACGTCGCGAAACACATGCCGCTTAACAGCATGCGTTGCGATGCGCACACAAATGGGGTGAATGGCAGCGTTAACGGACTGCGTTACACCGCGTTATATCGCGGTGAAACGCAGTCCATCTAACGGACTGCCATAATGCAATATGAACCCAGCCTAACCCTAACCTGAGGCCCCGTGCGCCAAATCTGCTGCGGATCAGCAGCAAAATCCGCTGTGGATCCCTAGCCAAATCCGCTGCGGATCAGCAGCAAATCGCTGCGGATTAGCAGCAAAATCCTCTGCGGATCAGCAGCAAATCCGCTGCGGATCCGCAGCCAAATCCGCTGCGGATCAGCAGCAAAATCCGCTGCGATCAGCAGCAAAATCCGCTGCGGATCCCCAGTAAAATCCGCTGCGGATCCCCAGCAAATCCGCTGCGGATCCGCAGCAAAATCCACAACGTGTGCACAGGGCCTAATAGGTAAAAAAAAAATCTTTATTTTTTTATTTATCCCTACCTATGATAAAGGGGGGGTTCATTTACTTTTTTTTTATTTTGATCACTGTGACAGTTTATCACAGTGATCAAAATAAATTTTTGGACACTGGGGGCGCACTGCGCATGCGCCGGCTGGCGGGCGCACTGCGCATGTGCCCGCCATTTTCCAAGATGGCGGCGCCCATGAAGAGGCCCGGGCGGACGCCGGGACGGATCCAGGGACATCGGTGGACCGGGAGAGGTGAGTAGGGGGGTCGGAAGGTTAGGGGGGGATCGGAAGGTGGGGGCAGCGGAGCAAAGGAGGAGGGGAGCAGATAGTCACGGCGGTGACGATCACCGCCATCTTTCGGTGGCGGCGGCGATCGCCGCCGTGAATCCGTGTGGGGGGGTCAGGGCTCGTGTCCAGCCATGGCCGATGCTATTGCAGCATCGGCCATGGCTGGATTGTAATATTTCACCAATTACATTGGTGAAATATTACAGATTGCTCTGATTGGCTGTTTCACTTTTAACAGCCAATCAGAGCGATCGTGGCCACGGGGGGTTAAGCCAACCCCCCTGTGGTGAAGCACAAAGGGTCCTGTGCCTGCGGGTCAGGTGACCTTTGAGTGACCCCGGTCACCCGGCCCGCAGGAACGCGATCCTTTCACGACACAGGGTATGCGTCATAGGTCGGATTGGCACCGACTTTCATGACGCATACGCTGGGTTAAGGTCTGAAACTTTGGTC
>JARQOD010000006.1:42405807-42484152 GCA_033576555.1 Oophaga sylvatica
TTTTTTAAAAAAGCCTTTTTTAAACAGGCAAACCGCCCCTTCAGATGCGCACTGTTGATCTGATCGCTCACTCCCTTTAAAAGCTCCCATTTTTCTTAAACCGTGAATGAGGTGGTGGAAAAGAGAGGTGGGGAAAAAAAGAGGGAGAGCGCTATCTAAGCGTAGTAGTTTGGAAGTGAATTTTATTTGGTGAGAAAAGAAACAACTTGAATCTTGCTCCCCCTGGTGTGGTTGTGAAAAAGGGACACAACCGGGGAAAAATGTGATTTCCACTGATATATCTTTTCTTTTAAAAACCCATTTTGATGATTTTCCTCTCCCAGAAAAAAAATTCCCCTCCAGTGGATAGTGTAAATTTAAGGATGATTCGGGGTGCTTCCTTCAGAGGACCCCTTAAACCCCAGTTTGGAAAAAGAGAGTTATATAGCCAAATAATAAAGCATCTCTGATGTTGAATCAGATTAATTTTATTGGCAAATGTACAGAAATACAAAAATTTATACCCCTGATGAAGGCCTATATGGAAAAACGCGTTATGTTTTTTTAATAAGTTTATATTGTCTTTTAAAAAATTTAGTTTTTGGGAATCCCTGGGCCAAAAAATATGATCTGTTTCCCAACATCAGAGATATTTGGGTTTTCTTTGGTTTTATAACCCTTTTTATTCCAAATTGGGTCAAGGATCCTCTGAAGGAAGCCCCCTGAAACTCCTTATTCACATTGTTCTTGACACAGCAGTGCTTGCTTGCACAGTCTGATGCACTGTCATGGATGATGATTTTTTTTAGTAAACTAGAAGATCATTTCAACTGATGAATGAGCATTTTTCTCGCTCATTGGCAGCTTGTTTAGACTGCACGATTCTGGTTCATGATATAACAGTGTAAATGTACCATAAAACTCTGTTCTTAGCTTTGGAAGTCTTGACACTGTGATGCACCTGACTTGACAGAATTATCTAGATTTCTATACTAAACTATTTTTACCATCAAAACCTTTACAGAATTTACCAAAGCAGGATACAATATGGTTGGTAAATAATCTAAAATATTTAGCAAATGTGAAAACCTTACCATATAGTTTAAAATCTGTTATAGGAGAAAGAGCTGAGCACATGCAAATAGATCATCTGTCATGGATGTCACGAGTCGTGTGCTCAAATATCCTCCATATTCCTTTACAATGAGAAAAAGATTTATAAACAACTTTTTTCTTAACTTCAGAATTTTTTTACAAGGTACAGAACAATATTGATGATTAAAATACAGATTAAATCTGCACTCAGTGACCGTTCCACCATAACAGTTTCAATGCTACAAATAGAGGGTTGAACACAATAGGACAAAATAAGCAGAGCCGATGTCTTAGTATTATGCACGATCTGAACAATGTCCTTAGTCGTAATGCAAAATCCCTAATGTAGTCTCCTTAAAAAGCAAAGCTGTCAACAGCATAGAGCCCAAGAGGAAATGATTAATAAAATGATATTGGAATTATCAACAATTTTTAATCAAACGCTTTTCTAGGATGATTTAATACTGGGGCTAAAATTTCATCCAAATTAAATAATGATTAATTTATAACAGTGTTAAACCAATGGAAAAAGGACAGACGTTTCTTGCCCTACAGTATATTGGTATTTGGTTTGCACTATATTTCTGAAATATTTACGGCAGTACACATGATTAGCCAAATTGAATAAGATCCACTTGTTTTACCAGATCACTACTATTGTCACTTTAAGAAGTGGAACCGTTTTCTTGAAAATGGAGATTGTACTTGTTTTAACTCACTACATGCAAAAATAATAGCATATGACAGTGATATCATACAATTTAGGGCCCGATCACATCTCGGTTTTTGGTTACATTTGATGTGTATGCTGGAGAATCATTTGAACTTTTTGCAATTTAGAAGTCAGTAAGACATCCAGAATCCGCAATGGAAAGGGCTATAAAAACATTACTTAGTAGTAACTATTAAATTATGAAAAGGGAAAAAATAAAAATAAACACATTAGGCCTATGTGTTTCAAGCGCTAAGGCTCTTAATCCTACGATTAAAGGGTTGTCCCATGAACAAAAGTTAATTTTAGTCACTAGATCTTGGAATAATAATAACTTCCACAATTGGATGTGTTTTTATAAAATGTTCTTGTCCTGAGATAATCTTATGAATGTGCCCCTGCTGTGTACTGTGGAATGTCTGTGTCTGACCGTACAGGAACATGTTCTGATCATACCCAGCTCCTGGGCAGGGGAGGAAGCAAATGAGAGTATACAGACAGGGCAGCATGGAATCATAAATTATTCTTTCTTTGAGATAAAACATTGTTTAAAAACTGGCAGAGAAATGTTTTACAGCACAAAAAGAATCAGCTGTGATCCTGTGTTGTAATGTCTGCATATGAAGGAAGCAATGAGCAGGTTTTTGTTATTAATCTGAGGTCAGTATTAGATAGTGGCTGAGACTCTGATTTCAGCAATGTGTCACTTATTAGGCAGGGTGCTATCATTTCAATATAATGAGTGTTTTATCAGCAGGAGATTAACACTACAGGACTACAGCTCATGTGCATCCTGGTCCAACTCCGCCCCAACACTGATTAGCAGCTTACTGTCAATATACAAAGTAGACAGAAAGCTGCTAATCAGTGGTGTGGGCGGGGGCAGCTTTCTTAGTTCAGATACATCTGAAAACTCTGATTGTATCACAACTGCTGCATCAGTAAACTAAGTGATACATCACTGGAATGGGGGTATGTTCTCCTATATTATGCTGCTCTCAGATAAGGGAGCAAAAACACGGTGACAGATTCCCTTCAAATTTGCTTCCTTTTATTATATTATTTGCCTTAATCAAGTGTTGCTATGTAAAGTCTTAATTAATCTCATAGTCTTTTCATTTACAAATTACAGTTTTTAACATTTTTTTTCTAGAAATGTCTGAAGAAAACTATTTAGAATCTCTAAACAAAAACACTCAGTAAGACTACAATACATACTCATATGCGAATCCTCTCACCGAATAAAAAATAAATTGAGATAATCTGAAGTTTGCATATTAGACATGGCTACGCATTAATGTCACAAAACAGATTTTGTTTAATCTAAAATACCCGAATACATCTCTGCGCTGTTTTGTGTACAGTAAGTGAGAAATCTTGTTATAATTCCCGCTAAAACCTCTTGTCAATAAAAGTTGTATTAGTTTTAACTCCAAACTCATCCAAACCTAAAAACTATGAATATTTAACAAGTCAGACTGAGTGGTGAGCGAGCGAAAGGTGAATATAATTGTAGATTTACATCATTAAACATAATCTGATTCCAAGATTCAGCAGAAATTGTAAATTAGAGTCAGCCAATTATGGCTTGGACAAAATAATGTGTTTTATCTGCAAAGGAAATATTCAGAAAACACATAGATTGCATAGTAATCGTGTTCTTACCCTAATTATAAATGTAATTTGATAAGAGGCTTTATAGTATCGGAGCACAAATAATGTGAGCCGAACTGATTGAAATAATCCACTCATCAATAAAATATTTGTTGATAATTGTGTTTTGTAAATCATCATAAGACATAAAAGCAATTATACTGCACAAAGTATGAAACATTTGCACAGGATAGCCTGCAGGAAACCAGGTCATATAGATTAAGAATTGTTATTAACCTGCTAGATTAATGAGCAACTGCTGGCAAAAAGCTGAAATAAAATGCATCAAACTTTATTATTAGATTTGTATTATGCCGAAGTTTATTCAAACTAATATTTTGAAAAAGAAAACAACTCCTTTTCTAAAAAATGTAGAGTGATATTGTTAGGCATCGGCAGGAACCGAATCTGGATCTGAGGAGTCTGTGGTCTCCCATCCAGCTTCGCCGTCGATCCCAACGCCTAGCTAATAACCAAGAGGCACAAGTTGTTACGAGAGTCTTTGTTCATAGTTGCCTTAAACCTAGGTTACAGAACAGGAAAACGCTGTTGTAAGCCTAAGTCCAGAAATGCCTGCACTGAGCATGTCCGTGACATGGCGAGCCATGATTGGTGGTTAATGTCAGCTGATCCTCTGACCTGGCATTGCCTGATTGGTCGCGGATGATGTCATCGATGAAGCGATTGACGAGATGGCTGGGGGGCGGAGCTTAGCCCTTAAATAGCTTGTCTGTCCGCGGCGCGGTCAGATCATACTAAATAGGTAGTGCTCATGTGTGACGTACCAGAATCTGGGCTCCACATGCTCTCTAGCTTTCGCTCTCCGGGACCTGCCGATGCCAGAGTTAGCTCGGCTAATTAGCCCAGGTCCTTCAGGCAGGTTAATGAATGCTATGCAGGTAGCGATCGTTGTGCAGTCTGTCTCTGTCAAAGGGGTAGCTATACACCCCGAGCAGACTGTGGGGCGCGTATCCTGTGCATCGGCTGCTAACTAAAGGAGAGTTGCTCTGTCCGGTGGCACACCGGCTGGCAGCACGTATGCCTGGCGTGAGTCGCATGCACTTCCTAATATCTGTCAAGTGGCTTCTGTGCTATTAACAGGGCTACATCTATGCCAGCCTGCAGCACATGGTGCAGATCTAATATCTGGCAAGTAGCTTCTGTGCTGTTAACAGGGCTACGTATACACCAGTCTTCAGCACATCTCCTGTGAAGTTAACGGAGATAGTGCCAATTCAATATCTATCTCCTTGTGTGAAGTAACACAGGCGAAATCTAATATAATCTTTTAGTTGTCAGTTGTTACCCTGATACCCAAAGGGTGTTCGGCAGCAGTGTCATAAACTGCATCGCGGACCTCGGGTTCGGTTGCAATCCATAAATAAAGTTGTTGCAACCGAGCTCATAACAGATATACGCCCCATCAGCGCAGATAATGTCACTTTTTAACCCCTGGGAATCAACTGTGGTCGCAAGGAGAAAACTTGGTCAGCCACACATTTATTTACCCTGCAGCCGTCACTGCAGTGAAAATGTAGCGTTCTTGGAGCTATTCTTTTGAAATTTAAATTTGATGACTTTGTTGAATTTTCACGAGAAATTTGATTCATCGTGCACATATTTGGTTGAATTTCAATACTGGAAAGCTTGTAATTGCTTGTAAAACACACATGGGGAGGGGAGAGAGAATTTCACTGACCATAGGAGCTTAAACTTCACAGGTGGCCAACAGAGGACCTTGATGACCATAAGAGCTTACAATTTACAGGCGAGAGAGATGACCCCACTGTACATAATAGCTTACACTATACACGTTAGAGAGGACCCCGCTGGTCATAAGAGCTTATATTCTACAGAAGAGAGAAGACCCCACTGACCACAAGATTTTACATTCTACAGAATAAAGAGAGAGGACCTCATTGACCAGAAGAGCTTACTTTCTACAGAAGAAAGAGAGAGGACCTTACTGACTAGAAGATCTTACATCCTACAGAAGAAAGAGAGAGGACCTCACTGACCAGAAGAGCTTACATTCTACAGAAGAAAGAGAGAGGACCTTACTGACTAGAAGAGCTTACATTCTACCGAAGAGAGAGAGACTTAACCAGCGACTCTGGAGATGGAAAACGACTCTGTTGTACAAATTATACTCGATTGGGAACCTCTGATTTCTCATGGCCCAGGTACTGATCACCACTATATAAGGTGTGATACTCCATAAGATGTTATAGCTGCGGGCCATTATGAGGAGGCCCACTCGGCAATGCAAAATGATGTTAGCCCGCTCCCTGATGTTCAAAACCAGAAATTCAACTCAAACTCGTTCCTCTGCTAATCGATCTGCTCATCTAGTAGCATTACATGCCAGCCATGCAGATGAACAGCCATCAATGAACTTTTTGGATGCTCCAGGGGGTTCTCTACTTTCTCTGATGCCCATATGCTTTATTGGAGAATATGGTCATCAGATGACCTGATGCAACAACCCTTCAAAGAGGTGTAACAAAGTCACTGGCTGAAGTAGAGATAAGTTTCACTGAGGCTATTAGCTTCAGTGAATTGAAACCAAGAAGTGTGCTCCAGCACACTTATATGTTGAAAGGGGTTTAATTGGCCATTTTAAGGGCAGGGTATTTGTGGACAACCATAGAGTGGGTGGGATTTCGTCCACTTTTTTTTTACCCCCCATGGTGTGGTCTGGGGTTTAAATAGTCGGCCTGCTGAGGCATTCAGTGTTCAGAGTGTCTGGAGATGCTAACTCCAGAGAAGTGTTCATGTTTATGCTAACCTGAACTGCTTGTTTTTCAAACCCTGAGTGGGCAGATCCCCGCTACCACAAGGACTGTGCTTTGTGTTACCACTTTGATTTGCTTTCCTGTTTTGCCCAAAGTGCTGTGTTTATTTTTACTTCACCATGGTTTATGTCGCATATATAATAAACCAATGAATATGTAACGGCACTGGCGATCCACATGGTATAAGGGACTTCTCAAATTCTTTATATTGGAGCCTCTCAATATTGATTAAGATAATGTCTGGGCCTCACAAGACAGTCCAAGATGAGGTATGAGCCTCACCATCTGTAGTGGAAGTTCATTGTCAAATTAAATATATCTCTCACTTTTACGTTTTTGTATATTAAACTCAGTATAACATTTAAATTATTACAAGTATGTAATGTGTCAACTATGTTGCTATACTATAGATTGTTGATGCATAGAAAGGACTGTGTAGCATAAGATTACTTCTTTAAAAACTGCCTCCTGAGCTGCATCTCACCAATACCTATAGGGCACCTCACAGGTGGGACCAGCCTCACAGTTTCAGAAGTACTAATCTATCGAATAATGGTAAATATCTAATATTAAAACAGATACAAAGCATACAAAAACATAGCTATGATGGAGCAGATTCCAACGTGAAGATCAGTCCTTATGGGGAACTGTTCCTTCCAACACATCAACCATGTGTATTATGCTACTTACAAAATCAACCTTCACTGTCCTTCATAGACTGGAATATATTTTCACAGACCAACTAAGAAAGAACAAAATCCTCTTGGGTGATGTCAAATTGATACCAGGTCCCACCTCTTGAGGTCTGTAGTAGTAGGATGGTCTGGGAATATAGTAGACAACCTATTGTTTGCAGCAGATGACCATTATCATGTTGAATTTGTAAGGGGATTGAATAATATCTATTTTGATAGTATGGTACTGCTACACTTAAATGTGTAATACTATTGTTCTGCACTGGTACTGCTATGCTTGAATGTGTATTACCATGTCTGTAAACTGTATATTTCCATTTGTGTATAGATGTGTATCATAACATGTACTCTATCACTGTAAAGTATGTCTTAAGTAATGTATCTGTGTTTAGACTTAGGGTAAGCGTAGTAGTTAGTTTTGGCCACTAGATGGGGGCATTATAGAATGTTATCTGGTTAG
Source organism: Oophaga sylvatica (assembly GCA_033576555.1). Classification (NCBI taxonomy): domain Eukaryota; kingdom Metazoa; phylum Chordata; class Amphibia; order Anura; family Dendrobatidae; genus Oophaga; species Oophaga sylvatica. The sequence goes on from JARQOD010000006.1 coordinate 42,413,197, forward strand.
TTAGAGTATAGTATATGGAATGGTTAAATATAGGAGGGGCTGCTGTGTGGTAAGTCAGGAACATTTCCTGAGTATAGTTCGTTAGGGCTTAGTGCCCAAGATGTCCAGATGGGCCATAGGCCCTGGACACCGCAGCAGCCACGTAATGAATTTGTGTCGACCCGCCACCACAATTGTGGATTACCAGGGCAATGGGGTACTCAGAACCGAGCCCGTAGAAGTCTATGGGGAGTTTGTCACAGGTAGCTGTGGCTCGGTCTGTGGCCCGGGCGGTCTGGCGTATGTTGGGCTTATATTTACAGGGGATTGATTTATGTACAGTTCGTGACGCCACCTGTAGTGTTCTGGTAATTAGTACCAGCGCTGCAGTAGATCTCTGAGGGGATGGTGATGCAGCTAGATGTCGGGTCCCCTACAGGTGGGACTGGTCCCTCAAAGTCTATGTGAGTAGTGAAGTCGAGTGCAGATAAAGAACACAGTCTCACACGGTCAGCGTCTTTCCATACCTTTACTTGCAAGATGATAAGGCAGGTCCCAGGGAGGCTGATCCAAGGAGAGTGTATCTTGAGACGGCAGCTGGACAAGTTAGGGGCCTCCTTTAACTCCAATAAACGAGTACAACTAGCTTGAAGCGTAGTTCCCTCAAATCTCCAGCTAGTCCTTAGCTGTACCTGCCCAGTCAGCTTAGTGTTAGGGGCCTTCCTGTGAAGGAGCTGAATTCTTACGTGGTCCTGCAGAACTCCAAAGTCTTCACTCCCCCTGACCCCAGTTACGTACTGACTATAAGGGGCTTGTCTGCCGCGACCTAGGGTCCGGTAGATTCCTGGTTTTCCTATCACCGTGCCTGAAACAACAGTGACCCTTCGGTCCCCAGTGACCGGTAGCAACGTGCTGGACTTCTGCAATCCTGTAGCACTAATCTTATAATCCACTTGCCTTTCGCCTTGTCCACGCTGGTAACATAAGCACTCAAAACTAGCCAAGGGTCGAGCAGTCACTTCTTTCCTTTTCCTTCCTATGAAGTTAGCCACGGATGCTCAGTTATCACAGGCAGGAGCACGTCTCTGTACCTGATACCGTCCTCTAGACAGGGATGCTGAAGACTTTCCGTGCTAGTACTTCTTCTTTCCTCAGTGTGTGTTGAGAAGGTGATACAGCTCTGACCAGACTAAGGTGTATTCCAACACCTATACCAGACTCCACGTTATGAACTGGTGATGAAGCAGGCTAGACTCTTTCCTCCCTCCAAACGTCTTCTCACAGATGTCTAGACTCTACTCCACACGTCCTCACTGCCCGAAGACAGGAACTAGACTAATCACTCTAACACCTACTACCTTGACCACTCCCTCTAGAGTATACTCCACTACCCTAGGGGTGTGTCTAGTGTGTGTCGAGTGAATGGATATTTAGCATTAAACTGCCGTCTCGCCATACACTCTCCAGGGTACTGCGTGTGCCTACCACCAGGGCTACACATTCCCCCATGGTAAACGACAGCACTCCCGGGCTGTAAAATACAAAAGACATTTTGTTTATGCAATAAACTTTTAACAATAACATCTTCCCATCCGGGAGGTGAGGACATCTTGAACGTTACAAACTTTTATAGAAAAATACAAATAGTATCAAATAGCATTCAATAAATAAATATACAATTTACTTGTGAAGGACCCGCACCAAACCTTCAACGTGGGTCCTGGGTGGGCTGCAGGACGTCCAATTGCAGACCTCACTCAGTGCCACACCACACGGGTTTTGTTTTTCAGAGGTAGTTATGGATGGTTTTTGTAAAACCAAGAGAAAGCACCGAAGCGCAACTATGTACAAGAAAGTTCTGGGTTAGCATAGTCCTTAACCTCAAAAGTCCATTTGCAAAGGAAGACATATCACATTAAATCACATTATCAAAGTGCAACTGTTTATCATCTATCATTTATCATTTACCCAGCCGGGCATTCTATAATTAGAAATATATATTCACTATATATAACCTGTGCAAAACTTTTTCAAAAACATTTTAAACTTTCTGCTTTTTACTTGTGGTAGATCCGATAAGGATCTCACCAACTCTTTACTTATTTATTCATTTTCATCACACTTTTCCAATACATTTTCCACCCTGGGGCTGGAACAATGCGATGCTCGCACAGGACCGTTCCTATTCCTGGGCCCAGTGCCCAGCACCAAGATCATCGACTCCTCCATCGGGGTCTGTGTGTACTGGGCTGGTGGGGATGTCGGGGGTTCCAGCAGGGTGTCATCATCGCTGGTTACCTGCAGGGCCGGTTCACTCCGGTCCTCTAGGCCGCAGTGCCCGTCCTCCTCTGGGGACGCTGCTGCAGCATAAGATACTGGGCAAAAAGCAGGCTTTTGTAGTGGCTCAATTGAGATCGCATCAGACTCTTGCGATGTAGATTGGGTCGCCGATTGCGATGCAGAGTAGATCGCCGATTGCGATGCAGAGTAGATCACCGATTGCGATACGGAGGTGTACGCAGGGGGCGATGTCGATGCACAATGCTGGTGTGATGCAGAGCAGGAAGCAGGTGTGCGCAATGGCTCAGTTGGGGACGCACTAACCTGCTGCTGTTGCTGCTCCATCATTGACGGCTGAGTCCCCGACGGTGTCCCTACCGGGGATCGATCATCTGCTGCGGCCTCTTGGCCGGGCGGGCGTTCCGGAACTGGCGGTACCTCCTCAACCTCCTTCGCCTCCACCGCTTTACGGTGGGATCAGGATTGGTACTTTCGGGGGCAGCCTCCGGTTGCTCCTTTGCCTTGGGCAGCAGAATTTTCGGTGACTCGAATCGTGCATTTTCTTCTTTGATCTCCAGTAATGCTTGCTTCAGGTGCAGGATCGCATCAGACTCCGATGCCGATGGCAGCTTGGCGGGGGCACGGGGCCTGCCTTCCTCCGCTGCTCCGCTCGGCTGCACACGTCCTGCCTCCATCATGTTCCAGAAGATTCTTTCTTTCTGCGGAGACATCCGGTCTCTTCCGTGGAGGTGGGGTTTGCGTCTCCTCCTCCTCGCAGGGAAGGTGAAGAGGAGGCGGACCTCCTTTGCTGTAGGGCAGGACCGCATGTTGTAATAGCACTTTGAGAGGGCAGGCATTTTCTTCGCGCCACTGGGGGGTAGACGCCCACGAAGGTACGCCCACCTTCTTCTCCAGCGCCTGAGGGCGCGAATATGGCGACAAAAATGGCGATTTTGGCGCCAAAAGTGCAAACAGTCCTTTTCACAAAAACAAGTCCTTAGGCACACAGGGCTCGCAATTTCGCGAGTTTCGCATCCTGTTCGTGACGCCAAATTTGTGTCGACCCGCCACCACAATTGTGGATTACCAGGGCAATGGGGTACTCAGAACCGAGCCCGTAGAAGTCTATGGGGAGTTTGTCACAGGTAGCTGTGGCTCGGTCTGTGGCCCGGGCGGTCTGGCGTATGTTGGGCTTATATTTACAGGGGATTGATTTATGTACAGTTCGTGACGCCACCTGTAGTGTTCTGGTAATTAGTACCAGCGCTGCAGTAGATCTCTGAGGGGATGGTGATGCAGCTAGATGTCGGGTCCCCTACAGGTGGGACTGGTCCCTCAAAGTCTATGTGAGTAGTGAAGTCGAGTGCAGATAAAGAACACAGTCTCACACGGTCAGCGTCTTTCCATACCTTTACTTGCAAGATGATAAGGCAGGTCCCAGGGAGGCTGATCCAAGGAGAGTGTATCTTGAGACGGCAGCTGGACAAGTTAGGGGCCTCCTTTAACTCCAATAAACGAGTACAACTAGCTTGAAGCGTAGTTCCCTCAAATCTCCAGCTAGTCCTTAGCTGTACCTGCCCAGTCAGCTTAGTGTTAGGGGCCTTCCTGTGAAGGAGCTGAATTCTTACGTGGTCCTGCAGAACTCCAAAGTCTTCACTCCCCCTGACCCCAGTTACGTACTGACTATAAGGGGCTTGTCTGCCGCGACCTAGGGTCCGGTAGATTCCTGGTTTTCCTATCACCGTGCCTGAAACAACAGTGACCCTTCGGTCCCCAGTGACCGGTAGCAACGTGCTGGACTTCTGCAATCCTGTAGCACTAATCTTATAATCCACTTGCCTTTCGCCTTGTCCACGCTGGTAACATAAGCACTCAAAACTAGCCAAGGGTCGAGCAGTCACTTCTTTCCTTTTCCTTCCTATGAAGTTAGCCACGGATGCTCAGTTATCACAGGCAGGAGCACGTCTCTGTACCTGATATCGTCCTCTAGACAGGGATGCTGAAGACTTTCCGTGCTAGTACTTCTTCTTTCCTCAGTGTGTGTTGAGAAGGTGATACAGCTCTGACCAGACTAAGGTGTATTCCAACACCTATACCAGACTCCACGTTATGAACTGGTGATGAAGCAGGCTAGACTCTTTCCTCCCTCCAAACGTCTTCTCACAGATGTCTAGACTCTACTCCACACGTCCTCACTGCCCGAAGACAGGAACTAGACTAATCACTCTAACACCTACTACCTTGACCACTCCCTCTAGAGTATACTCCACTACCCTAGGGGTGTGTCTAGTGTGTGTCGAGTGAATGGATATTTAGCATTAAACTGCCGTCTCGCCATACACTCTCCAGGGTACTGCGTGTGCCTACCACCAGGGCTACACATTTTTACAAGAAGAATTACAGCCATTCAGAGTCCCTTAGGGATAGAAGGACAGTGTGCAGAAGCCGAGTTACTGCAGTTGGAAGTGGGAACAAGGAAACGGTCCAGAAAGTACAGGGCATAGATTGTTCGAGATGTGGCAGATCATTGCATGGGCAGATGCACTCAGATCAGGGCGAAATGGTTGAGGGAGTCCCCAGAAGTAGTGAGTCTGGACAAGGAGAATGCTGCGGTACCGCCTAAGGCGCTATTACCCAGTAATGTACTGGAGTACATAGATGGAAGCACAGGGAAAGTGCAGGAGTTGAACTATGTGGTATCCGAAGCTGTCCCTGTATCTGACAAGAATGTGCTGCAAAGTGTGCTTAGTAAAGTTCTTCATTTTGCATTGGAATCAGACTGTGTCTCAGAAGGTCCCCAGCACCGCAGAGGAGTCCCTGATGGTGCAGCAAAAGACGAAACAGGTACACTGCTGAGGGGATACTCTTTTCATGTAAGAGGAGGCCAGGGCCCTGATGCAACTGAGGGCTCGGCCATGACTACACCCCTGGCCGATTCTTACACATTACACTGATGTGATATGTGGTTCTATATTTTGTATTATCTAATTCAAGTATAATGTAATAATGAAACATTACCTTTCCAAATACACCGACTCTCGTCTTATCTATATATTGGAATTTCAATAGTGATCTGTAATAAATAGAGAGGAAAAAGGAACAATCATAACTTCATAAAATTAAACCATTTGCACAAATTATTGGTGTATGTGCTATTTTTCAGGTTTTTTTTAATCAGTTTTATGACTTTAAAATTTTCAAATTGTGCACAAAAAATTTGCAACTTTATGGCCTTTTTGTACTAGCCTTGGCACTTTTCTGAAAAGGAGCCAGGGCTTATTGGAAGATGTGGGAACAATGGAAATCAATTCCCTTTAGCAAAGATTATGTGCACACAAGAGATTCCACAATGAAATATCCACCAAATTATGCTGATTTTTTGTGGATTTAATTGCGGAAATTCTACAGATTTTGTGCAGCTTTCAACATTTGCATTTAAAAAGATGTCATCCACATTGATAATCCGCAGCATAAATTAACATGCTGCGGATTTCAGTGTGTGGATGAGAGATCATAAACTTTCATCCACAATGCTGCTACTGTATTACATATTGAATGTTCCACCCGCAAAATCCACTAAATATATTCCCTGTATGGACATTGCCTTAGATTGCATACGCAACATGCAACATTGATTTACCATAAGAACAGGACAGCTCATCTGTAAATCAGTGTCTATTTCTGTAGTAAATAAAAATAGACGTCATGTCATGTGTACATACCCCAGAGCTGACAATTGGTCTTTTTTTGTAAACTTCCAAGTTCTTTTCTCACTTCATGTAAAAGCTTTGTGCCTTGATAGCCACTTCCACGTCCATCAAACTTTACTACTACAACACTGAAAGAGCTGACTAACGCTGTTATCCAATTAATTTCAAACTTTTCTGAGGCACTCTGACTTCCAGGACTGCCATCTCTATCAGAGAGAAAGGATGTAGTGTTAGTAATGGTATTTGGGAAGGTATTTTGTGCTGCGTAGTGGTATCTGCTGCTATTGGAGAAGTATGCTGTGCTGCACTGTGGTGTTTGGCACTGTAGGGGAGTAATGCTGTGCTTCACTGTGGTGTTTGGCACTGCAGGGGAGGTATGTTATGTGGCATTGTGGTATTTGTCACTGCAGGGGAGGGATGTTGAGTGGCATTGTGGTGTTTGGCACTGCAGGGGAGGGATTTTGTTTTGTATTGTGGTGTTTTACCCTTCAGGGGAGAGATGGTGTGTTGTATTGTAGTGTTTGGCCCTGCAAGGGAGGGATGTTGTGTTGTATTGTGGTGTTTGGCCCTGCAGGGGAGGGATGTTGTGCGGCATTGTGTTGTTCTCTTTGGCACTTCGGGGAAAGGATATTGTGTTGTATTATGGTGTTTGGCACTGCGGGGGAAGTATGTTTTATAGCATTCTGGTGTTTTGTTTGGCAAAGCTGAGGAGGTATGTTTTGCGGCATTGTGTTGTTTTGTTTGGCATTACTGAAGACATATGTTGTGCTGAATTGTGGTGTTTTATTTGGCAATACTGAGAAGGCACATTGAGCTGCCTTGCTTGGCACTGCTGGGGAACTTTGGTGTGTAACATTGAGGTTTTTTTGTTTGTTATTGCTGGTGAGGTATATTGTGTGCAATTGTGAGTTTTTGGTTGGCACTGCTGAGTAGGTATGTTGTGCTTCAATGTGGTGCTTTATTTGGCACTGCGGTGAAGGTATTTTGTGCTGCACTGAGGTATGTGGGGCTATTGGAGAGGCATGTTGTGCTGCACTGTAGCGTTTACCACTGTTGGGGAAGTATTTTGTGTGGCATTGTCATGTTTAGTGTTGTTAGAGTGGTGTTTTGTGCTGCATTGTAGTATGTGTTTAGCACTACTAGTGTTAGGGGTTGAGTTCCCGCTTCTGCACAAGGGGAGTCTCAAGCCATCCCGGCTGCGGTCTCCCATCCGTCTCCGGCCGCAGTGGACTCTGCTCAGCTTAGACGTCAGGCCCAGCGTCTCGCCCAGTCTAACAGTGTGCAAAGGATTTACTGCTGCCTCTCCAGGCTCTGCTATTGTGGCCAGTACTGGTTATCGGCGAGCAGACGTCTTTAGGACAAAGTCCTTGTTTTCCCCTTCTGAGCATGCCCAGGGTGAGATCTCTCATTGGAGATCAGGGGTCACATGCTCAGGTACTGCAGCAGCTCCTATTGGTCCTCCAGGAAGGTCCTGTGACTACTGGTGTTCTGGAACAGTTTCATTGGTCCTTGTTTCTGGCAGGTCCTGTAGCTGTTACTATAAAAGGGTGGCATGGCTGGGCCGCCATGCGCTAGTATCAATTTCATTATGTGCTTTGCGCCAGTGTGATCATGCACGCATGTGGTTAGGGCTCGGCTGAAATAAGCCCCTAGAATACCGGCACCTCCGGTGAGGAGATTTGAGTGCAAGTGGTTAGGGCTTGGCTGAAATAAGCCCCTAGAATACCGGCTTCTCCAGTGAGGAGATTGCTTGAATGCGTTGCTATCTGCATGATCACGGACTGCTATCCGCACAGCAGTTATCTGTGTATCCCTGTGGTGTTAACAGGACACAGTCTTTTTCTCAGCGGCTCTGTGACGCAACAGGGTTCGCTTTATAACGCTGGTTCAGCGCCCTAGCGTTTTACTTTGCGACTCACTGAAGCTAAGTGAGTTCGCACCTATCGCCATATAGCGCTGTGGTATTCCCGTTAGTGGCTCTGGGGATTAACAGTGTTCGCACTTACTGCCACAGCGCGCTACGGCATTTATTTTAGCGACTCTGCGGGATAACAGAGTTCGCTACTTTAGCCATCTTGATAGCGGCGGGCTTCGCCTGCACGGTGGACCCCGGGCTGCGAACGCACCTCTCTACCATATTAGGTGCGTTCCGCAGACCCTAACAACTAGTGAGGTAAATTGGCTGAACTGTGGCATTTTGCGCTTCTGGGAAAGTATTCTGAGCTTCATCTGTAGTAGGTGTTGCTATTGTTGAGATATTTTGTACTACATTGCGGTGTTATTGGGGAGTTATGATTTGATGAACTGTGGCTTTCGGCACAGTTCTTTGTTGTGTTGCACTGTGGTATTTGGTGCTGCTGAAGGGTTTTATATGATCACACAGGAATATTTGGTATTTCTATGGAGGTAAAAAGGGCACAGTATCTACAGATATTTGAAAAAGTGTTTTCCTCCTTCCTGCATTCCTATTCTTTTACATGTTTGTCACACTTAAAATTTTCAGATCACCAAACAAACTTAAATATTAGAAAAAGATAACACAAGTAATCACAAAATGCAGCTTTTAAATGAAAGTCTTTATTATTAAGGGAAAAATAAATACAAACCTACATGGCCCTGTGTGAAAAAATGATTGCCCACCCCTTAAAACATTAATTAACTGTGGTTTATCACATATTTTGGAACCTGAGTTCAAATTCCCTAGCCACACACAGGCTTGATTACTGCCACGCCTGTTCTCAATCAAGAAATCACTTAAATAAGACCTGCCTCACAAAGCGAAGTAGACCAAAAGATCCTCAAACGCTGGACATCATGCCGCCATACAAAGAAATTTTGGAACAAATGAGAAATAAAGTAATTGAGATCTATAAGTCTGGAAAAGGTTATAAAGCAATTTTTAAAGCTTTGGGACTCAGTGAGAGCCATCATCCTCAAATTATGAAAACATGAAATAGTGGAGACTGGGCAAAATGGCCTGCATAGCAGTGTTCCAAGTTGAAAACCACTGCTGAGCAATAAGAACATAAAGGCTTGTCTCAGTTTTGCCAGAAAACATCTTGATAATCCCGAAGACTTTTAGGAGAATACTCTGTGGACTGATGAGACAAAAGTTAAACTTTTTGGAAAGTTTATGTCCATTACATATGGGGGAGAAGTAACACAGCATTTTAGAAAAAGAAAATCATACCAACAGTAAAATATGGTGGTGGTACTGTAATGGTCTGGGGCTATTTTACTGCTTCAAGTCCTGGAAGACTCGCTGTGGTAAATGGAACCATGAATTGTTCGGTCTGCCAAAAATCCTGAAAGAGAATGTCCAGCCATCTGTTCATGACCTCAAGCTAAAGCGCACTTGAGTTCTGCAGCAGGACAATGATCCAAAACACACCAGCAAGTCCACCTCTGAATGGCTATAAAAAAGCAAAATTAAGACTTTGGAGTGGCCTAGTCAAAGTCCTGACCTTAATCTGATGGAGATGCTGTGGCATGACCTTAAAAGGTGGTTCATGCTCAGAAACCCTCCTGTGTGGCTGAACTACAACAATTCTGCAAAGATGAGTGGACCAAAATTCCTCCAGAGCATTGTAAAAAACTCATTGTCAGTTATCGCAAATGCTAGATTGCAGTTGTTGCTGCTAAGGGTGGCCCAACCAGTTATTAGGTTTGGGGCAGCCTCTTTTTCACACAGGTCCCTGTAGGTTTGGATTTCTTTTTCCCTTAAAAATATTTATCTTTGTCTAAATATTAAATTTGTTTGGTGATTTGTAACATTTAAGTGTGACAAACATGCAAAAGAACAGGAAATCAGGAAGGGGCAAATACTTTTTTCACACAACTGTATTTGTTTGCTTATAAGGCCTTGGCAGCAGTTTAGATTATTTGGTGAAGCGAGAATAAAGTAGAAACATTTGAGAAGCTTTATTTTAGGGTGATGGAAACCACATCCTGCACGGATCAATGCACAATAGGGACAGGCATGACAGCAGATCTTACCAGCAAAATTGTTTTCTTTAAGATCAGTAACATTTCTTTATAAGGAATTGTTGGAGAGGACCTCGTGCTGCTGGGCGCCCTTACTCTAGGCTATAGCACACATACTTTATTGCAACATTAATTTGATGGATCCAACTGAGGCGATCACATCAATAGCCCATAATCCACAAATCTCCACATTTTTAACACCTGCGCTGTTTATCAAGGAACTGCCATCATAAATTGAGGATTTGAAAAAGAAAAGTTCTATTTCCAATTCCAAATATCAATTAAATAAGTAATTTTTTTCAACTTCTGTTAAGCTGTATGCCTTACAATGCCCTTAGAATTAGCAGGCTAATGTAAACCATTTATTCCTAACAGCTGGAAGGCCACAGGGAAGCATCATTTGAACTTGACTTCTATTTAATAGTGGAATTAGCCCACAAAGAGTCATCAAAGATATGGAGACTATTATTTTTTTAAATGTACTTACACGTTATATTACTAAAACATTATTCTCAATGTAAAATTCAATTTCCAAGCAGCAAATAATTATCAAGGGAGAACGTGGTGCAAATGTATGTTGGGTTGCTTTTATGTTACGCTGATCATAGTGCCTCGATACAGAACTCTATTATTCTTCACATAAATAAACCATTTTGCTAATATATGGGTTTCCATGCCTAAGACTCAGCATGAGTGCTCCGAGGATAATAATTTACAGTTTGTAATATATTATGCTATAATTCGTAGTGTTAGTAATGGTTTACTATATATGTATATTTTCCATAAAATGCTTCATTATATGCATTAAGCTCAGCAAGTGGTAGCTCCATAATGTATTGAAATGACTGGGTATTGTATATGCTTGTTAAATGGCAGCCAAGGGCTTAATAAGAACTGAATAAACGTTCACTGCAAACTCTGCAAACTCAGCAACAAAGGCTGAAGTCCTATCCAGAATGATGATTTATTACTCGTTTCAAATTGGCTACTTACTTCCAACTTCTGGACACCCAGAAATGTAATGGAAAATTAGATTTTGTAAATGTGTACAAAGCTAATAAAATAACAAAAACAACATCAACACGAGCCAAAGTTCTATCCCTGGATGATAGATTGCTTAGAATGTGGCTGAGGTCGGATATATATAAGGCAATTTATTCTCTGAAGTAATATTTAGATGTAAGCATTGTAGAGAAAATGGGATCGACTCATTTAATGAAAGATATTTATCGCCATGTATACTATACAGTACTTTGTGTGAAAATTTGTTAAACTGGAATGGTGCATTTAACACCCATGCAAACAGGCTTAGACACTGAAATACAAAAATAAGATTAGATAGACTTTGAGTTGTGCACAAAGATTTGGAGGACCCTGGCCCAGCAGTTACATCAGTAGTCCATCACCACCAGATCCGGCAGCTTTCTCTTACCTGACGGCATCCTGGCTGGCGCCTCTTCTGATTTACAGATCTGGCACAGCACAATAATGAAATTGTGCCAGGTCTACCTAATTAGAAGACACACCTGGAATCTCTGTGGGAAGGAGGACGTTCCTGGTATCTGGTCCGGTGGTGACCGACTACCGACGTGGCTGCTGCACAAGGGTCCTGCGAATTATTTTAGACAATTTTAAGCCCATCTAATCTTATTTCATTGGCTTGATGTTTGCAGTAGTGTTAATTCACAATTTACTACAAACGTGGCCACTGGATAAGGGTCCTGCTGATTTTTTTGGTCAACTTTGACTAGGCCATGTGTCTCCTTTGTTGGAAGAAAAAGAAGTCCCAACACTCATCTTCAAAGATCAAAAAATCTGAATCCTTTCATAAAATTAAAATCCAATATGATAAAAAAAATCCAATAGAAAAGAGAAGCCTTGTGATCCCACGCATTTTGAATTAATATTGTTAAATTGTTCTTAGTCATTGCTAAAGGTATCTAAGAAACAATTAACAATATTGGTTTGAAACGCGTAAGCTCATAAGGCCATCACTGCTAGGCCAGTCCTTAAGGGCCGGGATATTTTCACCCTTTCATAAAGGGGAAGGGGGCTTTACAGGGCCCTTCTCAGACTGCTATCAGTCGTAACATAGCTGGTGTCTGTTGACGCAGATGATGTAGAGTCAGGTCCAAGAGTCAATCCAAAGCTAGCGGCATAAAAGCCAAATCAAAACCAAAGGTAAACCCCGGGACAACAGCAAATAAAGAAGAGCAAATAACAACCATTAGCAACTACTGAGAAGCGACCAGAACCAAACCAGGAAGCACTCACCATACCACTATATATAAGAACTGAATAAACAGCACTGAACTGGATTAGAAGCAGGCTTTAAATATCCAGCCAAATCTAAAGATTACAATCAGGTGATGCATTCCTTCAAGTCATGTTCATGGAGCCACTCCCTGCTCACCTGTACAGCAGGGTGCCCAAACTCTCTCCATTGGCTAACACCAGGCAAGGCAGCGTCCAGCATTGCTTGTCAACTGGGAGACACAGCATCCCATGTCTCCTGAGCCACAAAACAAGTAGGAATGCTCCCACATTGTTCACCATCTCCACACACAAGACACCACCTTGTGTAGTCTCACCAACCAAATGCACCTTAGCGCCTCCCCAGCTCAGAAAGACCGGCAGAGCAGTCTGGAAACTGGAAGAGAGCGAAAGCATCCATGGCAGGTATTCCTAACACGCGGATCAGTTTTCGTGGTGTCATCAACCAACAAGGGAATGGCCAGAGGAGTACTCTGTGAGTAAAATGGCATTTTCTCAAATTGCAGTGGTTCACTTTTAAAGCTAAAGTCACATGTTTTTCAACAATGACATCAGTGCAGGGCTTATTTCTTCCACATAGAGATATATCTATAGTGTACAACCTTTTTAAAGAGCTTTAAGAGAAGCGATTACCTTTCCATAGGATGATCAGTGGCTCAGCACTGCGAAAAATGAACCTAGGTGAGATCATGACACCTGCCACCTACACTTTGGCTCTTGTTATTATACAAGTTCTCACCAAGTGATGCCCTCCTAAATGTCCATTTTGCTATATTTATGAGCTATGGTTACGTCCAGAAACCTTGAATTGGTAACAACTGATAGAAATTCAAAGTTGAGAAGAAATTCCACTTACCAAGAGTGATTGCAACTTTACACTGAATTCAGGTAATGTCAAAAGTCAAAAAACAATTCAAAATGAAAAATGCTATAGAATAGCAAATTCTGAAAGAAATCCATCAATAGAGAATGGGATCTGTTCTATTTTTTTTGTCCCTAAATATAATTTAGACCTTAGGTTTTCTCCCATAAATACATTTCTAGACAGGCGAGATTTGGTTGTATCACTATTCTTTATGCAGAGTTGGCACTTTATACATGAAGCTGTTCTTTTCTCATCTCTGCCAGACTTTTAATAAGTGTAAATCATCACCGATATGCCCAAGAGTGATTTTTTTAATCTTCTGCCTTTAGGTGGTCATGTGGGTCAAATGTGTCGTGTTCTCTATAAAATACTAGTTTATGAAAGATGTACAGGTAAAAGATGAAATACTGTCATGGGTGCATCGCCACGAAGATCGTCGCGATTGCACATTCTGACTTCTCACAGCTGAGCTTCTGTTTCTTTGTTTTTTGGTGATGTGAGAGTTAATTTTTCCTAGCTCTTTGCTAAGGCTAGGTGCAGCCTCGCCCGGCTGCTTTTGTTTATGTTCTAATTAGTTTCCTTTATATTTCTGCCAGTCTGGGTGTTAGACGCCGGTGAAAGCATTCATGTAGTTCAGCAGACTGGATCGGTTCTGAGAATATTTAAGCTAAGAGTTCATTAGGTGTTTTTACTCTTATAGCTTATAGTTAAATCTCTGAGACCTTAGGTGTTCCTACTGTGTGTGACAGTGTATCAAGTCCTCAAGATTAACCCTGAGTTCAACGGATATCGTGTCAGGTAAATCTATTCTATATTTACATGCTGATGTTGCTAATCTATATGTTGTATAGAGTGTTGTTCTTTTAAGAATAGTTTACTGACATCGTACACATATCATAAGACCGCGTGACATTTTCACCGGCCCATACTAAAGATTCTCTCCAGCTGTCATGGATCCAGTAGCCCAGCTGGCCCGGCAGTTGCAGGGGTTGTCCATGGAGTTTGCAGACATTAAGTCCAAGGTTTTGTTCCCCCCGGAGCAAACCAGATCTGAACCTAAGGTTGCTCTCCCGGACAGGTTCACTGGTGGGCGGGACAAATTTTTTACTTTCCGGGAGGCATGTAAATTGTACTTTCGGCTGCGGCCTCGGTCATCTGGGAGTGAAGAGCAGAGGGTGGGAATTGTTATCTCGCTCTTACAAGGGGACCCTCAATCTTGGGCGTTCTCTATTCCTCCAGGCTCCCCAGATCTCCAGTCAGTGGATCGATTTTTTACTGCCCTGGGTCTGGTATATGATGATCCGGATCGAGTTTCCCTTGCTGAAACAAAGTTACGTAAAATACGGCAAGGAAATCGTCCAGCGGAGGAATATTCTTCTGAGTTCCGTAGATGGGCAACAGATACTCAGTGGAATGACCCAGCTCTTAGGAGCCAGTTTTGTCAAGGGTTGTCTGACAAATTAAAAGATGTGTTGGCTCAGTATGATTCTCCTCCATCACTGGAGGCTGCTATGGCCCTCGCTATTCGCATTGATAGACGACTTCGGGGAAGACGCGAGGTAACTCCGCCTCCCGTGATGACTCCACCTACTACTAAAGTCCCTTATACTGAGGTTCCCCTGGTCTGTTCTGAGGAACCCATGCAGTTGGGAGGGACATCATTTTGTAGGAGGGAATCGGCGGTGCGCCGCAAGACTAGAAGGTGTTTCTTTTGCGGGAGAGAGGGACATTTTGTTGGGGGTTGTCCATCCCGGACCTCTTTGACCCAAGGAGTTAACCTGGGAGTCTGTATTTCGTCCCCAAATCCCTCTCAGTTTATCGTGCCTGCGGAGGTGGTGATTGGTACTAGAACTGAGAGGATTTCTGTTTTTCTTGATAGTGGGTCCGGGGCTAATCTTGTGGACGCTCGGTTTGCCCAGGTGCATGGTATGCAACTGAGTGTATTGGCCAAACCGGTCCCTATACTCTCTATTGATTCTAGACCTCTTGGTCAAGGTAGCTTGGTTCAAGCTGTTCATAACATAGATCTTCGAGTAGGGGCAATACATAAAGAGCAATTGTCTTGTTATGTGTTGGAGGGTCTACCTACTCCTATTGTGTTGGGACTTCCTTGGTTGGCTAAACATAACCCAGTGATTGATTGGCAATCCAGAAAGATTAGCCAGTGGGGTGAATTTTGCAAGAATAACTGCATGAGCACGGTCATCGGTGCGGTTGTACCTAGGACTTTGCCTCCTTTTCTGGAGGACTTTGGGGAGATGTTCTCAGAGGAGGGGTGTAAAGAGTTACCTCCTCATCGCGCATATGACTGCTCAATAAAGTTGCTTCCTGATGCCTTATCTCGTACTTTCCCAGGGACCGGGAGGATGGATGATCCGGTTCCTATTCCTCAGGAGGGAGTTGTAGTGTCAGCTGTATGCTCTGAGCTTGAGGGGGAGGTATTGGGGGCTCAGGGGGACGCCCCTGTGGACTTCCAGGGAGACTGATAGTTCCAGATCAGTTAAGACTGAAGGTTACGGAGAACCGTTACAAACGGATGGCTGATAGGGGGAGAGTTTCTGGTCGAGATCTGAAGGTGAATGATCTGGTGTGGTTGTCTACCAGGAATATTAAACTTAAAGTTTCCTCCTGGAGGTTGGGTCCCAGATTCATCGGGCCGTACAGGATCAGCTCCATAATTAATCCTGTGGCATTTCGTCTGGACCTCCCTCCTACGTTTAAAATTCATAATGTGTTTCACAAGTCATTACTTAAAAAGTATGTGGCACCAGTCATACCGTCACCTCTACCTCCTTCAGTGGTGGTCAATGATAACGTGGACGGACCTTTCACACAACTCACCCGGACAGACCTGGTCATGAGGGTCCGGAGGCCCCTCGTAGAAGGGGGGGTACTGTCATGGGTGCATCGCCACGAAGATCGTCGCGATTGCACATTCTGACTTCTCACAGCTGAGCTTCTGTTTCTTTGTTTTTTGGTGATGTGAGAGTTAATTTTTCCTAGCTCTTTGCTAAGGCTAGGTGCAGCCTCGCCCGGCTGCTTTTGTTTATGTTCTAATTAGTTTCCTTTATATTTCTGCCAGTCTGGGTGTTAGACGCCGGTGAAAGCATTCATGTAGTTCAGCAGACTGGATCGGTTCTGAGAATATTTAAGCTAAGAGTTCATTAGGTGTTTTTACTCTTATAGCTTATAGTTAAATCTCTGAGACCTTAGGTGTTCCTACTGTGTGTGAGTGTTGTATGTAAGACTTTATTTACTTTATTTCTTATCTTTCTTGTATGTCTTTCTGTTCATTAACCGTTACCTGTTCATTCCCTTTGGTGGTATTCAGGGTCCTTCTTAGGACTAGAATACAGTTGGCAGGGATTGATAGGAGACAGGGTTTACGCTGGTGGCCTGGACCTCTGTACCTTTAACAGTACCTCCAGGTTGAGGGATTAGTTAGGACCCCAGTTCAGGGTCAGCTTAGACCCCGGTCACCCTCTAGCCGGAGACAGCGTATAACGGATTCCGTTTTGAGCCAGTGGACATTCTGTCAGGTAAATCCATGTTATAATATATCTATGCGCATGTTATATAGTATGTTGCCCTTTTTGATATAGATTACAGACATCTCATATATATATCTGCTATACAGCGTGACAAATACACTAAGAGAACATTTGCTTGAGCATCGTATACTTGATTAGTTTAGGTAAAATTGAATAAAATAGGAATTAATATAATTACTGAACACCAATATGTTGACTCCATCCAGGAGTAATTAATCTTGTGACTATTTATTAACTCTTATCGCTGTGTAGAAGTTTGTAGCTTAGTGTAATTAATGTAAAGTCCCATTTTTACCCATTCCTGCCCTGCAATGTAATGGCAAGTAAATTATGCCCAAATACTGTAATATGTTTCAATGATGCTGCGGGCACAAAGACTGCGATCGATACACAAGATTCGGTTACAATGGCCGGTATTGGAAATTACAGTGGCATTTAGAATTTATGTTGTATCCTAAAAATAGGCAATCCGTATTATATCAGAATGGTCTAAAGGTTGGAACAATCGATCAGTTGTTGGAAGGGGCCATGGTGCTCAGGCAGCATTGTTCATTACGCTCCATGCTGCTTAACCTCTTTGCGGCTTCGAGCAAGTTTGCTCTATCGTTTTTTTTCTTCTCCTAAGAGCCATAACTTTATTATTCCTCCATCGACATAGCCGTATAAGGGCTTGTTTTTGCAGGCCGAGGAGTACTTTTAATGGTACCGTCTATTTTATCATGTAATTTACTGGAAAGTGGGAAAAAATTTTCAAGTGCTGCAAAATAGTCAAAAAAGTGCAATTCCGCAATTGTTGTTTGGGCTTTTTATTTACAGACATCATAATACGGTAATAATAACCT
Source organism: Oophaga sylvatica (assembly GCA_033576555.1). NCBI lineage: Eukaryota > Metazoa > Chordata > Amphibia > Anura > Dendrobatidae > Oophaga > Oophaga sylvatica. The sequence continues at coordinate 42,430,682 of JARQOD010000006.1, forward strand.
AGAAATATATTTTTCCAGGTCATAATGATTATGGTGATACAAACATGCATAGTTTTTTTTTTAATGGTGAAAAAAAAGAGATTTTACTTGCTTCATTTTCCGAGAAAAGTATCGTTTTCAATTTTTGGGTAACGGAACTGTCTGAGGGCTTGTTTTTTTACACCCTAAGCTGACAGTTTTATTGATAAATATTGTGGCAGATGCAATGTTTTTATTGCTAGTGCCAATTATTGCATGTTCTTGCATTGTTGTGACAACAGAAAAACAGCAATTCTGGCATTTGGAATTTTTTTCTTGTTACGCCATTTACTGATTTGGTTAATTAATTTTATATTTTGATAGATTAGACTTTTTCTTATTTTTTAATTAAGTAAAAATGGAATCATTTAAACTTACATTTCTTTTAATTTCTTCATATTTTTAAAACTTTTTTTTTAGCTTTTTATTGCATTTGTTATTCCCCTTAGTGGACATGAAACTGCAATTAACTGATCGATTATATTATATACAACATCACTCCTGTATTGCTGTATATATATAAAAAATCACGCCAAAAAAGCCACAGGTTGTATTACATAGAAGTACCATTATAAGAGGCACAAGTGTTTTAAGCAGATGCTTGGCTGTCGTGGCAGCCATCGGTGCCCCCCGGGACGTGCACTGTAAATGCTACTGTCACAGATTGACTGTGGCATTTAACAGGTTTTCAGCCATGAGCCGAGCTTAGCTCCTCCCGCATCTGTTAGAGGCAGATGATGGCTGAATTACTCAGCCATCATCTGCCTACAAATATGCATACCCAGTTTCTGAGCCCACATCAAAATCAGGGAGTCAGCATATGACATACCATTACGTCATATGTCGGTAAGGAGTTAAAGAAAATAAATCTAAATAGCTAAAGGAAATGTAATTTCAAATATATTTCTAAATACTTTTAATTAGCAAATTGCACTTGTTTTGTTGAAGGAGGTTAATTACTATAGGAATAAAATTGTTGCCTTCCTGTTACACTGACAGAAACCTTTGCTAGAAAGAGAGGTACATGTAAGCATGTGCAGTAGGAAGTCGCTCTGCTGTGACCTGAATGTCATATAGGTTATCTCGAAATCAAAGCACTCACTCAGCATTCAAAAAGACAGGGTACACAGCAGTGTGAGCAGCTTCTTCTTACATCAGCACCCCTGGTATCTCCAGTATTAGACCAGCTAGACAGGGTCAAAAGCAGTGTGAGCAGCTTCTTCTTACCTCAGCACCCTGGTATCCCCAGTATTAGACCAGCTAGACAGGGTCAAAAGCAGTGTGAGCAGCTTCTTCTTACCTCAGCATCTTGGTATCTCCAGTATTAGATCAGATAGATATTGTGAACAGCAGTGTGAGCAGCCTCTTCTTACCTCAGCACCCTGGTATCCCCAGTATAAGATCAGATAACCAGGGTGGACAGCAGTGTTAAGGTACTGCCACACTTAGTGATCTCGTTAGCGATCTCAATAACGACGCAAGCTAATGAGATCGTTTTTGTGATCGTTTTAATGTCTCTAGTAGCTGCCACACTTAGTGATCTCGTTAACGACTCAAAAGCGGTTAGCGATCTCATTAACGACTTTAACGGTCATTGCGATGTAAAAAACAGCGCACATCGCTCACAAAAGGTGCCAGACAGCGATATAGGCTCACCAGCGGGACGCCAACGATCTAAATACGGTCCAGAACTCTAGTGAACGATCAGCGAGATCACAGCAGGGGCCACGTTGTTGCTACATGCCACACACGTTAGCGTCACGAACGAGATTGCTAAATAGTGACGTATTTTAGCGATCTCGTTAGCGACGCTGTTTAGTGTGGCATACCCTTAAGCCGCTTCTTCTTAACTCATTACCTTTGGTATATCCATTATTAAGTAAGATAGATTGGGTGAACAGCAGTATGAGGGGTCTCTTCTTAACTAAACCCCCTGATATCTCCAGTTTTACATCAGATAAACAGTGAGGACAGCAGTATGAGTATCCTGTTTATCTCAACACCTCTGAGGCATCCAGTATTAGGTAAGACACAATGTGGGCAGAGTATGAGCAGACACTTGTTACCTTAGCATACCTTGTATCTCCAGTATTAGATCAGATAGAAAAGGAGGACAGCAGTGTGAGCAGCCTCTTCTTACCTAAGCACTCCTGGTATGTTCAGTATTAGAACAGATAGACAGTGAGGACAGCAGTGTGAGCAGTTGCTTCTTACCATAGCACCTTTGGTATATCCAGTATTAGGTAAGCTGGACAGGCTGGACAGCAATTTGAGCAGCCTCTTTTTACCTCAGCACGCTGGTATCTCCAGTATTGGATCAGATAGACATGGTGGACAGCAGTGTGAGCAGCCTCTTCTTACCTCAGCATCCTGGTATCTCCACTATTAGATCAGAGGTACCCAATGTGAGCACATCTTACTACCGAGCACTTGTACTATTCAATGTCTATGACTGGTTTCAGTCAGTGTAATAAAAGAGTGGCACAGTGATTATGTTTGGAGACAAAATTAGTATGATTTGCCAATTAAATATATTTAAGAATTTAATTATAATGACATTTCCTTTAGTTCCTTTTTTTATTTGTGAAGAACCCGTTTAATGTTGTACTTTTTAGAGCGGTTGTGCTTTCAACATGGCTAAGAGAAATCTACAATATCAAACACAGAAGCCACAAAAACTAGTGTGCACAGTGCAAACAGGTATAAAACCCGATTCACATCTCAAATCTAATATATCAATTCCTTTTTACCTCCTAATGGTTGGAGGCCAAGAATCTTACACAAATAAGGATAAACAATGCGCTCTTTATCCAAAATAAAGGAACTTATCAATTAAATTTTGAAAAACATCTGAAGGTATACTTACACAATGAGGAGAAGAGGGTAATGAGCTGTATTTATGAAGGTTGCTGGTTTGATAATCTGCATTGGTAGTTCTAGAGGAAAAAAATAATAACACATTTTAAGGCTTATTGCCAATGTTCACTGGAAAACTGCTGCTATTGAGATTCCTCCGAGTTATTTAAGGTGAAATTAAGCACAGAATCATTAGGCGAAGCAGACCAGTCAAGCATTGGTAAATTGAATTGTCGTTAGATCTATTTGTTCTATCTTGTTCGTTAAGATTAACAATACAGACGTCATGTATCAAGTTGACTATTAACACCATACTGATAGCAAATTTGTTCTCATGTCTGTTAACATCAGAAACAATGTTCCCTAGATTAGAGGCAATGCCCTTGAGCAGTTTCATTTATAGCAACTAAAATCTGTTGTTTTGCCGAGCAGAGGATATTTAAGGGAAAGGAAGTAGCTGAATTAAGTTCCGAACAAAAGACATTATCAAGATCTCAGCTTATTTTCCTACCAAAAAGTCTAAAGTTTATTTATACAGTGGGCTTCACATCGATGGCTGGCCATACACATTAGATGGCTGTCAGCCGAACAATGCTTCTGCCAATCGCTCAGCCGACAACCATCTCAGCCTACTTTCCCATACACAGGAGCGCTCACTCAGCTGTATGGTTCTGCGTTCTTTATCAGAAAGCTGATGACTGACATTTTGGGAGGGGGCTAATTTCATGGAGAACAATCTGATCGACTGTCTGAAATCGAACATGCGCGATCGACATCTCTTCCGACCATCAGTCAGCCAGAGCCGGCCATACATCTTAGGTAAACGCTAATCAGTGGGTTCAGGCAACATTAGACTAATGTGTATTAGGGCCTTAAATTAATAATAATAATTTCCACAATTGGATGTGTTAAAAAAAAATGTTCCTGTGCTGAGATAATCTTATAAATCTGCCCCTGCTGTGTACTGTGTAATGGCTGTGTCTGACCATACAGGGACAAAGTCTGATCATACAACAGCTCCTGGACAGAGGAGGATGCAAAAGAGAATACAGATATTACAGCACAGAAATGCAAATAATTCTTTCTTTAAAGTAAAACATTTTTTAAAATCAGGCAGGGAAATGCTTTATCTCACAAAAACAATCAGCTGTGATCCCATGCTGTAATGTCAGCATACTCATTTCCTTCCTTTCCTCCCAGGAGCTGTGGTGTGATCAGACAATGTTCATGTACAGTCAGACACAGCCATTTTCCTCTGATTGTTCCACTCCTGATTTTGACTTACAAATACTGATGTAAAATACTGACCAAATACTGAATATGTGAACGTGGCCAAGAGCGCCATCCATGTTTTTCACGGATAGCACTCATATGTATAATAGTGAATGGGGTCATTCACATGTTCGTGATTTCTCGCGGATGAGTGGTCTGCAAACAATGGTGGAGACACGTCCAATTTTGATCCAATTATTGGATCAAAATTGGCAGTGCATGTCTAGGTGTCTGTGCAAAAATCAGACAGCGCTTGGATGCCATCTGTGGGAGGTCTGATGGTTAGGAAAAGAATAGGGTTTTTTCACATTCAAGAAAAACTGAAGAAACTCGGACCGAACTTGGACCAAACTGCTAAAACTTGGATGAAACTGTAACTGAAGTCACTGATGACATTCTCATACATAAAAAACTGACATCTAACTGGGGCAGTGAATATCCAACTTTGAACACTGAAATTCTGTGGTGTTTTATTTTCCAAAAAATATTTAGGAGGGCAAGCCATTGTTTTTTTTATATATAGAGCTCCAAATCAAATGCATGGACATAAAGTTAAAATATACCTATCTACCTTGAAAGCTTGCTGCATAGCACCTGTACAATTCAATAAGTAAATGTAAACCGCATGCTTTAAAGGGAAGCTATCATCAAAAAATGGCCTATTGTTTAGATAAGGCTTTTGTGTTACATCTAATTTAGAGTGTTGGCAATGCTTTTATATCATGATTTTTATTTAAAAAAAATTATAATCTTGCAATTTTCACACTGACCACACAGGCTTTTTTTTAGATTTATATTTTCTGTCCATTCAAGAAGACTTTCCAGTAGTTTTCTCATAAATAGAGGCAGGATTACATTACAATGACAGGCAACCCCTCTATACAGTTGTGCTCAAAAGTTTACATACCCCAGCAGAATTTTTGCTTTCTTGGCCTTTTGAACGCTGCTGACTGGCATTATCAATCCTTGGATATCTTTTTGTATCGCTTTCCTGTTTTATACAATTCAACTACCTTTTCCCTTAGATCCATTGACATTTGCTTTCACCATGACTCACAATCCAGAAATGTCAGTGGATAGATGAAAGATGCAAGATTCTGTCTGGATCCCAGAAATTCACTCAGCTTTTATGCACACACACCGATTACAAGCAAACAGGTCACAGGTGAGGATGTTACCTTTAGTAGCCATTCAAATCCATTTGTGTCAACTTCTGTGCATGTTATCAGGCCAAAATCACCAGGGTATGTGAACTTTTGATCAGGGTCGTTTGGATGTTTTGGGTTGTCATTATGATTTAAAAAGAGAAAACACAATAGTTTGACAATAAATGGCTTCACCCAACCACTAACCATGAGTGGAGAAAAAGTTTTTGTATTATTATTCATATTTTCTGAAAAAAGGCCAAGAAAGCAAAAATTCTGCCGGCGTATGTAAACTTTTGAGCACAACTGTACACAGCTGATAACACAGGATCCACCATTCATAATAGTTAATGTCACACCTGACCATGCTCCCCTTCCTTCACAATGACCATTGCACAGGCTCATTAGACACTTCAATACAAAAGATATGGTTGGGATTGGACCAGCATTGCTATGTGCATGTGTTGTTTCTTGAAACTAAAGGAATTTTGAAAAAACCCAGTGGTCAGTGGGGAAATTTTAAGAATTCTATTTTTTTGTTTTTAATACAGATTTTGTTATGTAAAAAAATTACAAATATTTTTAAAAAATTCATTTAACACAAAAAACTAATTTAGTCAGTTGGTCATTTTCTGATGATAGTTTCCCTTGAAAGATTTGTTTCGCAAGCAGCAATTATTATTATTATCCGTAAATATCTGATAGATACAGGTCTCCCCCACAGGTTGTTTCTATTGCAATGAATTCCTAATTCTTAAAATATCTTGTGTTCAGCATATTGACAGCATTTAAGTCAATATAGTTTGAGTGGATATATTACTTTGAATATTTTTGCAATGATTTCTGTAACATGTAACGGCAGTGGGAAGCAGTTGAATTTTTGAGTGCGAATGGAGAAGAAAATGATAGACAAACAAAATTATAAAAATAAATTTTACATTTAATTTTTCACTCACTATAGTCATCCAACTGAATGTATTCAAACTCAGAGTAAGGCATCTGTCTCTTTTCTACTGCACTTCTCACTTTATGATTGTTCTCTAGTTCAATTAGACCTGAAACAGGAGTGGATAATCAGTATCACACATTACAATTGTGAAAGTTTTAAATGCCATAAAAAAATTCAAAGTTAATTGCAAAGCCTTTTATTAAACATAGAAATAACTTTATTTTACCATAAAATCAAATGTATAACACAAAAGATTTAGTACATAAGTATAATGCTATATTGTTTTGCTGACTAATGTTATTACATCCTTCAAGAAAGCTTTCTTTTAAAATCCTTAAATTTATCCTTTTAGTTAACCCCAGGAGTGGTTATCATAATCGCTTTGTTCTGTCTTCTGCAGTTTGTGACCTGTCGGATGTTCCAAGTGTTTCATGTAGGTCATTAATCCATGTAAGTCTATGAGAGGCTTGTTCTGGTCTCGTTCTGGCTCTCATAAACTTGCATTTAGAGCTTGTGATGTAGCTTCTGACTCCCAGCCAATCAAAAGCTGTGCTCACAAGATGGCACCGCGGGACCGGAGAGGCGCTGAAAAATTATGAAGGCACTGGACAGTGGGTATATGACCTGTGGCAGGGGACTTACATTTAAAGCACCACAGTGAAAAAAGGCAAAACACTGGGTTGGTGCTTAAAGGAGAGAAGAAAATATGTGCTCTAATAGCTCAGCATTATTTAAAGAGCTGAATTGTGAGAGTACATTATGATAAAAAATACATACTTACTTTCCAGCACATTGGTGTTTGTAGACTAAGGCTGGCCAAACACATTAGATAACTAATAGCCAAACAGTGCTTCGGTGGATCGTTCAGCCAACAACCATCTCAGCCGACTCCCATAAACAGGAGCACTGCTGTGTTCTGTACGAGAAAGCTGGCAATTGACACGTAGGCCGGCAGTTTATATGCAGGAGAACAATGCAATTGGCAATCCAAAAGCGGACATGCGTGATCAATTCAACATTTGTCTCGACTATCAGTTGGCCGGTGCCCTCATACATATTAGACTGATGTCTGAACCCGTTGATATCGGCGTATTCAATAGTCTAATGTGTATGGTTGCATTCAGTAAAATGAGGTCTGTCACCAGATTTCACAATACAAGCTGCACTTATCAATAAATACATTTTTTAGACTTGACGAAGAAAGCCAATACACCATTAAGTAAACATAATTTATCAGCAATCATCTCATTATCATCATAGGAGGGATTACAATGAGCGGTATCACCTATCTATAGATGGCACAGTATCCACCCTCCGCGATAGGTGGTAGTCACAACCTATCTCCTCTCCCTCTCTGCACAGTAATCTCTGTACATATTAAAAAGCATGCCCAGAACACTCAGCCATTGAAGCAAATAATCTGCAATCCATAATTTTCTATGGTCCATGTGACTGTCGAAAAGCATATCCCTAAATGCTATTAATAACATCTCAGGTAGGATGACCACCTCCATAATCATGTAAAGAAAAGAGATTACAAAACCTAGAATCAGAAGATATAAGCAAAGTTTAGAAAATGTTTAAGTATCTGACTTTAATTAGTAAAAAGTGTGATAAATTAGCTTTAAGGAATCATGTTTTGAAGGGAAAATACCTTCTTTGGCTTTACCGCCATAAAGTGAAGACTTGGTTTCTTTGGAGCAAACTCCTATCTCCTTTACTGGCACTTGGGAGGACCACTTAGTCAATGGCTCATCACCTTGGTTCAACAATCCACTGTAAACTCTGGGGGAAGTTATAGGCAAGTATTTTATATCCGAAGAGTTTTCTTGTGCAATGACATGTCCCTATATACACAGATGTCCTGGGTCTCTGGGGTGGACATACCATTGGTGCAACCTGTGCAGTCTCGCGGGGACCCAAGAGGAAAGTGGGCTACTTCCAGCTCCAAACAGGTGTAACTATGCATTAATATGAGCAATTGGACTGCAATGGGCCTATAAACTGTTCGTGCACAGCTCTTCTCTCTATGTCCACCCCTATTGGGTCCTACAGACTCACAGACACTTTTCACAGGTGTTCTCTGCTGTAGCTAACAGATGAAGGTCCATAATAATGCACCATGGTCCATTAATTCACAACTCCCTAGTAGGGTAAATCCGAATGGGTTTTTCAGACAGTAAAAAACCTATCTAAGGAGTCTCTGCCATCCTTTTTTTCTACATGTGCTAAAAGTGTGCCTGTACAGATAATTATGATCAGAAAATAATAGTTTTAGAGCTCAAGTATCTGATATTGTTTAAATCATTGAAAGTGCAACATTAAAATCAATCCCTTTAATCCCTGCTTTTTTTTATTACTTTTACGTTCTGATGCATTCGAAAATTATTATTTCTCTTAAGACAGCAGTTTTACTTTATTGCATCTACAGAACCTATAAGTATTGACTATCCATTATTTGTCATTTTTTTAAAGCCTGGGTAGCAGATTATAGAAAATGTTTCATTGATTTTAACTATGATACAATAATGTTTATTGGTAAAGTGTAATAAAAGTCTAAATACTGAGCTCCTATAAACATGAAACCTCATTTTAAGTAGGAACTAAAATCCTTAGTGAAATAATAAAAACGGTAAAAAAGCTGTTATGTGTAAAAATAATAATAATAAAAATACATAATAAGCTCAATTCTTTATTGTGATTCTCATTTAATTAAGACTAACAGAACTCGCTTTATCGGCTGAAAGATGCCTGTCACTCAAGGGAGTTGTGCAGAGTCTTGTGTTTGTTCCCATAATTACTAGAAAGGATAAATAGTTATGGCTTAGAGGAGATTGGCATATCTCCTAGAAGACACACTGGTTTGGTTTTAGGACCACTGGGAATGTGTTATTCAATGAAGCAGAAATTGCTATTTCTCAGTTAAATATGAACGCCCCATGATATTCTGAAGAGAGTAGCAATTAGCCATTATCAAGTAATTTATTGCACTGAATAAGAAAACATCAAGAAAAGCGATGAAACTCTCGGCAATGAACTCGTATATCGCCAGGAAATTATTAAAAGTTTAAATTAATAGCTTTATAAATAAATTCTAATTCAATATTCTGCAGTGCACTAATAAAACCATTGATCATATTGGATTCTATTTCTTGTATTATAAATACAATATAATTTATCAGTTCTTTAAAAAAACCAAGAAGGAACAAAAACACTACAGTGATAAACTATTGTATAGAAACGTTAATTAAAAAGATGAATTAATGTATTGACTTCTTGCATAGAAAATGTTGTTTTGTAATATCATGTATTTATATTTTCATTATAAGCCTCTATGGTAGATAAATATATGGCCTAGAGCTGAAAAATTGAATAAAAGGTGGTCATACATATTAGGCTTGGTTCAGATAGTGCTTTGTCCTACACTCAGTAGCCCTCTCAGGGCTAATGTCCAAATCCTGGCATATGCACCGATGGGGCCATTGACTACAATGGTGCAGAGTAACTATGTGCTCTGTCATGCATCATTTTCAACCATTTATGCCTATTGGAGATGGACAGCAAGATATACAGTAGACTATATATTGGTACCCGCCTCCAATAGGCGAATACGGTCAAATATGATGTAATACGGAGCACACGGTGACCGACGGGGCCACTGAACGTAGGAGAAAATGCTATTTCATCCCAGCCTTAGGCCACATTCACATGTTCAGTATTTGGTCAGTATTTGTAAGCCAAAATCAGGAGTGGAAAAATCAGTGGGAAAATATAATAAAAACACGTCACCACTTCTGCATTTTTCATTCTTATACTAGTGTAAAATACTGACCAAATACTGAACGTGTGAAAATTATTCTTAAAATCGATCTGTCACCAGATTTCAAAATACAAACCCTATAACATTTTTAAAGAGATATCATAGATCTGGTGAAGCTGATGAACTTACTTTGATAATCTATATTGGAATAGCTTTATAATCCTATATGCAAATTTTTGCTCAATATCCACCAACCTAGCCGGATTGACAGCTCCTCAATGTCCTTCCTCCCTGGTCCTGCTGAGGTTCCACCCACGTAGCCTGATTGACGAGTTCCTAAGTGTCCCTCCTCCCTGCTGCGTGCTGGAATTCTCACACTGCTCAGTACATGAGTTGTATAATCCTTTCACTTTATTATCAGGATTATATAGCCATTCTGATATGAATTTTTAAAGTACAGCTGGCTCATCAGGTTTTAAATATCTATTTACAGAGTTACTTCCATCTTCACAAACAAGCAAAAGTTAGATAGTACTTGTACAGTCATGGCCAAAAGTTTTGAGAATGACACAAATATTAATTTTTACAAAGTCTACTGCTTCACTTTTTCTAATGGCAATTTACATATACTCCAGAATGTTATAAAGAGTGATCAGCTTAACAGTAATTACTTGCAAAGTCAATATTTGGCTAGAAAATGAACTTTATCCCCCAAAGCACATTTCAACATCATTGCAGCCCTGCCTTAAAAGGACCAGCTAACCTCTTTTCAGTGATTGCTCCATTAACACAGGTGTGGGTGTTGATGAGGACATGGCTGGAGATCAATCTGTCATGATTAAGTAAGAATGACACCACTGGACACTTTAAAAGGAGGCTGGTGCTTGGCATCATTGTTTCTCTTCTGTTAACCATGGTTATCTCTAAAGAAACACGTGCAGTCATCATTGCAATGCACAAAAATGGCCTAACAGGGAAGAGTATCGCAGCTAGAAAGATTGCACCTCAGTCAAAAATCTATCGCATCATCAAGAACTTCAAGGAGAGAGGTTCCATTGTTGCCAAAAAGGCTTCAGGGCGCCCAAGAAAGACCAGCAAGCGCCAGGACCGTCTCTTAAAAGTGTTTCAGCTGCGGGATTGGGCTATCAGCAGTGCAGAGCTTGCTCAGGAATGGCAGCAGGCAGGTGTGAGTGCATCTGCACGCACTGTGAGGCGGAGACTCTTGGAGCAAGGCCTGGTCTCAAGGAGGGCAGCAAAGAAGCCTCTTCTCTCCAGAAAAAACATCATGGACAGACTGATATTCTGCAAAAGGTACAGGCAGTGGACTGCTGAGGACTGGGGTAAAGTTATTTTCTCTGATGAATCCCCTTTTCGATTGTTTGGGACATCAGGAAAATGCCTCATTCGGAGAAGACAAGGTGAGCGCTACCACCAGTCTTGTCTCATGCCAACTGTTAAGCATCCTGAAACCATTCATGTGTGGGGTTGCTTCTCAGCCAAGGGAATCGGCTCTCTCACAGTCTTGCCTAAAAACACAGCCATGAATAAAGAATGGTACCAGAATGTCCTCCAAGAGCAACTTCTCCCAACCCTCCAAGAGCAGTTTGGCGATCAACAATGCCTTTTCCAGCATGATGGAGCACCTTGCCATAAAGCAAAGGTGATAACTAAATGGCTCAGGGAACAAAACATAGAGATTTTGGGTCCATGGCCTGGAAACTCCCAGATCTTAATTCCATTGAGAACTTGTGGTCAATCATCAAGAGACGGGTGGACAAACAAAAACCTAAAAATTCTGACAAAATGAAAGCATTGATTGTGCAAGAATGGACTGCTATCAGTCAGGATTTGGTCCAGAAATTGATTGAGAGCATGCCAGGGAGAATTGCAGAGGTCCTGAAGAAGAAGGGTCAACACTGCAAATATTGACTTGCTGCATTAACTCATTCTTACTGTCAATATAAGCTTTTGTTACTCATATGTTTGCAATTATTATATTTCTGTCTGTGATAAAAACATCTGTCAAACACACAAAAACCAGAGGGCAGCAGATCATGTGAAAATATAATATTTGTGTCATTCTCAAAACTTTTGGCCATGACTGTAGCTACAAGTAATTTTTCAATTTATTGCTTATAAAAATTTTCAGCCATTCTTGAGATACTAACACTTTTCTTTTGTTTACAGCTTGTTGCCTTGGAGGCCGACCACTGTTGTAGGACAGCAGAACATGGACAGTGTTTACAAGCACTTTTCTGTTGAGCTTGTATGACCTGTTTTGAAGGTAACCAGGATTACTTGACTATACTGTTACCTCCTACTCCCGGCCAGCTTCAGCACAATGCGTATGCATTAAACAGCAGTGGTCGGTCTTCTAGGCAACAAGCGGTAAACAAAGCAAAAAAAGTGTTATCTCAAGAAGGACTGCAAATTTTAATAAGCAGTAATTTGCAAAAATGTTTGTTCTTTACTAGCACTATCAGACAATCTTCATGTATGAAGACGGGAATAACTCTTTAATAATGCATGCATTATGTATTGTGATGATAGATCTGCTTTAACATCTTCAATTTAGACAAACACAGTCTCAATGTGTTCAATCAAGTTTTACTGAACTCACATTCTGATCAATGTACTATTATACAATATTTATAACTTTATTATAAAATGATATATATATATATATATATTATCATGCAACCACAATAAAAAAAATACAGTATGATATATAGGTGCTTCTCACAAAAAATTTCAGTTCTCCAATACTGAAAGTGAAACGCATATATTATATAGAGTCATGACTCATTACAAACAGAGTGATCTATTTCACGTGTTTCTGTTAATGTTGATGAATCTGATTATGGCTTACAGCCAATGAAAACCCAAAATTCATTATCTCAGTAAATTAGAATAATTAACAAAAAACACCTGCAAAGGCTTCCTAAGCGTTTAAAAAGGTCCCTTAGTCTGTTTCAGTAGGCTCCACAATCATGGGGAAGACTGCTGACTTGACAGATGTCCAGAAGGCAGTCACTGACACACTCCACAAAGAGGGTAAGCTCCAAAGGTCATTGCTAAAGAAGCTGGCTATTCACAGAGTGCTGTATCCAAGCATATTAATGGAAAGTTGAGTGCAAGGAAAAATTGTGGTGGAAAAAGGTCATAGAATCATAGAATGGTAGAGTTGGAAGGGACCTCCTGGGTCATCTGGTCCAACCCCCTGCTCAAAGCAGGATTCACTAAATCATCCCAGACAGATGTATGTCCAGCCTCTGGTACACAAGCAACCGGGATAACAGCAGCCTTGACAGGATTGTTAAAAAAAGACCATTCAAAAATTTTGGGGAGATTCACAAGGAGTGGACTGCTGCTGGAGTCATTGCTTCAAGAGCCACCACACACAGACGTATCCAGGACATAGGCTACAAGTGTCGCATTCCTTGTGTCAAGCCACTCATGACCAATTGTCAATGCCAGAAGAGTCTTACTTGGGCCAAGGAGAAAAAGAACTGGACTGTTGCTCAGTGGTCCAAGATGTTGTTTTCAGATGAAAGTAAATTTTGCATGTCATTTGGAAATCAAGGTCCCAGAGTCTGGAGGAAGAGTGGAGAGGCCACAATCCAAGCTGCTTAAGGTCTAGTGTGAAGTTTCCACAATAAGTGATGGTTTCGGGAGCCATGTCATCTGCTGGTGTAGGTCCACTGTGTCTTATCAAGACCAAAGTCAGCGCAGCGGTCTACCAGGAAATTTTAGAGAACTTCATGCTTCCCTCTGCCGACAAGCTTTTTGGAGATGGAAATTTCATTCTCCAGCAGGACTTGGCACCTGTCCACACTGCCAAAACTACCAATACCTGGTTTACAAACAACAGTATCATTGTGCTTGATTGGCCAGCAAACTTGCCTGACCTTAACCCCATAGAGAATCTATGGGGTATTGTCAAAAGGAAGATGAGAGACACCAGACCCAGCGATGCAGACGAGCTGATGGCTGCTATCAAAGCAACCTGGGCTTCAATAACACCTCAGCAGTGCCACAGGTTGATCGCCTCCATGCCACGCCGCATTGATGCAAAAGGAGCCCCGACCAAGTATTGAGTGCATTTACTGAATATACATTTCAGTAGGCCAACATTTCGGATTTTAAAATCATTTTCAAGCTGATGTTATAAAGTATTCTAATTTACTGAGATAATGACTTTTGGGTTTTCATTGGCTGTAAGCCACAATCATCAACAGTAACAGAAATAAACACTTGAAATAGATCACTTTGTAATGACTCTATATAATATATGAGTTTCACTTTTTGTATTGAAGAACTGAAATAAATTAACTTTTTGATGATATTCTAATTTTGTGAGAAGCACCTGTATAACAACTTGCCTTAGCTGTAATGGGACAATGAAGAATCATTTCCTACTCTGCAATAATGAAACAGCGAACACTGCTCTGCATTGTGGAAAATAACATTAAGGCAGCAAACAGATTGCAATAAACCTAATCCAAAAAATATATTCCCAAATATGGATGATTTAACATCATTTTTTTCTGACCGCTCTTCAAAAAGTAAAATGTTCACACCAATTCAGTTACTCCATTATTTTCTTGAGCATAAATATGAAACTTCTTGCTGTGATACACCTTAATATTTGCCCGAGGTAAGTATGTCTTTAATAATTTACATCCCGTCTGTGGTCGCCCTGCAGGCTGTGTTTATTTAAATGTGCCGGATTATTCTATTCCCCGTTGTGCGCCACGACATGATCCTGCTGACAATATTGACAGCTAAATTGTAGACATTAAAGAGCTGATCCCGTATTTTGCAATAGTAGAAAATTGCTTTAACATCTGCTGATAAATTAAGTAGTACGTAGTCAGGAAAAAAAATAGTATTTTAAGTATTTTAAGGACAGGGCCTGAAACTTGCCTACATTTTGTACACAGGACTCTTCATAGAAATGTAACCACATCAATAATCAAAAAGGAGGCTGACATTACCATTCACTGCACTGTTTATAGGAACTTCATCCCTGAGTATCTGGTGAAGTAAATCTACTATTATGTAAAGCATTGAAGTTTTTTGTACAAAATGAGAAAAAAAGGTCTTTTATTTTTCCAACAGCAATCTTGTGGAAAAAGCACTCACATTCCCTTCAAACAACTATCGGCAGGGGTGCATAAAGAAGAACAACCATGGATCTAATATTAATGACTTATGGATTTTAAAAGGCTGGATTATCCCTTTAAGTCCCTTTGGGTAGAAGTCCTATATCTTAACCCCTTCACCTCTGTGCAATTTTCCATTTTTTGTCTTTTTTTCCCTTCTTCCAAGAGCCATAACCTTTTTATTTTTCCATCAATATGGCTGTATGAGGGCTTGTTTTTAAGGGAGGGAGAAGTTGTACTTTTGAATGATACCATTGATTTTACCATATATTGTACTGGAAAATGAAAAAAAAATCCAAAGGCGGTGAAATTGCAAAACAAGTGCAATCCCACAATTGTTTTTTTTTTATTTACCATGTTCACTATATGGTAAAACCGACCTAACAATATGATTCCCCAGGTCAGTATCAGTATGAGTATGCAGATAGCAATCATGTATAGTATTTTTATTTAAGTGGTGAAAAAAATTCAGAAATTTGTGTGAAAAAAGTTTTTGCATTTGTCGTCATTTTCTGAGACCCCATAACATTCTCATTTTTCATGATATGGGGCTGGGTGAGGGCTTATTTTTTGTGTGTGCCCCCAGCTGACGTTTTTATTGATACTATTTTGGGGTAGATATAATACCATATTTTGAGGATTATAAGACGCTCCAGATTATAAGACGCTAACCAAATTTTGAGGAGAAAAATAAGAAAAAAGCTTTTTTTTAATAAAATGGTGGTGCTTCTTATAATCCATGTGTCTTAATGCTTACTGGGGGAGGTGGTGGCTGCGGTGAAGCCGGGTCCCAGGGTCGCTGCTGGAGGAGGCAAGAGGAGCGTTGCTGCAGGCCGCAGGCTGGGATGAGGGGGTGTTTGGATGTGTGGCATGTTGCTGCGGGTGTCCGGTGCTGCGGGTGTCTGCCGCTGCGGGTGTCCGGTGCTGCGGGTGTCTGCTGCTGCGGGTGTCCGGTGCTGCGGGTGTCTGCTGCTGCGGGTGTCCGGTGCTGCGGGTGTTCTTTGCTACGAGTGTCTGCCGCTGTGGGTGTCCAGTGCTGCAGGGGCTCTGCTGACATTTTGTGAAAGGCCAGAGCCCTCGCAGTTCCATGTTTCCTCCTATGTGGTGGAATCCGGGAAAATAGCTGTCTGGGGCGGCGCATGCACAGATGGAGATCTCGGCACCAAGATCTCGGGAGATGAGATCTCTTTTTACGTACCGAGCTGATGTTTTTAATGATGCTATTTTGGTGCAGATACAATCTTTTGATTGTTTTAATGCAATGTTGTGGCGACTAAAAAAAACGTAATTCTGGTGTTTTGACATTTTTCTCACTATGCTGTTTAGTGAGCAGGTTAATTCTTTTTTTTATATTGATAGATCTGAAGATTCTGAATGAGGCAATACCAAATATGTGTATGTTTGATTTTTTTTATTGTTTTATTTTGAATGGGGCGAAAGGGGAGTGATTTGAACTTTCATATACTTCTATATTTTTAAAAACTTTTTTTTTTACTACTAGACTAGAATAGAAGCTGCACTTGTCCGTTCAGCTCTGCTACAAGCTGGTAATAATCAGATCACTTTGTGTAGCAGAAATGGTCACTTGCTATGAGCTCCAACCACCAGGTGGCGCTCATAGCAATCCGGCAATGACAACCATAGAGGTCTGCTCGAGACCTCTGATTGTCATGCCGACCCATCGGTAACCCGAGATCATGTGACGGGGTCACCGATGGGCAGGATTTCCGACACGCTTCCTGTAAGCGCGAGTTAAATGTCGCTGGATGAAATCAGCCATCAAGTGTAGGGAAATATGCGGGTTCAGCACCAGAGCCCACATCAAAAGCAGGGACATGGCCTATGACGTATATATACGTCATCGGTCATGAAAGGGTTAATCCAATGTAACTCCTGTAATGGAGCAAACACAACTAGGTAATGCAGATCAGCTCCTACACAACAATTCTAATTTCATAGAATAGGAGTACTGGGCAGGGGGCTGCTACTCATGAAATAGAGTTACACAGTGCACCTCTGTTCAATGTTTTTCCATCCTGCCTCCCGTGCTAATATCAGCTGATCTATGGGGTGTGCTGGGTGTTGAATTTTCACTGATATTGAGGACTTTAAAATACAAATTTGAGGATGGAAAGGCTTTGGATGGATACATTAACTATTAACAAATTGGGGAGAACTCCAAATAAAACTTCACTAGAAGGCCTAAAATATAACTTTTATTATTTTACGTATTAAAAATTAACTAAGGTATATAAAATATTATGTCCCTAATCTGCCTACATTTATTATTACATTAAAGTGCACACTTCTTTTTCTTATGCGTATTAGGTAGCACCCCGGGATGCCAACCCTTATCTGTCAGAATAGGACATAGACATAGACATCAGTGCACTACTTCCCCATGTTTCACCGCATCTGTGGCATCATCAGGGGATGGGACACTGGCTTGAGCCGGGGGGACTAGTGCGCTGATATTGAGGACCTATACTGAGCAAAGGCAATTAATATCTTGTGATCTAGACAACCCTTTTAATGACATAGGCAAATTTCCATTATGCAGAAATTTATGTTCAACACAGAAGCCACTGTTCCACTGATTTTATAGACACTGTAAAGGTAAGAAGGACAAATAAAACAATTTTGGAACAATTCACGCCAGACATGTCAGTTGAAGCAAGGATCACCAAGTTCCACTTGCTTACTTTGGACACATTACACAAAGAGAGGAGTCACTAGAAAAGGACATCATGATTGGAAAAATAGAAGAAACAAGGAGAAGAAGATCAGCAACGCCATGTCTTGATACTATCGAGATAACAGTGGAAAAGGCACTGGTGGACCTATCTAGCATTGCACAAGATCGATCTTCCTACAGATCATTCATCCATCAAGTTGCCATGGTTCAAAATTCAGCCAAAGTCCGTTAAACAGAAAAAAAAGGAAATCTAGTAATTCCTGTAGATCACTGGCAGTAGTTTTCTTCTCAGTTACATTACCAATTTTCTACAGTTCCTAGCTTTCCTTGCGGGCTCTGCTCGAATGTTGCTACATGCTGTATATGCCTTCATGCGACTAATGTCAGCCATGTTTCTTACTACTAGCAATCTGTAGAGGCACTATTTCAGTGCTACTTACTTTGGTTGTCGGTTGTGTTATGAATGGTAACAACAGGAACCCTTGGACCTAATAAGAAATAAGCCGTAAAACAAAATCATTAGAGACAGTGAACTAAAATGACATAATAAAAAGAGCCCTCTCCAATAAAAACAAAATGGTGATGGAGAACATAAAATAAAAGTTATGTGCCCTTATGCAACACCAATTTATTTATGGCTCCAATGCATTAATTAAATTAGCTAATGTGATTAGAAATTTCTTTCTTTTTTACGTCCCCAGCTCACATGCATACCAATGTGTCTCTATGTTTACAGACTGCAAAAAGCTCTGTACTCTTCTGACCTACAATTACATGTAACTGCTTTCCATATGAGTGCTCCTCTGCTGTCTATAGGTTAAGAAGACGAGGGACTAGAGACCTTGGAGTCATGTTTTCCTATGGGGTTTAGATGCTACCTCCCCTTGGATCAACCATATGTGAGAGCATTGTGTATTGGGACATGGCCCATTGGCATCCAGAAAATACATTTGAGCATTGTTTTTTCATGGAGTATGCAAATAGAGAACTGGAAAAAAATACAAAAAGGGTGTTTTTATATTCCAAAAGTGTAATTTGACCCCCCAAATTAGTGCCATAGGCAGCTGCCTGCTCTATCATCCTTCACACCAAACTTGATATTTATCAAGCCTATCCATAGCTTAAGTTTTCTGGCTTAAATTTTTCCCCCTTTTATTATAGGCAACACAACAATATGCAACGAAGAGTGAAAACAATGACAACAAAAGTAAAAATCTGCTGATTACAGCAAAAAAAAGAAGATTGGACTCAAATCACCCTACATAATACCATTCACGTGATACCTCTTCTGTGCTCTCTTGGGTCTACATGGCTGATAATTTTATTCCACAAGCTAAACTTCCAGCGTGTAAACAAAGGAAATTCAGATGTTTGGTGCCCACATCCATAGTGCGCCTCTTAAACATTGAGGAATGATTTAAAAGAGCAGCTGCTAGCGACGTGAACTGAGAAGAGAGAGCTCTGCAGAAATGAGATAATTGGCAAGCGTGGTATCTATTTGCCGATTGCAGATCTCTTTATTTCTTGCTTTATGAATAATTTATGTGTGATACATCACGTTCTCATAGTGAAGATATTATCCTTCAAATAACGGGTGCATATTAGTTTTGTTTAAGCACAAGATAATGTTTTTATTATACTGTATATTTTTTAATATTGTGACACCAATTTGATCAGCTTCATACAGGCAGTATGGACTGTTGTATGGGGCTCTTTGGGAACAAACAGCCAAGCAGTATGCATACATATGGTATATTTACAGTATATATACAGTATATATATACTTACATATTATATTATACATATATATATATATGTACCGTATTTTTCGGACTATAAAACAAACTTTTTTCCTAAAAAATTTGGGTGAAAATGGGGGTGCGTCTTATAGTCAGAATATACTTACAAGTAGTGTGGCGGCAGCAGGAGTCGGGCAATTCTCTGGCGGTCCAACACTGCAGGGCAATGATCACACTTAGAGTTGAGCGATACTTTCCGATATGCTAAAGTATCGGAATCGGAATGGTATCGCCGATATCACTAAAATATCGGCGATACCCGATACCGATACCGGAAGTCCCATGTAAGTCTATGGGAACAAAATATCGCAACTAAAAAAACCCCATTCTTTCCTTGTAAACACTAAATATACACACATAGAATACATATATATATATATATACATGTCATTGTGACATATATATATACATATATGTATAGTTTATACACTTCTACATAGTAAAATATCCTTTGATTCAATTGCCGGGTAAAGCCGGCTTCAGTGAAAAGACAGAAGCACCCGACATGAAATGACACTTGGTGTACATAGGGTTAAACATTTCTTTTCATGTCCTTTGCTATCTAATTTGCACAAACAATTAAATCAGACTATGTGTGCAAAATTTCACACCTCTAGGGGTTAATTAAAGGTGTAAATTCGTTGTAAAAAAACGGACTTTTTTGCTACGAATTTACACCTTTAATTAACCCCTAGAGGTGTGAAATTTTGCACACATAGTCTGATTTAATTGTTTGTGCAAATTAGATAGCAAAGGACATGAAAAGACATGGTTAACCCTATGTACACCAAGTGTCATTTCATGTCGGGTCACCCGACATGAAATGACACTTGGTGTACATAGGGTTAAACATTTCTTTTCATGTCCTTTGCTATCTAATTTGCACAAACAATTAAATCAGACTATGTGTGCAAAATTTCACACCTCTAGGGGTTAATTAAAGGTGTAAATTCGTTGTAAAAAAAACGGAATTTTTTGCTACGAATTTACACCTTTAATTAACCCCTAGAGGTGTGAAATTTTGCACACATAGTCTGATTTAATTGTTTGTGCAAATTAGATAGCAAAGGACATGAAAAGACATGGTTAACCCTATGTACACCAAGTGTCATTTCATGTCGGGTTCTGCATTTTCACAAAAGCCGGCAATTGAATTAGCGGCTATTATACTATGTAGAAGTGTATGAACTACAAATATAAATATATATATATATGTGTCACAAATTCAATGACATGTATATATATATATATGAGGTGTAAAATTGCTGAAAAAAAATGCGTGGGCTCCCGCCCTATTTTCGCAACCAGACAGACAAAGCCAGTGAGTGGGGGCAGATAATAATAGCCCAGAGAGGGACCATTATTTTTGCCCCCCCCCGGCTACTAACATCTGCCCCCAGACACCCCAGGAAAGACAAATCTATAATTAGATTCGCCCTTTCTGGCACTTTGCCCGTCTATTCCCATTGCCCTGTAGCGGTGGCGAATGGGTTAATATGGGGTTAAAGCCACCTTGCTATTGAAAGGTGACCTTAAGCCAGGTTAATAATTGAGAGCTGTCAATTAGACAACTATCAATTATTAATCCTATTGCATGAAATAAAAATAAAACACACACACTTTAATTAAAAATCATTTTAATGAAATAAAGACACATGTTTTTGACCATCTTTTATTTTACTGCAAAAACCATTTCCTGTAATAAAAATAAATAAAAAAGCAAAATTATTCTTACCTATCCCATGCACAGTCAGGTCCCACGGTGTAATCCTTCAGAAAGGGTTAATGTTTACTGCAGGGACCGCAGCTAATGCTGCAGCCTCACAGTAAACCCCAAATGAATGAGTTCCTCTCCTGCCTGACAGGAGAGTAAAGGCTGGGTGTCACATAACGATACACCAGCGATCCCGACAACGATATGCACTTGTCAGGATCGCTGGTGTATCGCTACATGATCGCTGCTGAGCTGCCAAACAGGCAGCTCAGGCAGCGATCTGGGACAGCGACACTGCGGGTAACATCGCTTAAGGGCCCGTCTCACATAGCGATATCGCTACCGAGATCGCTGCTGAGTCACTAGTTTTGTGACGCAGCAGCGAGCTCACCAGCGATATCGCTGTGTGTGACATTCAGCGACGATCAGCCCCCCTGCCGGGTATCGCTGATCGTCGCAGAAATGTCAGGACCTTTTTTTGATCGCTGGTTTCCCTCTGACAGGCACGCATCGCTGCGTGTGACAGGCGGGAAACCAGCGATCAAAGGTCCTGACATTTCAGCGACGATCAGCGATACCCGGCAGGGGGGCTGATCGTCGCTGAATGTCAAACACAGCGATATCGCTGGTGAGCTCGCTGCTGCGTCACAAAACTAGTGACTCAGCAGCGATCTCGGTAGCGATATCGCTATGTGAGACGGGCCCTTAAGTGGAAAGCTTAATTGATTGCTTTCCACTTTCACTTCAGGTCAGCCAGGGACACAATCAGTGACGTCAGAGGGAACTGATTAACAAAAATAGGGGTTCACTTCGAAAAAAAAATGGCGTGGGGTCCCCCCTATTTTTGTTAACCAGCCAGATGAAGCAGACCGCTGAGGCCTGGATTTTCAGGCTGTTAAGGAGCCAAGATCCATGGACCTTGCCAGCCTGATAATACCAGGCCACAGCAGTCTGCATATCTTGGCTGATTAACAAAAATAGGGGATCCCCTCGAAAAAAATTGGCGTGGGGTCCCCCTATTTTTGTTAACCAGCCAGATGAAGCAGACCGCTGAGGCCTGGATTTTCAGGCTGTTAAGGAGCCAAGATCCATGGACCTTGCCAGCCTGATAATACCAGGCCACAGCAGTCTGCATATCTTGGCTGATTAACAAAAATAGGGGATCCCCTCGAAAAAAATTGGCGTGGGGTCCCCCCTATTTTTGTTAACCAGCCAGATGAAGCAGACCGCTGAGGCCTGGATTTTCAGGCTGTTAAGGAGCCAAGATCCATGGACCTTGCCAGCCTGATAATACCAGGCCACAGCAGTCTGCATATCTTGGCTGATTAACAAAAATAGGGGATCCCCTCGAAAAAAATTGGCGTGGGGTCCCCCCTATTTTTGTTAACCAGCCAGATGAAGCAGACCGCTGAGGCCTGGTTTTTCAGGCTGGTAAGGATCCAATATCCATGGACCTTGCAAGCCTGATAATACCAGGCCACAGCAGTCTGCTTAGCTTGGCTGGTTAACAAAAATAGGGGATCCCCTCGAAAAAAAAACGGCGTGGGGATCCCCCCTATTTTTGTTAACCAGCCAAGTAAAATGCAGACTGCTGCGGCCTGGTATTAAAAGACTGTCAAGGCCCATGGATTTTGGCCCTCAACAGCCTGATAATACCAGGCTACAGCAGCCCCACATTTGGCGCATCAAAAGATGTGCCAATTGTGGCACTTTACCCGGCTCTTCCCACTTGCCCTGTAGCGGTGGCAAGCGGGGTAATAAGGGGTTATTGTCACCGTTGATTGCACGGTGACAATAAGCCCGGTTAATAATGGAGAGGTGTCAATAAGACACCGATCCATTATTAATCCCAAAGTTATTAAATGTGTAAAAAAAAGACAAAGCAAGAAAAAAGTATTTTAATGAAATAAAAGAGACAACACAGTTTTCATTTCTTTTATTATACTCTCATTCCTGCGACGCCATCGATCTCCTGTAAAAAAAGAAAAAAAACAAACCAACAGTATACCACCTGTCCGACGCAGTCCATAGTAACGATTGTCCCACGACGATCCAACTCTGCTACATCGCAATGACAGGCAGAGCCTGTCATTGCAACGCAGCACAGCTGATTACCTGCTTCCCCGGCGGTGACGTCATCGGACTGACTGCTTTACGGCCGGGATTACCCAGCAGTCACTGCAGTTATCGCGAGAAACTGCATGTGACCGCCGGGGAGAAGAGGATGGCGGCCATGAAGCAGTCCAGGACGTGACCGCCGGAGATCTTCTGCCAGGTAAGTGCCGCTGACTCCTGACAGACCCGACCGACGGACACTGACAGTGACAGTGACATCCCGATTCCGGTATCCGATAAGACGACAATATCGGAACTCGGAATCGGAATTCCGATACAGCTAATATCGGCCGATACCCGATATTTGCAGTATCGGAATGCTCAACACTAATCACACTCCCTTCCCAGGCTGGTGCGGCAGTAGTCGGTGTTGCACAGTGGTACGGGGCTCCACTGACATCTTCTGAAAGCCTGCAGCCCCACACTTCCATTGCTGTGATTAGTGGCCACCATGAAAATGGCTGCTGGAAGCAGCACATGCGCAGATTGAAATATCGGCAACGAGATCTCCTCTCGAGATCTCTGGAGACAAATTCTCGGTGCCGAGATCTCAATCTGTGCATGCGCTGACCCGACGGCCATTTTCCTGGAGGCCACTGCATCGCAGCAGTGGGGATGTGTGGGGCCCCGGGCTTTCACAAAAATGTCAGCGGAGCCCCGCACCACTGAGCACCGACGAGCTTGCCACATCAGCCTGGGATGGGATTTCCCGGAGGCCACAGCTTCACAGCAATGGATGGTTGGGGGCTCCGGGCTTTCAGAAAATGTCGGCGTAGCCCCACACCATGAGCACCGCGAAACCTGCCTCTCCAGTCTGAGATGGGAGTCATATAATCGCCGGACCACCGAACACCCCCTGTGACCACACTCCACCAGCGCTACTGATTTCTGCCGGTGAGCTGAATTTGAACTGTAAGACATACCCCCATTTGATGCATTAATTTTTCTTCCCTATTTTCCTTCTGAAAATTTGGGGTGCGTCTTATGGTCCGGTGTGTCTTATAGTCCAAAAAATATGGTATAAATACTCACGTATATTATATGCACATCTACACACATAATATATATATACTCACGTATGTTATACACACATTATATATATATACTAGTGATGAACCTGTTCTACGCCCGGGTGGCAAGCATTTTTATAGGTACATGGTCTCCCATTCTGGTATGTGCTTCCCCCCTCCTATTCTGATATGCATGGCACCCCTCATCCCTATCCTGGTATGTATGGTCCCCTCACCCCCACCCAAATCTACTATGCATGGCACCCCATTCCTCATCCTGGTATGCAAGGTCACCTCCTGCCCAATCCTGGAATGCATGGTCCCCTCACCCCCCCAATTCTGGTATGAATGGTCCCGTCACCCCCAATTCTGGTATGAATGGTCCCCTCACCCCCCAATCCTGGTATGAATGGTCCCCTCACCCCCCAATCCTGGTATGAATGGTCCCCTCATCGCCCAATCCTGATGTGCATGGTCCGCTCACCCTCCAATCCTGATGTGCATGGTCCCCTCACCCCCCTAATCCTGATGTGCATGGTCCCCTCATCCCCCAATCCTGATGTGCATGGTCCCCTCAACCCCCAACCCTGATGTGCATGGTCCTCTCACCCCCCAACCCTGATGTGCATGGTCCCCTCACCCCCCAACCCTGATGTGCATGGTCCCCTCACCCCCCAATCCTGATGTGCATGGTCCCATCACGCCCCAATCCTGATGTGCATGGTCCCCTCACCCCCCAATCCTGATGTGCATGGTCCCCTCACCCCCCAATCCTGATGTGCATGGTCCCTTCACCCCCCAATCCTGATGTGCATGGTCCCCTCACACCCCCCCTATCCTGATGTGCATGGCCCCCTCACCGCTATTAAACTGCACAGATACCACCAAAAAAACCAAACATTTATACTCACCTTTCATCCTGTGCTCCAGCGCTGTTCCGTTCAGCTGGACGCCGGGGGAGGAGAGCGGCGCCGGAGTACGCGCATGCCCATACCGCGCGGTCCGGCGCCATATTGCTGAAGACACACTGTAAATGTGTCTTCAGCAAAATGGCGCCGGACAGCGCTATTGCGCATGCGCTATCCGACGCGCACTCCTGGTCTCCTGCCCCAGGAGAAAGAGAAGCGCCGTGGCAACGCTCCTCCCGGTCAGGTAAGTATGTGAGTATGGCGCGGAGATCGCGGTATGCATCCAGTACGCATACCGCGATCTCCGGCGCCATACAGAGTACTCACCGCTCCTGGTATGAATGGTCCCCTCATCGCCCAATCCTGATGTGCATGGTCCGCTCACCCTCCAATACTGATGTGAATGGTCCCCTCACACCCCCAATCCTGATGTGCATGGTCCCCTCACCCCCCAATCCTGATGTGCATGGTCCCCTCATCCCCAATCCTGATGTGCATGGTCCCCTCACCCCCCAACCCTGATGTGCATGGTCCTCTCACCCCCCAACCCTGATGTGCATGGTCCGCTCACCCCCAATCCTGATGTGCATGGTCCCCTCATCCCCAATCCTGATGTGAATGGCCCCCTCACCCCCCCAATCATGATATGCATGGTCCCCTCACCCCCCAATCCCGGTATGCACGGTCCCCTCACCCACCAATCCTGGTATGAATGGTCACCTCCCGCCCAATCCTGGAATGCATGGTCCCCTCACCCCCAATTCTGGTATGAATGATCCCCTCACCCCCCCAATCATGATGTGCATGGTCCCTCACCCCCCAATCCTGATGTGCATGGTCCCCTCACCCCCAATCCTGATGTGCATGGTCCCTCATCCCCATCCTGATGAGCTGGCCCCCTTCACCCCCCAATCCTGATATGCATGGTCCCCCTCACCCCCCAATCCTGATATGCATGGTCCCCTCACCCCCCAATTCTGATGTGCATGGTCCCCTCATCCCCCAATCTTGATGTGCATGGCCCCCTCACACCCCCAATCCTGTATGCATGGTCCCTCACCCCCCCAACCCTGATGTGCATGGTCCTCTCACCCCCCAATCCTGATGTGCATGGTCCCTCACCCCCCAACCTGATGTGCATGGTCCCCTCACCCCCCAATCCTGATGTGCATGTCCCCCACCCCAATCCTGATGTGCATGGTCACCTCACCCCCAATCCTGATGTGCATGGTCCCCTCACCCCCCATCCTGATGTGCATGGTCCCCTCACCCCCAATCCTGATGTGCATGGTCCCCTCACCCCCCCAATCCTGATGTGCATGGTCCCCTCACCCCCAATCCTGATGTGCATGGTCCCTCACCCCCCAACCCTGATGTGCATGGTCCCCTCACCCCCCAATCCTGATGTGCATGTCCCCCACCCCAATCTGATGTGCATGGCCCCTCACCCCCCCAATCCTGGATGGCATGGTCCCCTCACCCCCCCAACCTGATGTGCATGGTCCGCTCACCCCCAATCCTGATGTGCATGGTCCCCTCACCCCCCAACCCTGATGTGCATGGTCCCCTCACCCCCCAATCCTGATGTGCATGGTCCCCTCACCCCCAATCCTGATGTACATGGTCCCCTCACCCCCCAATCCTGATGTGCATGGTCTCCTCATCCCCAATCCTGATGTGCATGTCCTCTCACCCCCCCAACCCTGATGTGCATGGTCCCCTCACCCCCCAATCCTGATGTGCATGGTCCCCTCATCCCCAATTCTGATGTGCATGGCCCCCTCACCCCCCCAATCCTGTATGCATGGTCCCCTCATCCCCCCAACCCTGATGTGCATGGTCCCTCACCCCCCAATCCTGATGTGTATGGTCCCCTCACCCCCCAACCTGATGTGCATGGTCCCCTCACCCCCCAATTCTGATGTGCATGGTCCCCTCACCCCCAATCCTGATGTGCATGGTCCCCTCACCCCCCAATCCTGATGTGCATGGTCCCCTCACCCCCCCAATCCTGATGTGCATGGTCCCCTCATCCCCAATCCTGATGTGCATGGTCCTCTCATCCCCCCAACCCTGATGTGCATGGTCCCCTCACCCCCCAATCCTGACATGCATGGTCCCCTCACCCCCCAATCCTGACGTGCATGGTCCCCTCACCCCCCAATCCTGATGTGCATGGTCCCCTCACCCCCCAATCCTGATGTGCATGGTCCCCTTCACCCCCCCAATCCTGATGTGCATGGTCCCTCACCCCCCAATCCTGATGTGCATGGTCCCCTCACCCCCCAATCCTGATGTGCATGGTCCCCTCACCCCCCAATCCTGATGTGCATGGTCCCCTCACCCCCCAATCCTGATGTGCATGGTCCCTCACCCCCAATCCTGATGTGCATGGTCCTCTCACCCCCCAACCCTGATGTGCATGATCCTCTCACCCCCCCAATCCTGATGTGCATGGTCCTCTCACCCCCCCAACCCTGATGTGCATGGTCCCCTCACCCCCCAATCCTGATGTGCATGATACTCTCACCCCCCAATCCTGATGTGCATGGTCCCCTCACCCCCCAATCCTGATGTGCATGATCATCTCACCCCCCAATCCTGATGTGCATGGTCCCCTCACCCCCCAATCCTGATGTGCATGGTCCCTCCCCCCCCACACC
Organism: Oophaga sylvatica; assembly: GCA_033576555.1. Classification (NCBI taxonomy): domain Eukaryota; kingdom Metazoa; phylum Chordata; class Amphibia; order Anura; family Dendrobatidae; genus Oophaga; species Oophaga sylvatica. The sequence goes on from JARQOD010000006.1 coordinate 42,458,751, forward strand.
TGTTATGCATGGTCCCTCACCCCCCAATCCTGATGTGCATGGTCCCCTCACCCCCCAATCCTGATGTGCATGATCCTCATCACCCCCCCAATCCTGATGTGCATGATCCTCTCACCCCCCCAATCCTGATGTGCATGGTCCCCTCACCCCCAATCCTGATGTGCATGGTCCCCTCACCCCCCCAATCCTGATGTGCATGGTCCCCTCACCCCCCAATCCTGATGTGCATGGTCTGCTCACCCCCAATCCTGATGTGCATGGTCCGCTCACCCCCCAATCCTGATGTGCATGGTTCCCTCACCCCCCACCCCTGATGTGCATGGTCCCCTCACCCCCAATCCTGATGTGCATGGTCCCCTCACGCCCCCCTATCCTGATGTGCATGGTCCCCTCAAGCCCCCCTATCCTGATGTGCATGGCCCCTCACGCCCCCTATCCTGATGTGCATGGCCCCCTCACCCCCCAATCCTGATGTGCATGGTCCCCTCACCCCCCCAACCCTGATGTGCATGGTCCCCTCACCCCCCAATCCTGATGTGCATGGTCCCCTCACCCCCAATCCTGATGTGCATTGTCCCCTCACCCCCAATCCTGATGTGCATGGTCCCCTCACCCCCCAATCCTGATGTGCATGGTCCCCTCATCCCCAATCCTGATGTGCATGGTCCTCTCACCCCCCCAACCCTGATGTGCATGGTTCCCTCATCCCCCAATCCTGACGTGCATGGTCCCCTCACCCCCCAATCCTGACGTGCATGGTCCCCTCACCCCCCAATCCTGATGTGCATGGTCCCCTCACCCCCAATCCTGATGTGCATGGTCCCTTCACTCCCCCAATCCTGATGTGCATGGTCCCTTCACCCCCCAATCCTGATGTGCATGGTCCCCTCACCCCTCAATCCTGATGTGCATGGTCCCCTCACCCCCCCAATCCTGATGTGCATGGTCCCCTCACCCCCCCAATCCTGATGTGCATGGTCCCCTCACCCCCAATCCTGATGTGCATGGTCCCCTCACCCCCAATCCTGATGTGCATGGTCCCTTCACCCCCCAATCCTGATGTGCATGGTCCCCTCACCCCCCAATCCTGATGTGCATGGTCCCCACACCCCCCCAATCCTGATGTGCATGGTCCCCTCACCCCCCCAATCCTGATGTGCATGGTCCCCTCACCCCCAATCCTGATGTGCATGGTCCTCTCACCCCCCCCAACCCTGATGTGCATGGTCCCCCCACCCCCCAATCCTGATGTGCATGGTCCCCTCACCCCCCAATCCTGATGTGCATGATCCTCTCACCCCCCCAATCCTGATGTGCATGGTCCTCTCACCCCCCCAACCCTGATGTGCATGGTCCCCTCACCCCTCAATCCTGATGTGCATGGTCCCCTCACCCCCCAATCCTGATGTGCATGATCCTCTCACCCCCCAATCCTGATGTGCATGGTCCCCTCACCCCCCAATCCTGATGTGCATGGTCCCCTCGCCCCCCCCAATCCTGATGTGCATGGTCCGCTCACCCCCAAATCCTGATGTGCATGGTCCCCTCACCCCCCAATCCTGATGTGCATGATCCTCTCACCCCCCCAATCCTGATGTGCATGGTCCCCTCACCCCCAATACTGATGTGCATGGTCCCCTCACCCCCCCAATCCTGATGTGCATGGTCCGCTCACCCCCCAATCCTGATGTGCATGGTCCGCTCACCCCCAATCCTGATGTGCATGGTCCGCTCACCCCCCAATCCTGATGTGCATGGTTCCCTCACCCCCCACCCCTGATGTGCATGGTCCCCTCACCCCCAATCCTGATGTGCATGGTCCCCTCACGCCCCCCCTATCCTGATGTGCATGGTCCCCTCAAGCCCCCCTATCCTGATGTGCATGGCCCCCTCACGCCCCCCTATCCTGATGTGCATGGTCCCCTCACCCCCCAATCCTGATGTGCATGGTCCCCTCACGCCCCCCCTATCCTGATGTGCATGGCCCCCTCACCGCTATTAAACTGCACAGATACCCAAAAAAAAAAAAATTTATACTCACCTTTCATCCCTGTGCTCCAGCGCTGTTCCGTTCAGCTGGTCGCCGGGGGAGGAGAGCAGCGCCGGAGTACGCGCATGCCCATACCGCGCGGTCTGGCGCCATATTGCTGAAAACACACTGTAAATGTGTCTTCAGCAAAATGGCGCCGGATTGCGCTATTGCGCATGCGCGATCAGACGCGCACTCCTGGTCTCCTGCCCCGGGAGAAGAGAAGCGCCGTGGCAACGCTCCTCCCGGTCAGGTAAGTATGTGAGTATGGCGCCGGAGATCGCGGTATGCATCCAGTATGCATACTGCGATCTCCGGCGCCATACAGAGTACTCACCGCTCTGGATGCCTCACTCTGTCTGGAGCCAGACTGCGCAGGAGTGTTGCGCTTGCGCAGTCTATAAAGGCTTCAGACAGAATGACGCTCCTACCGTTATATTATAGATACTCATGTATATTATACACACATCCAGACACATAATGTATATAATATATATACGCACATATATTACACATACATCTACATACATAATATATATATATATATACATAATATAAAATATATATGTATATATATATATATATATTGTAACATTTCCAGGGGTATTAGCTCTAGGATCGCTGTCTGGGTAGACAGAATGGCATGGAAACAGTTCATTTTGACAGCAATTATGGTAAAAACTGGCCGCAACCAGTTTTATTAAAGTCCACAGCACACAGATAAAACAAAGCATAAACAAAAGACCTAGGCTTGTCTAGCCACTAAATTATACTTATGTAATGTCCCTTTCTATCAGGAACCCAGACTCTATCAGTCTGTGCCCAAAACAACACATATGATATATGTTACCAGTATGGAGTTTCCCAGATACTCCTCCTTATGTCTGAAGGTCCACCCGACGTCCAGACTTGAGAGAGATCCACTCCTATTCAGTAGTCATTATCCTGGAGGTTCACAGAGACACTCCTGTGTCCGGGGTACCTCTAACCCAGACTGAGACGGCTCCCCTCCTCTTCAGTAATCATCAGCATGGAGGTTCACAGAGACACTCCTGTGTCCGGGGTACATCTAACCCAGACTGAGACGGCTCTCCTCCTCTTCAGTAGCTTATCCGCATGCATTCTCACAGAGACTGCTTCCTTGTGCCAGGACACCTCTCTGTGTCCAGGCTAAAGACAGCTCTAACACTCTTGGAGACTGTTTCTTGTGCCAAGGACACCTCCCTGTGTCCAGGCTAAACTAGCTCTCTGACTGTGTCCGCAGACACCTATTTCTGGCTTCCTAATTAACAGCTGATTGGCTTCAGGTTTAAGCTGCAAGTGTGCAATGAATGCAAGGTGTAGTGACCTCTCTCTACCACCAGGTCTACAAAGCCACATATTTCCCTTATAGTTAGCAAAGAACCTAGGTGAAATGTACACCCCATTCACCACATATCCTCACTGTCTCACATATCCCCCTCTTTCACATACGAGCTGGTCATCCAGACCGGAGGACTGGTCAACAAACCTCAAGAGACAGTGAACACAGCTCAAGTCATGGCCCACATCATCTTCATCTTTATCTTCCATTAAGCAGGGTTTCTATACCCTTACACACACACACACACACACTGTGTGATGTCACAGTCATGTGACCAGTCAACTGAGGAGAAGGAACATGGACAGTCAAAACATACATACTGATCCATTAAATGAATGCCAGCCAGCGCTGCATTACCCATCCGTCCCCTCTGCATACAGCTTTATCCTAGGTATTTAGACACATACCCCTTAGGTGGGTTTGTAGGTGACTGGACCCGCCCAGCTCTCCAAGTCACCTGGAAGCCTCCCAACGTATAGCACAAGTCTCAGCAGTAGATCTGCTGAACCAAAATATATCCAGGCTTCCATCACAGGGCCACCCACCTCTGCGATACATATCGTCCATCCATCACATGCCTCCATGCATATCCTGAGGGCCATACCCAGTGCCCCCTCTGTTCAAACTTGTGGGTTGAACACTTGTTACCCGACCAGAGATCCTTCTCGGTCGTCTCTGCCAGTCACCCCGTCTCAGTTGATTTTGGGCACTATGCAATATCACCTCTTTGTTAGGCCTCTCCCGCCCCCAGCGGTCAGAACGTTGGCCTTGTCCTTGTGTCGGTGTCACCTCACCCGACCTTTCTTTCCCGAACTGACTCCTACCGTCGTTGCGGTCACGAGTCCATCGTCCAGTCAAACTTACTGGTAGTTCTGAGTCTGACTCTCTGTCTTTTCGTCCGCCACCGGGTCTTACACATAGGTCACTCAGCCCTGAGCTAACCGGATCGTCATTTTTACCCCTCAGTGTTTCAGCCCGTCTACTACCAGTCCCTAGAGAGGCCTCTTGTCTCTCTATATCTTGGGCTGGAAGCAGTCGCCATCTTCGTTTTAAACTCATGCAGCTGTTCCTTTATCTGCTTTCTTACTGAAATCAGCTGCTCTACTTCTCGTAGGTATGTTATTCGATACTCCAGGAGCGTTCGGATGTTCTTCAGGCTCTCCACCGAGCCCACACTAATGAACGGAACCATATCTTCTCCAGCCACCTTGATCTCGCCATCAGCTGGAATCCTCACTCTCCTTACACCGGATCTATCCACCATTTCCTGCATCACTTTTCCAAGTCTTCCGACGATTCTCCCCACCAAATTTCTGGGTACCGGAATTACCTCTTCTGCCAAACCCAGCCGATTTTGATCTTCCTTGGCCTGCTCCAGACGGTGAGCGGCTTTCATGTTACTTAACATAATCATCTGTTTTGCGTGAAGACACTGCAGATGCATATCCTTCAGGAGAGCCACCAGCTTCTCTGTGTCTTCTCCCTCTGCCAGGATCACCAACTGGTTCGTCTCTGGTGCCCAATTCACACTATAGGCTTTTACTGCCTTCTTAAAGGCCTCATGCACACCCTCACTGGCACAGGCTTCTCGCATGTCTTCAGGTACTTGTACCACACACTTGAAGAGTGAAGTCTCCTTCTCTTCCTGGTTTACCTCGGACCGTTCCTCCAAGACATCTACCACGACCAGATGAGTGTCTTGTTCAGTTCTTTGCTCAAGACCCTCCTGAATTTTAGCTTCTTCAAGGCTCCTTGCCAAGATAGATACTGGCACCTCCGCCTGATCATCACATGGGCATGGCCGCTTTGCGTCTTCAACCCGCAACTTCTCCTTCTGCAGAAGACCTCTTACTGCTTCTCTGAGCATTTTCACATCTTCCCTTATGGTCTTATTCACACTTTGCCACTTTGCCAAGTGACCTCTGAGCTCAGAGACTTCATTCTCTAGCTCATCCACTCTTTGCTCAGCAGTTTGTCTCAGAGCCTTTTCTTGTTCCACATGTTCTCTCAGGGTCTTTATTTCAGCCTGATGTAGACCCCCACGATACATTAATAGCTTCTCATTTTCATCAGCACCTCCTTGTGCGGTATTTAGTGTCAGAGTCCTGCCTTCAAAGTTCAGCTCTTCTTCTTTCACCTTAGTCTTCGCCAGGGCATTGGCCAACTGTAAAACATCTTCAGATGCCATCTTCTGTCCGGCTGTAAGGTCCGCATCAGCTTTCTTCTCAGGACTCTCAATCTTCTCGGCTACCGTGCCTTCTTCATTTGCACTGGGTGCTTTATTGTCATCAGATGACACACCATCATTACCACTGTCCTTTGTATCTTCAGAGAGCTCCACACACTCTAATTTTTTCTCAAGAGGTTCTTCCTCATTGACCTCCTTACTGGGTGCAAGGGGCTCACGCTCTTTGCGCCCTTTACGTTTCCGGCGACGGGAGGACTTCTTCTCCTTGTGGGGCCCTTCATTACTGGACTCCCTCTCTCCATTAGAGTCACAGTCACCTGCAGAGTCTAAGTCACATCCCCCTGTATTGTTAATTCCCCAGTTACCCTCTAACTGGGTGTCCGTTCCAGACATGTTAACTATCACATTATTATCAGTTCGTCTGTCATACACTTCAGGTGACATGTCAGTAAGTTGGGCAGACGCACCCTTTCTTCTGGTGTCACCGTCTGCTATGTCACCGAGTTGGTTAGATCCGTCAAGTTGGGAAGGAGTCACTGTCCCACTTTCTGCCACCCCAACAGTAGCAAGGCCTCCCTCTTGCTGCCTAGAAACTCCTCTGTCCCATAAACCGGAGAGTAGTTTAAAGTCCTGACCTATAACTACTGGACATGACAAATTTGGGTCTACAGCGACATCCTGTACCTCAGTGTCGCAGCCAACATCAAAGATCAGTCTGGCCACTGGATATTCCCTAGTGTCCCCATGGATGCAAGTGACCCCGATCTTTCTACTGGTCAGCTGCCATCCCTCAGGTACACCCCTCACTAGCGTCACCGGGCTTTCCGAGTCGACCAGACCCACCGCGTCTTCAGTGTTTATCTGTAAGGCACACCCCCTTAGGAGTGTGCCTGGTGGATAATTCATAAGGCAGACTGGACACCGATAACCCATTTGCGCCGGGCAACAGTTTGTCAGCACCTCCCCTTTTCTGTTGGGACACTCCACCCCCTTTTTGCGTACCATCCCTGCGGGTGTGTTACCGTCCCTTTTAGGCCACGCCCCCTCCCTAGGGACACCACCCCACTCCGGGATACACCCTGTGGACTCCCCCACAGCTTTCTTAGGCACAAACCACCCAGTACAAGTTTATCTCTTTTGGGCTGTTACTGGCCCTTTAAGAGTCTGTGTGACTTGGTTCACACTGTCTGATTGCACCACACCAGCTCCGGCTGAAACTGCCGCCGCTCCCGTTGCAGCCACAACCACCAACACCTTCAGATGTTGCTCATAAGCCGCTGTGGCTGTTACTGCAGCTCCTGCGGAACCTCTTGCTGCAAGTCCCTGTAGCTCCTCCCACGAGAAGACTTGCACGCTGCGCTGTCTTGCCGCTTGTCACCTTCGTGACCCCACGAGCCACAGCACACACCACAGTCATTTCTACAACAAATTCAGCTTGCTGTGAAAACACCCTTTTTTTTTTTTTTTTTCCTTGCAAAGTCTATTAGGGCTACTGTCTCTTTAAGACTGCTTCCAATAGACGTTTCTGCTGACACACTTTTTTTTTTCTCTGTTGCTATTTCAATAGACTTCACCTTTAATGCTGTCTCTTGCCACTGTGCTGCATGCACACTCCAGCACTAACTGTACCAGGCCCTGCGCTGCCCCAGCATTCTCCACCAATTGTAACATTTCCAGGGGTATTAGCTCTAGGATCGCTGTCTGGGTAGACAGAATGGCACGGAAACAGTTCATTCAGACAGCAATTATGGTAAAAACTGGCCACAACCAGTTTTATTAAAGTCCACAGCACACAGATAAAACAAAGCATAAACAAAAGACCTAGGCTTGTCTAGCCACTAAATTATACTTATGTAATGTCCCTTTCTATCAGGAACCCAGACTCTATCAGTCTGTGCCCAAAACAACACATATGATATATGTTACCAGTATGGAGTTTCCCAGATACTCCTCCTTATGTCTGAAGGTCCACCCGTCCAGACTTGAGAGAGATCCACTCCTATTCAGTAGTCATTATCCTGGAGGTTCACAGAGACACTCCTGTGTCCGGGGTACCTCTAACCCAGACTGAGACGGCTCCCCTCCTCTTCAGTAATCATCAGCATGGAGGTTCACAGAGACACTCCTGTGTCCGGGGTACATCTAACCCAGACTGAGACGGCTCTCCTCCTCTTCAGTAGCTTATCCGCATGCATTCTCACAGAGACTGCTTCCTTGTGCCAGGACACCTCTCTGTGTCCAGGCTAAAGACAGCTCTAACACTCTTGGAGACTGTTTCTTGTGCCAGGACACCTCCCTGTGTCCAGGCTAAACTAGCTCTCTGACTGTGTCCGCAGACACCTATTTCTGGCTTCCTAATTAACAGCTGATTGGCTTCAGGTTTAAGCTGCAAGTGTGCAATGAATGCAAGGTGTAGTGACCTCTCTCTACCACCAGGTCTACAAAGCCACATATTTCCCTTATAGTTAGCAAAGAACCTAGGTGAAATGTACACCCCATTCACCACATATCCTCACTGTCTCACAATATATATATATATATATATATATATATATATATATATATATACAGCTCTGGCAAAAATTAAGAGACCACCACATCAAAACCCTGTCATGGGCAGCCCATTCTCCAGACCTGAACCCATTGAAAACCTCTGTAATGTAATCAAGAGGGAGATGGATAGTCACAAGCCATCAAACAGAGAACTGCTTACATTTTTGCACCAGAAGCAGTGGGAAAGACTGGTGGAAAGCATGTCAAGACGCATGAAAGCTGTTTTTAAAAATCATGGTTATTCCACAAAGTATTGATTTCATAACTCTTCCTGAGTTAAAACATTAGTATTGTTGTTTCTAAATGATTATGAACTTGTTTTCTTTGCATTGTTTGAGATCTGAAAGAACTGTTTTTTTTATTTTGACCATTTTTCTTTGTCAGAAAAAAAATACAAAATTTTTTGCTTTGAAATTCAGAGACATGTTGTCAGAAGTCTATAGACTAAAAGAACAATTTACATTTTACTCAAAAATATACCTATAAAGAGAAAAATCAGACAAACTGAACATTTGAAAGTGGTCTCTTAATTTTTGCCAGAGCTGTATATGCTTGTGTGCATACATACACGCGTGGTCAAAATTGTTACGTTAAGGGTACCATAATTTCTGTCCAGGCCTATTTCATGACTTTTATTTTTTTAAAAAAATCTGTGGAAGCATGGTTGAAAAGCAATGTCTGACTTTCATTTGTTCATTTTCATAGATTTTTGATTTATTATTACTTTTGTCAGATTCAAGTTATTTCTGTCACCATTGTGGGTTTCTCTGTCATTAAACGAGGGGTACCAACAATTTTGACCATGTGTGTATATATATATATATATATATATATATATATATATTACAGTACAGACCAAAAGTTTGGAAACACCTTCTCATTTAAATATGTTTCTGTATTTTCATGATTATGAAAATTGTACATTCACACTGAAGGCATCAAAACTATGAATTAACACATGTGGAATTATACACTTAACAAAAAAATTTGAAAAAACTGAAAATATGTCTTATATTCTAGGTTCTTCAAAGTAGCCACCTTTTGCTTTGATGACTGCTTTGCACACGCTTGGCATTCTCTTGATGAGCTTCAAGAGGTAGTCACCGGAAGTGAGGAGATAGAGCCAGTAACATGAAATAAGAGGGGAATCCCTAAAAAGGGGAGAAGACGTACCCGATTGTATATACTGGGTGGCAAATATGGACTTGTAGCAGGTGACAAGCGGTGGATACCGCGTCCTCTACGCTACTGGCTCTCATGTCGGTTCACACAGCGTTTTTTCCTGTTCCCTTCTATCTTGAACTCGGGCATTTTAGTGAGTATATGTTTTTCTTTAGGCTGGCCATAACAGACTCTGTCAGTCTCAGCATTGAAAGTTTACTCCTTTGACTTATGGTATGTACTACCACATTCTCCACCATTTGTCACCCTGAGAACCTCATATTTCATGCCATTTGTATGTATATATTTTTTCCTTTCTCTACACAGTTATCTCTAAAGTGATTTTGAAATAAGTCCATATTTGCCACCCAGTATATACAATCGGGTACATCTTCTCTCCTTTTTAAAGATTCCCCTCTTATTTCATGTTACTGGCTCTATCTCCTCCTAAAAAGTGAGTCACTTGGTTACACCGGTCTGCTGTCTGATACTTTTTCTGCGACTTCAGTGTTCTGTTAATTTTCAACTTTAACTCAATTGACTGTACTGTACGTATATACTTTAATTTTCATATATTTCTTTTTTATTGTATTATTTCTGGTTATGTTTATTTATTTTTTCATAGTAGCTGATGAAGGTCATGTGACCGAAACGTTCTCCTTTGAACTACACTGCATGGACTTTATTAAATTTCTTCACCTTGCAATTTAAGTTGAGTGGCGAATGTAAATTCTAGACATATGCATAAACAGTTGCACATATCTGCCATAAATTCCCATTAGAAAAAAAATCACATCATCAATACATTCTACTCACGATTGTCAATGCTTTTTTCTTGAATCTGGCATTAAAGCGAACCCTTCATCAGGATTTTGGTAAGTAAACTAGAAGCATTGTCAGGTTGGTGCCGTCACACTGATTAAAATGATACCTGGGTTGATGAAATCCATCTTGTGGTTGTTGTTTAATCTGTCTTTGCAGTTTTGAGTTAATGAGATTCTCGTGCTTTGGGCTGGCCTGTGGGTGGTGCTGGTGGCGGGGCTTTATGTGGTGCTCTGCTTACATATGCATCTGAATGAGCTTATGACAGGTCACTGATCCTTCAGTGACCTGTCCCCTATTTTACATACTGCACCTGCGCATTTAATACTGTGGTCTTCAAAAAAAAAAATTGCTCCAACAAAATGGTGGTGGCGCATGCGCAGTAACATCTACCAGCAATGCTCTGAATTTACGCATACGCCGCCCCACTGTGTTCCGGGGACCAATGCGGGAGTAGTCCGGCCTGTAGTTTACTTAGCAAAATCCTGATGACAGGTTCGCATTAATTAATTTTCTTTCCTGTTTTTCTCCATTGCTAAGTTATTGTATGTAATAATGCAATAATGTGTGCAAACTGTAAAACGCTGCGGAATATGTTAGCGCTATATAAAAATAAAGATTATTATTATTATTATTGCCTATTCATTATATATAAATCTAGTCCTGTTAGCCAATAAGTCTTGGTCCTCAAGAGAACACTTAAGGACCATGCCCACTTCACTAACAAGACTAGAATTAAATACAAAGATGATACATATTCAATAAACGGAGAGCACCTCGAACAAAAAACAAACAAAAAAAAATATTGCCAGATTCATCGGATTTGATGAATGTGTGAAATAGGCAAATAAATAAAAGACTCCAAAGTGCCAGCAACTTGGGGTCCGATCTTTTAAGTCTGGTGTTGTACATGGAACTTTATGGATTGGGTGAGTTTCTTAACTGGCGTGCCGATGCCAGAAATGTTCTGCAGTCGGGGACACGAATACATTTCTGAAGTGCCTGCATTCGCTGCCCATAGCTCTCATACTTATCTGGCACTGTTGCATTATTTTTTGCATTTACCATATGCACTCCATTATTATCTTATTCTTCAGTGTCCCTTGTTATCATAGATATAGAGACGGATTGTTCCTTATATGCTATAAGGTCTTTATACTGGGTGTCAACCATTCAGTAGGCCCCACTATTGCTGTATTCTCATACACAGTTTTGCATTGATAGGTGTCAGTAGGTCTGGTTTGTTATTTCCCTTTAGGTGGGAATGAACCTGTTTTTAAACAGTTTGGGCTTTTTTGTACAGGAATAAATATTGAATATTTTATGGTCCCTGTATCTGTGCATGTTTCTTTCTCCTTGACACGTATAATTTGTTTTGACATGCTACAGGTTGATCTACTCTATAATATGATGGTGCCCTCCCACTTGTTTGTGCACATTTCTGAAGTTACATTACTAAAGTGATATAACTTTTTATAAATTATATGGGTCGTCGTGGCCATGCCGTGTCCATTTCCAGCTCTCGCTACACCCATACTGGGGTAACTAGTCAGGACTGGCATGGAAACACAAAGTGTTGCAATCTTATGACTTATTAAGGTGTTTTACTCCACAATTCTTAATAATTCGGGCCCTAGGTGTCTACATTTTGTCTAATTCGTAATCCATCTCTAGCAGCAGAGATTCCAGAACAGATTACAGGCAGTGAGCGAGACTCCTTGTCTTTCTGCTCCTGCTCTCCTATCTGTCAAGCTGAAGACACTCATAACAGAGAGTAGGGCTTCTAATACTGGGCAGGAAAGCTAATGGACAAACAATGGAGCAATGCATTCTGGGAAGTAAGTGAAAGAAAATTCAGGCACAAATAGTGCTGGTAGAATGCTAATGAAGAGGAACCATCCATTCAAAAAGAGTGATTAATGAGCATGGGAAAATCTGACATTTTGGATTTTTTTTCAGAAAACCTACTACGCATTAGATTACCAGTAGGTTGATCTGACAGTGTCTTACAGAAAAATAAAATTGCACTTCTTATAAGCAAAACACAAATTCTGACTACACATCTCTTCTAGGTGTGGGAAACCATTTGCCCAAGAAAAGAATTATACTGTAAGACTGAAGCAGCTGAAAACAATAAGTAACTTTTTCATATAGTGACTAAGGGGTTCTTTAAAAATATTATAGGCAGGATTTTACTCATGCATAGGTTTGATGGCATATGATCTGATCACATATTTCTCCATTAATCATTGGACAGGAATATGTATTGCTCCGGCTATAATACCTTCACATTTCAGTAAGAAGTACTCCAGGGTGTGACTGAATGAGGCACTGACATAGGTACAGTTCTCAATCAATAAGCACGAGATGCACTGTCTGTTGAAGCTCCCATTGGTGTTAGTACTGCAAAGAAAATGAAGCGTATCAGTCTTAGTTTACATTATCCCCAATTCACAGCACAAGAAGCTATAATGGACACATCATGGGAAAAAAGCCAGAGAGCTAAGCAAATATCAAAGAAACTATTATCTCATTACTTCTGTGAATCTTAAGAAACATCAGCATAACTATCTTACTTATTAAGTAAAATTTACACCTAATTGAGGCAAGCAATAATCTGGCAAAATAGTATAATCTCCTGACAAAATTGAAAAGGGTGAACTAATATATTGAATAAATCCTTATTACAGGTGGGGCGTCACTTCATACACTGTTTAGTGGCCATTCGGAGAGTATTGTAGACCGCCCTCTATTCAAATGTGATGAGGACATAATTTTGTGGCACAAATACAAGTATTACAGGTTCTCCTCCTGCAATTGTTAGTGTAGACTGCACAGTTCTCATGTCCACCAAATGGCCGCTCTGTCAGCCTCCTCCAGCTGTAAAAAAGTTTTCCTAATTGAGCTAATTGACAGGTCTGGTCACAGGCTCCTTAATCAGCAGCCATTTTATAGAGCAGATGATCTCTATCAATAGCATGGGCAGGAGGAGAACCTGAAAGACTAAATTCTATATTACTAAGTGTCACAAAATTTCAACTTATTTGTTAAGGCAGCGCTCCCATCAAAATTGTTATCCTTTTAATATATTGCAATCATCATATTATATAGCACTGTGTACTTACAATTTATCATTTAGCCTTTCTACCCAGTTAATTATTCTCTGTTCTCTGCTCTATGTAGAATCAGGAATTCTTTGTTCCCTAAATGAATCATTCCCATCTTCAAATTCTGACCCAGCTGCTCCTCCACCTCTCTGCCAAGAACTTTTGCAGCGACTCATGACTTGTGCAGTGAAAATTGACCTCCTATTTCTACATAGAGCTTAGAAGGACTCAGCTAGTCAGATCTTAATCATGTGATATCATAGACCTAATGGAAAAGAGAAGAATTAACTGTGTGGAAAGGCAAAATGAGCAATTGTAAATACGCAGTGCTATATAATATGATTGCAGTATATAAAGAGGATAAAAACTTTGATGGGAGGAGTGCTTCTTTAAAATAGAGAAAACATTGACAACCCCTTTACCTTAAGAACTAATGGTAGGGCCAGACGGTGTGGCGGAACAATCAATAAACAAATAGGGGTAAGTGATAATGTGAAAACCAACAAAGGTCAGCCAGGTCACTGATCCTATGATCTGGTCCACTTTTAACTTGTGCAATGAGATATCCAAATTTAACATGATATAAAAAAAAATCCAAAAAGACAACAGTTTTAAGATAATCTGACTCATGTCATGAGTAGTCCCTTCAGTTAGTCTGTACTACCAACAGTCAATCCCTATTATTCTTCATATGAACGTTTCCAATAACAGAATGTTGCAGAAGAACTTTTGAATGCTGTTCTTAAGGGAACCTGTCAGGTCCGATAATACTATCAACCTGTGGATATAGGGTTAATCTGCAGGTTAATAGTGTTATAAAGGTGTCCGACAACTGTACTGACAATGCAGCATCAGGGAAAAAATGAACTTTATTTCTACCGGGAGCCGCTAGCTTTCAGTCATGTAGGTGTGACTACAATCCCCAGTCCGAGCACTGAGAGCAGTGGCTATAAGCACACCTGGCACCAACTGATAGCTGGCTCTACAGTGCATCAGTGCAGAGCAAGCTGTCAGTCGTCGCTCGCAGTACTGTGGGTGGTGACTGTAATTGCTCCTGGCACGCCTGCATGACTGAAAGCTGGCAGCTCCTGTAAGAAATAAAGCTCATTTTACTTTCATGACAGCATATTATATCGTTATCGGACATGACAGGTTCCGCTTAAGGTGCCTGACTGGTGCATAACTGCTTCATGTAGACATCTAAATCAACAAACTATTAAAAATGTATATGTACATAAGAAATCATTTTATACAAATTGAAAACATCATTACACATGTTTGATACTATACATCCTGAATAGAGATGGTCAAACCCATGGATGTTCAGGTACGGCAGATTCGGCCTAACATTTTAAAAAATGTTCAGTTCGGGTACCAGAATGGTACCCAAACTCGAACCTGAACCCCATTCAAATGAATGGGGGGGTCTGAACATTGTGTATTCCCCACTCTGTCATCTGTGTGACAGCATGAGAAACGCTGGCTCTGATCGGCGGAAAGTTCGTTACCGCAGGTCAGAGCCTTGCGGTTCCCACGCTGTCATACAGATGACAGCATGTGAGCCAGCAGCTGTGACTGGCAGTAGAAAGGTTGCCGCTGGTCACAGGCATTGGCTGATGAGAGTACTACTCTCATCATCCTACACCTGGTCTGCTGATAGCAGCGAGAACAGGTGTATGACTATGGGAGTATTCAACAGCAGGTGCCTGTGCAATAAATAAATAATGAAAAAAATTACCTGCGGTCCTCTCTATTTCTGACAACTAGTGCAGGCAAAATTGCTGCTTCCTGGAAAAGCCCTTGTTCAGGGTCCGTGCACAAACTCTATGTATTCAGCACGGACCCCTAAGTTTACTGTTCGGGTTTGACTAGCACTAATCCTGAATATGATATACATACTACTTTTTAGATGAAGACGTCCTAAAATTGTGTCCTGCGGTCAGATGGCGGCACAATGTAACAGATCAAAGCCTATTTACCTGTATAACTGTCTGCGTGTAGGGGAGTCTTCCGTGCTGAGAAAGTAGCTACGCGAAATTAAAACCACAGATTAAACAGGGAATAGAGAATATACGTCTCACATAAAAGATACAAAGTAGCAGCAGGTAGTTATAGTTATAGAGGGAAAAAAATAAATTAAGCCTAAAATGCTGAAGGGGAAACTGCGGTGACTTTGAACTATTTTCCTTCCCTCTCGTGGTCCCAAATCATTAATCCAGTTTCCTTAGAAACAATGTCAATGTTTGATCTGAAAATCGCCTTTACATAAAGAGGATTATTTAATGCAGCATGAAAAATACATTTTTTCTTTTTGATTATTTTTTTTTGCTGATCATTAGTCTTCAGTTTTCATCATTTTAATTACTTTCACCTAAATTTTAGGACATAGGAATCATGTCATAGTTTATGAGACAGGATAATAAGAGGTGAAATGTGACAAATCGCCAAGTGAAGCCGGATGCTTCCGTAATCTTCTGAGTTCATTCTCACGTAACAAATCTTGCCCATTGTCAAACTGACAAACCCATAACTTCCTTTTCAAGTCACCCAGAATTTTTTTTAATGTTTTTTTTTTTCTGACAACAACAGGCACTGAGAGAAGCTTCCTCCTTGAAAAGACGTGGGAAGCTGAGATTGATGAAAAGATTCACAGTCTCTTATTGAAACCTTTGCGAATTCTCAATGATTGTTAGACCTCAAGAGTCAGGGATCTGCGACCTAACACACAGAACGCCTTCTCTGTATAGCAACTGGAAACTGAGTAAAAGCGCATTTTACTATGTTTCACTGTGGCTAGAAATGATGGGACTTGCAAGAGTTGACATCTTTTATCTAGTTGGACAATTGCCATCATTAGACTTGTAGGAATTCAGTTTATATTAGCTTAGCAACTTCGGGATAACTTTCTCTTAACAATGTTAGTAAGTTATATCATTAGCAGCAATGCTGAATTATTAAGAAGGCAAGAAAGCCGTTGCCCCAGGAATTCTTCCATCTAGATTCCTACACTTCCAAGATAACATATCAATTCAAATACTTTTAGTGTACTGCCAACCACATTTACATTATATTTGGCATAGAGGGGATTATCCTTTTCCTAAAAAATATTATTATTTGCTACTTGTTTTGAAGAAAGACCCAGCTGCATTTACAACTGAATAGAAGAAATGCATTGGCTTCTATTCTTGTTTATTACCACTGGGAAAGAGAGATAATTGGTTGACAGATCTGGAGGGGACAAAGGATCAGGCTGGTTAAAATACAATATGGTCTTTGGTCATTTTCCCAAACATCTAACATCAAGAGATAGTTAGAGCTTTTTCACATGTAGCATTTTTGATGCATTTTTTACATTCATCAATGGTCTGCAAGTCGAAGCACCAATTATATGTGGGTGACGTCAGATCACATGATCTACACACCCACTCAGGAAGCACCATGATCGGTGCACTGATGACATTTAACAGTGTCCTCCCCTCCCCACACACACCTCCTGTCGAAGAAAGAGCGAAACGTGCGTTGAGGTAGCTGGGACATCATACAATCAGCGGCAATGAATGTAAGTGCATATATGTTTAATTTGCATTTGCTTTACCCACTACATTACTAGAGTAAAATTGTATCCCGGAAAACTAAGTAGCATTTGAGCAATTCATTATGGAACTCTGCACAGTGTGCACAGTCGCTTGTTATATTCTTATTGTATGTCCCTGCTTATACTTAGCAGCATTTGTGCTTTATATTGTTATGAGTATATTTTAATTATATTCTATTTAATACATTTATTTTATTGTGCTTAATATACTGTTGTTTGGTTTTATTGCCTTTATCCGAAGTGTTGAAGTGTTCCACCTCCAGCAGTGACAGAGCTTCCATTATGTCCAAAGGCTTTATCATGGCCTAACCAGAAACTCCTATTACTAAACACATTGTTAGGCTAAGTTCACTCAAGGACATAATAAATCATCCAATTGTCATCCAGAAAAATTAATGATTTTTAATCAGAATTATTATCAGTATGCAATATGTACGGCATCAGCTTTTATACACTAGCAGTTATTAAAGTGAACTGGTCACCAGATGTCCCCAATATAAACTAAGGCCACCACCATTAATGCTTCTTTTTCAGAAGTCTAGCAAGCTGTTTTGTAGGACCCCAACCAACTTTGAAGATCCCCAAAAGTACCTTTTATAATACCCCCATACGGTAGGATTATAAATGACATAAAGGTATCATGCACATTAATCAGGGAAGGAGGATGGTGATTGCAGGGATAGGGGAAGTGCCGAACAATGTGTCATGTCAGTAGTCTGCACCATGCAAACTACTGACATGACACATTGCTCAGGCACCTCCCATAAGATGGAGGTGCCTAAATAATAAATGATTGGCTGGAAACCTTTAGGACAGCGTGTGCTGTCCTTTTAAGGAGGAGGGAGTGCGCATACCCAAAGCACAATGCCCAGGGATCTGCAAGCAGAGCGCAGACCCAGGTCAGCAGCCTGGGTTGAAGGAAATGCAAGATGGGGTCTTTAGTGGTGGGTGAGTCTGCGTCCCTATCAGGGGAGAAACGTGCAGGGAGGCTGGTGCTATAGAAACTAGTGCATGCTGTGATTTTATTCATAAGAGCTGTGTAAACATGGTCATCTGTACAACCCTACAGAAAAACATTGGTCTGAGTGCAGTCTGTTTTTTTCTTAGGCAGCACTCAGATGGAAAATATGGTGTGAGAGTGATGCCTCACATGCACATCTAGGAGCACCTCAGTTAAATAGGGAAACTACTGCACCCTGCTGCTTTCCCTTCTTTTCTGAATCACGTTTGGGAGCTACTCATAATGAAATTCTGTAATTATGAGTTCAAGTGAAGATTTATCAAACATAGAACTTGTCTTAAAAGCTGACCACAGATATGTTTTTGCTGTTGGCTAAATGGTTCAAGATGAAGATTATTCCTCAAATATCATGTCATTCTCCAGTATCATGATCTACTGAATGCAGGTACTGTATATTATATAGGAGAAAAGAATGAAGAGCTATCAAACGTCTTCAGAGCTGATTCTCTAAAGAACTAGATAAGATATATATATATTAAATATTTTCCTTGGAAAACAGATGCTCTAGGTGCCTGACATGGTAACAGCAGTTGGAAGAGGTTATGTAACAGCCACCTAATGGCCTATGGTCTATGAACTGCTGTACATATTATTTTTATAATGAAGTACTACCTAAAACTCTAGCGCCAGCTTTTGGAGGCTGGGTTCCTAAAAGTCAATATCGACGCTTTAACGAGCATTGCAATATGACTTTAGATAAAAGCCAAACCAGAATCTCAATTTGCAGACAGGGTGTTTTGGGATGTTGCCCCTCATCAGTGCAAGAGACATATATTGTGAATTCTGGTGAGTTCATGTGCCTCAATATCTACTTCTTAACTCTTTCGTAGCCGTGACTGATCCATGGGCTTCATGTACTGGTTATAAAATTAATATGAGGCTTTATATGCTAGATAATACCTACTTACATTTTTTGATTCTTTTCATCATATGCAAGAATCTCGGTAACATCCCAGTCTCCTGAGGTAATGGATTGTAAATTGTCATTACTGTTGTTAGCCTAAAAGAAAAATGGAAAGGTTGACATGAAAAAGAAAACAAAATGTCTGAATTAATTGTGACAAATGTATATGCATATTGTCACAGTGAGGACTGAGGCTATGGCCATGTAGTTGCATCTATATGCACAATCTATAAAAGGTCTATGACATTATGACCTTGTCGTTGTTGCTGTAGTATTTCAGATTCTGGGTCCCCACTTTGAATTTTGTCAGGGACACCATTTGTTTAAGGCCATATTCATAAATTTAGTATTTGGTCAGTATTTTACACCAGTATTTGTAAGTCAAAACTAGGAGAGGAACAATCAGAGGAAAAGTATAATGGAAACACGTCACCACTTCTGTATTTATCACCCACTCCTGGTTTTGGCTTACAAATACTGATGTAAAATACTGACCAAATACTGACAGTGTGAACGTGGCCTAAAACTGGCTTTGCCTTCCTGTTCCCTGCATAAGACCGACAGTGCAACTCAGCTCTATTTGCTTCATTGGATCTGAGCTAATACAAATTGGGTACAGATGTGGCGCTGTCTCTTACTGCTCGTGCACACCACTGAGTTTCTTGTAAAAGTGTTATTTGTGGTTTTCATGTATAGCACTTATACCTATGGTATTCTTTGTGTCTGTGCATATGTCCAATCTTTTTTCCTTGGACTGAGTGCTCCAGAGAAAAAAAATCGGAAACATGTGCGGTTTTGATCTTAGTGTCAGATCAAAATCAGTGGTTCAACACCAATATCCTTGTCTTGGTCTCATTTCCAGCGCTCCTAGGACCGTTATTATTTTCTACTGCATTTTGTATCCTCTTAGAAGGTTAATGGCTGGAGCTGCGGTGGACCCTATTCCTTTGTTTTAATCTGCGGCCCACACTGTGACCTCTTTTTTTCCCTTTGTTTCTTTCTAATCTGACCTAACTGGTAGGTCTCCAAGAATTAAAGGGGTTTTCCATAATGGCATGAAAATTGCCTAACACCAGTGTTGGAATATGTTTGGTGCAACAACACCATTCCTGATCTATTAAGCTTATCATATATTGTTGCTGAATAAATAAGATCAGTTGTCACACGCTTGGAGAGTATCCTGAATAATCCACTGCCAACAGGTTATGTGCCCAGAGTGACACAGAACCCCAGAGTATCACAGCAACAGAAGCCCAAAGCAAAAGCAGGACAGAGCAACAGAGAAGATGTCCACTAGCAGCAATCCTGTCAAGTTCTCAGTGCCAAGCCTCACTAGCCATAACTACCAATCCTGTAAATTCAAGGTGAAGATACTGCTCATAAGAGAAGGTATGTGGAAATATACTCAGGAACAAGATCAGAAAGCACAAAGCACTCTCTCCCTCAGTGTAGATTATAATCAGATTGTGCATATATGCAAGTGTGCAACTGTAAAGGAGATGTGGGATGAGTTACAGAAAGTGCATGAAAGATCAAATCTCAGCAATAAGCTTTATCTCATGAGAAAGCTGTATCAGTCTAAGCTAAGTGATGGACAGAATATGCAGGGCTATATAAGAAATACCCTAGAGATTGTGGAGTGTCATAGGGGTATTGGAGAAGAAATTAAAGATTTTCATGCTGCTGCACTTCTATTAAGTGGTCTTCCAGAAAGTTATAACACACTTGTGACTGTGCTAGATGCACGGCCAGATGATGAGCTGCCACTAGAGTATGTTAAAGGCAAACTTGTAGAGGAATTCAAGAGAAAAATGCAACATGTAAGCAGCAGTAATGAATCCAGAGCAGAAACAGCATTAAAGACACATGATTTCCCTAAATATAAGAGTAATCTAAGAGAAACTTGTGAATGTTTTGTCTGTAAAAAGCCTGGGCACCTTAAAGCAGACTGCAGAATTTGGAACGCAAGGATGAGTCAGCTTAAAAAGCAGAACAGTCATCAAAGGATTAAACAGCTTTAAAGGAAGATTCTGCATGTGCTGAAGCTGCATTTAATGCCAGTACAAGCCCATCTGCAAAGTATATATGATGTATAGATTCTGGTGCAAGCAACTATATGACAAATAACAAGGATTTCTTCACTGACCTTAATGAAAGCAAGTCAGAAAGGGTCATCTTAGCTAATGGTCACTATATGACTTCATATGACTTCAGAAGGAGTAGGAGATTTCCACCTCCACTGCCCAGTTTCCTCAGCACAAACCAGAAAGATCTCAACAAAGGATGTTCTCTATGTTCCCAGCCTTGAAAGCAGTCTTCTGTCAGTAAGGAAGCTCATGCAAAAGGGGAATGTAGTTACTCTTAAAGATAACAGCTGCATCATCTCAAAGAAGGGTCACACTCTTGCAGAAGGAAAAATCCAAGATGAACTTGATCAGCTAAAATGCAAAGAGTGTACAGTGCTAGACAAGATCTGCATAAGAACTGTATCCATGTATGGCACAGAAACTAGCTCAACTTGCAAATGGTATTGAAATCAACCAGTGTAGTCAAATGATGAAGTGCACTAACTGTCTTAAAGGGAAAATATCCAGAAAATCCTTTCCTAAAATAAGCACCACTAGATCTGTACAGCCACTGGATCTGATACATACAGATGTATGTTGTTCAATGAGTGTTCAAACTCCTAGGAAGAAGAGATATTTTCTCACATTTATTGAAGACTACTCCAGATATACAGTCGCTTACCTGCTTCACAGTAAGGATGACGTTCCACAGAAACTTGAAGAATATCTTGCTGTAGTGTTTAACTTATTTGGAAGAATGCCAAAAACCCTAAGTGCAGATAATGGAACCGAATATACAAGTGGTAAGGTGCAAACCATTTTGAAAAAGAATGGAATCATGTTCCAGACTACCATTCCATACAACCCAGAACAAAATGACAATGACATTGCAGAGAGAAAGAACTGTACTCTCTATGCAAGTGGAAGAAGTATGTTTGATGCGAATCTACTTAAAATGTATTGGGGAGACGCCATCATGACAACTTGCTATATTCAAAACAGAGTGCCAGGTAAAGCCACAAATAAAACTCCACATGAGCTATGGAACTACGAGAAGCCTAACCTGAAGCACCACAGGATATTTGGAAGCAAAACGTTTGTGTATGTTTCCAAAGAAAAACATTCCTAGTGGGAATCACATGCAAAACATGGAGTCCTGGTGGGCTATAGCGAAACTCCAAAGGGATACAGAATCCTGCACCCAGAGACCAACACAGTAACAATCAGCAGAGATGTAGTGATTGATGAAAACTCTGTATTGCTCAAATTCCATGAAGTTACACCAGTTATTCAACCTAAGAAGCAAGAACAAGAATCTCAATCACCAAACCCAGACACTGAATAGGAAAACACTGAAGTGTGGATAAGCTCTGAAGCCACCAAGGAAGACACAGAAGAACCAAGTCAACCCCCAGTCAGGAGAAGGCCAAAAACAAAGGCATACCAGCTAGACACCTTTCTTATATGGTCAGAACCCTTCCTGAACCAGAGCCACAGTCATGGAGGGAGATGCAAAAACTGCCTGTTCACGAGAAACAGAAGTGGATAAATGCCGCTAATGAAGAGATGGAGTCCCTTCACCAACTCCAGACATGGGAGCTTACTGAGCTACCACAAGGAAAAATAGCTATCTGATGTAAGTGGGTCTTCAAAAACAAATATGACTCAGAAGGTAAAGTTCACTGGTATAAGGCAAGATTGGTCGCAAAAGGATACTCGCAAAAGTATGGTGAAGATTATGATGCTACATTTTCTCCAGTTGCGAAGCAAACCACATTCAGAACTTTAATGTCCTTAGCTGGAGTTCAACAGATGACAGTGATACATTTTGACATCAAAACTGCTTCCTACATGGTGACATTGAAGAAGAGTTGTACATGAGCCAACCAGAGGGATATATTAAATAGGGTGAAGAGCACTTTGTTTGTAAAATGCAAAAATCTCTCTATGTACTTAAGCAGTCGGCAAGAGCATGGAATTCGAAAATGAACAAAGTTTTGATGGATGAAGGATTTAAAAGGTTTCAAGCTGATCCATGGTTGTATACGAAAAATGTAGCGAAGGAGTGGATGTATGTTCTATATGTAGACGATTCAATCATATCTCATCAAGATGAAAAAGAAATTGAAAAGCTTGGTGAATGTCTCAACCAGCACTTTTAGACTAAGGACGTTGGAAATGTGACATATTATTTGGGAATCCAAATCCAGAGAGAGGTAGATGGGAGTTTTCTTCTCAACCAAAGTTTTAAAATTTCCGCAATCCTAAATAAGTTTGGACTGTCAGAAGCCAAAGGTGTGTCAACACCAATGGATCCATCCTGCTTAAAGTTGGAAGGAGAAGAAGATCTGCTACCCAGCAATGAGAGTTACAGATAAGCAGTGGGGGCACTTCTGTACATAGCAACCAAAACACGTCTGAACATCACAGCCACAGTCTGAATTCTCTGCCGACATGTAAGCAAGCCACACCAAAGAGACTGGAATGCAACTAAGAGAATTCTGCCACATCTTAAAGAAACTCAAAGGCTAAATCTTAAGATATCTACTTCAGGAGATCTCACTCTCAGAGGTTATGTGGATGCAGATTCGGCTGGAGATTCAAGTGATCGGAAATCAACAAGTGGTCGTTGTTCAAGTTAGGAGAAAATTCAATTTCTTGGTCCAGCAGAAAACAAGTGTCAGTCGCATTATCTTCCACAAAAGCAGAATATATGTCTGCTGCTTATGCAAGTCAAGAAGTATTTTGATTGATACAACTTTTGGATAATTTCGGCAAGCCACTAGCTCAACCAACAGTTATCTATGAGGACAACCAAGGATGCATTAAACTTGCCAGCAGTGAGAAGATTAGTGCTAGGACTAAGCACATTGATGTAAAACATCACCACTTACGTGACTTAAGGTACTGTCACACTAAGCGAGATCGCTAGTGAGATCGCTTAAGCGTCAGTGATTTTATGATGCAGCAGCGACCTCGTTAGCGACGCAGCTGTGTGTGACATGTAGCGGCGATGTGGCCCCCGCTGCGATGTCACTGATTGTTCATGAACGTTCTGAGCTGTTTTTTGGTCGTTGGTGTCCCGCTGGTGAACCTGAATCGCTGAGTGACACCCTTTATGAACGACTTTACCAGCGGAGCAGGCGGGACTAGGTTTTCCCAACGACCGCAGAGGTCATTATACAGATCGCTGATCGCAGATGAGATCTTTGTGTTTGGAAGCTAACTAGCAAACACATAGCGATCGCACTAGCGATCTCGCCAGGTCGTGTCGTTGTCATGATCGCTGGTGCGATCGCTAAATGTGACAGTGCCTTTAGTGGAACGTGGTGTATTCGAGTTTGTTTATTGCGAGTCTGACAAGATGATAGCCGATGGTATGACAAAGCCATTATCAAGAGCCAAGTTTGTTGACTTCAGAATCGCAATGGGACTAACAGGATAAGTAGTTGTTGCGTGGGGGTGTTGGAATATGTTTGGTGCAACAACTTCATTCCTGTCTATGAGTGGTTAGCTGCTAGATTTGTATGCTGTTTGTAAAGTTAAAACAAAAAAAAACTCCCAGAGGCTCACACAGGAAGAGCATGCGACTGTATTTCCTGTTTTCCTGTGTCGTGTATGAGAAAAGCAGCCTGCTGTAGATGCTGCACAGATAGAGACACACAAATGATTTATTCCTGATCTATTAAGCTTATCATATAATCATATATTGTTCCTGTTTGTTTCTGAATAAAGAAGCTCTGTTGTCACATGCTTGGAGAGTATCCTGAATAATCTGCTGCCAAAAACCAGGCAATGTGTTCACATGATAAAATATTTCAAATCCCCCACTACTCCAGTACTGCCCTGGTGATTCCTGACGGTCCTGCAGCTGGTCATGTATGATTCACATGCTGCAGCCAATCACTGATCTCAGCAGTCATTCTGGCATGTACTTGCATGTTATCGCTGAAGCACTGCCGTACATCAATTATTTTTATCAAACATGTGCGGACCACCAGAGCAGTTACCCTGGAACAGCAGGGGATGGGAAGGGTGCGTTATCATTCTTTTCTCCCATTGCTAGATATAAGCAAATTTGATAAAATCTTATACAATGCACAAACAATAGAACTTTTGGTATAATAAGAAAAATATCTTTAGTCGCTAGTCGTTTTGTGAGCCGGATTGCAAAGCAATGACTTACTTGTGATGAAGAAACGGCAATATGGTGAAATTTCCCACGACCTAACTGTGGAATTGCTCTCACAAAGAAGAACTTTCTGCCGTCCTTCGAGAAGATCGGCTGCTCGTTCTGCAATACAGACAAGATAGAAGCGTTAGCATTCATGAGGCAAAAATCAATAGTCTAATGGCTCAGCTAAACACTTGAAGCAGAGCTGTATGAAAAAAAAATTGTGCAGTGTTAACTGTTATTACCCATACTGTAGTCTCATTTCTCCCAGACTAATAATGCCATGCCGCTAATACGTAGCTGCAACAAAAATGTAAGTCCCTGTCAAATCAAGTTTACGATGAATTCGATCCTGCAGAAGCTCATGTGACATTCTAATTGGGTAAAAAGTGACAGATTCATACAGAAAACAAACTCCC